>JAQOWZ010000030.1:759206-1959206 GCA_035578165.1 Stenolophus ochropezus | reverse complement strand
CCAATGCTTAAAACCATTCATAGTATAGATCCTAAAGCATGTATATGAATGTTTTAACAAAAATATTCATTTCAAGAATAGGTAAAATCTGACTTTATTTTTGTAAAAAATCAAATAAATATTTGCTTCCGTGCCCGAATTTTATAATTCTTTATCATATTTTAGCTAAAAGAAAACATTGCAACAAGTGTTGTGTCTCAGACAAACATCTGCTTCCTATTGTTTCTTAAAATGTTTATAACTTAATTCATTTATTACTGTCTCAATTACAATATTATTATTATTACTTTAAGAAATATTCAATTCTTTTTAATCCGTATGCCGTCAGGCGGCTTAGTCTGGACCTTTCTTCCATTGTTAAGTAAATTCAATCGCGACGGATTATTTTTGTACTTGTCTACAAATGATTTTACATTTGTAGTTTCCGACATGTCTGTACCGCACCTGTATTGTAAACTCAAAATGTCGCAGTTCTCAGAATTTGCCATAGTTAGCCAATCTGATTGCAGATGTCTACATGAACTTGTTATTGGTTCCCCTCTAAAATTAGGGCGGTTTTTGTATTGCAAACCATGTTTGTGAAGAACTATGACCAGACGAGTGCACTTTTAAGTACTTAGTTGTTTTGCGAAGATACTCAGTTCTCGAGCGTGCGGTGTGTAGTTCTTAATCATTCGAGACTTACCGTTTTTTTGTCTATCTTGTTTGGTATATGTGCTGTGAATAGCAGTTTAATAAATGTTTATGTTGGTGTCAATTCAAGTCAGTGAATAATTAGTTAATCCTCAACTATTTTGCAACGCATCCTGAGAAAACTTCCTGACACCTCATCTCCATCCCTAAACATAAATTTTGTTCTTCGAGCCGGATATTGTTCCGCAACCTTTGCATCAACCGGACCTTGTTCCGCATCAACTTCGCATCAGCTAGATCTTGTGCCACTTCAACACTACTGCGTCGTCACCATCATCTCGATTCAACCGCCATCACCTAATAATAATATATCTACATTTTGAGTAAGTCTCCAATCATTTTTTCACAACTTTTCCAAAGGTATTCCCTCATTCTATTTTGCACCAAAAAATGGATGATCTAAAACAATTTCGATACAAGCGCGGTTCAATCAAAGCACAAATGACAAACTTTAAAAAATATATAAACTCAGTCGAAGTCATTGATAGTTCTGCCATTAATCAACTCAAGCTTCGTAAAGCTAAATTTGAGGCCATGTGGGGTATTATTCAAAACACTCAACTTGAAATTGAAATGCTTGAAAACGAAAAATCAGAAGAATATGCAGAATCACGAGAACGTAAAGAAATTGAAGATCAATATTTTGAAAACGTATCATTAGCTAACGAATTAATATCTTCATTTGAAACAAATTAATCAAACTCATCAAATCGCACAACTTCTACTCAATCTGATGGTTTGCAACCTTTTGTACGCCTACCGGAAATTTCACTACCAAAATTCTCGGGCTCCTCTGACAACTGGTATGACTTTTCTAATTCATTCGATTCGGTGATAAAATACAACAATCAACTATCTAAAAAACAAAAAATGCAGTATTTGAAATCCACGGTTCATGGCGAAGCTGCTGAATTACTTTCATCTCTTGATATATCTGACGAGAATTACGACAATGCATGGGAATTACTTAAAAATCGCTACGAAAATAAGACTTTTATTGTTCAGAAATACATTCAAGCCATTTTGGACCTTCCGGCACTTCATAAAGAAAATGCTGTTACTTTACGTCACATATTGGGCAATGTGAATAAATATATTCGAATTCTCAAAGCTTTAGAACGCCAAGTCGATGACTGGGATGACATGCTAGTTGCAATTATAACTAATAAATTTGACCAAAACACTTCTAAAGAATGGGAAGCTCTGCAAGAGCCCAACAAGTTGCCAACTACTAAGGAATTAATACATTTTCTTACAAAAAGATGTCAAATATTAGAAGCTTTGTCTCGTAATACATAATCCTCCAGTACAATTATAAATAAATCACAATCCTTTGGGAAATCATTACTAAAACCTCACGTTGTATCACATATCTCCACAGAAGGAAAATCTAATTGCATGTACTGCCATGGAAATAATCATTTAATATACACTTGTTCACAATTCCAAAATTTAAGCATAAATTAAAGATTCAAATATATTAAAGACAAAGATTTCTGTTTAAATTGTCTTCGCAAGGGACACAATTCAACAGATGTACTTCTATATCGTGTCGCAAATGTCAAAAACGTCATCACACTTTGTTGCATCTCGAGCAACAGTCATCTGCAAATGCATCCAGTTCTGAAATTGCACCAAATCAACTCACTACTGTATCAACTGTTTTTTACCAATCTACTCCATCTCAATGCTTGTTAGCTACTGCAATTATAGAAGTTTTTGATGAACGCGGAGAATCACATAAATGTAGAACCTTACTAGATTCTGGAAGTCAATCTAGCTTCATCACAGAGAAGTTACAACAAAAATTACATCTGTCGGTAAATTATGTTAACTTATCGATTTCTGGTGTAAACAATTCTTGTTCTGCAACCAATCACTCGGCAAAGGTTAGAATAAAATCAGTTCACAACAACTTTGAAATAAATATTAAAGCATTTGTTCTCAAACAAATCACTCAACAATTACCACTGTTAACCTTTGATCCAAGTTTGCTTAACATACATATTCTAGCTAATATCGAATTAGCCGATCCATGTTTTAACAAAACTAGCGACATCGACATGTTACTTGGTGCTGACATTTTTTGGAACCTCCTCTGCGTCGGACAAATCAAAACAGGCCAAAATCGACCTATTCTACAAAAAACGCATTTTAGATGGATAATATCAGGATCTGTGCCGATTCGAAAAGGCAACCAAATAACATGTCAATTAACGAAAATTAACAACCTTGATGTTCAATTAAACCGCTTCTAGGAAATAGAAGAATTATCCTCAAAGCCGTCATTTAGTCCAGAAGAACAGGAATGTGAGCTCCATATTAGAAATACATACTCTCGAACTGTGTCAGGTCGCTTTATAGTTCAGTTACCATTAAATGCAGAGATTCAGAAAATCGGTGATACAAAACAGCAAGCATTGAAACGCTTTTATACATTAGAGCGTAAATTTGAAAAGCAACCTAAGTTGCAAGAAGAATATGCACAGTTCATCAACGAATACATCGAATTAGGACACATGATCGCATCTCCAGAAAGTGCCGCGGAACCCAATCTACCGATCGTCTACATGCCGTACCATGCGGTGATAAAGGAATCCAGCACAACCACAAAACTACGGGTGGTCTTTGACGGTTCTGCTAAGTCTACCACCAATGTCTCTCTAAATGATACTTTGAAGGTAGGCCCAGTACTACAGCCCGACATCATTTCCATTTTATTAAGATTTCGCACACATAAATATGTGATGACGGCAGATGTAGCGAAGATGTATCGCCAGGTTCTCGTGCACAAATCACATACACAACTTCAACGAAGTCTGTGGCGAAATTCCAGAGAAGATGACGTAAAATCTTATGATCTTTTGACGGTCACGTATGGAACTGCATCTGCTTCATATTTGGCGATCCGAAGTATTCAAGAGCTTGCAGAGATAGAGAAGAATAACTATCCACATACATCAAAAATAGTAGTCAGAGATTTTTATGTCGACGACCTGCTAACTGGCGCAAATATCGTGGAAGAATGTAAAACAATTAGAGACGAAATTATTACATTATTAAACAAGGGTGGGTTTCAACTCAGGAAATGGACGTCTAATCATTCTGAACTAACTGACATGTCAACATTCGACAATCATTTTAATGAGTACGTGTATATTGTAAGCTAAATGGGCTTGATTCTAGAATATATATATATATATATATATATATATATATATATATATATATATATATTTGTTAGAACATTTATATTCATGCTTTAGCTTCTATACTATGGATGGTTTTAGCATTGCACATGCAAAAGTGACCAAAACGTGGTACTAATCAGATAATAAACATTCGATTTTCGGATGTCATTTTAATGAACAAGTTGTATATTGTAAGCTACATGGACTGGATTCTAGAATACCTACCACACTTTAAATAGCAATTTTATTGTTGCAATGTTTTCTTTTAGCTAAAATATGATGAAGAATTATGAAATTCGGGCGCAGAAGGAAAAATTTATATGATTTTTTACAAAAATATAGTCAGATTTTACCTACTTTTGAAATGGATATTTTTGTTAAAACATTCATATTCATGCTTTAGGATCTATACTATGGATGGTTTTAGCATTAGACATGTAAAAGTGACTAAAACATGGTACCAATCGGATAATAAACATTCAATTTTCGGGTGTCATTTTAATAAATACGTTGTATATTGTAAGCTACATGGACTGGATTCTAGAATATCTACCACACTTGAAATAACAATTTTCTTGTTGCAATATTTTCTTTTAGCTAAAATATGATAAAGAATTATAAGGTTCGGGCGAGAAAGCAAATATTTATATGATTTTTTACAAAAATAAATTCAGATTTTACCTATTCTTGAAATATATATTTTTGTTAGAACAATCATATTCATGCTTTAGCTTCTATACTATGAATGGTTTTAGCATTGGACATGCAAAAGTGACCAAACGTGGTACCAATCAGATAATAAACATTCAATTTTCGGATGTCATTTTAATGAACACATTGTATATAAGCAAATATTTATATGTTTTTTTACAATAATAAAGTCAGATTTTACCTTTTCTTGAAATGGATATAGTTGTTAAAACATTCATTTTCTTGCTTTAGGATCTATACTACTGATGGTTTTAAGCATTGGACATGCGAAAGTGACCAAAACGTGGTACCATGTAGATAATAAACAATTAAATTTTGGGTGTCATTTTAATGAGTACGTGTATATTGTAAGCTACATGGGCTGGATTCTAGAATACCTACCACACTTAAAATAGCAATTTTCTTGTTGCAATGTTTTCTTTTAGCTAAAATATGATGAAGAATTATAAAATTCGGGCGCAGAAGCAAATATTTATATTATTTTTTACAATAATAAAGTCAGATTTTACTTATTCTTGAAATTTTTTTTTTTGTTAAAACATTCATAGTCATGCTTTAGAAACTATTGATGGTTTTAAGCGTTGAAAATGCATAAAGGACCAAAACGTGGTACTAATCAGATAATAAACATTCAATATTCGGGTGTCATTTTAATGAATACGTTGTATATTGTAAGCTACATGGGCTGGATTCTAGAATACGTATCACACTTAAATAGCAATTTACTTGTTGCAATGTTTTTTTCTAGCTAAAATATGATGAAGAATTATAAAACTCGGGCACAAAAGCAAATATTTATATAAATTTTTACAAAAATAAAGTCAGATTTTACCTATTCTTGAAATGGATATTTTAGTTAAAACATTCATATTCATGCTTTAGGATCTAAACAATGGATGGTTTTAAGCATTGGACATACAAAAGTGACCAAAACGTGGTAAAAATAAAATAAGAAACATTAAATTTTCTGGTGTCATTTTAATGAATACGTTGTATATTGTAAGCTACATGGGCTGGATACTAGAATACCTGCCACACTTGAAATAGCAATTTTTTTGTTGCAATGTTTTCTTTTAGATAAAATATGATGAAGAATTATGAAATTCGGGCGCCGAAGGAAAAATTTATATGATTTTTTACAAAAATATAGTCAGATTTTACCTGCTTTTGAAATGGATATTTTTGTTAAAACATTCATATTCATGCTTTAGGATCTATACTATGGATGGTTTTAGCATTAGACATGCAAAAGTGACCAAAACATGGTACCAATCAGATAATAAGCATTCAATTTTCGGGTGTCATTTTAATAAATACGTTGTACATTGTAAGCTACATGGACTGGATTCTAGAATACCTACCACACTTGAAATAACAATTTTCTTGTTGCAATGTTTTCTTTTAGCTAAAATATGATGAAGAATTATAAAATTCGGGCGCGGAACCAAATATTTATATGATTTTTTACAAAAATAAAGTCAGATTTTACCTATTCTTAAAATAGATATTTTAGTTAAAACATTCATATTCATGCTTTAGGATCTATACTATGGATCGTTTTAAGCATTGGACATGCAAAAGTGACCAAAACTATGTACCAATCAGATAATAAATATTTAATTTTCGGGTGTCATTATAATGAATACGTGTATATTTTAAGCTACTTGGGCTGGATTGTAGAATACCTACCACACTTGAAATAGCAATTTTCTTGTTGCAATGTTTTCTTTTAGCTAAAATATAATGAAAAATTAAAAAATTCGGGCGCGGATGTAAATTTTTATGATTTTTCACTAAAATAAAGTCAGATTTTACATATTTTTGAAATGGATATTTTTGTTAATACATTCATATTCATGCTTTAGGATCTATACTATGGATGGTTTTAACATTGGACATGCAAAAGTGACCAAAATGTGGTACCAATCAGATAATAAACATTCAATTTTCGGGTGTCATTTTAATGAATACGTTGTATATTATAAGCTACCTACATGGGCTGGATTCTAGAATACCTTCCATACTTGAAATAGCAAATTTATTATTGCAATATTTTCTTTTAGCTAAAATATGATAAAGAATTATAAAATTCGGGCGCGGAAGCAAATATTTATATGATCTTTTACAAAAATAAAGTCAGATTTTACGTATTCTTAAAATGGATATTTTAGTTAAAACAATCATATACATGCTTAAGGATCTATACTATGGATGGTTTTAAGTATTGGATATGCAAAAGTGACCAAAACGTGGTACCATTTAGATAATATGCATTAAATTTTCCGGTGTCATTTTTATGAAAACGTTGTAAACTGTAAGCTACATAGGCTGGTTTCTAGAATACCTACCCCACTTGAAATAACAATTTTCTTGTTGCAATGCTTTCTTTTAGCTAAAATATGATGAAGAATTATAAGATTCGGGCGCGAAAGTAAATATTTATATGATTTTTTACAAAAATAAAGTCAGATTTTACCTATTCTTAAAATGGATATTTTTGTTAAAACATTTATATTCATGCTTTAGCATCCATACTATGGATAGTTTTAGCATTAAACATGCAAAAGTAACCTAAACGTGGTACAAATAAAATAAGAAACATTTAATTATCGGGTGTTATTTTAATGAATACGTTGTATATTTTAAGTTACATGGGCTGGATACTAGAATATCTACCACACTTAAAATAGCAATTTTCTTGTTGCAATGTTTTCTTTTAGCTAAAATATGATAAAGATTTATAAAATTCCTGCGCGGAAGCAAATATTTATATGATTTTTGACAAAAATAAAGTCAGATTTTACCTATTTTTGAAATGGAAATTTTTGTTAAAACATTCATATTCATGCTTTAAAATATATACTATGGAAGATTTTAAGCAATGGACATGCAAAAGTGACCAAAACATGGTACCAATCAGATAATAAACATTCAATTTTCGGGTGTCATTTTTATGAATACGTTGTATATTGTAAGCTACATGGGCTGGATTCTACAATACCTACCACACTTGAAATAGCGATTTTCTTGTTGCAATGTTTTTTTTAACTAAAATTTGTTGAAGAATGATAAAATTCGGGCGCGGAAGCAAATATTTATACGATCTTCTACAAAAATAAAGTCAGATTTTACCTATTCTTGAAATGGATATTTTTGTTAAAACATTCATATTCGTGCTTTAGGATCTATACTATGGATGGTTTTAGCATTGGACATGGAAAAGTGACCAAAACGGTGCACCAATAATATAATAAACATTTAATTTTCGGGTGTCATTTAAATGAATACGTGTATATTGTAAGCTACATGGGCTGAATTTTAGAATACTTACCACACTTGAAATAGCAATTTTCTAGTTGCAATGTTTTGTTTTAGCTAAAATATGATAAAGAATGATAAAATTCGGGCGCGAAAGCAAATATTTATATGATCTTTTGCAAAAATAAAGTCAGATTTTACCTATTCTTGAAATTATAATTTTGGTTAAAAAAATCATATTCATGCTTTAGGATCTATGCTAAGGATAGTTTTAGCATTATACATGCAAAAGTCATCAAAACGTGGTAACAATCAGATAATAAACATTTAATTTTCAGGTGTCATTTTTATTAATACGTTGTATATTGTAAGCTACCTACTTGGGCTGGATTCTAGAATACCTACCACACTTGAAACAGCAATTTTCTTGTAGCAATGTTTTATTTTAGCTAAAATATTATGAAGATTTATAAGATTCGGGCGCGGAAGCAAATATTTATATGATTTTTTACAAAAATAAAGTCAGATTTTACCTATGCTTGGAATGTATATTTTTTTTAAAACATTCATATTCATGCTTTCGCTTCTATGCTATGGATGGTTTTAGCTTTGGACATGCAAAAGTGACTAAAACGTGGTACTAATCAGACAATAAACATTCAATTTTCGGGTGTCATTTTAATGAATACGTTGTATATTGTAAGCTACCTACATAGGCTGAATTCTAGAATACCTACCACACTTGAAATAGCAATTTTCTTGTTGCAATGTTTTCTCTTAGCTAAAATATAATAAAATATTAAGAAATTCGGGCGCGGAAGCAATTATTTATACGATTTTTTACAAAAATAAAGTCTGATTTTACCTATTCTTGAATTGGATATTTTTGTTAAAACATTCATATTCATGCTTTAGGATTTATACTATGGATGGTTTTAAGCATTGGACATGCAAAAGTGACCAAAACGTGGTACCAATCAGATAATAAACATTCAATTTTCGGGTGTCATTTTAATGAATACGTTGTATATTGTAAGCTACATGGGCTGGATACTAGAATACCTACCACACGTGAAATAGCGATTTTCTTGTTGAATTTTTACAAAAATAAAGTCAGATTTTACTTATTCTTGAAATGGATATTTTTTGTAAAACATTCATATTCAAACTTTAGGATCTATACTATGGATGGTTTTAGCATTGGACACGCAAAAGTAACCAAAACGTGGTACAAATAAAATAAGAAACATTAAATTTTCGATTGTCATTTTAATGAATACGTTGTATATTGTAAGCTACATGGGCTGGATACTAGAATACCTACGACACTTGAAATAGCAAATTTCTTTTTGCAATGTTTTCGTTTAGCTAAACTATGATGAAGAATTGTAAGATTCGTGCGCGGAAGAAAATATTTATATGATTTTTTACAAAAATAAAGTCAGATTTTACGTATTCTAGAAATGTATATTTTTGTTAAAACATTCATTTTCATGCTTTAGCTTCTATACTATGGATGGTTTTAGCCTTGGACATGCAAAAGTGACCAAAACGTATTACCAATCTGATAATAAACATTTAATTTTCGAGTGTCATTTTAATGAATACGTTGTATATTGTAAGCTACATGGGCTGGATACTAGAATACCTACCACACGTGAAATAGCGATTTTCTTGTTGAATTTTTACAAAAATAAAGTCAGATTTTACTTATTCTTGAAATGGATATTTTTTGTAAAACATTCATATTCAAACTTTAGGATCTATACTATGGATGGTTTTAGCATTGGACACGCAAAAGTAACCAAAACGTGGTACAAATAAAATAAGAAACATTAAATTTTCGATTGTCATTTTAATGAATACGTTGTATATTGTAAGCTACATGGGCTGGATACTAGAATACCTACGACACTTGAAATAGCAAATTTCTTTTTGCAATGTTTTCGTTTAGCTAAACTATGATGAAGAATTGTAAGATTCGTGCGCGGAAGAAAATATTTATATGATTTTTTACAAAAATAAAGTCAGATTTTACGTATTCTAGAAATGTATATTTTTGTTAAAACATTCATTTTCATGCTTTAGCTTCTATACTATGGATGGTTTTAGCCTTGGACATGCAAAAGTGACCAAAACGTATTACCAATCTGATAATAAACATTTAATTTTCGAGTGTCATTTTAATGAATACGTTGTACATTGTAAGCTACATGGGCTGGATTCTAAAATACCTACCACACTTGAAATAGCAATTTTCTTGTTGTAATGTTTTTTTTAGCTAAAATATGATGAAGAATTTTAAAAATTCGGGCGCGGAAGCACATATTTATATGATTTTTTACAAAAATAAAGTCAGATTGTACCTATTTATGAAATGCATATTATAGTTAAAACAATCATATTCATGCTTTAGGATCTATACTATGGATGGTTTTAAGCATTGGACATTTTAATTTTTATTTTATTTTACTTTATTTCAGCCATTCAACAGGAAAAGTTCCCAATAACAGAATGGCACAAATTAAATACAAAAATACAAAGATATCGATACAATTATGTAGGTACACGTGAGTTTAACATTTTATTTAAATTAATTATTTATAAATCTATATTAACAGACAGATTATAAAATTACTGAATAAGAGTGATAATATTTGTAATTTGGTTTTTAAATGTAACTATATTAGGATTAAAAATATCAATTGTTTTTATAAAATTTATGTATTTATTGAATAAAAATGGAAGGCGATTCCTTGCAGAATTATATGCAGCGTTAGTTCTATTGAAACCAATATAAAAAAGATCAGTTGCTCGTGTAGTATGAACTGGTACACGGAAATCAAGATTATTTATTAACTCTGCACTATCTATTTTACTATTAATTAACTTATGTAAAAACGTTAAGTCCAAGATAACACGTCGTTTTTCCAAGGGTAGTAAATCAAATTTATAATTAGGAAACTTAAAATTCATGATTTTTACAAATTTTTCTTGAATACGCTCAATTCGTTTTATATAAATTGCGTATTGAGGAGACCAACAAACTGTTGCAAATTCTAACTGACTTCTTACTAAAGAGTAATACAGATTTATTATTGTTTTTGGTTTTTTGAAATTTTCAGCTGTTCTAATTAAGAAGCCTAACATTTTGTACGACTTTTTTGTTATGAAGTCAACATGCAGATCAAATATTAATTTTTTATCTAATATAAGTCCCAGATCTTTTACTTGTGACTCAGGCGTAATCATTTCGCCGGATAATGTATAGGAGAAGTTTATAGTATTCCTATTTCTCGAAAAAGTTATATGACAACATTTTTGTATGTTTAGAAATAGCTTGTTATCTTTGGTGTATTGATAGAAACGATTAATATCTTCTTGTATAGCTAAGCAATCCATGGTATTATTTATTGAATGCTACATTTTAAGATCATCAGCGTATAATAAAAAGTTACAATATTTAAAGCATTGACGAACGTCATTAACAAATATATTAAACAATAGTGGACCCAAGTGAGAACCTTGAGGTACTCCAGATGGAATAATAATGTCGTTGGATTGAAAACCATTTATTGTAACTCGCTGACTTCTTCCTGTTAAGTAGGATTGAAACCAATCAGACGACTTCCACATACACCGAAATCAGAAAGTTTTTTTAAGAGTAAGGAGTGATCAATTGTATCAAATGCCTTGCTGAAATCAGTGTATATGGAGTCAACCGGACTATGCTCATCCATAGATTTTAAAATGTATTCATTATATGTAAGAAGATTCGATTCGACCGATCTACCAGGGTAAAAACCATGTTGCTGGGGAATAATAAATCTTTTCGCCAAAGAAAACAAAATATTATATACAATTTTTTCGAAAACTTTTTCAAAAATATTAAGTTTTGAAATTGGTCTGTAATTTTTTATTAGATTTTTAGTACCACCTTTAAAAACTGGGACAACATAAGCTCTCTTCCATATAGTGGGAAAGTAGCCTTCATGCAATGATTTATTAAAAATTAAAGTAAGGGGATAACAAAGAGAATAAGCACAGTTTTTAATATATACACTGGGAATATCGTCTGGCCTGGAACTTTTATTTACATCAAGCTGTAAGAGAGTATCAAGAGTCTCGTATTCATCGAAAGAAATATTGGTTCCAATAAAATCTTTCTTTTTTGGTATCGTGAAAGTGTTATTATTCATACTGCCATCTTTATCTACAAATACAGATTAAAAATAATCTGAAAACAAATTACAATTATCACTTCCATTGTTAGCAATTTTATTTTTATAACACATCGTGTTAGGTATACTGCTTGTTGATTTTTTTGATGACACATATGACCAAAATTTTTTATTATTTCGAAGAATTGAATTTTCGGTATTGTTAATGTAAATGTCATAACATTTTTTTATTTCTAATTTGACTGCTTTTCTCAGTCTTGAGAATTTGTTATAATACATTTGAGTTTTATATTGTTTATATTTGGCATGTGCTTTACTTTTCTCTTTGATTAGTTTAATAAGAGTTGCAGTATACTATACAGGATATGAATGATGAATAGCATGTTTTACTGGTACATGCTTACTTATAAAATTATACAAGATATTATAAAATTCTTTTAACATGTCATCAATATTTAAATTTTGGAAATGTTGGTCCCAATTAATTTCATTTAATTTGTCATTTATGATATTGTAGTCTGCAGATTTATAAAGTAATATTTTACGAGGTCAAACTGTCATGTTGGGTGTAATATCATATTGGACATATATTTCAATTGGTGGATGGTGTACGTCTACTTTACTTAATGGAGATTCAGAAGATAATACTTCTATATTTTCAAAATTGGAAATAACTAAGTCCAAAATTCTATTGTAAGTATTACGTATATGATTAAATTGATATAAATTGCAGTATGAAATACAGTCAACAAAATTCGATGATGGTACATTGTAAGTGTTTACAGGCTTGAGACTATTGTTATCATTATTAGTAGTCCACTGTAGATGTGGCAAATTAAAATCACCAGTAATGAGAATATTATCATTAGGTGCTGAATCTACAATATCTGTTAGTTTTTTCAAAAAATTATCCATTGATGCATGATCTTCAGGTGGTAAATAAACACAACAAACTTGTAAGTATTGTTTCTTATCATTACTGTCAATTATTAAGGATAACCACAAGTCTTCAGCGTCACTATTCCATTCGGGTCTTTCAATATAATTGAAACAAGAGCGAACTGCAATTAACACACCTCCGCCATCTTTCTTTAAACAAGAAGTACTGGATCTGTCACGTCTTATTACATCAAAAGACGATGGAAATAGCTCACTATTATAGACATATGAATTTAAAAAAGTTTCAGTGAGACAAATAATATCAAAAGAACAAGACAAAGAGTTAACATTAAATGTATTTGTTTTGGTACGTAAACCTCTAACGTTCTGATAATAAAAAGAGAATCCCATTTATTAATCAGAAATGAATAAAGAAAAAAATACAAAGAATTTGCAATTATTGTAGCTTAACTACATCAGTGACATCGCTTAAATAGTGAATTTTAGATGTATCTGATTTTCTAGCATATACTTTACAATTTTTTGTCCATATATATCTAAACCCTTTAGGTTTTAATTCAGTTAAAGCTATTCTAAAAATTAAGGAATTCTTGTGCCCTAAATGTTCATTTACATAAATTTTATTGTCATGGCCATCAATATTTATACTTGCAGGTGTTAAGTTTTTGAATTTTCTAGCAGCAGAAAGAAATTCATCCTTAATCCTACGTGATACAAATTTCACTACAATATTACGCTGCTTATTACTGCTAGATTTGTTATATTGCAGCCTATGAGCTGCATCAATGTCATTTTTAACTACTTTTATACCTATTGTGTCACCAATATTACTTATTATATTATCAATATTTTTACCAGGTTTTTCGGGGATATTGTTTATAATTAAATTGTTCAATTTAGAATATTGCTCCAAATCTTCAATTTTATTATTTAAATTGTATACTTCATTTTTTTAATAGTCATTTTCACGTTTCAGTTCCTCAAACATTTTTAGTTTATTATTGATTTCTTTTATATTTAGTTCAAAGTCTGTAATTTTATCACTACAAAATGTTACTGATTTTAATAAAAGATCAAACTTATCGTTTGCAAAAGTGACGAAAACGTGGTACCAATCAGATAATTAACATTCAAATTTCGGGTGTCATTTTAATGAATACGTTGTATATTGTAAGCTACCTACATGGGTTGGATTCTAGAATACCTACTACACTTAAAACAGCAATTTTCTTGTTGCAATGTTTTATTTTAGCTAAAATATAATGAAGAATTATAAGATTCGGGCGCGGAAGCAAATAATGATATGATTTTTTACAAAAATAAAGTCAGATTTTACCTATTCTTGAAATGTATATTTTTCTTAAAACATTCATATTTATGCTTTAGCTTCTATGCTGTGAAAGGTTTTAGCTTTGGAGATGCAAAAGTGACTAAAACGTGGTACAAATCAGACAATAAACATTCAATTTTCGGGTGTCATTTTAATGAATACGTTGTATATTGTAAGCTACCTACATGGACTGGATTCTAGAATAACTACCACACTTGAAATAGCAATTTTATTATTGCAATGTTTTCTTTTAGCTAAAATATAAGTATTATGATATTCGGGCGCGGAAGCAAATATTTATATGATTTTTTACAAAAATAAAGTCAGATATTACCTATTCTTAAAATCGATATTTTTGTTAAAACATTCATATTCATTCTTTAGGTTCTATACTATGGATGGTTTTAGCATTGGACATGCAAAAGTGACCAAAACGTGGTACAAATCAAATAAGAAACATTTAATTTTCGGGTGTCATTTTAATGAATACGTTGTATATTGTAAGCTACATGGGCTGGATTCTAGAATTCTAGATATTATGCTATAACTGTGGTAGTGGTAGGGCGTCGTGCAGATTCTTCAGCGTGTCCTTTAAACTTAAAGGCTCTCTCGACGACGACCCAACGTCAGACAGATTAAGTAGTAAAGTATGCTTAATTCCACGGGTCGCCGATTATGACCGAGTTAGAACAAAGTTAGTAATTTTAAAGGTAGCTAATCGAAATTACACATTTTTAGTTGATTCAGGAGCCGCTGTTTCATTACTAAAACGCAAATTAGTCTCTGAAAATAAATGGCCAGTATTACCATCAGATGATGTTTTAGTAGATGTTTCAGGTAATCAGTTGAATAGTGACGGAGTCGTCAATGTTGAAATTAATACTGATTCTGAAAAAATAAGGCATTGCTTTGTAGTATGTCCGGACGATCTCTTTTTACCATCAGATGGACTGATCGGAGTAGACTTTTTAATTCAGCCTAACGTAGTTATCGATTTTGGTAAGAACATTTTTAAAATTAATAGTAAAGTTCTATGTATGTCAGAAATCGATAGGAACAATAAAAATGCAGACGATAGCATAATTACAATTTATGCTAATGTAGAATGCAGCGAGTGTGCCAATAGTAGGGACAACTGTTCGAATCAGTTAGAAAATGTTATGGGCGTAGATATCACGAATTCTAAAATTCAAAGTAGTAGTACGGATTGTGTAACGGAGCACAATCAAATAAACATTTGTAGTGATTTGTTATCGATAGATTCTGTGATCGCCCAGACCGAAAAAGATAACATACCTATTGAACCACATGTGACCGAACCCATTACAATTAATAATGATACGCGCGTTAACATTCAGAAATTTAAATGTAGTAATTTAAAAGATTTGTCGCACGTTCAAAGTATCATGTATCAATACCAGCGCGGCACACGCGAATTCCAGACGCAACGTACGTACTTGATCGCACAAAGGTTGATATACCGGGTGTTTTAGTAGCACGTACTGTTTTTCGTAAAGAAAAAAATTCAAAATTATTTGTAAATGTTATAAACACAGGTCCAATCAAAGTTAAGTTGTCAGCCCGAATACCATTAGGTATGCAGTAGTGGCAGTAGAAGAACAAGAGAATGATGTCGAAAATTATCGAAACGTAAATGTTGTGAGCGGAGGTCAGCCTCATAAGTTTAATTTAGACCATTTACCGATCGGCGAACGAAATAAATTTCAATCCTTTTTAAATGAATATGCTGATATCTTTAAATTAAAAGACACACCGTATACTCACGAGCACTGAGATACTGGTCACTAGAGCTCCTTATCGTGTACCGTTCAGTCGTCGCCAAGTCATGAAAGATTTAATTGATGAAATGTTAGAAAATAAAATCATACAACCTTCTATTAGTCCATATTCCGCCCCTGTAGTTTTAGTAGAAAAGAAATCGATTGAGGGTGAAAGTTCATTGAAATTTTGCATTGATTACCGCGAATTAAATAAAATAACTAAACGAGATTATTTCCCTATTCCAAATTTACAAGATACTTTGGTATCCATTAGGTAAAGCTGCTCGTTTCAGCACCCTCAATTTAACTAAAGGCTATTGGCAAGTAGAAATGGATCCGAGAGATAGAGAAAAAACCGAGTTCTCTGTTCTTTGGGGCCATTACGAATGTAACAGAATGCCTTTCGGTTTGATAAATAACCCAAGTACATGGCAGCGACTGATGTACACAGTGTTATCAGGTTTGACGGTGACCCAATGCTTTGTCTGTTTGGATGATATCATTTGCTTAAGCACAGATAATTTAGATGAACATATCGAAAGATTAAAATTAATTTTTGATCGGCTACGAGAAGCAAATTTAACTTTGAATCCAGCAAAATGCAAATTTATGGTCAATGAAACCAAGTACCTGGGTCACATAGTGAGTAAAGAAGGCGTGAAATCTGATACGGAAAAGATAAGAGTAGTGAAGGACTTCCCAGTACCTCGTGACGTCACGGAAGTCAGAGCATTTTTTGGCTTAGTGGGTTTTTACCGTCAATTTATTCCAAATTTCGCGAGAGTAGCCTTTCTACTCACAACTTTGACAAAAAAGAATGCTAGATTTGTGTGGTCTGATGAGGCGGAAGGGGCGTTTATCCATCTTAGAAATTTATTAACGCAGTCACCGATATTAAAATATCCTGACTTTACCAAACCTTTTATCTTATGTCCGGATGCATCTGCTTTTGCAATTGGAGTAGTTTTAAGCCAAGAGCATGATGGACATGAAATGCGAGTCGTCAGCTTAAGCCCGCCGAGCGAAATTATTGCACATCGGAAAGAGAGTGTTTAGCGTTAGTATGGGGAATAAAACATTTTCGATGTTATTTGTATGGTCAAAAATTCATTGTTTATACTGATCATCAACCTCTGAAATGGTTGATGAAAACATCAGAGCCAACAAATCGTTTAATTAGATGGTCATTATTACTTTCGGAACATGACTTTGAAATTCATTATCGTCCGGGAGATAAACATACTAACGCCGACGCACTTTCACGCATTAAGCCTGTACAAATATTATTTCGCACTAATTATGAACCGATGATATGAGATAGAGACGCTATCAAAATGGCCCAACGGGAAGATAATCAAATAAAAGGTATCACTAACGAAATAAATTCAGAAGGAAATTGTGAATTTTACTTTGATGATGACGGGTTGATTTATAAAAAATCGTACGATGATCGTTTCGAAGACAAGTTAGTTATTCCTTTAAAGTTTCGAAATAATATTTTGAAAGCGTGTCATGATTCTCCATTATCGGGTCATGGTGGCACAGAGAAAACGTTCGAAAAAGTTAATTCTCGATTTTTCTGGCCTCACTTGCGTCGCGATGTAAACAAATACGTGCAAAAAGGCATATCATGTTTGCAAAGGAAAACGTCACCGCATTTACGACCTGCCCCACTAAAAAAGTTTCAGTCGGTAACACGACCGTTTGAGCGGATAGCAATGGATATTGTTGGTCCTCTTGTAAGCACTAGCGCTGGAAATAAATATATTCTAACGGTACAAGATGCAGCTACACGTTATCTAGAAGCATTTCCCCTAAAAGACCAGACCTCTATAACGGTAGCGAAAACGTTTGTCAAGGGTAATATCTTAAGACATGGTACGCCCAGACAATTACTAACCGACTTAGGGACCAATTTCGTCTCAAAACTGATGAAAGAAATTTGTAAAGTACTAAAAATCGAACGTTTGCATACTACCGCTTTCCACCCGCAAACAAACGCAAGTCTCGAGAGAAGTCATCGAACGTTAAAAGATATGCTCTCACATTATATCAATGAGCAGCATACGGATTGGGATGAATGGCTACCATTCGTTGTATCAGCTTTTTGTAGTAGTACACATGCAATGCTTGGTGATACTCCATTTTTCTTAATGTATGGAAGGGATATCGAACTACCTTTCGATGACCTCTTGAGACCTCTTCGCACTAGATACGATAAGGACTCTAATTATGCAAAAGAATTCTTCCAACGTTTAAAGTTAGCTCACTCTAAAGCGAGAGATCAGCTGGACAAGAACATTGACCGTGTCCACCGTAACTTTAATAAACGAGCGGCTAGTGTCAAGTTTCAAATGGGAGACCGTGTATATCTGTTTACACCAACAGTCAAGGTCGGCACTAGCGCTAAGTTAGCTAAGAAATGGTCAGGTCCGTATCGTATCATTGAAATGCGAGAAGTAAATGCGGTAATTAAAGAAATTTTCGGAAGGAAACAAATGACGGTGCATGTGAACCTATTAAAACCTTGTTATTTAACGACCGATGACTTAAAACTTGACGATACGTCAGAGCCAATTGAGTCGACCACTGAAATTGCAGATACGGATGGTATTAACCCTATTATCCCTTGGTCCTCTCAACCGATTATCCCGCAGGATTCCTTAGAGTCAACCTACAGTAGTACTAATGATAGTTTATTTACAGAGAGTAGAGCCAATACAACTTTACAGTCTTTCAGTGGTAGCCATAATTAATCACAGAATAGAAGTCGTTTGTCGGACACCAGTACCACTAACTCGAGTACTGACACCCTCGTGGAAACAGAGTCCCGGCCCCGATACGTAACTAGAAGCCACGGAGCTGTTGCTGACCATTCGTGAATCCGCAACACACGGATCTAATTACAAAGAGACTATTACATTATAGTAGTAAAGTTATTCATCAGAATGCTAAAGTTATATGTAGTTTTTATTGTAGTTTTAAGATTACTTGTAATAGACTCATGGGCTGAACTGATTGCTTTCGATTGCGCAGACCCAGAAGTGGAAGTATCCAACATCTCGCTGTTAGATATTAAACCTTGTCGTGACCCAAAGAATAGCTCAGAAGAGATTCCAACGAAAATCCAGTTACTGCAAGAACGACGGTACACAGAAGTGCATATATATAGCTGCTCACACCAGCGCAGTAGTAGGCGGATTAGCCCGATACGTCCATTACATAAAGGCCGACAGCTGTTCCAAAGCACACCAATTTCAACGCTTAGATCTCTCAGGGTTAGGAGCTGGAATTATCTCTAGTTTAACTTTAAACGGAACTACCGAAATGTCAACGACGTTGGCTTCTATTTTCAGAAATCAAGAAGAGTGACCCACAATACCGACATCATGGCACAGGTTCTCAGTAAGTTGCTGTTCTTAGATATCGCTTTCAAGCAACAGGCTAGAGAGCTCGTGTACGACGCCATTATGAAGAGATGCCATCTACGTGAAAATATCATCAAAAACCATATCATGCTAGCCTTAGAAAAGCCGGATATTGTCAGCGGCCTCGTGAAGGAAGCAGCCGGGCATATGGGTCAAGTGATGGGCAAAGTTTTATACATAATTCGTTGCAAGTAGTAGACTTCAGAAAAACGGACTTCTGCTATCAAGAGCTGCCAATAGTTTACAAGAATGAGAGCAAGTTCATGGCCCCTCTCACTCGTATAATTCAGGACCATGGTACGCAGGTCGACTGCAGAAGTAAATTGCCAGTTATGTTTCACCTGGAAGGCAAATGGTTCGAAATTGACCCCGAACTTAGAAGAACGCAGCCCGATCCTATGGTCCTCGACGCTAACGATCCCAGCGACGTAATACCAAAGACGAAGATAGCCCCGATCAGCGCCAATAGAGTGCACAGTAAGCAGGACATGGAAGAGTTCCAACGCACACTCTTGTTCCCACAGGAGTGACGCGCCGTAACTAACGTAATCACGAAAAGGGTCATGGGAGTTCAAGTAGATAGCCAGGATTACCACTTGCCCAATGTATTCAGCCAAAGCGACTTCGCCAAGATGGCATGGAGTGCTGCAGCGGAAGTGTGGGGTTTCTTATCATATAAGGGAAACCTTTTTTCGGTTCTGATGCTTCTGTACACTCTGTACGCGCTGATAAGGTACGTAGCAAACGTAGTGTTAAACCTACTGAGTTTAAGGAAGGCGGTCACTTCCGATCAACCCCCTCGGAGATGGTTCCTGTTCGCCAGTTTGTGGAATGACTTAACTACGCGATACCTAATTAACTTGGCACGACAACAAACCCCCAACCAGGTCGCGGAGACCGAGCCTCCACCAATCTACCCGGGTCTCCCAATAGCCGTAGCTCAGCAACCCAGTGGTTCTTCCGCCAACCTCGACATTCTGCGCCAGCCCATAGTCTAGTTTGTTTTTGTATACCACTATCAAGTTGAATGAAATTCAAATTTTTACAGAACTAAAACCCAAATATTGTCTATTTATTGAATGAAATTCAGCTAGACTCGACTTTGAATTCCACTCACAGTCGAGTTTAGAGGGAAAAATAGTGTAACGGATGTGATTTCATTTAGCAAAAATTGTTAGCGTAGGTGGTTGATTGAACTCGCTATCCGCTGCAGAGTGCTAACACGTGGCTGGGTGGCTTCCGCCGTTCGATGACATTCGATAAGTTGGCAAAAACGGTAGAATACTCCCAAGCAATATGTCAGCAGTTTGATTCGACTTGGTGGAAGATCAAAAATTTGCGATCATTCTCACATCGGGTATCGCAAATCACGGTCGTGGTTAGGATATTTATTAGTAGTAATTTAATTTCAGCGGAATTGTTCATTTAGCTTACTTTACAAAATATTGTTAGTATTTAAGTTATTGCAAATCTGATTATTTATTTTTAATTTTTATAAAAATTATTAAACGTCGAAGCTAAAAGAGTAGTGTCTTTGAAGTGCTCATTTTCACTTTCCACCCGCACCTATCCAGAGTACAGTATCAACGAAGGACGGCAGTAAACAGGTAAGTATAAACTTACATTCTTTGAACCATCCTGCATAATTCAGTACGTCAACGAGGTCTTGTACTTTACTGCACAACCCTTCTGTTACAATTGTAAACTACATGGGCTGGATTCTAAAATACCTACCTCACTTAAAATAGCAATTTGCTTGTTGCAATGTTTTCTCTTAGCTAAAATATGATAAAGAATTATAAAATTCGGGCACGGAAGCAAATATTTATATGTTTTTTTACAAATATAATGTCATATTTTTCCTATTCTTGAAATGAATATTTTTGTTAAAACATTCATATTCAAGCTTTAGGATCTATACTATGGATGGTTTTATGCATTGGACATGCAAAAGTGACCAAAACGTGGTACCAATCAGATAATAAACATTCGATTTTCGGGTGTCATTTTTATGAATACGTTTTATATTGTAAGCTACATGGGCTGGATTCTTGAATACCTACCACACTTAAAATAGCAACTTTCTTGTTGCAATGTTTTCTTTTAGCTAAAATATAATAAAGAATTATAAAATTCGGGCGCGGAAGCAAATATTTATATGATTTTTTACAGAAATAAAGTCAGATTTTACCTATTCTTGAAATAGGTATTTTTGTTAAAACATTCATATTCATGCTTTAGGATCTATACTATAGATCGTTTAAAGCATTGGACATGCAAAAGTGACAAAAACGTGGTCTTAATCAGATAATAAATAATTAATTTTCGGGTTATATTTTAATGAATACGTGTTTATTGTAAGCTACTTGGGCTGGATTCTACCTACCACACTTAAATAGAAATTTTCTTGTTGCAATGTTTTCATTTAGCTAAAATATGATGAATAATTATAAAATTCGGACGCAGAAGTAAATATTTATATGAGGTTTTACAAAAATATAGTCACATTTTACCTATTCTTGAAATGCATATTTTTGTTACATCATTCATATTCATGCTTTAGGATCTATACTATGGATGGTTTTAGCATTGGAAATGCAAAAGTGACCAAAACATGGTACCAATCAGATAAAAAACATTCAATTTTCGAGTGTCATGTTAATGAATACGTTGTATATTATAAGCTACCTACATGGGCTAGATTCTAGAATACCTACCACACTTGAAATAGCAATTTTCTTGTTGCATTGTTTTTTTTTAGCTAAAATATGATGAAGGTTTATAAAATTTCGGCGCGGAAGCAATTATTTATATGATTTTTTACAAAAATAAAGTCGGATTTTACCAATTCTCGAAATGAATATTTTTGGTAAAACATTCATATTCATGCTTTAGGATATACACTATGAATGGTTTTAGCATTGGACATGCAACAGTGACCAAAACGTGGTACCAATCAGATAATAAACATTCAATTTTCGGGTGTCCTTTTAATGAATACGTTGTATATTGTAAGCTACATGGGCTGGATTCTAGAATATCTACTACACTTGCAATAGCAATTTTCTTGTTGCAATGTTTTTTTTTAGCTAAAATATGATCAAGAATTATAAAATTCGGGCGCCAAAGCAAATATTTATATGATTTTTTACAAAAATTAAGTCAGATGTTACCTATTCTTCAAAAGGATATTTTTGTTAAAACATTCATATTCATGCTTCAGGATCTATACTATGGATAATTTCAGCATTGGACATGCAAAAGCGACCATAAGGTGGTACCAATCAGATAATAAACATTTATTTTTCGGGTGTCATTTTAATGAATATGTTGTATAATGTAAGCTACATGGGCTGGAGTCTAGAATACCTACCACATTTGAAATAGCAATTTTCTTGTTGCAATGTTTCTTTTAGCTAAAATATGATGAAGTATTATAAAATTCTGGCGCGGAAGCAAATATTTATATAATTTTTACAAAAGTAAAGTCAGATTTTACCTATTCTTGATGAATACGTTGTATATTGTAAGCTACATGGGCTGGATTCTAGAATACCTACCACACTTGAAATAGGAATAATCTTGTTGCAATGTTTTCTTTTAGCTAAAATTAATAAAGAATTATAAAATTCGGGCGCCGAACCAAATATTTATATGATTTTTTACAAAAATATAGTCAGATTTTACCTATTCTTGAAAAGGATATTTTTTATAAAAACATTCATATTCATGCTTCAGGATCTATACTATGGATAATTTTAGAATTGGACATGCAAAAGTGACTATGACATGATACCAATCAGTTAATAAACATTTATTTTTCGGGTGTCATTTTAATGAATACGTTGCATATTGTAAGCTACATGGGTTGGATTTTAGAATACCTACCACACTTGAAATAGCAATTTTCTTGTTACAATGTTTTCTTTTAGCTAATATATGATGAAAAATTATAAAATTCGGGCGCGAAAACAAATATTTATATGATTTTTTACAAAAATAAAGTCAAATTTTACCTATTCTTGATGAATAAGTTGTATATTGTAAGCTACATGGGCTTGATTCTAGAATACCTACCACACTTGAAATAGCAATTTTCTTGTTGCAATGTTTTCTTTAAGCTAATATATGATGAAGAATTATAAAATTCGAGCGCGGAAGCAAATATTTATATGATTTTTTACAAAAATAATGTCAAACTTTACCTATTCTTGAAAATATATTTTTGTTAAAACATTCATATTTATGAGAAATAATAAAACTTGTGGAATTCAGTCAATATATTTGAAAAAAGCTACTTCTCCTACCGGTTTCAACCCCACGTGGGTCTTCTTCAGGGACTAAAGGATACATTATATTTTACAAATTATACATTATGGTTACATGAAAATTTTTAACTTACGTATAGGTCAACTTATTTAGTTTGTACATTAAAATATGATTTTAACATAGAGAACGGCACGTGAATACAGTCAATTAATTAAAAAAATAAATAAATAAATAAATAAATACGTCAAAATACATATGTATGTTTTTTAGATAAACTATACATTGGTCAAAAAAATTTTTAAAACTTGTTTTATTTCACAACGATAATTTTGGAAATTTTTTTTATTAATATAATTTACTTTTTTACAGCGCACAGGCTAACAGCTTACTAAGTACTCACATAATCTTGTTTATTTAAGTTATATCATGTAGTGATTAGTTAATTTTTAAGTAATTTTTTATTTGTAGTAATTTTATTTTTAGTTTTTTCCCTATGTGTTATTTTTATTTTTTAGTGTATTGTGCTTTATTTGTTATCTTTTATTGTGTATTTTAGCCAAATTTTTGTATATATTGCTTAAGTCAGATGTATCAATTCTACGATTTATATTTTGTTTGTCATGATTTATATATAACATTTCAAGTGTTAGTCTTTTGTTAAGGTTTTTTTCAGTTGCTAGTATTTTGGTTTCTTGAAAGTTAAATCTGTGATTTTTTGTTTTACTGTGTTCTTCTAAGGCACATTTCCCTGTTGCATTTCGTTCTGTTGTACAATTACGTTCGTGTTCCTGAAGTCTTTTTTTTAAATATCTTTTGGTTTGACCAGTATATTGTGCTGAACAATTACTGCATGGTATTTTGTAAATTATGTTTGATTTGTTGTTTTTATCAATTTCTGATTTTAATTTTGAAAATACATCCCCTACTTTTTTAATAGTTTTAAATCCAAGTTCTACATTTAAGTTTGAATTGAAAAGTTTTTTAATTTTTGGTGCTACGCCATCTATGTAAACGTATGACGCATATGTAGGTAATTCAGGGTTCTGCTGATTAGAAATGTTATTGTTATTATTGTTATTTGTTTTATTGTTTTTGACTGTATTATATTTATTGATTAAACCATTTATCAGGCCGTTTGGGTAATTATTTATTTTTAGTAGTCTTTTTACTTTATTTATTGTTTCAGACTTGTAATATGTTGAGGTTAACTCCATAGATCTGCTAATTAAATTATATGCCATGTTTATTTTTTGTGTTTGTGGATGTTGTGAATTATAATTCAAGTATCTTGTAGAAGCGGATGGCTTTTTATACCATTTAGTTAGGACAGTACCGTTGTTGTGGAGGGTAAGTGTTATATCTAGGAAAGGAATTGTATTGTTTATAGCTACTTCAGATGTGAATTGCAGATGAGGGTGGTAGGAGTTGAAGGTATTTATAGTGCACAAAAGTTTATCATGGGGAATGGCTAGTATTAAGTCATCTACGTATTTTTTAATGAAAGGAATTTCAAAGCCCAGTTTTGGAATAACCGCATCAAGGAGATCATCCATCACTAAATTCGCGATAATCGGGGATAACGATGACCCCATGCAAGTGCCCCAAATTTGTTTGTAGTATTTATCCTGGTATTGGAAGTATCCTTCATCTAGACAGAATTTTGTGAGGTTAATGAAATCCTCTTGTGGTATTTTTGTTTTATTTTTTATAAATTCCCAATTTTTATTTATTGATTCTACTACTAATATTGTTGGGATTTGAGTAAATAGTGAAACAACGTCTAAAGAGATGAGCATGTACCCTTGTGGAATATTTTGTGCGGTAATAAATTGCTGAAACTCAAAAGTATTGCGGATGGAGTATTTATCTTTCTCCAAACCTTTTAGCAATGAGGCTAAAAATTTGGAGAGCTTGTCTGTTGGAGAATCTAGCCCAGAGACAATAGGTCGTAATGGGAGATTTTCTTTATGGACTTTAATTAATCCGTAGATTCTGGGAGGTATGGCGTTATCAACTGTCAACTGTTTTTTAGTTTGAATGTCTATATATTTTTTATCATGTAACTCTTTAATTAATTTATTGTTTTTATTTTGTATTTTTTGTGTTAAATCAGAGGGTAGGGGTTTGTAGGTACTTTCGTCTTTCAGAAGTTCTTCCATTTTAGTATGATAAGTATCTCGGTCTATTGCTACTGTTTTATTTGATTTGTCAGCTTTTAAAATTACTATTTCTGGGTTATCTTTTAAGAATTTTTTGGTTTTATTAAAATTTTTATCTATAATGTTAGTTTTTTTTGTTTGGTTTCCTTTAGTGTAGTGATTGGTGATAATGTTGGTAAATTGTGCTCTGACAGTGTTTTTTATGTCTTCATCGTTTGTTTTTTGTAAAATGTTTTCTGTGTCAGCTATTAGTTGAAATACTGGAATGTCTTTGTTATTAAGAGGTATTGCAAACTTTGGTCCTAATGCTAGTGTTTGTTGAACCTCTGGAGGGAAGGTAGTATCTGTAAGGTTCATGAACCAATCTTCTTGATTTGGGGAGTTAGTTATATCTACTGTCTTTGATGTAAGGTTGTTAAATTTCTTAATGTGGGTTGATTTTATTTTTTTATTATAATAGTCAAATTTACGTTTTAATAGATTTTTTACGATCTCCCAGTGGATGTAGCTAACTGTGTTCCTTATATGTTCGTTGTGCTGATAATATTGTGTTTCTAGTTTATTAATTTTCCAACATGTTATTTTAATTTCTAGGTTTAGAGTTTGGTTTTTAAAGTTATTAATTAGTTTAGTTGTATGATTTTTGTATGGATTATCTTTTAAAAGTATGTTATTTAAGCAATTAAAATTGTTACGTATATGTTTAGGGAAAACATTGTTTTGTTTGCACCGTAATAAAAAAATTCTTTGATTAATGGCTGCTATTAATTTATAGTTTAGATTTAGAATAGTTTTCATGTGGTACTTAGCTGTATTGCCGTAGGTCTGTATAACGTCCGTTAGTGTATCCATGTCTTCAAGGCTGATGGCTGTGCTTTCCTGCTGGATGAATAGGAAGGAAATCTTCTTGACTGGTGGATGGATGAGAAGTTTGCAATACCTCTTAATAACAAAGACATTCCAGTATTTCAACTAATAGCTGACACAGAAAACATTTTACAAAAAACAAACGATGAAGACATAAAAAACACTGTCAGAGCACAATTTACCAACATTATCACCAATCACTACACTAAAGGAAACCAAACAAAAAAAACTAACATTATAGATAAAAATTTTAATAAAACCAAAAAATTCTTAAAAGATAACCCAGAAATAGTAATTTTAAAAGCTGACAAATCAAATAAAACAGTAGCAATAGACCGAGATACTTATCATACTAAAATGGAAGAACTTCTGAAAGACGAAAGTACCTACAAACCCCTACCCTCTGATTTAACACAAAAAATACAAAATAAAAACAATAAATTAATTAAAGAGTTACATGATAAAAAATATATAGACATTCAAACTAAAAAACAGTTGACAGTTGATAACGCCATACCTCCCAGAATCTACGGATTAATTAAAGTCCATAAAGAAAATCTCCCATTACGACCTATTGTCTCTGGGCTAGATTCTCCAACAGACAAGCTCTCCAAATTTTTAGCCTCATTGCTAAAAGGTTTGGAGAAAGATAAATACTCCATCCGCAATACTTTTGAGTTTCAGCAATTTATTACCGCACAAAATATTCCACAAGGGTACATGCTCATCTCTTTAGACGTTGTTTCACTATTTACTCAAATCCCAACAACATTAGTAGTAGAATCAATAAATAAAAATTGGGAATTTATAAAAAATAAAACAAAAATACCACAAGAGGATTTCATTAACCTCACAAAATTCTGTCTAGATGAAGGATACTTCCAATACCAGGATAAATACTACAAACAAATTTGGGGCACTTGCATGGGGTCATCGTTATCCCCGATTATTGCGAATTTAGTGATGGATGATCTCCTTGATGCGGTTATTCCAAAACTGGGCTTTGAAATTCCTTTCATTAAAAAATACGTAGATGACTTAATACTAGCCATTCCCCATGATAAACTTTTGTGCACTATAAATACCTTCAACTCCTACCACCCTCATCTGCAATTCACATCTGAAGTAGCTATAAACAATACAATTCCTTTCCTAGATATAACACTTACCCTCCACAACAACGGTACTGTCCTAACTAAATGGTATAAAAAGCCATCCGCTTCTACAAGATACTTGAATTATAATTCACAACATCCACAAACACAAAAAATAAACATGGCATATAATTTAATTATCAGATCTATGGAGTTAACCTCAACATATTACAAGTCTGAAACAATAAATAAAGTAAAAAGACTACTAAAAATAAATAATTACCCAAACGGCCTGATAAATGGTTTAATCAATAAATATAATACAGTCAAAAACAATAAAACAAATAACAATAATAACAATAACATTTCTAATCAGCAGAACCCTGAATTACCTACATATGCGTCATACGTTTACATAGATGGCGTAGCACCAAAAATTAAAAAACTTTTCAAATCAAACTTAAATGTGGAACTTGGATTTAAAACTATTAAAAAAGTAGGGGATGTATTTACAAAATTAAAATCAGAAATTGATAAAAACAACAAATCAAACATAATTTACAAAATACCATGCAGTAATTGTTCAGCACAATATACTGGTCAAACCAAAAGATATTTAAAAAAAAGACTTCAGGAACACGAACGTAATTGTACAACAGAACGAAATGCAACAGGGAAATGTGCCTTAGAAGAACACAGTAAAACAAAAAATCACAGATTTAACTTTCAAGAAACCAAAATACTAGCAACTGAAAAAAACCTTAACAAAAGACTAACACTTGAAATGTTATATATAAATCATGACAAACAAAATATAAATCGTAGAACTGATACATCTGACTTAAGCAATATATACAAAAATTTGGCTAAAATACACAATAAAAGATAACAAATAAAGCACAATATACTAAAAAATAAAAATAACACATAGGGAAAAAACTAAAAATAAAATTACTACAAATATAAAATTACTTAAAAATTAACTAATCACTACATGATATAACTTAAATAAACAAGATTATGTGAGTACTTAGTAAGCTGTTAGCCTGTGCGCTGTAAAAAAGTAAATTATATTAATAAAAATTTTTTCCAAAATCATCGTTGTGAAATAAAACAAGTTTTAAAAATTTTTTTGACCAATGTATAGTTTATCTAAAAAACATACATATGTATTTTGACGTATTTATTTATTTATTTATTTATTTTTTTAATTAATTGACTGTATTCACGTGCCGTTCTCTATGTTAAAATCATATTTTAATGTACAAACTAAATAAGTTGACCTACACGTAAGTTAAAAATTTTCATGTAACCATAATGTATAATTTGTAAAATATAATGTATCCTTTAGTCCCTGAAGAAGACCCACGTGGGGTTGAAACCGGTAGGAGAAGTAGCTTTTTTCAAATATATTGACTGAATTCCACAAGTTTTATTATTTCTCATCCGTCCACCAGTCAAGAAGATTTCCTTCCTATTCATATTCATGCTTTAGGATCTATACTATGGATAATTTTAGCATTGGACAAGCAAAAGTAACCAAAATGTGGTACCAATCACATAATAAACATTCATTTTTCGGGTGTCATTTTAATGAATACGTTGTATATTGTAAGCTACATGGGCTGGATTCTAGAATACCTACTACGCTTGAAATAGCAATTTTCTTGTTGCAATGTTTTCTTTTAGCTAAAATATGATGAAGAATTAAAAAATTCGAGTGCGGAAGCAAATATTTATATGATTTTTTACAAAAATAAAGTCAGATTTTACCTATTCTTGTAAAGGATATTTTTGTTAAAACATTCATATTCATGCTGCAGGATCTATACTATAGATAATTTTAGTTTTACCTATTCTTGAAAAGGATATTTTTGTTAAAACAATCATACTCATGCTTTAGAATCTATACTATGGATAATTTTAGCATTGGACATGCAAAAGAGACCATAACGTGGTACCAATCAGATAATAAACATTCAATTTTCGGGTGTCATTTTAATGAATACGTTGTATATACATCCTACATGGGCTGGATTCTAGAATACCTGCCACACTTGAAATAGCAATTTACTTGTTGCAATGTTTTCTTTTTCCTAAAATATGAATAAAAATTATAAAATTCGGGAGCAGAAGCAAATGTTTATATGATTTTTTACAAAAATAAAGTCAGATTTTACCAATTTTTGATGAATACGTTGTATATTGTAGGCTACATGGGCTGGATTCTAGAATACCTACCACACTTGAAATAGCAATTTTCTTGTTGCAATGTTTTCTTTTAGCTAAAATATGATGAAGTATTATAAAATTCGGGCGCGAAAGCAAATATTTATATGATTTTTGACAAAAATAAAGTCAGATTTTACATATTCTTGAAATGGATATTTTTGTTAAAACATTCATATTCATGCTTTAGGATCTATACTATGATTAATTTTAGCATTGGTCATGCAAAAGTGACCATAACGTGGTACCAATCAGATAATAAACATTCAACAGTCGGATGTCATTTTAATGAATACGTTGTATATTGTAAGCTAAATGGGTTGAATTCTAGAATACCCACCACACTTGAAATAGCAATTTTCTTGTTGCAATGTTTTCTTTTAGCTAAAATATGATGAAGAATTATAAAATTCGGGCGCGGAAGCAAATATTTATATGATTTTTTACAAAATAATGTCAGATTTCACCTATTCTTAAATAATACGTTGTATATTGTAAGCTACATGGGCTGGATTCTAGAATACGTACCACACTTGAAATAGCAATTTTCTTGTTGCAATGTTTTCTTTTTGCTAAAATATGATAAAGAATTATGAAATTCGGGTGCGGAAGCAAATATTTATATGATTTGTTACAAAAATAAAGTCTGATTTTACCTATTCTTGAAAAGGATATATTTGTTAAAACATGCATAATCATGCTTTAGGATCTATACTATGGATAATTTTAGCATTGGACAAGCAAAAGTGACCATAACGTGGTATCAATCAGATAATAAACATTCCTTTTTCGGGTGTCATTTTAATGAATACGTTGTATATTGTAAGCTAAATGGGCTGGATTCTAGAATACCTACTACACTTGAAATAGCAATTTTCTTGTTGCAATGTTTTCTTTTTGCTAAAATATGATAAAGAATTATAAAATTCGGGCGCGGAAGCAAATATTTATATGATTTATACAAAAATAAAGTCAGATTTTACCTATTCTTGATGAATACGTTGTATATTGTAAGCTACATGAGCTGGATTCCAGAATACGTACCACACTTGAAATAGCAATTTTCTTGTTGCAATGTTTTATTTTAGCTAAAATAGAATGCAAAATATTAAGTAAAGAGGGCGGTAGCTTTCCACAAACAATAAATTTCTTAGCAACAACTTTAATAAATGCACCGAAGAAAACTGGTTTAACTTTCAAAAATGTAACAGATACAATACTAAAATTAGAAAAACAAGTAGGTTCTATAAAAATACCTCTGCAGTCTTTACTGAAACACCAAAAAACTGGTGGAACTCTGTATTTACCATCTGCTTAAATTCGAAAAAATCTAAATAGTGTTGAAACAAAAACAGGTGGTTCTTTAAGTAAAATGTCCGAAAAACATGGTGGATTTTTACCGTTTGCTTTAGCTCCTTTGTTACCGCTTATAGCTAAAGGATTATTAACTGGAACTGCAGCAGCAATAGCAGGACATTCTTACAAAAAAGCTACAGGTTCAGGAGTTAAGAAAACTAAAACTGGGAAAGGTATGTTTTCAGTGGTTGACTTAGAATGGAACATGTCAAAAAAAAATAATCGAAAGTATTCCAGACAGTCCATTACTTAATATTGAATTAGTAGACTACGCTAATCAGTTAAAAGTTCCATATTTTAGAGGTGTATTTATGGATGACACATTACCAAAAAAATTCATAAAAATGAATCTGGCATTGTAAATTTAGACTCAAACTCAGGAAACGGTACTCATTGGGTTGCTTATAAGAAAATTAATAAAATAATTTACTATTTTGATTCGTTTGGAAATGTTAACCCCGAAATGAAATTAATAAAATATTTGAAGAGCTCAGGTGTAGTAAATATATATTACAATTATGTTAGATATCAGAAATATAATCAAACTATATGTGGTAAATTATGCTTAATATTTTTGAGTAATAAAGGAAAAGCAGAATATTTAAATTGAGTAATTCTGGAAACTTAAATTCATCTCTCTTGGAAGCGAGGTATTATCCACCATTAGATATGTATTCGAAAATTTAAATCAAATTTCAAAATACCAAATTTTTCTAAAAAGTTAAAAAATAACACACTTACAATTATTAAAAACAACATATTTGCAACATTTATTATTGAAGACGGTACTTATTTTGTTAACCACATAAAAGACATTCTTGAAGAAAAAATTGGCGATGGTCTTGTGTTAACACTCAATACTAATACTTTTAAATGTGAAATAGAATCTCCGTACTCAATTTTAATAGATGATACTTCTATATTAATTTTATTGTGTTTCAACAAACAAATAACTGAAGCAAACAAGAAATATATTTCAGACGAGGTTGATATTTTCAAAATTAAATCTGTTAACATTCACTGTCTACTAGCAATAGGACAATATGTGAACTCAAAACAAATTGACATTATTTATGATTTTTATATTAAAGTTAATCCAGAGTATGGGTTTGTACTCGGCTTTCACTCATACCCCTGAAGCCTTGTTATAACTCACTGTGGGAGATGTCAAGTTGCTCGATGGATTTCGAATGTTCTTCTGCTACCGTGAATTCGGTAGCCGGCATATCGTGGATTCGATATGTGACACTCCTTTCGAGGAGTATCCTCTTCAATTTTACCCGTCTTACCTGGTTTGTTGTTGAGTGTGAGTGTTGTTGTGTGTGCGAATGATATATAGTTGTATGCAATGTGTTTCACTAAGCATTGGCTTATTCTTTGACTTTCCTTTTCAGGGTGTTCCAAATTAGAAGACGTGATTGGCGTATTATATTTTATTGTTATTTTCATATCAGAGTGTACAATTATTTAATTAATTATATTAATTGTAATTATTTCAGATTTTTATTTTAGCTACTCTACTTCATTAAAATAACTTCATAACATTTCAGAAGTGGGATCGGAACCTGTATTAGGATTTTTTTTAATTGTTTTAACATGTCACATCATTAGAATAATAATCTTCAGAAAACGGGAATACGCCTCCTCATATCAACATCTTAATACTAATGGCAGAAAATAGTATCAACGAAAGGACAGGCCAGCACCGTACCGTGCCTATGATCGTGATCGCAGGTGCTACATATGCGGTAAAACCGGACATATTAAAAGAGATTGTCGTGCAGTTGGACAATCATCTATTTCTAGCAACGCTTTCAGACCAACTACGCATGTCCAACCACCGCTACTAAACAACCAACCACAACCATTCTTATCGAATGACGATAAGCAACCTATTAATACTCTAAGAATTTCGGAAAGTACTCGTAATGAAATGCAACAAAAGTATTTTATGAATGTATGCGTGAATGGTGCTGTAGTGCGTGCTTATGTGGATTTAGGAGCAAATTGTACAAGCCTAAGGAAAGATAAAGCGGAACGCTTAAACATAAACTACAATTGTACCCTACAACGTGAATTACAAGGATTTGGTCAAGGATGTACACAAACATTGGGAACCGCAATACAGCAAGACTTAGAGATTGACCAAGTGAAAGCAACAGTAGACACTTCAATTGTACCGAATTCGGCACAAGTATGATTGTAGGACAATCACTGACAGAATTGCCACATGTACCAATTTTGTAAAGATGACAACACGTTGCGTTTATTTACAGCCGATGAAGTTAGTTTACCGCAGATCGATGCATTACTAGTATAGAAAACTACGTTATCGGCAAAGGAAGCAGTAGTTATACCTCCAGGTTATGCTGGGAATATAATACGTCATGTGAACTCTACGGGAGATAGGTTCATTGACCGTAGCAGACGTTGTAAGGAAAATCATGAACACTGCATACCACGATGCGTACTTTCGATAGATGAGGAAGGGACTCGCATATTACCCGTTTTAAATTTATCAAAAATGATCTTATAATCAAAAAAAAAAAAAGGTTGTTGCGCGCAGAACCACATGCAAGGAAGACAGTACAGATACGATCACTAAACCTGAAAGAAAGATAAAGGTAAACGAATTTAACATAAACCCTGATCTAACTGAAAAGCAGCGACATGAGACTTTTAGTCTGATTTCAGAATACGAAGATGTATTCGCAAGCGATGTAAAGAACTTTATGACAAACACTCAATAACTTATAGACATTATAGGATGTCTCATGAGGAAAAGCGTCAAGAAAAAAAAATATTTTAGGAGACCTACTCGTGGCTGGTATCATTCGTGAATCTAACTCACCGTTCTCCTCTCCAGTTCTTTTAGTTTCAAAGAAAAATGGTGAAAAACATCTATGTATTGACAACAGAAAGTTAAACAAAGCCACCATCAAGGACAGATATCCATTACCAAGGATAGAGGATCAACTCGACCAATTGATTGCAGAGATTTAAGTATATTACTAGTCTAGATATGACCTCAGCATACTATCAGATACCTGTAACAAAAAATCACGACATCGAACATCGTTTGTCACTCCAGATGGCCAGTTTGAATTTACTAGGATGCCCTTCGGTTTAACAAAAGCTCCAAGTGTATTTCAACGTATGGTCAACAAAATATTGAAACGATTACGAGATTCGATAGCACTAGCATATCTAGATGACATACTTTGTCCAGCCCCAGATTTCGAAGATTGAAAATTATATTGGAAGTTTTTAGAGAACAGCGGTGAGTTACTTAGGTTTTGATATTGACGCTGACGGAGTATTTCCCGGTAAAGAAAAGATCCGTTCTTTAAGTGACTTTCAAACACCAGATAACGTACTTCAAGTTCAGCAGTTTATCGGACTAGCAAACTTCTTTTTAGAAAATTCATGAAGGCATTCGCTGTTAGTTACAACTCCAAGAATTTACGTTTACCGTGGAATACTGACAGGGTACAAGGATGAGTCAGGTAGATGCGTTAAGTCGATAGAAGGCCAAGACACAACGGACTCGTATGACAAAAAAAAACTAAAACTAATATCACAGGTTTTCAGTTGGTCCGCGATGTCGTGGGTTCTCTTGCAGGATGTCGGGTTGTTCTCGGGCGCCAATCTGCGGATCCTGCGAGGAAAGTGACGTATGCCACGGGAGCTCTAGGTCGGTCGGGCCAAGGTTTAGCACAGACAGACAAAAGTAAGTTTAATATTTTATTGTACTAAAATTACTACACCTAGTTTTTTACTGAGCCGTAGGAAGTGAAACAGTGACAAACTAATCGCGGTTCTACTCAGCCGTCGACGGAGTTCGCGGTGAGGAGCCACCAACGGGTCTTCTCCGATAAATACGGAACGTAAAGCAGTGAGGAAAAAAACTACTAAATTAACACGCGGATCTGCCCGACAGCCGTAGAAGTACGCGGTGGTAACCACCTACGGAGCTTCCCCTTAGGCGTGGAATGCAGCGAGCTGAAGGCTCTAAGAAACGGCGGTAGAAGCTACCAACCTGTATCCTCTGACAGCAGCGGAATTCAAGAAAAATGCAAAAATAAACAAGCAACTTACAAAAAGACTCAATTCGGAACGGAACGGTGCGGAAACGGACTGGTACTCTTCTCGGCTGACTGTTAGACGTTATAGTCGTAGTAGACTGAGTCGTGGTAGACTGAAGAAATACGGCCCCGGCGGTCGTATTTATACCCGAAATTTAATTAATCCTGTAGCTACTGATTTTAAAGTGAGACAGATTGACTTTAAGTATTGTTATTTTCGTTTAATAAATTGATTTTTATTTTACATATTTTATAAAAATATATCATGGGAATTCGGTCTTCCGAAGCGTTTTGTGTTTGAAGTTGGCAGTACTGCGGTCGCGCGCACGCGCTGGCGCGGCGAACAGGTGTTTTTGTGAAAATTTGGAAACTGCGAAAATAACAAGAAAAGATAAGAAAAAGTAACAGCGGTAAGTGTTAAAATGTATTTATTATTGTTTCCCCAAGTGTTGTGGTTGTAGGTTAAACATTGGTGCCAGTTTTGACACACGTGGTCTTGAGGTTATGTCTCCGGCCATGTGCTTTCTACAAAAGTGTTTCCCGGCGACTATTCGGGAATCCGGCAGACTGTTGGAGATGTCGCACCGCCTCCTGAAGGTGTTTACCGCGGTTGGCGGCTACTGGTTTCGACGGCGGGTTCGCTTAACCCGGTGTGCGGTTCGGGCCTCGTGAAGTCGGTGTTGTGACCTGGTGGAGCAACGAGGAAGGCAGATATGTGTGCATTGTGACGAGCACTTCGTCACAAAATATAAAATTAAAGGATATGAATAATAAATTAATACCCGTTATTAAACATTTTCAAATATTATTTAAAAGCCTTAACGACTTGTTTTAAATATTTGCTAAAAGCACAAATGAAATAAAAAATAAACAGAATTAAATGAAGACATTTTTCTTACAATTATTACAGCATTCCAAACTTTTACCGAAAGTTTTAATGAAATTACAAATACAGTGCATGACACAATTAGTAGACTATTAGAGTAGTTTTTTGATTAATAAATGACTGAATTAATATACTGTGTAAAGTGTAGAGAAAAAACAAATTCAAATAATATTACAAGAAAAAAACTGTTAAAGGTCAACCAATGTTGCAAGCCAAGTGTTCTGTATGTAGTACTAATAAAACAAAGTTTGTTAAAAAAAGGAGATGAATCTATTAACGTTAGAGAAGAAATTGCAAATGAATTATATAAATCATTACGACGTAATTTTCAGAGACGTAAAATAATATCATATGGTATAAATGATTTGTGGCAAGCTGATTTAGTTGAAATGATACCGTATTCAAAAGATAATAAGTGCTATGAATATTTACTAACTGTAATTGATGTGTTTTCAAAATATGCTTGGGCAATACCAATTAAGAATAAAACTTCTACAAGTGTAACAAATGGATTTAATTCAATGCTGAAACAAGGACGAATACCAAAGAGTCTTCAAACAGATCAAGGTTTAGAGTTTTACAATAAAGATTTTCAAACATTAATGAAAGAATATAATATTAATCATTATTCAGCATACAGTAATTTAAAAGCGTCAGTATGTGAACGTTTCAATAGAACGTTGAAAAAAAAATGTGGAAACAGTTTACCATTAATGGAAATTACAAGTGGTTTGATATGTTACTAAAAATGGTAAACAATTATAATAATACTAAACACAGAACAATCAAAATGACACCAGTTGAAGCGTCAAAGAAAAAGAACGAAGATAAGTTAAAACCATTGTTTCAAGAAGATATTTCAAATTAAAAACCTAAATATAAGGTTGGAGATAAAGTTAGAATATCTAAATATAAATCTATTTTTGAGAAAGGTTACACACCCAATTGGACTAATGAAATATTTACAGTTTCTAAAATTATTTATTCAAATCCTGTAACATACCACTTGAAAGATTATAGAGATCAGGAATTAAAAGGTTGTTTTTATGAAGAAGAGTTAAGCCATGTAAAACAAGATGAAGTGTATTTAGTTCAAAAAAGGTACAGGTAATCAAGCATATGTAAAATGGTTAGGATTTGATAATAGTCATAATTCTTGGATTGACGTAAAAGATGTTGTGTAAAATATTAACAAATTTAATAAATGGAGTCAATAGTAGACAAAGAATTTCAATACACAGTTTATTGGTCAGAAATATCATGGTTTCAAAAACTATCAGAAAATTTTATTAGAGAGTTTAAAGATAAATTAGATTGTATAGTATTATCATATTATTGGAAACGATATAGTCAGTTATTTTTAGAAGATTTTCATGATAAAATTAATTGGGATATTGTCTTTAAAAGAATAACCTAAAGTAGTAGATTTTTTTTTCCTAATAAATGGAGCAACTAACAAAAATGGAAGATGATTTGAAACATTTGTTAAAAAATATATTGAGACAATTGTTAAAAAAATGTTTGAATCCGTCGTTAATATGATAGGCTTAGATTCTGAATCAGATAATGAGTTAATCGATTCTAATATTGAGGAAACCGTAACTGTGGAAACCGTAACTGATGATTCAAAAAATACATTAACAGTGGAAAATGTTTTAGGAATGTTAAGACCTTTTTAAAATTTAATGATTCTGTTAAGATACATTATATGTTTACGAGGAATTATGCTTATAGAAAAAGTCGTCAAGGTATTATTTGGCAACAATATGCAATAGATCGTGAAGGATTTCAATTACGTATTAATAAATGTTCAGTAATTAGAACACCTGTTTAAATAAAAAAATGTTTCAAATAAATGACATTTTTTAGTATTCCAGATGCTAGAGTTATAGAAATTGATGAAGAAGAATATAAGAAATGCAGACAGTGTTTAGAATATTCATTTGTTAGTTCTGCTCTTGTACCACATTGTATAAATTGTGATTTCTATGTTATTAATAAACAAAATAAAAAATATTCATTAAACACGTAGATAAAATGAAATATGTTAAAAAATTAGTTTGTAGTTATATGATGAAAATAGGACCTCATTCTTATACATCTCTTGATGGTAAAACAAAAGAACACATATTTGAAAAATATCAATATTTACTAAATTTTTTATATACTCATGGTTACACAAGTAATGTACCACACAAATATTTCTTAAACAAATTATTAAATAATCCACAAAAATATCGTTCTATATATGACAATTTATGGAATGATTTTATAAATAAATGTATTGTTTTGAAATAAAATGTTTGAATAGGAGTGCTCTAAAAGATTTAATGAATTTTTACTTATAAATTTTTATTGAAGTAAATGGAAGCAAATAATAATAAGCGCTTAGAAGATCTCCGATTGCCTGAGCTATACAACATCGCAAAATCATTGGGAATAGTAAATATTAAAAAATACAAGAAAGTAGAATTAATTAATAAAATAAAAGATCGACAAAGCCAAGATAGAGAAACTAATGCAATTTTTAAACTATTTCCATTCGATGATACGTTGTTTGAAAAACCAAAGAAAGAAAAAATGCAAAGAGTAAAGTGTGATGTGTGTGAAGAATATATTAAAGAACCTCGAATGATGACACATAAACTTAGTCATTGCTCTGAGTCGGACTTTAGTTTAGTGGATAATGCTTATAGAACTCGATTATTAACCTACGAACATAATAATAAAGAAATGAGTGTAGATATAGAGACATATATGAATTTAGTAAAAGAAAATGCAGTAAATATAATTCAAAATGCTTTGAGTATACATAAGAATAGTAAAATTAACTTAAATATGGAATGTAAATTTAATAAAATAAAAAATCCGAGTATAACAGAGATATTTCCATTTCAGTTAGAGAATGTGATATTAAGAGAAGAAGATAATTTATCTCAATATTGGGATGATCAGAAAGATTTATTCGTAACAAAATGTGATGAAATGGAAGCAAAAGGTTCAGACTGGGTATTTAAATCTGTAATTTGTTTAAGAATTAATATAAATAAATATACACCGTTAAGTGGGAATTCATACATTAAATTACCTAAATGGATAAAAGATAAACATGCCTGTGTGAATGTAAAAAATAATGACGACAAGTGTTTTATGTATTTAATATTAAGTGCTTTAAAAACAACAAAAAAAGATGCAAATCGAGTTTTAAAATACCATACACACGAGTATAATAGTTTGGCTAATTTCAAAGGAATAAGTTTCCCCGTGAAGATTCAAGATATTCCCCAATTCGAATTAAATAATAAAATAAATATAACTGTGTTCAGTTTTGAAGATAAAACATTTTACCCATTATATCATAATAATAAGGATTTCTATGAGCGAAATATTGACTTGTTATACTTTGGAAGTAAAGAAAAGAACCATTATTGTTGGATAAAAAATTTGAGTGCTATATTAAATAATCAATTGGAGATAGATAGTCATAAAATACATTTCTGTAGAAGATTTTTAAACTTTGCCACAAAATCTGCAAAATATATGAAGAAACACCAAGAAATTTGTTTTAGTAACGAGCCATGTGTTCCAATAATGCCTCAAGATAATATTTTAAAATTCAAAGCCATTCAAAGAATGCAAAAACACCCTTTTATAATTTATGCAGATTTTGAATCACTTTTAAAACTTATTCAAACATGTATATCTGATACTGAAAAACCTTACACAATCAAAAAACAATTTTATACTCCATGCGGATATGGTTTATATGTTAAAAGTATTTATAATAATAATAATAATCCATTTAAAACTTATAGAGGTGAGAATGCTGATAAACACTTCATAAAAACAGTATCAAATTACGCTAAAACAATATATAAGTTATTAAAAGATAATAAGTCTATAACAGATTTGGATGTCGAAAAGTATGAAGAAGCAAAAATATGTTATCTTTGCGAAAACACATTCACAGATGAAAATCCAAAAGTTAAAGACCATGATCATACTACTGGCAAATATAGAGGAGCGGCATGTAACAATTGTAATTTAAAGTATAAACAACCTCTATTTATATATTATATTATATTAAGTCAGCCAGTACGGTTGTGTGGTCGTGGCGTGTCTTGTCTGATCGTGTAGATAAGCAACATAGCCCGCCCTGTCCAATTGGATGGGTTGCCGCACAACGGCTCGGTGTGTGCTGGCCTTGCAGAGACTGTAGGCTGACAACCTGCATCACTAAAATTGCAAGTAAAACATGTCACGAAACAAGTACTTCAGGTACTTGAGGCCTAATCGGCTTCATCAAAAAATCTGGATCTACTTCCGGAAAACTAAGTAAGGGCTGTGTCACAATAGATCTTCTAGGTCGAGTTGACAAAAAGCGACAAAACGCTTAAAAAACCCTCATATACATACATACATACATACCTCTATTTATTCCAATTGTGTTTCATAATTTATCTTCATATGACTGCCACTTATTTGTAAAGAATTTAGGAGAAGATAAGACTAACTTGAAACTAATTCCTAACAATAAAGAGAAATATATTTCGTTTAGTAAGATTTTAAAACTAACAATGGTGGATATATTGAATTAAGATTTATTGATTTGTTTTGATTTTTTAAAAGTAGTTTAGATACGTTATCATCTAATTTGGAACAGGATCAAATAAGGGCAACTGCTAAATACTCTTCAAATAATGATTTAGATATTTTGTTTAGGAAAGATGAAAATAAAATAATAAGAAAAGGAATTTACCCCTATGAATATATGAATTCTTGGGAAAAGTTTTCAGAAATAGAACTACCTTCAATAGATAAATTTCATTCCTCGCTAACATCAGAAGGAATTTTACAAGAAGAATATGAACATGCACAGAAAATCTGGAACTATTTTTAAATTAAAAATTTTGGTGAATGGCATGACTTATATTTAAAATTAGATGTGTTGTTATTGGCTGATGTATTTGAGAATTTTAGAGATTTGTGTGTGCTTAAAAGTTATGGATTAGACCCTGCTTGGTATTATACAACTCCAGGATTTGCTTGGGATTGTATGTTGAAATATAGAAAAATTTAATTGGAGTTATTAACTGACTACGAAATGTACCTGTTTTTTGAGAAGGGAATTAGAGGAGGAATATCTCAGTATAGTAATAGATATGCAAAATCAGATGAAAATACTCAACTTGCTTATATTGATGCAAATAATTTGTATGGTCATTCTTTATCCCAAAAATTACCTCAAAAAGACTTTGAGTGGATGACTTCTGATGAGATTAAAGATATTAATAAAATATAAATGTCAAATGATGATACAGGATATGTTTTAGAAGTTGACTTATCATTTCCAAAAGATCACCGCGATAAATTTAACGATATTCCTCTAGCTCCAGAGAATAGAACACCTCCTGGTGGGCAAGTATCAAAACTACTTTGCCATTTCTATGATAAAAAAACTACATAATACAATACAAAATATTACAGCTTTATGTAAGTTTAGGTATAAGAATTGATAAAATTCATAGAAGTTTGAAATTTACACAATCGAACTTCATAGCATCATACATAAAATTTAATACTGAGAAAAGGCAAGAAGCAAAAAATGATTTTTAAAAAGATTATTGGAAATTAGTATCCAACCCAACCCAAGTAAGTAAAAATGGCGTTGAATGAAGTGCTTAGTAACAGCAGCGTGAATAACAAGTGTAAGAAATGTAAGCAAAATGCTGTAAGTGGTGCTAAATGTGTAACGTGCGGCACTGTTTCTCATAATAGTTGCATTAAGTTATCAAAAAATATCAAAATTATTGATGACAATAAAATAAATTGTTGTTTATTGGACGATCCGGAAGACCTTGAAAACTCTTTCACAAGTGCAAATGACATTAACTATGATGCACTAAAAACAGAGATAAAATATTTGAAAGAAGTCATAAAAAACAAAGACATCATAATTGGAAGCCAGACTGATTTAATTGAATCATTGAAGCAACAATTATATCTACTAAATTCAACAGTAAAAAACAAAACACTTACTCCGCCATCTAACAGAAAACAAAATAAAGCGAAACAAGTTATGGACAAAACGAGAGTTGCTAAACAAACTAACGATACTACTTTACCGACAGACATATTAAAATCTGATGTTGTCAAAAATAATAAACAATTGACAACAAATGAACATGTGGAAATCGTCAATGTTAAACACAATGGAAATAAAGAAATAGATGGAAATAGCAACCTACAGAATAGGCCTGGCGACAATACTAAGAACAGGCGTTCTAGTTACTCAACCGTAATTGGAAATCAAGTGGCTAACAATAAAATTACGCTTAAAGCTTCGGAAGTTCAACCAGCTTTCCTTCACGTGTATAAGTTACATCCCAAAACAACTTTGGAGGAGTTAAAATCATATTTACAACCTCGTTTTCCCGAAGTGAACAAATGAAATCGAAATATCCAGATTACTATTCATCCTTTAAAGTAACTATAAACCAAACGAATCTGGTAAAAGCAATGGACCCATCCTTGTGGCCCTCTGGAACCCATGTTAATAAGTTTTTTCAGCTAAAGGCCCCTCAGAAAGCACTGTAGCACAAAACATAACAAATTCACAGACTTCTCAGGACGATGTAAATTATAATTACGAATATGTAATATGAAACTGCCAAGCATTAACTTTTGACAAAGTGAATTTAATTTATTCAAATTACATAGTTAAGTATAAGTCTTTAAAATTCCTTTGCTTAACAGAGACCTGGTGTAAATCTAATACACTTAATATATATCATTTTAACGAATATACATGTTGTGCAAATTTCTGTAGAAGTCAGTTCAAAGGCGGAGGAGTGGGGATTTGGTGCCACAATTCTATACTACATGATACTGTAACAATCGATTTAACTAAATATTGTAGGAAAAAATATTTTGAAGCATGCTATTCTGTGGAAACCAAAAACCCATACACCAACACTCATTATAAATATTTATAGATCTCCCTGTTCGGACTATAAAATTATGTGCGAAAAATTATTGTTAATTTTAGAAAATGAATTTAAAATTAGCTGTAACGTTATTATTTATGAAGACTTCAATTTGGATCCACGTCGTGATGCTAATGAATTCAATTCCTTATGTGAAACTCTCTCAACATATAATTTATTTAATAAAGTTAGAGATCCAACTAGAGGTCTCAATAAATTAGATCACTGCTTTACAAATATTAAAGGCTCTGTTGCAGTAGTTCAAGATAATTTTATTTCGGATCACAAAACTGTATTTTTAAAAACGAATATTCCTAAAAATAATGAAGCAGTATTCTATAGGAGAAATTTTAGTAACAATAATAAAAATCGTTTTCGTAAACAGCTTTCTAATGAAAATTGGTGTTCTGTTTTCTCAAAAACATGTTCTGATGAAGCGTTTAATACTTTTTTCAATATTTTTAAATATCATTTTGATGTAAATATTCCTATGAGAAAAATTAGTCATAACAACAGATATCAGAAAAACTGTGTTAATATAAATATTATCAATTCTAGCAATAAATTAAAATTTCTTTTTCAGATAAAGTCTAAGTATCCAGAACTTACTTCTGTTTATAAAAATGCTAAAAAAGAGCATACTCTTTTGGTCTCTAAAACAAAGAAGGAATTTTATCAGAATAAAATTATAAATTCGGACAACATGACTAAAAGCGCCTGGAGCATTATTAATTCAAATAGTAAAGAAAATAATGTTACAGTTAAGAAAATAATACATGAAAACATACAAACTGATGATCCAGATATAATTACAAATTTATTCAATAACCATTTCAGAGATGCACCTCTAAATATTCTAAATCGTATCCCAGCTGGCAATACTAATTCAAATGGTCAAAACTACAACGGTAGAGTTTCCAACAGACTTTTTCTTTATCCTCTTGAAGAATTGGAATTATATACTATAATTTTAAACAATTTAAAAAACAATAATTCCAGTGGACCAGATGATGTTCCAAATTCTATTATAAGGAGTGTTGCTGATATCATAACCGGTCCTCTGACACATATTATAAATCTGTCTTTCTTACAAGGCACATTTCCACAATCATTAAAATTAAATAAAATTATTCCGATTCACAAAAAAGGTGAAAAGACATATTTGGATAACTACAGACCTGTAGCCTTAACGTCAGGATTTTCTAAAATTTTTGAGTATTGTTTTTTGAACAGATTCCAGTTTTTTTAAATAAAAACTGTATTATTAGTGATAAACAGTTTGGTTTTAAAAAGAATAGTTCAACGTCTGATGCTTTATACTGCTTTTATAATAACATTATTCAAAATTTAGAAAAAGGGGAATATCCTGTTAGTATTTTTTGCGATTTTAGCAAAGCATTTGATTGTGTTGACCATTCTCGATTGCTAAATAAGCTAAAATCGATAGGTATTCGAGGTGTTGCGCTAAACTGGGTTTCATCCTTCGTAACGAATAGATCTCAGTTTGTTACTCTTAATTCTGATGGAAATTGTGTAAATTCGGCTTTAGTATATACAAACTGTGGTGTACCACAAGGTACTGTACTAGCTCCAGTATTGTTTATCATTTATATCAATGATCTTTGCACAGTTTTATCCAACAACTGCAGCCCTGTTTTATATGCCGATGATACTACATTAAACATCTCAAATAAAAATGATAATGTTTTGAAAACAGAATGTAACATGAATGTACTGTCACTTACTAAATGGTGCTATGAAAATAAACTCTTTTTAAATGAAAGTAAAACTAAAATTCTCCGTTTTCATATGCATCCTTATAAAAATCAAACAATTGACATCAATTTTGAGAAAAACATAAAAAGTAATAATGCTTCAGCTCGTTTACTAGGGATGGTGATAACCGAACAATTAAGTTGGGATCCTCATTGTACTGAACTAGTGACGAAACTTAATACGTTTTGTCACCTAAAATTAGTTTTAAATATTAAACAACTAAAGATGTTTTATTTTGCTACTATTGAATCTAGAATACGTTATGATATTTGTCTCTGGGGCAGTTCACATTCGGCTAACAATGTTTTTATTACTCAGAAGAGAATTGTTCGATGTATGACAGGATTAAGTTATAACTCATCATGCAGATCTGTTTTTCCAGATTTAAAAATTTTAACACTTACATCACTCTACATATTGGAAATCAGTTTGTTCATAAAGAAAAATAAAACACTTATTGAAAAAATTTCAGAAGTTCATGGCCATAACACCCGGCATAGAAACAATTTTTACGTCCCTAACGCCAGATTAAACGTTACTAAACATTCTCCTAATAGAATGGGCTTAGAAATTTATAATAAGTTACCTACTTATTTAAAATATGAAAATAATATTAAAATATTTAAAAAGAGGTTAAAAGAATACCTTACGCAGCACAGCTTTTATGATCTACAGGAATTTTTTAACGCTTAATTATAATATTTATTTATTGTGAGTATATTTTTATTTACTTTTTATGTTTTATGTTTTGTATGTTCTGACATTTTCTATACACATGTAACTGTGTCTACAGAAATAAAGTATTATTAACGCAGTGTTTGGGAAATCAATGCAATCAGTTAGAAATCAGCAGAATGTTAAATTATATTCAGATGAGCAAAAACTACAGACAGCAATAAATAAACTTAATTTTAAACATAGAACAATATTTGGTGAAAATTTGGTGGCAGTTCGTAGATATATAACCAAGGTATTATTTAATAAACCTATTTATATTGGACAGGCTGTGTTGGATTTATCAAAATTATTAATGTATGATTTTTATTATAATGTAATTAAAAAAGAATTTAACGATAAAGTAAAATTATTATATACAGATACAGACAGTTTTATATATAAGTTTAAAAATACAGATTTCTATAAATTTATGGGAGAAAATTCCAATTACTTTGATACCTCTGATTATCCAAAAGATCACCCCCTATATTCTGAATTAAATAAAAAGGTAATAGGAAAATTTAAAGATGAGTTAAACTCTTTGAGAATGTTGGAATTTATAGGATTACGATCAAAAATGTACAGTTACAAAACGAATAATTCAAACCCAAAAAAAATAGTTGAAAAAAAGTTAAAAGGAATTAAGAAAGCCGTGTTAAAAAAAGAAATTAGGTTTGAAAATTTTAAAACATGCTTATTTGAGCAAAAATAATTTTATAATAAACAAACAGTAATTAGAAGTACAAACATATCTTCACTGAAGAAGTAAATAAAAAATCATTAAGTTGGAAGGATGATAAGAGATACTTACTAGAAAATTCTACAGATACATTGGCTCATGGACATTATTCAATATAAGAATTAGTTGCTAATTAGAGAATGTATTTTAGATTTTTGTATTATATTCTTCACTCCTGATTCAGCTTTTTTAATATATAGTCTATCTACTTTATCTTTATAATCTACAGGAACAGATAATCTTTTATATTTTCGTCAATTTCTTTATCCATAAAAATTGCTTCATTCATAAGATCGACACATTCTTTATTAGTTACTACTTTATTTTTTAATGTTAAAAATAGAGAAATTCCTGGAATACTAACTTTATCTTCTTTTTGTTTTTTATTATATTTTTTAGCTAATATGTTATATGAATGTCTTTCTTTTTGATATGATTCTTCTAATTTATCAATTGTTTCCCTATATTTTTTATTTTTCATTATTGAATTGTGAAGCAAAATCCCTTTACATTCAGATTCAGCATATTTACTTGTAAGTATAGTGAAAAAAGCTCTAAAATGTTCTTTTTGTTCATTTGGAACATTAAAATCCTTAATTTTATCATATAATTCCGACATCATATTAATATATTTCTTAGCTGTTATTGTTGTCAAATCATTTTTTGTAAATTCTAAAATACTGTCTAAATTAATGCTATGCAAATTTTCAAATGCCCCAACTGTATCATACATTGTTTTTAAAGATACTTCTCTCTTACTCATTTAATATAAATTATTTTGTGACATGATAAGTGATAAGTGATAGATGATATGATGAGTGATATGATAAGTGATAGATGATATGATGAGTGATAAAAAATATGATTTAAATATGGAATCACAAAGTGCAAAACTTATTAATAAAGCAGAATTTATTAGCTTACTTAAAAAATATGATTTTGTTAATAATTCAATTAGATCATTTAGTAAACATTATGGTATACATTATAACACAGTATCTAGATATTTAAGAGAATATAATATAAAATATAATATAAAAGAAAGTAATTTTATAAGGGAAAGAGATGTTACTGGTAAATTTATAATTTCACTGTCTATTAAGAAAAAAGAAGATAACAAGGAAGTAAAAGAAAACAAAAGCACTAAAGACAAAATTATGAAAATTTTAACTCCATTTACACAAAATCATTAGAATCAGGCAAAGCGGACTTTTTTAATAAATTTTCTTTTAAGCGTAATTTTCCGTGATGTTTAAAACTTTCTGTATGAACTTTCAAATGCTGTTTTTTTACTATTTCACCACAAATACACAATTCTGTGTTTTCACTATAATATTTATATTTACGCATATATTTATTTATTTTGTCTTTATTTTTTTTACGATATTCTTGCATGTAACTATTCAAATAATTTTTAGTAGTCATTTATTATTAAAAAAATGTTAAATGTTTTATAAAAATATTATTATGTGATTTACATTTACATTTACAAAAACAATATGATTTACATTTTCTACAAGCCATATCATCTACTTGAACTTAAGTAGTCCGAGTACAAATCTTGCAAAATCATATAAATACTTGCTTCCGCGCCCGAATTTTATACATCTTCATCATATTTTATGTAAAAAAAACATTGCAACAAGAAAATTGCTATTTCAAGTGGGTAAGTATTCCAGAATCCAGCCCATGTAGCTTACAATATACAACGTATTCATTAAAATAACAACCGACAATAGAATGTTTATTATCTAATTGGTTCCACGTTATGGTCACTTTTGCATGCCCAATGCTAAAATTATCCATAGTATAAATCCTAAAGCATAAATATGAATGTTTTAACAAAAATATCCATTCTATGAATTGGTAAAATCTGACTTTATTTTTGTAAAAAAACATATAAATATTTGCTTCCGCGCCCGAATTTTATAATTCTTCGTCATATTTTAGCTAAAAGAAAACATTGCAACAAGAAAATTGCTATTTCTAGTGTGGTATTTATTCTAGAATCCAGCCCATGTAGTTTATAATTTACAACGTATTCATCAAAAATACGTAAAATCTAACTTCATATAAATATTTGCTGCCGCGTCCGAATTTTTTAATTCTTTATTATATTTTAGCTAGAAGAAAACATTGCAACAAGAAAATTGCTATTTCAAGTGTGGTAGGTATTCTAGAATCCAGCCCATGTAGCTTACAATATACAAGGTATTCATTAAAATGACACCCGAAAATTGAATGTTTATTATCTGTTTGGTACCACGTTATGGTCACTTTTGCATGTCCAATGCTAAAATTATCCATGGTATAGATTCGAAAGCATGAATATGAATGTTTTAACAAAAATATCCATTTCAAGAATACGTAAAATCTGACTTTATTTTTGTAAAAAATCATATTAATATTTGCTTCCGCGCCCGAATTTTATAATTTTTCGTCATATTTTAGCTAAAAGAAAACATTGCAACAAGAAAACTACTATTTTAAGTGTGGTAGGTATTCTAGAATCCAGCCCATGTAGCTTACAATATACAACGCATTCATCAAGAATAGGTAAAATGTGACTTTATTTTTTTAAAAAATCATATAAATATTTGCTTCCGCGCCCGAATTTTATAATTCATCACCATATTTTAGCAAAAAGAAAACATTGCAACAAGAAAATTGCTATTTTAAATGTGTTAGGTATTCTAGAATCCAGCCCATGTAGCTTACAATATACAAAGTATTCATTAAAATGACACCCGAAAATTGAATGTTTATTATCTGTTTGGTACCACGCTATGGTCACTTTTGCATGTCCAATGCTAAAATTATCCATAGTATAGATTCGAAAGCATGAATATGAATGTTTTAACAAAAATATCCATTTCATGAATACGTAAAATCTGACTTTATTTTTGTAAAAAATCATATTAATATTTGCTTCCTCGCCCGAATTTTATAATTTTTCGTCATATTTTAGCTAAAAGAAAACATTGCAACAAGAAAATTGCTATTTCAACTGTGGTAGGTATTCTAGAATCCAACCCATGTAGCTTACAATATACAACGTATTCATCAAGAATAGGTAAAATGTGACTTTATTTTTTTAAAAAATCATTTACTTATTTGCTTCCGCGCCCGAATTTTATAATTCTTCGCCATATTTTAGCTAAAAGAAAACATTGCAACAAGAAAATTGCTATTTTAAGTGTGGTAGTTATTCTAGAATCCAGCCCATTTAGCATACAATATACAACGTATTCATTAAAATGACACCCAAATATTGAATGTTTATTATCTGATTGGTTCCACGTTATGGTCACTTTTGTATGTCTAATGCTAAAATTATCCATAGTAGAGATCCTTAAGCATGAATATGAATGTTTTAAGAAAAATATCCATTTCAAGAATAGGTAAAATCTGACTTTATTTTTGTAAAAAATCATATTATATTTGCTTCCGCGTCCGAATTTTATAATTCTTCATCATATTTTAGCTGAAAGATAACATTGCAACAAGAAAGATGCTATTTAAAGTGTGGTAGGTATTCTAGAATCCAGCCCATGTAGCTTACAATATACAACGTATTCATCAAGAAAAGGTAAAATCTGCCTTTTTTTGTAAAAAAATCATATAAACATGTGCTTCCGCGCCCGAATTTTATAATTTTTCGTCATATTTTAGCTAAAAGAAAACATTGCAACGAGAAAATTGCTATTTCAAGTGTGGTAGGTATTTTGGAATCCAACCTATGTAGTTTATCTGTCATACTAGTATTACCGTTTCCAAGTTCACTGAAGAATTTCGAAATAGCGTTCTTAACTTTATTATTTTTAATTGAGTTACGACTATTATTTAGATTATTATTTTTATATGGAGCACTATTTTTAATTGAGTTACGACAGTTATTTAGATTTTTATTTTCACCGTCTACTTGCATGCCCTTCATGTGCTATATTAAAATTATTTTTCCTGCTCACACCCATTATATAGAAAAATTATTCTGGAATATACCATTATACGAATCCGTATTGTAACAGCGCCGTATACAGTGTCATATTTTCTTGGCACCGGTTTTAAAACGCGTGCCGCGGTACCGTTTTTAATGTTTGAATTTTCTTATTGCAATGTTTTCTTTTAGCTAAAATATGATGAAGAATTATAAAATTCGGGCGCGGAAGCAAATATTTATATGATTTTTTACAAAAATAAAGTCAGATTTTACCTATTCTTGATGAATACGTTGTATATTTTAAGCTACATAGGCCGGATTCTAGAATATCTACCACACTTGAAATAGCTATTTTCTTGTTGCAATGTTTTATATTAGCTAAAATATGATGAAAAAATTATGAAATTCTGGCGCAAAAGCAAATATTTATATGATTTTTTACAAAAATAAAGTCAGATTTTACCTTTTCTTAGTGAATACGTTTTATATTGCAAGCTACATGGGCTGGATTTTAGAATACCTACCACACTTGAAATAGCAGTTTTCTAGTTGCAATGTTTTCTTTTAGCTAAAATATGATGAAAAATTATAAAATTCAGACGCGAAAGCAAATATTTATATGATTTTTTACAAAAATAAAGTCAGATTTTTCCTTTGCTTGACGAATACGTTGTATATTGTAAGCTACATGAGCTGAATTTTAGAATACCTACCACACTTGAAATAGCAATTTTCTTGTTGCAATGTTTTCTTTTAGCTAAAATATGATGAAAAATTACAAAATTCGGGCGCGGAAGCAAATATTTATATGATGTTTTACAAAAATAAAGTCAAATTTTACCTATTCTTGAAATATATATTTTTGTTAAAACATACATATTCATGCTTTAGGATCTATACTATGCATAATTTTAGCATTGGACATGCAAAAGTGACCATAACGTGGTACTAATCAGATAATAAACTTTCAATTTTTGGTTGTCATTTTAATGAATACGTTGTATATTGTAAGCTACATGGGCTGGATTCTAAAATACCTACCACACTTAAAACAGCAATCGTCTTGTTGCAATGTTTTCTTTTAGCTAAAATATGATGAAGAATTATAAAATTTGGGCGCGGAAGCAAATATTCATATGATTTTTTACAAAATTAAAGTCAGATTTTACCTATTCTTGATGAATACGTTGTATATTGTAAGCTACATAGGTTGGATTCTAGAATACGTACAACACTTGAAATAGCAATTTTCTTGTTGCAATGTTTTATTTTAGCTAAAATATAATGAAAAATTATAAAATTCGGGCGCGGAAGCAAATATTTATATGATTTTTTCAAAAATAAAGTCAGATTTTATCTATTCTTAAAGAATACTTTGTATATTGTAAGCTACATGGGCTGGATTCTAGAATACCTACCACACTTGAAATAGCAATTTTCTTGTTGCAATGTTTTCTTTTAGCTAAAATATGATGAAGAATTATAAAATTCAGGCGCGGAAGCAAATACTTATATTATTTTTTACAAAAATCAAGTCAGATTTTACCTTTTCTTAGTAAATACGTTTTATATTGCAAGCTACATGGGCTGGATTTTAGAATACCTACCACACTTGAAATAGCAGTTTTCTAGTTGCAATGTTTTCTTTTAGCTAAAATATGATGAAAAATTATAAAATTCAGACGCGAAAGCAAATATTTATATGATTTTTTACAAAAATAAAGTCAGATTTTACCTATTCTTGATGAATACGTTGTATATTGTAAACTACATAGGTTGGATTCTAGAATACGTACGACACTTGAAATAGCAATTTTCTTGTTGCAATGTTTTATTTTAGCTAAAATATAATGAAAAATTATAAAATTCGGGCGCGGAAGCAAATATTTATATGATTTTTTACAAAAAATAAAGTCAGATTTTATCTATTCTTAAAGAATACTTTGTATATTGTAAACTACATGGGCTGAATTCTAGAATACCTACCACACTTGAAATAGCAATTTTCTTGTTGCAATGTTTTCTTTTAGCTAAAATATGATGAAGAATTATAAAATTCAGGCGCGGAAGCAAATACTTATATTATTTTTTACAAAAATAAAGTCGGATTTTACCTTTTCTTGATGAATACGTTGTATATTGTAAGCTACATGGGCTGGATTTTAGAATACCTACCATACTTTAAATAGCAATTTTCTTGTTGCAATGTTTTATTTTAGATAAAATATGATGAAAAATTATAAAATTCAGTCGAGAAAGCAAATATTTATATGATTTTTTTACAAAAATAAAGTCAGATTTTTCCTTTTCTTGGTGAATACGTTGTATATTGTAAGCTACATGGGCTGGATTTTAGAATACCTACCACACTTGAAATACCAATTTTCTTGTTGCAATGTTTTCTTTTAGCTAAAATATGATAAAAAATTATAAAATTTGGGCGCGGAAGCAAATATTTATATGATTTTTTACAAAAATAAAGTCAGATTTTACCTATTCTTAAAATGGATATTTTTGTAAAACATTCATATTCATGCTTTAGGATCTATACCATGGATAATTTTAGTATTGGACATGCAAAAGTGACCATAACGTGGTACCAATCAGATAATAAACATTCAGTTTTCGGATGTCATTTTAATGAATACGTTGTATATTGTAAGCTACATGGGCTGGATTCTAAAATACCGACCACACTTGAAATAGCAATTGTCTTGTTGCAATGTTCTCTTTTAGCTAAAATATGATAAGGAATTATAAAATTCGGTCTCGGAAGCAAATATTTATATGATTTTTTACAAAAATAAAGTCAGAATTTACCTATTCTTGATGAATAAGTTGTATATTGCAAGCTACATAGGTTGGATTCTAGAATTCCTACCACACTTGAAATAGCAAGTTTCTTGTTGCATTGTTTTCTTTTAGTTAAAATATGAAGAAGAATAATAAAATTCGGGCTCGAAGCAAATATTTATATGATTTTTTACAAAAATAAAATCAGATTTTACCTATTCTTGATGAATAAGTTGTATATTGTAAGCTACATGGGCTGGATTCTAGAATACGTACCACACTTGAAATAGCAATTTTCTTGTTGTAATGTTTTATTTTAGCTAAAATATAATGAAAAATTATAAAATTCGGGCGCGGAAGCAAATATTTATATGATTTTTTACAAAAATAAAGTCAGATTTTACCTTTTCTTGATGAATATGTTGTATATTGTAAGCTAAATGGGCTGGATTCTAGAATACCTACCACACTTGAAATAGCAATTTTCCTGTCGCAATGTTTTCTTTTAGCTAAAATATTATGAAGAATTATAAAATGAAAATAAATGCGACTAAAACCAAAATAATGGTAATCTCTAACGAACCAACAACTGCTAATATTACAGTAAATAGTGAAACAATAGAACAAGTTAATAAATTCCAATATTTAGGCATAACAATAGATAGTAACGGCACATAAGATGCTGACATAAACGAAAGAATAATTAAAACGGCAAAAATATATCACGCAATGAAACACAATTTTATAGGAAAAAAAGAAATAAGCATTAAAACAAAAATGACGGTATTTAACACAATATATAGAGCGATATTGACGTACGGGTGTGAATCATGGATATTGTCAAATAAAACGAAAAGTAAAATACAGGCGATAGAGATGAAATATCTAAGAAGAGTTAAAGGAGTAACAATGTTAGATAGAGTAAGGAATGAAGCAATCAGGGAAGACCTGCAATGCAAACCAATACTAGATTTCAGAGAAACACGACAACTAGCCTGGTGGGGACACATGATACGAATGAACGAAAGTAGACCGGTACGCCAAGTGTGGATGACCAACGTTACACCGAAAAGGGGAAGGGGAAGATCAAAGGACACATGGGATAACGTAATAAAGAAGATACTGACGAAAAGAAACATCCCGATGGAAGAAGCAAGAAGAATCGCAAAGGACAAGAAACAATGGGCAAAATTAGTGCACATGTGAAATTACTGGACATTAAATTATGTAAATTAATTTAAGATTAAGTGAAAATGTATACATCCTACACCTGAGGGTAGAAGGAAGACTGACTATATATATATATATATATATATATATATATATATATATATATATATATATATAAAATTCGGGCGCGAAAGCATATATTTATATGAGTTTTTACGAAAATAAAGTCAGATTTTACCCATTCTTGAAGTGGATATTTTTGTTAAAACATTCATATTCATGCTTTTGGATCTAATATATTATTTTATAATACTATTAACATTGGACATGCAAAAGTGACCATAACGTGGTACCAATCAGATAATAAACATTCAATTTTCGTGTGTCATTTTAATGAATACGTTGTATATTGTAAGCTACATGGCCTGGATTCTAGACTACCTACCACACTTGAAATAGCAATACTCTTGTTGCAATGTTTTCTTTTAGCTAAAATATGATGAAGAATTATAAATTTCGGGCGCGGAAGCAAATATTTATATGATTTTTTACAAAAATAAAGTCAGATTTTACCTATTCTTGAAATGGATATTATTGTTAAAACATTCATATTCATACTTTAGGATCTATATTATAGATAATTTTGGACATGCAAGTGACCATAACGTTCTTAATCATTCGAGACTTTTTGACGTTTTGTATATGTGCTGTAAATAGCAGTTTAATAAATGTTTATGTTGGTGTCATTTCAAGTCAGTGAATATTTAGTTAATCCTCAACTATTTTGCCACGCATCCTGAGAAAACTTCCTGACACCTCATCTCCATCCCTAAACAACAAGAAAATTGCTATTTCAAGTGTGGTAGGTATTCTAGAATCCAGCCCACGTAGCTTACAATATACAACGTACTCATTAAAATGACACCCGAAAATTTAATGTTTATTATCTGATTGGTACCAAGTTTTGATCACTTTTGCATGTCCAATGCTTAAATCCATCCATAGTATAAATCCTAAAGCATGAATATGAATGTTTTAACAAAAATATCCATTTCAAGAATAGGTAAAATCTGACTTTATTTTTGTAAAAAATCATATAAATATTTGCTTCCGCGCCAGAATTTTATAATTCTTTATCATAATTTAGCTAAAAGAAAACATTTCAACAAGAAAATTGCTATTTCAAGTGTGGTAGGTATTCTAGAATCCAGCCCATGTAGCTTACAATATACAACGTATTCACCAAGAAAAGGAAAAATCTGACTTTATTTTTGTAAAAAAACATATAAATATTTGCTTCCGCGTTCGAATTTTATAATTCAGTTTCAGTATAAATGATGATAAACTAATGGATCTGTATGACTTAGGCTGGACGCTTAGACGCCTTCCACCTTTAGGTATAAAGACTACATTAGTTTTTCTCCACAATTTGGGAATGTATCCTAACTTTAGGCTTCCCGTGTATAGTTCGCAGAGTATTGGCAGTATATCCTTTATACATTTCTGCAAAAGTGCCGGAAAAATGCCATCTCTACCAGGTCTCTTGTAGGGTTTGAACGTATTTATCGCCCATTCAACTCTGTTTTCTGTAAAAATATTATTAGCAGTGTTAAGACTGTTAATTAAGCTTAGGTTAGTTGTAGCTGTGGAAGAGTTGTTCTCCTCCTCAACTGGCCACGACGATCCTGGGAAGTGTGTGCTTAACAGAAGCTCCAATGTTTCCTCTGAATCTGTCGTAAAGTCCCCGTCTGGATTCTTTAGTAGGCCTATTTCATTCGTATGATCTTTTGATAGGACTTTTTGAAGGCGAGCTACCGTGGGCGTTTCTGATAAGCCCTCACAAAACTATGCCATGCATTCCTTTTAGATCTACGAATTTCTTTATTTTGAGGTTAGAGCACTTCTATATTGCTCCCAGCTCTCATCGCTGCAACTGGTTTTGATTTTATTGTATAACTTTCTAACAGTGACTCTTTATTTACTTAGCTCCTCGGTCCACCAAAGTACTTTCCTAGTACTTTGTCGAAGCTTTACTGTACAGCTGTTTTCATATGCTGTGTGTAGCGCATTATGAAAGTCAATAGAGGCTGTTTCCAGTTCCTCAATTGTGTTTATAATAATTTTCGTAAGTTCTTTCACTTCACACTTTAAGTGGCCTTCGTACAAGACCCAGTCTGTTAATTTCGGAATACGAATCGGAGTTTTAAGTTCTTTATTAGCTTTTGCCTCGAACTTTATATATCTATGATCCGATATTGAGGCTTCATTTGAGACATGCCAATTATATATTTCACAGCTAATTTGAGGAGTGGCTAACGTAATATCCAATACCTCACGCCTGTTTTTAGTTATAAAAGTGGGTTCTTTACCCATATTTATTATAATATCTATGTTAGTACTAGAAACAAATTTGAAAAGGTACTCACCCTTTGTATTTATGTCCGTACTACCCCAAACTGTATGGTATGCGTTTGCATCACATCCCAGAATGAGGTTTCTGTTTCTATGTTTGCAGTAGGAGATCAGGTCCCTTACCAGCGGAGGTGGGGTTTCATCGTTTCTCCCGGGAAATATGCCGATGCAATGATTACCTCTTGCATACCTCCTGATATAGGCAGTGTAGCTTTCACAGCTACCAAATCCCTAGATATAAATTTATTTAATGTAATAAATTTAATCGATGTCTTAATGAGCAATACTGCTCTTGGAGTGGCATCTTGTTCATTACAGTAGGTTAACTTACCTACTGGTGTAGTAAGTTTCCTTACTACGCCTCCATACACATAAGGCTCTTGAACTAGCACTATATCAGTGTTAGTGGTGGTGAATGTTTTGTTGAACACTTCAGAGGCAGTTTTGCAGTGTTGAAGATTCACTTGCAGCATCTTTATATTACTGCTGGTCATTACGTTTTGTTCAGAGCCACGTCGCAGCTAGGAACTTGTTTCCCTTTGTCCGTGATTCTGACAACCGGTGGTGTCTTGGAGTGTGTAGGTGTAGGATTGGGTAGAGGCTTTGAGGTAGCGTCTTTACCTGCACCTACTTTTAATCTGGAATTTCCAGTGTTAATATTGGTGGCATTTTTCACTGCCTCCTTTTTTATGTTAACCTTACCTGTAGCAGTGCTGGTAGTGGCATTTTTGGCAGTGACGTCGGTAGACTTTTTGTTGGGTTTTTTACCCTTTAGCCTAATCGTTGTCTAACCAAATTTGTAGCTGATTTTAAAATCAGCTTTTTTAAGGGTGCTTAAGGACGTCGAGTCTATGGACAGTGTAAGAAGCACTGCCAAGCCCTCATCTGTCCTCTTTAAAACCCTCCACTGCTGCGTATCCAGGCCCTCGTTTTGGCCCTCTATCAGATTTAATATCTGATCTGTTGGATTGTTTTTGCTGTTAGGGAAATATACATTTACAATGCTGGACTTCGGCAAATCCGTTTCCTCTACAGCTTTTAAATGGGCTCCTTCTTAAGGCTTTAAGCTGTCGACTTTGCCTATTAGCCACTCGGCGGTGGCTTTGTCGGCGCAGTTGACGCTCAGTCATCCGGACTTAAAGGTTGTCCCAAAAAACTTAGGCTTCACAGAGCCTTTAGCCTCTTTAATAATCAAATCCAGGATTGCATCCTGAATTTTCGTCAGCTGTCCTGTTTCTAAAATATCCTCCAAATAATTACAGTGCAGGATGCCGATGCGTGTGCCCAGGATTGCCTGCTTAAAGCTCACAGACGGCGTGGCCTTGTCAGGTGGTGACGGAGCACCACTGCTGGGTTAGTCTTTAGCATTTGTTTTTTGCCTATTCGCAGACATTTCAGGCGTTGATTCCTCGGACCGGGTCCGTTTTGGACCCTTATCCTTCATGGGTTGAAGGGCTTTAACAAGTGCTTCGTTAGCACTAAGCCCACTTTAATGAGCCACTTAATGCGTTTTCTGGCGGCACCGCTCAGTTTGCTTTTCTGCTCACTTTGTTGGAGCTTTCTGATAGTCTCCTCAAGTTTGGAAGTGGATGGAGACGGGCTATGTAGGAGCTCCTCTTCCATAGTCAGATCGTCCTTCGGACTGGAATCCCTTTGGACCTTTGGAGAAACATCTCTCTGACTTCCACTCATCCTAAAAACAACAAGAATTAACTAAAAGTTGTGACATATTGACACAGCGACATGTGCTTTCATAAAGTGAGGTTATGTGTGTAGTGCACGTTTAGTGAAAATTTAAAATTTTAAAAATATTGATGAATAAATTTAAATCAAAGTAGTATATATTAACTATAAATACCTGAATATTAAATGTTTGTAATAAATTACTGAAAAGAGTTGCACAAAGAAACGAATTAAATATCAGCTGCGAAAACCAGTGATGCATACTACTACCAACCTGAGAAATATAGATCCTAAAGCATGAATATAAATGTTTTAACAAAAATATCCATTTCAAGAATAGGTAAAATCTGATATTATTATTACTGTTTCAAGTGGCGTAGGTATTCTAGACTCCAGCCCATGTAGGTAGCTTACAAAATACAACATATTCATTAAAATAACACCCCAAAATTGAATGTTTTTTATCTGATTGGTACCACGTTTTAGTCACTTTTGCATGTCCAATGCTTAAAACCATCCATAGTATAGATCCTAAAGCATGAATATGAATGTTTTAACAAAAATATCCATTTCAAGAATAGGTAAAATCTGACTTTATTTTTGTAAAATATCATATAAATATTTGCTTCCGCGCCCGAATTTTATAATTCTTTGTCATACTTTAGCTAAAAGAAAACATTGCAACAAGAAAATTGCTATTTCAAGTGTGGTAGGTATTCTAGAATCCAGCCCATGTAGCTTACAATATACAACGTATTCATCAAGATTAGGTAATATCTGACTTTATTTTTGTAAAAAATCATATAAATATTTGTTTCCCCGCACGAATTTTTTAATTTTTTATTATATTTTAGCTAAAAGAAAACATTGCAACAAGAAAATAGCTATTTCAAGTGTGGTAGGTATTCTAGAATCCAGCCCATGTAGCTTGCAATATACAACGTATTCATCAAGAATAGGTAAAATCTGCCTTTATTTTTGTAAAAAATCATGAAATATATGCTTCCGCGCACGAATTTTACAATTCGTCACCATATTTTAGCTAAAAGAAAACATTGCAACATGATAATTGCTATATCAAGTGTGGTAGGTATTCTAGAATCCAGCCCATGTAGGTAGCTTACAATACACAACGTATTCATTAAAATGACACCCGAAAATTGAATGTTTATTATCTGATTGGTACCACGTTTTGGTCACTTTTGCATGTCCAATGCTAAAACCATCTATAGTATAGATCATAAAGCATGAATATGAATGTTTTAACAAAAATATTCATTTCAAGAATAGGTAAAATCTGCCCTTATTTTTGTAAAAAATCATATAAATATTTACTTCCGCGCCCGAATTTTATAATTCTTTATCGTATTTTAGCTAAAGGAAAACATTGCAACAAGAAAACTGCTATTGTAGGTGAGGTAGGTATTCTAGAATCCAATTCATGTAGCTTACAATGTACAACGTATTCATTAAAATGACACCCTGAAATTGAATGTTTATTATCTGATTGGTACCACGTTTTGGTCAATTTTGCATGTCCAATGCTAAGACCATCCATAGTATAGATCCTAAAACATAAATTTGAATGCTTTAACAAAAATATCCATTTCAAGAATAGGTAAAATCTGACTTTATTTTTGTAAAAAAACATATAAATATTTGCTTCCGCGTTCGAATTTTATAATTCTTCATCATATTTTAGCTAAAAGAAAACATTGCAACAAGAAAATTGCTTTTTCAAGTCAGGTAACTATTCTAGAATCCAGAACATGTAGCTTACAATATAAATCGTATTCATTAAAATAACACCCAAAATTTGAATGTTTATTATCTGATTTGTACTACGTTTTGGTCACTTTTGCATGTCCAATGCTTAAAACCATCCATAGTATAGATCATAAAGCATGAATATGAATGTTTTAACAAAAATATCCATATCAAGAATAAGTAAAATCTGACTTTGTTCTTGTAAAAAATCATATAAATATTTGCTTTCGCGCCCGAATTTTATAATTCTTCTTTATATTTTAGCTAAAAGAAAACATTGCAATAAGAAAATTGCTATTTCAAGTGTGGTAGGTATTCTAGAATACAGCTCATGTAGCTTACAATATACAACGTATTCATCAAGAATATCTAATATCTGACATTGTTTTTGTAAAAAATCATATAAATATATGCTTCCGCGCCCAAATTTTATAATTCTACATCACATTTTAGCTAAAAGAAAACATTGCAACAAGAAAATTGCTATTTCAAGTGTGGTAGGTATTCTAGAATCCAGGCCATTTAGCTTACAATATAAAACGTATTCATCAAGAATAGGAAAAATCTGACTTTATTTTTGTAAAAAATCATATAAATATTTGCTTCCGCGCCCGAATTTTATAATTCTTAATCATGTTTTAGCTAAAAGAAAACATTGCAACAAAAAATTGCTATTTCAAGTGTGGTAGATATTCTAGAATCCAGCCCATGTAGATTACAATATGGAATGTATTCATTAAAATGGCACCCGAAAATTAAATGTTTATTTTTGATTGGTACCACGTTTTGGTCACTTTTGCATGTCCAATGCTTAAAACCATCCATTGTATAGATCCTAAAGCATGAATATGAATGTTTTAACAAAAATATTCATTTCAAGAATAGTTAAAATCTGACTTTATTTTTGTAAAAAATCATATAAATATTTGCTTCCGCGCCCGAATTTTATAATTCTTCATCATATTTTAGCTAAAGGAAAACATTGCAACAAGAAAATTGCTATTTAAAGTGTGGTAGGTATTCTACAGAACAGCCCATGTAGCTTACAATATACAACGTATTCGTCAAGAAAAGGTAAAATCTGACTTTATTTTTGTAAAAAATCATGTAAATATTTGCTTCCGCGCCCGAATTTTATAGTTTTTATCATATTTTAGCTAAAAGAAAACATTGCAACAAGAAAATTGCTAATTCAAGTGTGGTAGGTATTCCAGAATCCAACCCATGTAGCTTAAAATATACAACGTATTCATTAAAATGACACCCGAAATTTGAATGCTTATTATCTGATTGATACCACGTTTAGATCACTTTTGCATGTGCAATGTTTAAACCATCCATAGTATAGATTCTAAAGCATGAATATGAATGTTTAAACAAAAATTTCCATTTCAAGAATAGGTAAAATCTGACTTTATTTTTGCAAACAATCGTATAAATATTTACTTCCGCGCCCGAATTTTATAATTCTTCATCATATTTTAGCTAAAGGAAAACATTGCAACAAGAAAATTGCTATTTAAAGTGTGGTGGGTATTCTACAGTACAGCCCATGTAGCTTACAATATACAACGTATTCATCAAGAAAAGGTAAAATCTGACTTTATTTTTGTAAAAAATCATGTAAATATTTGCTTCCGCGCCCGAATTATATAGTTTTTATCATATTTTAGCTAAAAGAAAACATTGCAACAAGAAAATTGCTAATTCAAGTGTGGTAGGTATTCAAGAATCCAGCCCATGTAGCTTACAATATATAACGTATTCATTAAAATGACACCCGAAAATTGAATGTGTATTACTTGATTGGTACCACGTTTTGGTAACTTTTGCATGTCCAATGCTTAAAACCATCCATAGTATAGATCCTAAAGCATGAATATACATGTTTTAACAAAAATATCCATTTCAAGAATAGGTAAAATATAACTTTGTTTTCGTAAAAAATCATAAATATATGTTTTCGCGCCCGAATTTTAAAATCCTTTATCATATTTTAGCTAAAAAAAAATTTGCAACAAGAAAATTGCTATTACAAGTGTGGTAGGTATTCTAGAATCCAACCCATGTAGCTTACAATATAAAACGTATTCTTTAAGTATAGGTAAAATCTGACTTTATTTTTGTAAAAGATCATATAAATATTTGCTTCTGCGCACGAATTTTATAATTCTTCATGATATTTTAGCTAGAAGAAAACATTGCAACAAGAAAATTGCTATTTCAAGTGTGGTAGGTATTCTAGAATCCAGCCCATGTAGCTTAAAATATACAACGTATTCATTAAAATGACACCCGAAATTTGAATGCTTATTATCTATTTGGTACCACGTTTTGGTCACTTTTGCATGTGCAATGTTTAAACCATCCATAGTATAGATCCTAAAGCATGAATATGAATGTTTAAACCAAAATATCCATTTCAAGAATAGGTAAAATCTGACTTTATTTTTGTAAACAATAGTATAAATATTTGTTTCCGCGCCCGAATATTATAATTCTTAATCATATTTTAGCTAAAAGAAAACATTGCAATAAGAAAATTGCTATTTCAAGTGTGGTAGGTGTTTTAGAATGCAGCCCATGTAGCTTACAATATACAACGTATTCATCAAGAAAAGGTAAAATCTGACTTTATTTTCGTAAAATATCATATAAATATTTGCTTCCGCGCCCGAACTTTATAATTTTTCATCATATTTTAGCTAAAAGAACACATTGCAACAAGAAAATTTCTATTTCAAGTGTGGTAGATATTCTAGAATCCAGCCCATGTAGATTACAATATGCAACGTATTCATTAAAATGACACCCGAATATTGAATGTTTATTTTTGATTAGTACCACGTTATGGTCACTTTTGCACGTCCAATGCTAAAATTATCCATAGTATAGATCCTAAAGCATGAATATGAATGTTTTAACAAAAATATTCATTTCAAGAATAGGTAAAATCTGACTTTATTTTTGTAAAAGATCATATAAATATTTGCTTCCGCTCCCGAATTTTATAATTCTTCATCATATTTTAGCTAAAGGAAAACATTGCAACAAGAAAATTGCTATTTAAAGTGTGGTAGGTATTCTACAGTACAGCCCATGTAGCTTACAATATACAACGTATTCATCAAGAATAGGTAATATCTGACTTTATTTTTGTAAAAAATCATATAAATATTTGCTTCCGCGCCCAAATTTAATAATTCTTCATCATATTTTAGCTAAAAGTAAACATTGCACAAAGAAAATTGCTATTTCAAGGGTGGTAAGTATTCTAGAATCCAGACCATTTAGCTTACAATATAAAACGTATTCATCAAGAATAGGTAAAATCAAACTTTATTTTTGTAAAAAATCATACAAATATTTGCTTCCGCGCCAGAATTTTATAATTCTTAATTATATTTTAGCTAGAAGAAAACATTGCAACAAGAAAATTGCTATTTCAAGTGTGGTAGGTATTCTAGAATCCAGTCCATGTAGCTTACAATATACAACGTATTCATCAAGAAAAGGTAAAATCAGACTTTATTTTTGTAAAAAATCATGTAGATATTTGCTTCCGCGCCCGAATTTTATAATTTTTTATAATATTTTAGCTAAAAGAAAACATTGCAACAAGAAAATTGCTATTTTAAGTGTGGTAGGTGTTCTAGAATCCAGCGCATGTAGCTTACAATATACACGTATTCATTAAAATGACACCAGAAAATTTAATGTTTATTATCTGATTAGTACCACGTTTTGGTCACTTTTGCATGTCCAATACTTAAAACAATCTATAGTACAGATCCTAAAGAATGAATATGAATGTTTTAACAAAAATATCCATTTCAAGAATAGGTAAAATCTGACTTTATTTTTATAAAAAATCATATAAATATATGCTTCCGCTCCCGAATTTTATAATTCTTCATCATATATTAGCTAAAAGAAAACATTGCAACAAGAAAATTGCTATTTCAATTGTGGTAGGTATTCTAGAATCCAGCCCATGTAGGTTACAATATAAAACTTATTAATCAAGAATAGGTAAAATCTGACTTTAGTTTTGTAAAAAGTCATACAAATATTTGCTTCCGCGCACGAATTTTATAATTCTTTATCATATTTTTGCGAAAAGAAAAATTGCAACAAAAAAATTGATATTTTAAGTGTGGTAGGTAATCTAGAATCCAGCCCATGTAGCTTACAATATACAACGTATTCATCAAGAATAGGTAAAATCTTTATTTATTTTTGTAAAAAATCATATAAATATTTGCTTCGGCCCCCGAATTTTTTAATTCTTCATCATATTTTAGTTAAAAGAAAACATTGCAACAAGAAAATTGCTATTTCAAGTGTGGTAGGTGTTCTAAAATCCAGCTCATGTAGCTTACAATATACAACGTATTCATAAGAATAGGTAAACTCTGACTTTATTTTTGTAAAAAATTATATAAATATTTGCTTCAGCGCTCAAATTTATTAATTCTTCATAATATTTTAGCTAAAAGAAAATATTGCAAAAAAAAAAATTACTATTTCTAGTGAGGTAGGTATTCTAGAATTCAGCGCATGTAGCTTACAATATACAACGTATTCATTAAAATGACACCGGAAAATTGAATGTTTATTATCTGATTGGTACCACGTTTTGGTCACTTTTGCATGTCCAATGCTTAAAACCATCCATAATATAGATCCTAAAGCATGAATATGAATGTATTAACAAAAATATCTATATCAAGAGTAGGTAAAATCTGACTTTATATTTGTAAAAAATCATATAAATATTTGCTTCCAAACCCGAATTTTATAATTCTCCATTATATGTTAGCTAAAAGAAAAGATTGCAACTAGAGATTTGCTATTTCAAGTGTGGTAGGTATTCAAGAATCCAGCCCATGTAGCTTACAATATATAACGTATTCATTAAAATGACACCCGAAAATTGAATGTGTATTACTTGATTGGTACCACGTTTTGGTAACTTTTGCATGTCCAATGCTTAAAACCATTCATAATATAGAATATATATGTTTTAACAAAAATATCCATTTCAAGAATAGGTAAAATGTAACTATATTTTCGTAAAAAATCATAAATACTTGCTTTTGCGCCCGAAGTTTAAAATTCTTTATCATATTTTAGCTAAAAAAAAACTTTGCAACAAGAAAATTGCTATTACAAGTGTGGTAGGTATTCTAGAATCCAGCCCATGTAGCTTACAATATAAAACGTATTCATCAAGAATAGGTAAAATCTGACTTTTTTTTTGTAAAAAATCATACAAATATTTGCTTCAGCGCCCGAATTTTATAATTCTTTATCATATTTTAGCTAACAGAAAACATTGCAACAAGAAAATTTCTATTTCAAGTGTGGTAGGTATTCTAGAATCCAGCCCATGTACCTTCCAATATACAATAAATTTATTAAAATGACACCCGAAAATTGAATATTTATTATCTGATTGGTACCACGTTATGGTCACTTTTGCATGTCCAATGATAAATTATCCATAGTATTGATCCAGAAGCATGAATATGAATGTTTTAACAAAAAAACCCATTTCAAAAATGGGTAAAATCTGACTTTATTTTTGTAAAAAATCATATAAATATTTGCTTCCGCGCCCAAATTTTAAAATTCTTCATCATATTTTAGCTAAAGGTAAACATTGCACAAAGAAAATTGCCATTTCAAGGGTGGTAGGTATTCTAGAATCCAGCCCATTTAGCTTACAATATAAAACGTATTCATCAAGAATAGGTAAAATCTAACTTTATTTTTGTAAAAAATCATACAAATATTTGCTTCCGCGCCAGAATTTTATAATTCTTAATTATATTTTAGCTAGAAGAAAACATTGCAACAAGAAAATTGCTATTTCAAGTGAGGTAGGTATTCTAGAATTCAGCGCATGTAGCTTACAATATACAACGTATTCATTAAAATGACACCGGAAAATTGAATGTTTATTATCTGATTGGTACCACGTTTTGGTCACTTTTGCATGTCCAATGCTTAAAACCATCCATAATATAGATCCTAAAGCATGAATATGAATGTATTAACAAAAATATCTATATCAAGAGTAGGTAAAATCTGACTTTATATTTGTAAAAAATCATATAAGTATTTGCTTCCAAACCCGAATTTTATAATTCTCCATTATATGTTAGCTAAAAGAAAAGATTGCAACTAGAGATTTGCTATTTCAAGTGTGGTAGGTATTCAAGAATCCAGCCCATGTAGCTTACAATATATAACGTATTCATTAAAATGACACCCGAAAATTGAATGTGTATTACTTGATTGGTACCACGTTTTGGTAACTTTTGCATGTCCAATGCTTAAAACCATTCATAATATAGAATATATATGTTTTAACAAAAATATCCATTTCAAGAATAGGTAAAATGTAACTATATTTTCGTAAAAAATCATAAATACTTGCTTTTGCGCCCGAAGTTTAAAATTCTTTATCATATTTTAGCTAAAAAAAAACTTTGCAACAAGAAAATTGCTATTACAAGTGTGGTAGGTATTCTAGAATCCAGCCCATGTAGCTTACAATATAAAACGTATTCATCAAGAATAGGTAAAATCTGACTTTTTTTTTGTAAAAAATCATACAAATATTTGCTTCAGCGCCCGAATTTTATAATTCTTTATCATATTTTAGCTAACAGAAAACATTGCAACAAGAAAATTTCTATTTCAAGTGTGGTAGGTATTCTAGAATCCAGCCCATGTACCTTCCAATATACAATAAATTTATTAAAATGACACCCGAAAATTGAATATTTATTATCTGATTGGTACCACGTTATGGTCACTTTTGCATGTCCAATGATAAATTATCCATAGTATTGATCCAGAAGCATGAATATGAATGTTTTAACAAAAAAACCCATTTCAAAAATGGGTAAAATCTGACTTTATTTTTGTAAAAAATCATATAAATATTTGCTTCCGCGCCCAAATTTTAAAATTCTTCATCATATTTTAGCTAAAGGTAAACATTGCACAAAGAAAATTGCTATTTCAAGGGTGGTAGGTATTCTAGAATCCAGCCCATTTAGCTTACAATATAAAACGTATTCATCAAGAATAGGTAAAATCTAACTTTATTTTTGTAAAAAATCATACAAATATTTGCTTCCGCGCCAGAATTTTATAATTCTTAATTATATTTTAGCTAGAAGAAAACATTGCAACAAGAAAATTGCTATTTCAAGTGTGGTAGGTATTCTAGAATCCAGTCCATGTAGCTTACAATATACACGTATTCATTAAAATGAGAGCAGAAAATTTAATGTTTATTATCTGATTAGTACCACGTTTTGGTCACTTTTGCATGTCCAATACTTAAAACAATCTATAGTACAGATCCTAAAGAATGAATATGAATGTTTTAACAAAAATATCCATTTCAAGAATAGGTAAAATCTGACTTTATTTTTATAAAAAATCATATAAATATATGCTTCCGCGCCCGAATTTTATAATTCTTCATCATATATTAGCTAAAAGAAAACATTGCAACAAGAAAATTGCTATTTCAATTGTGGTAGGTATTCTAGAATCCAGACCATGTAGGTTACAATATAAAACTTATTAATCAAGAATAGGTAAAATCTGACTTTAGTTTTGTAAAAAGTCATATAAATATTTGCTTCCGCGCCCGAAATTTATAATTCTTTATCATATTTTAGCGAAAAGAAAAATTGCAACAAAAAAATTGATATTTTAAGTGTGGTAGGTAATCCAGAATCCAGCCCATGTAGCTTACAATATACAACGTATTCATCAAGAATAGGTAAAATCTTTATTTGTTTTTGTAAAAAATCATATAAATATTTTCTTCGGCCCCCGAATTTTTTAATTCTTTATCATATTTTAGCTAAAAGAAAACATTGCAACAAGAAAATTTCTATTTCAAGTGTGGTAGGTGTTCTAAAATCCAGCTCATGTAGCTTACAATATACAACGTATTCATAAGAATAGGTAAACTCTGACTTTATTTTTGTAAAAAATTATATAAATATTTGCTTCAGCGCTCAAATTTATTAATTCTTCATAATATTTTAGCTAAAAGAAAATATTGCAACAAGAAAATTACTATTTCAAGTGTGCTAGGTACTCTAGAATCCAGCCCATGTAGCTTTCAATAGACAACGTTTTCATCAAGAAAATTTAAAATCTGACTTTATTTTTTAAAAAAATTATATAAGTATTTGCTACCGCGCCCGAATTTTATAATTCTTTATCATATTTTAGCTAAAAGAAAACATTGCAACAAGAAAATTGCTATTTCAAGGGTGGTAGGTATTCTAGAATCCAGCCCATTTAGCTTACAATATAAAACGTATTCATCAAGAATAGGTAAAATCTAACTTTATTTTTGTAAAAAATCATACAAATATTTGCTTCCGCGCCAGAATTTTATAATTCTTAATTATATTTTAGCTAGAAGAAAACATTGCAACAAGAAAATTGCTATTTCAAGTGTGGTAGGTATTCTAGAATCCAGTCCATGTAGCTTACAATATACAACGTATTCATCAAGAAAAGGTAAAATCTGACTTTATTTTTATAAAAAATCATGTAGATATTTGCTTCCGCGCCCGAATTTTATAATTTTTTATAATATTTTAGCTAAAAGAAAACATTGCAACAAGAAAATTGCTATTTTAAGTGTGGTAGGTGTTCTAGAATCCAGCGCATGTAGCTTACAATATACACGTATTCATTAAAATGACACCAGAAAATTTAATGTTTATTATCTGATTAGTACCACGTTTTGGTCACTTTTGCATGTCCAATACTTAAAACAATCTATAGTACAGATCCTAAAGAATGAATATGAATGTTTTAACAAAAATATTCATTTCAAGAATAGGTAAAATCTGACTTTATTTTTATAAAAAATCATATAAATATATGCTTCCGCGCCCGAATTTTATAATTCTTCATCATATATTAGCTAAAAGAAAACATTGCAACAAAAAAATTGCTATTTCAATTGTGGTAGGTATTCTAGAATCCAGCCCATGTAGGTTACAATATAAAACTTATTAATCAAGAATAGGTAAAATCTAAATTTAGTTTTGTAAAAAGTCATATAAATATTTGCTTCCGCGCCCGAATTTTATAATTCTTTATCATATTTTAGCGAAAAGAAAAATTGCAACAAAAAAATTGATATTTTAAGTGTGGTAGGTAATCTAGAATCCAGCCCATGTAGCTTACAATATACAACGTATTCATCAAGAATAGGTAAAATCTTTATTTATTTTTGTAAAAAATCATATAAATATTTGCTTCGGCCCCCGAATTTTTTAATTCTTTATCTTATTTTTGCTAAAAGAAAACATTGCAACAAGATAATTGCTATTTCAAGTGTGGTAGGTGTTCTAAAATCCAGCTCATGTAGCTTACAATATACAACGTATTCATAAGAATAGGTAAACTCTGACTTTATTTTTGTAAAAAATTATATAAATATTTGCTTTAGCGCTCAAATTTATTAATTCTTCAAAATATTTTAGCTAAAAGAAAATATTGCAACAAGAAAATTACTATTTCAAGTGTGCTAGGTACTCTAGAATCCAGCCCATGTAGCTTTCAATATACAACGTATTCATCAAGAAAATTTAAAATCTGACTTTATTTTTTAAAAAAATTATATAAGTATTTGCTACCGCGCCCGAATTTTATAATTCTTTATCATATTTTAGCTAAAAGAAAACATTGCAACAAGAAAATTGCTATTTCAAGTGTGGTAGATATTCTAGAAACCAGCCCATGTAGCTTAAAATATACAACGATATTCATCAAAAATAGATAAAATCTGACTTTATTTTTGTAAAAAAATCATATAATAATTTGCTTCCGCTCCCGAATTTTATAATTCTTTATCTTATTTTTGCTAAAAGATAACATTGCAACAAGAAAATAGCTATTTCAAGTATAGTAGGTATTCGAGAATCCAGCCCATGTAGCTTACAATATACAACGTATTCATCAAGAATAGGTAAAATCTGTCTTTAGTTTTGAAAAAATCTTATAAATATTTCCTTTCGCGCCCGAATTTTATAATTCTTCATCATATATAAGCTAAAAGAAAACATTGCAACAAGAAAATTGCTATTTCAAGTGTGGTAGGTATTCTAGAATCCAGCCCATGTAGCTTACAATATACAACGTATTCATCAAGAATAGGTAAAATCTCACTTTATTTTTGTAAAAAGTCATATAAATATTTGCTTCCGCGCCCGAATTTTATAATTCCTCATCATATTTTAGATAAAAGAAAACATTGCAACAAGAAAATTGCTATTTCATGGGTGGTAGGTATTCTAGAATCTAGTCCATGTAGCTTACAATATACAACGTATTCATCAAGAAAAGGTAAAATCTGACTTAATTTTTGTAAAAAATCATATAAATATTTGCTTCCGCGCCCGAATTTCATAATTCTTCATCATATTTCAGCTAAAAGAAAACATTGCAACAAGAAAATTACTATTTCAAGTGTGCTAGGTACTCTAGAATCCAGCCCATGTAGCTTTCAATATACAACGTATTCATCAAGAAAAGGTAAAATCTGACTTTATTTTTTAAAAAAAAATTATATAAGTATTTGCTACCGCGCCCGAATTTTATAATTCTTTATCATATTTTAGCTAAAAGAAAACATTGCAACAAGAAAATTGCTATTTCAAGTGTGGTAGATATTCTAGAAACCAGCCCATGTAGCTTAAAATATACAACGATATTCATCAAAAATAGATAAAATCTGACTTTATTTTTGTAAAAAAATCATATAAAAATTTGCTTCCGCTCCCGAATTTTATAATTCTTTATCTTATTTTTGCTAAAAGATAACATTGCAACAAGAAAATTGCTATTTCAAGTATAGTAGGTATTCGAGAATCCAGCCCATGTAGCTTACAATATACAACGTATTCATCAAGAATAGGTAAAATCTGTCTTTAGTTTTGAAAAAATCTTATAAATATTTCCTTCCGCGCCCGAATTTTATAATTCTTCATCATATATAAGCTAAAAGAAAACATTGCAGCAAGAAAATTGCTATTTCAAGTGTGGTAGGTATTCTAGAATCCAGCCCATGTAGCTTACAATATACAACGTATTCATCAAGAATAGGTAAAATCTCACTTTATTTTTGTAAAAAGTCATATAAATATTTGCTTCTGTGCCCGAATTTTATAATTCTTTATCATATTTCAACGAAAAGAAAACATTGCAAAATAAAATTGCTATTTCAACGGTGGTAGGTAATATAGAATCCAGCCCATGTAGCTTACAATGTACAACGTATTCATCAAGAATAGGTAAAATCTGACTTTATTTTTGTAAAAAAACATATAAATATTTGCTTCCGCGCCCGAATTTTATAATTCCTCATCATATTTTAGATAAAAGAAAACATTGCAACAAGAAAATTGCTATTTCATGGGTGGTAGGTATTCTAGAATCTAGTCCATGTAGCTTACAATATACAACGTATTCATCAAGAAAAGGTAAAATCTGACTTAATTTTTGTAAAAACTCATATAAATATTTGCTTCCGCGCCCGAATTTCATAATTCTTCATCATATTTCAGCTAAAAGAAAACATTGCAACAAGAAAATTACTATTTCAAGTGTGCTAGGTAGTCTAGAATCCAGCCCATGTAGCTTTCAATATACAACGTATTCATCAAGAAAAGGTAAAATCTGACTTTATTTTTTTAAAAAAAATTATATAAGTATTTGCTACCGCGCCCGAATTTTATAATTCTTTATCATATTTTAGCTAAAAGAAAACATTGCAACAAGAAAATTGCTATTTCAAGTGTGGTAGATATTCTAGAAACCAGCCCATGTAGCTTAAAATATACAACGATATTCATCAAAAATAGATAAAATCTGACTTTATTTTTGTAAAAAAATCATATAAAAATTTGCTTCCGCTCCCGAATTTTATAATTCTTTATCTTATTTTTGCTAAAAGATAACATTGCAACAAGAAAATTGCTATTTCAAGTATAGTAGGTATTAGAGAATCCAGCCCATGTAGCTTACAATATACAACGTATTCATCAAGAATAGGTAAAATCTGTCTTTAGTTTTGAAAAAATCTTATAAATATTTCCTTCCGCGCCCGAATTTTATAATTCTTCATCATATATAAGCTAAAAGAAAACATTGCAACAAGAAAATTGCTATTTCAAGTGTGGTAGGTATTCTAGAATCCAGCCCATGTAGCTTACAATATACAACGTATTCATCAAGAATAGGTAAAATCTCACTTTATTTTTGTAAAAAGTCATATAAATATTTGCTTCTGCGCCCGAATTTTATAATTCTTTATCATATTTCAACGAAAAGAAAACATTGCAAAATAAAATTGCTATTTCAACGGTGGTAGGTAATATAGAATCCAGCCCATATAGCTTACAATGTACAACGTATTCATCAAGAAAAGGTAAAATCTGACTTTATTTTTTTTAAAAATTATATAAGTATTTGCTACCGCGCCCGAATTTTATAATTCTTTATCATATTTTAGCTAAAAGAAAACATTGCAACAAGAAAATTGCTATTTCAAGTGTGGTAGATATTCTAGGAACCAGCCCATGTAGCTTAAAATATACAACGATATTCATCAAAAATAGGTAAAATCTGACTTTATTTTTGTAAAAAAATCATATAAAAATTTGCTTCCGCTCCCGAATTTTATAATTCTTTATCTTATTTTTGCTAAAAGATAACATTGCAACAAGAAAATTGCTATTTCAAGTGTAGTAGGTATTCGAGAATCCAGCCCATGTAGCTTACAATATACAACGTATTCATCAAGAATAGGTAAAATCTGTCTTTAGTTTTGAGAAAATCTTATAAATATTTCCTTCCGCGCCCGAATTTTATAATTCTTCATCATATATAAGCTAAAAGAAAACATTGCAACAAGAAAAAAGCTATTTCAAGTGTGGTAGGTATTCTAGAATCCAGCCCATGTATCTTACAATATATAACGTATTCATCAAGAAAAGCTAAAATCTGACTATATTTTTGTAAAAAATCATATAAATATTTGCTTCCGCGCCCGAATTTTATAATTTTTCATCATATTTTAGCTAAAAGAAAACATTTCAACAAGAAAGTTGCTATTTTAAGTGTGGTAGGTGTTCTAGAATCCGGCCTATGTAGCTTACAATATACAACGTATTCATCATGAATAGGTAAAATCTGACATTATTTTTGTAAAAAATCATATGAATATCCGCTTCCGCGCCCGAATATTATAATTCTTCATCATATTTTAGCTAAAAGAAAACATTGCAATAAGAAAATTCCTATTTCAAGTGTGGTATGTATTCTAAAATACAGCCCATGTAGCTTACAGTAAACAACGTATTCATTAAAATGACACCCAAAAATTGAATGTTTATCAACTGATTGGTACCACGTTATGGTTTCTTTTGCATTTTCAATGCTAAATTTATCCATAGTATAGATCCTAAACATGAACATGAATGTTTTAACAATAATATCCATTTTAAGAATAGGTAAAATCTGACATTATTTTTGTAAAAAATCATATAAATATTTGCTTCCGCGCCCGAATTTTATAATTCTTCATCATATTTTAGCTAAAAAAAAAAATTGCAAAAAGAAAATTGCTATTTCAAGAGTGGTAGGTATTCAAGAATCCAACCCATGTAGCTTACAATATAAAACGTATTCATTAAAATGACACTTGAATATTTAATGTTTATTATCTGATTGGTACCACGTTATGGTCACTTTTGCATGTCTAATGCTAAAATTATCCATAGTATAGATCCTAATTCATGAATATGAATGTTTTAACTAAAATATCCATTTCAAGAATAGGTAAAATCTGATTTTATTTTTGTCAAAAATCATATAAATATCTGCTTCCGCGCCCGAATTTTATAATTCTTCATCATATTTTAACTAAAAGAAAACATTGCAACAACAAAATTGCTATTTCAAGGGGGGTAGGTATTCTAGAATCTAGTCCATGTAGCTTTCAATATACAACGTATTCATCAAGAAAAGGTAAAATCTGACTTTATTTTTTAAAAAAATTATATAAGTATTTGCTTCCGCGCCCGAATTTTAAAATTCTTCATCATATTTTAGCTAAAAGAAAACATTGCAACAAGAAAATTGCTATTTCAAGTGTGGTAGATATTCTAGAAACCAGCCCATGTAGCTTAAAATATACAACGATATTCATCAAGAATAGGTAAAATCTGACTTTATTTTTGTAAAAAAATCATATAAAAATTTGCTTCCGCTCCCGAATTTTATAATTCTTTATCTTATTTTAGCTAAAAGATAACATTGCAACAAGAAAATTGCTATTTCAAGTGTAGTAGGTATTCTAGAATCCAGCCCATGTAGCTTACAATATACAACGTATTCATCAAGAATAGGTAAAATCTGACTTTAGCTTTGAAAAAATCTTATAAATATTTGCTTCAGCGCCCGAATTTTATAATTCTTCATCATATATTAGCTAAAAGAAAACATTGCAACATGAAAATTGCTATTTCAAGTGTGGTAGGTATTCAAGAATCCAGCCCATGTAGCTTACAATATACAACGTATTCATCAAGAATATTTAAAATCTAACTTAAATTTTGTAAAAAATCTTATAAATATTTGCTTCCGCGCCCGAATTATATTTATTCTTCATCATATTTTAGCTAAAAGAAAACATTGCAAAAAGAAAATTGCTATTTCAAGTGTGGTAGGTATTCTAGAAACCAGCCCATGTAGCTTACTATATACAACGAATTTAGAAAGAATAGGTAAAATCTCACTTTATTTTTGTAAGAAATCATATAAATATTTGCTTCCGCGCCCGAATTTTATAATTCTTCATCATATATAAGCTAAAAGAAAACATTGCAACAAGAAAATTGCTATTTCAAGTGTGGTAGGTATTCTAGAATCCAGCCCATGTATCTTACAATATACAACGTATTCATCAAGAAAAGCTAAAATCTGACTATATTTTTGTAAAAAATCATATAAATATTTGCTTCCGCGCCCGAATTTTATAATTTTTCATCATATTTTAGCTAAAAGAAAACATTTCAACAAGAAAATTGCTATTTTAAGTGTGGTAGGTGTTCTAGAATCCGGCCTATGTAGCTTACAATATACAACGTATTCATCATGAATAGGTAAAATCTGACATTATTTTTGTAAAAAATTATATAAATATTTGCTTCCGCGCCCGAAGTTTATAATTCTTCATCATATATAAGCTAAAAGAAAACATTGCAACAAGAAAATTGCTATTTCAAGTGTGGTAGGTATTCTAGAATCCAGCTCATGTATCTTACAATATACAACGTATTCATCAAGAAAAGCTAAAATCTGACTATATTTTTGTAAAAAATCATATAAATATTTGCTTCCGCGCCCGAATTTTATAATTCTTCATCATATTTTAACTAAAAGAAAACATTGCAACAACAAAATTGCTATTTCAAGGGGGGTAGGTATTCTAGAATCTAGTCCATGTAGCTTTTAATATACAACGTATTCATCAAGAAAAGGTAAAATCTGACTTTATTTTTTAAAAAAAATTTTATTTGCTTCCGCGCCCGAATTTTATAATTCTTCATCATATATTAGCTAAAAGAAAACATTGCAACAAGAAAATTGCTATTTCAAGTGTGGTAGGTATTCCGGAATCCAGCCCATGTAGCTTACAATTTACAACATATTCATTAAAATGACACCCGAAAATTGAATGTTTATTATCTGATAGGTACTACGTTATGGTCACTTTTGCATGACCAATGCTAAAATTATCCATAGTATAGATCCTAAAGCATGAATATGAATGTTTTAACAAAAAAATCCAATTCAAGAATAGGTAAAATCTGACTTTATTTTTGTAAAAAATCATATAAATATTTGCTTCCGCGCCCGAATTTTATAATTCTTCATCATATTTAAGCTAAGAGAAAACATTGCAACAAGATTATTGCTATTTCAAGTGTGGTCGGTATATATATATATATATATATATATATATATATATATATATATATATATATGATATTTGGATTTTTCTTCCGGGTTTCTTCTCGTGTTGGTCTGGTCTTCTCTTCTCCTTCGTTTGCTTGACGACGTTTCGGCAAGGTCTCACTTGCCATCTTCAGGTCTTTAAAAAGTTTCTTGTTCTCGATCTGGTATTCGGTCTCGAACTGACATTCATTGGTGATGGTGCGGGTTTATATGCCGTGGTTGTGGTCACGGTTGGACGTTTCACTGAGCTGCTCCTGGTTGTTGGTCCTGATTGGTGTGCTGAGTCTTTCTGCGCCGCTGGTTCTGTTGCTGGTGTGGTGTTCGGCGTCTGTTCCTTTTTCTTTCGTGTCAACTTTTTTAGTGCTGGTTTCCATGTGAGTGGTAGCCTTTGTGTATCGTCCCTCGTATTCAGATTGTTTGGTCGTTTTTCGATTTCTATGGCTTCTCTGATGATTCTTCTGGTGTTGTGTTCGATGTTGGCTATCATTTTTGTGTTTTCGAAGTCGATTGCGTGTGATGTGGCTTTCACGTGCTGAGCTAAGGATGAAGTTTGCATGTCCTTTCTCACTGCATTTTGATGTTCATCTCTCCTGACGTTAATTCTTCTATTAGTTTGGCCTATGTAGGTGTTGTCGCAATCCTGGCAAGGGACTTCGTATACACCTTGGCTCTCGAGGTTGATCTTTGTCTTCGGGTTTGGCAGAATTGTACTGATTTTCTTGTCTGTGGTGAAGATGGTCTTGATGTCATTTTTTTATTATTACAAAAATAAAGTCAGATTTTACCTATTCTTGAAATGGATATTTTTGTTAAAACATTCATATTCATGGCTTAGGATCTATAACATGGATAATTTTAGCATTGGATTTGCAAAAGTGACCATAACGTGGTACCAATCAGATAATAAACATTCTATTTTCGGGTGTCATTTAAATGAATACGTTGTACATTGTACGCTATATGGGCTGGATTATAGAATAGATGGAATAAAATTATGGCGCGTAAGCAAATATTTATATGATTTTTTACAATAATAAAGTCAGATGTTGCCTATTCTTCAAATGGATATTTATGTTAAGACATTCATATTCATGCTTTAGGATATATACTATGGATAATTTTAGCATTGGACATGCAAAAGTGACCATAACGTGGTACTAATCAGATAATAAACATTAAATTTTCGGGTGTCATTTAAATGAATACGTTGTATATTGTAAGCTACATGGGCTGGATTCTAGAATAGCTACCACCCTTGAAATAGCAATTTTCTTGTTGCTGTTTTCTTTTAGCTAAAATATGATAAAGAATTATAAAATTCACGCGCGGAAGGAAATATTTTTATGATTTTTTAAAAAAATAAATTAAGATTTTACCTATTCTTGATGAATACGTTGTACATTGTAAGCTACATGGGCTGGATTCTAGAATACCTACCACACTTCAAATAGCAATTTTCTTGTTGCAATGTTTTCTTTTAGCTAAAATATGATGAGGAATTATAAAATTTGGGCACGGAAGCAAATATTTATATAATTTTTTACAAAAATAAAGTCACATTTTACCTATTCTTGATGAATACGTTGTATATTGAAAGCTAAATGGGCTGGATTCTAGAATACCTACCACAATTGAAATAGCAATTTTCTTGTTGCAATGTTTCCTTTTAGCTAAAATATGATGAAGAATTATAAAAATCGGTCGCAGAAGCAAATATTTATATGATTTTTTACAAAAATAAAGTCAGATTTTACCAATTCTTGATGAATGCGTTGTATATTGTATGCTACATGGTCTTAACTCTAGAATACCTACCACACTTGAAATAGCAATATTCTTGTATGCAATGTTTTCTTTTAGCTAAAGTATGATAAAGTATTATAAAATTCGGGCGCGGAAGCAATTATTTATATGAACTTTTACAAAAATAAAGTCAGATTTTACCTATTCTTCATGAAAACGATGTATATTGTAAGCTACATGGGCTGGATTCTAGAATACCTACCACACTTAAAATAGCAATTTTCTTTTTGCTATGTTTTCTTTTAGCTAAAATATGATGAAGAATATTAAAATTCGGGCGCGGAAGCATATATTTATATGATTTTTTACAAAAATAAAGTCAGATTTTACCTATTCTTGAAATGTATATTTTTGTAAAACATTAATATTTATGGTTTAGGATCTATACTATGGATAATCTTAGCATCGGACATGCAAAACTGACCATAACGTGGTACCAATCAGATAATAAACATTAAATTTTCAGTTGTCATTTTAATGAATACGTTGTATATTGTGAGCTACATGGGCTGGATTTTAGAAAACCTACCACACTGGAAAACGCAATTTTCTTGTTGCAATGTTTACTTTTAGCTAAAATATGATTAAGAATTATAAAATTCGGGCGCGAAAGCAAATATTTATATGATTTTTTACAAAAATAAAGTCAGATTTTACCTATTCTTGATGAATACGTTGTTTATTGTAAGCAACATGGGCTGGATTCTAGAATAGCTACCACACTTCAAATAGCAATTTTCTTGTTGCAATGTTTTCTTTTAGATAAAATAAGATGAAGAATTATAAATTTCGGGCGCGGAAGCAAATATTTATATAAAATTTTTTACAAAAATAAAGTCAGATTTTACCTTTTCTTGATGAATACGTTGTATATTGTAAGCTACATGGGCTGGATTCTAGAATAGCTACCACACTTCAAATAGATATTTTCTTGTTGCAATGTTTTCTTTTAGATAAAATATGATGAAAAATTATAATATTCGGGCGCGGAAGCAAATATTTATTTGTTTTTTTCAAAAATAAAGTCAGATTTTACCTTCTCTTGATGAATACGTTTTATATTGTAAGCTACATCTGATGAAATATTATAAAATCCTGGCGCGGAAGCAAATATTTATATGATTTTTAAAAAAATAAATTCAGATTTTACTTTTTCTTGATGAATACGTTGTATATTGTAAGCTACATGTGCTGGTTTCTAGAATACCTACTACACTTGAAATAGCAATTTTCTTGTTGCAATGTTTTCTTTTTGCTAAAATATGACAAAGAATTATAAAATTCGAGCGCGAAAGCAAATATTTATATGATTTTTTACAAAAATAAAGTCAGATTTTACCTATTCTTGATGAATACGTTGTATATTGTAAGCTAAATGGGCTGGATTCTAGATTACCTACCACACTTGAAATAGCAATTTTCTTGTTGCAATGTTTTCTTTTAGCTAAAATATAATGAAAAATTATACAATTCGGGCGCGGAAGCAAATATGAATATGATTTTTTACAATAATAAAGTCAGATTTTACCTATTATTGAAATGGATATTTTTGTTAAAACATTCATATTCATGCTTTAGGATCTATACTATAGATAATTTTAGCAATGGACATGCAAAAGTGACCATAACGTGGTACCAATCAGATAATAAACATTTAATAATCTGGTGTCATTTTAATGAATACGTCGTATATTGTAAGCTACATGGCTACAAGCTGGATTCTAAAATACCTACCACAATTGAAATACAAATTTTCTTGTTGCAATATTTTCTTTTAGCTAAAATATGTTGAAGATTGATAAAATTCAGGCGCGGAATCAAATATTTATATGAATTTTTACAAAAATATAGTCAGATTATACCTATTCTTAATGAATACGTTGTATATTGTAAGCTACATGAGATGGATTGGTGAATACCTACCATACTACAAATAGCCATTTGCTTGTTGCAATGGTTTCTGTTAGCTAAAATATTATGAAGAATTATATAATTCGGGCGCGGAAGCAAATATTTATATGAATTTTTACAAAAATAAAGTCAGATTTTACCTATTCTTGATGAATAAGTTGTTTATTGTATGCTACATGGGCTGGATTCTAGAATACCTACCACACTTCAAATAGCAATTTTCTTGTTGCAATGTTTTCTTTTAGCTAAAATATGATAAAGAATTATAAAATTCGTGCGCGGAAGCAAATATTTATATAATTTTTTACAAAAATAAATTCTGATTTTACCTACTCTTGATGAATACGTTGTATATTGTAAGCTACATGGGCTGGACTCTTGAATACCTACCACACTTGAAATAGCAATTTTCTTGTTGCAATCTTTTTTTTTTAGCTAAAATATGATAAAGAATTATAAAATTCGGGCGCGGAAGCAAATATTTATATGAGTTTTTACAAAAATAAAGTCAGATTCTACATTTTCTTGATGAATACGTTGGATATTTTTGTAAAACATTCATATTCATGGTTTAGTATCTATACTATGGATAATTTTGGAATTGGACATGCAAAACTGACCATATCGTGTTACCAAGCAGATAATAAACATATAATTTTCGGGTGTCATTTTAATGAATACGTTGTAAGTTGTAAGCTACATGGGCTGGATTCTAGAATAACTACCACACTTGAAATAGCAATTTTCTTGTTGCAATGTTTTCTTTTAGCTAAAATATGATGAAGAATTATACAATTCGGGCCCGGAAGCAAATATTTATATGATTTTTTACAAAAAAAAGTCAGATTCTACATTTTCTTGATGAATACGTTGTATATTGTAAGCAACATAGGCTGGATTCTAGAATACCTACCACACTTAAAATAGCAATTTTCTTGTTGCAATGTTATCTTTTAGCTAAAATATGATGATATATTATAAAATTCGGGCGCGGAAGCAAATATTTATATGATTTTTTTAAAACTAAATTTAGATTTTACCTTTTCTTGATGAATACGTTGTATATTGTAAGCTACATGGGCTGGAATCTAGAATACCTACCACACTTGAAATAGCAATTTTCTTGTTGCAATGTTTTTTTTATCTAAAATATGGTAAAGAATTATAAAATTTGGGCACGGAAACAAATATTTTATGATTTTTTACAAAAAAAAAGTCATATTTTACCAATTCTTGATGAATACGTTGTATATTGTAAGCTACATGAGCTTGATTCTAGAATACCTACCACACTTGAAATAGCATTTTCTTGTATGCAATGTTTTTTATTTAGCTAAAATATGACGAAGTATTATAAAATACGGGCGCGGAACCAAATAGTTATATGATTTTTTACAAAAATAAAGTCAGATTTTACCTATTCTTGATGAATACGTTGTATATTGTAAGCTACATGGTCTGGATTCTAGAACACCTACCACACTTGAAATAGCAATTTTCTTGTTGCAATGTTTTCTTTTAGCTAAAATATGATGAAGAATTATAAATTTCGGGCGCGGAAGCAAATATTTATATAAAATTTTTTACAAAAATAAAGTCAGATTTTACCTTTTCTTGATGAATACGTTGTATATTGTAAGCTACATGGGCTGGATTCTAGAATACCTACCACACTTCAAATATCAATTCTCTTGTTGCAATGTTTTCTTTTGGATAAAATATGATGAAATATTATAAAATTCGGCGCGAAAGAAAATATTTATATGATTTTTTACAAAAATAAAGTCAGATTTTACCTTTTCTTGATGAATACGTTGCATATTGTAAGCTACATGGGCTGGATTCTAGAATACCTACCACACTTGAAATAGCAATTTTCTTATTGCAGTGTTTTTTTTTTTAACTATAATATAAAGAAGAATTATAAAATTCGGGCGCGGAAGCAAATATTTATATGATTTTTTACAAAAATAAAGTCAGATTTTACCTATTCTTGATGAATACGTTGTATATTGTAAGCTACATGGGCTGGATTCTAGAATACCTACCACATTTCAAATAACAATTTTCTTGTTGCAATGTTTTCTTTTAGCTAAGATATGATGAAGAATTATAGAATTCAAACGCGGCAGCAAATATTTATACGATTTTTTACAAAAATAAAGTCAGATTTGACCTATTCTTGATGAATACGTTGTATATTGTAAGCTACATAGGCTGGATTCTAGCATACCTACCACACTTGAAACAGCAATTTTCTTGTTGCAATGTTTTCTTTTAGCTAAAATGTGATGAAGAATTTAAAAAATTTGGGCACGGAAGCAAATATTTATATGATTTTACCTATTCTTGATGATTACGATTAATATTGTAAGCTACATGGGGTAGATTCTAGAATACCTACCACACTTGAAATAGCAATTTTCTTGTTGCAATGTTTTCTTTTAGCTAAAATATGATAAAAAATTATAAAATTCGGGCGCGGAAGCAAATATTTATTTGATTTTTTTCAAAAATAATGTCAGATTTTACCTTCTCTTGATGAATACGTTTTATATTGTAAGCTACATGGGCTGGATTCTAGAATAACTACCACACTTAAAATAGCAATTTTCTTGTTGCAATGTTTTCTTTTAGCTAAAATATGATGAAGAATTATACAATTCGGGCCCGGAAGCAAATATTTATATGATTTTTTACAAAAAAAAGTCAGATTCTACATTTTCTTGATGAATACGTTGTATATTGTAAGCAACATAGGCTGGATTCTAGAATACCTACCACACTTAAAATAGCAATTTTCTTGTTGCAATGTTATCTTTTAGCTAAAAAATGATGAAATATTATAAAATTCGGGCGCGGAAGCAAATATTTATATGATTTTTTTAAAACTTAATTTAGATTTTACCTTTTCTTGATGAATACGTTGTATATTGTAAGCTACATGGGCTGGAATCTAGAATACCTACCACACTTGAAATAGCAATTTTCTTGTTGCAATGTTTTCTTTTAGCTAAAATATGATGCAGAATTATAAACTTCGGGCGTGGAAGCAAATATTTATTTGATTTTTTACAAAAATAAAGTCAAATTTCAACTATTCTTGAAATGGATATTTTTTTTATAACATTCATATTCATGGTTTAGGGTCTATACTATGGATGCTTTTAGCATTGGACATGCAAAAGTGACCATAAGGTGGTACCAGTCAGATAATAAACATTAAATTTTCGGTTGTCATTTTAATGAATACGTTGTATATTGTAAGTTACATGGGCTGGATTCTAGAATACCTACCACATTTGAAATAGCAATCTTCTTGTTACAATTTTTTCTTTTAGCTAAAATATGATAAAGAATTATAAAATTTGGGCACGGAAACAAATATTTAAATAATTTTTTACAAAAATAAAGTCAGATTTTACCTATTTTTGATGAATATGTTGTATATAGTAAGCTACATGGACTGGATTCTAGAATACGTACCACAATTGAAATACCAATTTTCTTGTTGCAATGTTTTCTTTTAGCTAAAAAATGATGAAGAATTATAAAATTTGGGCGCAGAAGCAAATATTTATATGATTTTTACAAAAATAAAGTCAGATTTTACCTATTCTTGATGAATACGTTGTATATTGTAAGCTACATGGGCTGGATTCTTGAATACCTACCACACTTGAAATAGCAATTTTCTTGTTGCAATGTTTTCTTTTAGCAAAATTACGATGAAGAATTATAAAATTCGGGCGCGGAAGCAAATATTTATATGGTTTTTTACAAAAATAAAGTCAGATTTTACCAATTCTTGATAAATACGTTGTATATTGTCTGCTACATAGGATGGATTCTAGAATACCTACCACACTTGAAATAGCAATTTTCTTGTTGCAATGTTTTCTTTTAGCTAAAATATGATAAAGAATTATAAAATTCGGTCGCGGAAGCAAATAATTATATGATTTTTTACAATAATATAATCAGATTTTACTTATTCTTTAAATGGATATTTTTGTTAAAACATTCATATTCATGCTTTAGTATCTATACTATGGATTGTTTTAAGCATTGGACAAGCAAATGTGACCAAAACGTGGTACCAATCACATAATAAACATTAAATTTTTAAGAGTAATTTTAATGAATACGTTGCATATTGTAAGCTACATGGGCTGGATTCTAGAATACCTGCCACACTTAAAATAGCAATTTTCTTGTTGCAATGTTTTCTTTTAGCTAAATATGATGAAGAATTATAAAATTCGTGCGCAGAAGCAAAAATTTATTTGATTTTTTACAAAAATATAGTCAGATTTTACCTTTTCTTGAAGAATACGTTGTATATTGTAAGCTACATGGGCTGGATTCTAGAATACCTACCACATTTCAAATAACAATTTTCTTGTTGCAATGTTTTCTTTTAGCTAAGATATGATGAAGAATTATAGAATTCAAACGCGGCAGCAAATATTTATACGATTTTTTACAAAAATAAAGTCAGATTTGACCTATTCTTGATGAATACGTTGTATATTGTAAGCTACATAGGCTGGATTCTAGAATACCTACCACACTTGAAACAGCAATTTTCTTGTTGCAATGTTTTCTTTTAGCTAAAATGTGATGAAGAATTTAAAAAATTTGGGCACGGAAGCAAATATTTATATGATTTTACCTATTCTTGATGATTACGATTAATATTGTAAGCTACATGGGGTAGATTCTAGAATACCTACCACACTTGAAATAGCAATTTTCTTATTGCAGTGTTTTTTTTTTTAACTATAATATAAAGAAGAATTATAAAATTCGGGCGCGGAAGCAAATATTTATATGATTTTTTACAAAAATAAAGTCAGATTTTACCTATTCTTGATGAATACGTTGTATATTGTAAGCTACATGGGCTGGATTCTAGAATACCTACCACATTTCAAATAACAATTTTCTTGTTGCAATGTTTTCTTTTAGCTAAGATATGATGAAGAATTATAGAATTCAAACGCGGCAGCAAATATTTATACGATTTTTTACAAAAATAAAGTCAGATTTGACCTATTCTTGATGAATACGTTGTATATTGTAAGCTACATAGGCTGGATTCTAGCATACCTACCACACTTGAAACAGCAATTTTCTTGTTGCAATGTTTTCTTTTAGCTAAAATGTGATGAAGAATTTAAAAAATTTGGGCACGGAAGCAAATATTTATATGATTTTACCTATTCTTGATGATTACGATTAATATTGTAAGCTACATGGGGTAGATTCTAGAATACCTACCACACTTGAAATAGCAATTTTCTTGTTGCAATGTTTTCTTTTAGCTAAAATATGATAAAAAATTATAAAATTCGGGCGCGGAAGCAAATATTTATTTGATTTTTTTCAAAAATAATGTCAGATTTTACCTTCTCTTGATGAATACGTTTTATATTGTAAGCTACATCTGATGAAATATTATAAAATCCTGGCGCGGAAGCAAATATTATTTGATTTTTAAAAAAATAAATTCAGATTTTACTTTTTCTTGATGAATACGTTGTATATTGTAAGCTACATGTGTTGGTTTCTAGAATACCTACTACACTTGAAATAGCAATTTTCTTGTTGCAATGTTTTCTTTTTGCTAAAATATGACAAAGAATTATAAAATTCGAGCGCGAAAGCAAATATTTATATGATTTTTTACAAAAATAAAGTCAGATTTTACCTATTCTTGATGAATACGTTGTATATTGTAAGCTAAATGGGCTGGATTCTAGATTACCTACCACACTTGAAATAGCAATTTTCTTGTTGCAATGTTTTCTTTTAGCTAAAATATAATGAAAAATTATACAATTCGGGCGCGGAAGCAAATATGAATATGATTTTTTACAATAATAAAGTCAGATTTTACCTATTATTGAAATGGATATTTTTGTTAAAACATTCATATTCATGCTTTAGGATCTATACTATAGATAATTTTAGCAATGGACATGCAAAAGTGACCATAACGTGGTACCAATCAGATAATAAACATTTAATAATCTGGTGTCATATTAATGAATACGTCGTATATTGTAAGCTACATGGCTACAAGCTGGATTCTAGAATACCTACCACAATTGAAATAGCAATTTTCTTGTTGCAATATTTTCTTTTAGCTAAAATATGTTGAAGATTGATAAAATTCAGGCGCGGAATCAAATATTTATATGAATTTTTACAAAAATATAGTCAGATTATACCTATTCTTAATGAATACGTTGTATATTGTAAGCTACATGAGATGGATTGGTGAATACCTACCATACTACAAATAGCCATTTGCTTGTTGCAATGGTTTCTGTTAGCTAAAATATTATGAAGAATTATATAATTCGGGCGCGGAAGCAAATATTTATATGAATTTTTACAAAAATAAAGTCAGATTTTACCTATTCTTGATGAATAAGTTGTTTATTGTATGCTACATGGGCTGGATTCTAGAATACCTACCACACTTCAAATAGCAATTTTCTTGTTGCAATGTTTTCTTTTAGCTAAAATATGATAAAGAATTATAAAATTCGTGCGCGGAAGCAAATATTTATATAATTTTTTACAAAAATAAATTCTGATTTTACCTATTCTTGATGAATACGTTGTATATTGTAAGCTACATGGGCTGGACTCTTGAATACCTACCACACTTGAAATAGCAATTTTCTTGTTGCAATCTTTTTTTTTTAGCTAAAATATGATAAAGAATTATAAAATTCGGGCGCGGAAGCAAATATTTATATGATTTTTTACAAAAATAAAGTCAGATTCTACATTTTCTTGATGAATACGTTGGATATTTTTGTAAAACATTCATATTCATGGTTTAGTATCTATACTATGGATAATTTTGGAATTGGACATGCAAAACTGACCATATCGTGTTACCAAGCAGATAATAAACATTCAATTTTCGGGTGTCATTTTAATGAATACGTTGTAAATTGTAAGCTACATGGGCTGGATTCTAGAATAACTACCACACTTAAAATAGCAATTTTCTTGTTGCAATGTTTTCTTTTAGCTAAAATATGATGAAGAATTATACAATTCGGGCCCGGAAGCAAATATTTATATGATTTTTTACAAAAAAAAGTCAGATTCTACATTTTCTTGATGAATACGTTGTATATTGTAAGCAACATAGGCTGGATTCTAGAATACCTACCACACTTAAAATAGCAATTTTCTTGTTGCAATGTTATCTTTTAGCTAAAAAATGATGAAATATTATAAAATTCGGGCGCGGAAGCAAATATTTATATGATTTTTTTAAAACTTAATTTAGATTTTACCTTTTCTTGATGAATACGTTGTATATTGTAAGCTACATGGGCTGGAATCTAGAATACCTACCACACTTGAAATAGCAATTTTCTTGTTGCAATGTTTTCTTTTAGCTAAAATATGATGCAGAATTATAAACTTCGGGCGTGGAAGCAAATATTTATTTGATTTTTTACAAAAATAAAGTCAAATTTCAACTATTCTTGAAATGGATATTTTTTTTATAACATTCATATTCATGGTTTAGGGTCTATACTATGGATGCTTTTAGCATTGGACATGCAAAAGTGACCATAAGGTGGTACCAGTCAGATAATAAACATTAAATTTTCGGTTGTCATTTTAATGAATACGTTGTATATTGTAAGTTACATGGGCTGGATTCTAGAATACCTACCACATTTGAAATAGCAATCTTCTTGTTACAATTTTTTCTTTTAGCTAAAATATGATAAAGAATTATAAAATTTGGGCACGGAAACAAATATTTAAATAATTTTTTACAAAAATAAAGTCAGATTTTACCTATTTTTGATGAATATGTTGTATATAGTAAGCTACATGGACTGGATTCTAGAATACGTACCACAATTGAAATACCAATTTTCTTGTTGCAATGTTTTCTTTTAGCTAAAAAATGATGAAGAATTATAAAATTTGGGCGCAGAAGCAAATATTTATATGATTTTTACAAAAATAAAGTCAGATTTTACCTATTCTTGATGAATACGTTGTATATTGTAAGCTACATGGGCTGGATTCTTGAATACCTACCACACTTGAAATAGCAATTTTCTTGTTGCAATGTTTTCTTTTAGCAAAATTACGATGAAGAATTATAAAATTCGGGCGCGGAAGCAAATATTTATATGGTTTTTTACAAAAATAAAGTCAGATTTTACCAATTCTTGATAAATACGTTGTATATTGTCTGCTACATAGGATGGATTCTAGAATACCTACCACACTTGAAATAGCAATTTTCTTGTTGCAATGTTTTCTTTTAGCTAAAATATGATAAAGAATTATAAAATTCGGTCGCGGAAGCAAATAATTATATGATTTTTTACAATAATATAATCAGATTTTACTTATTCTTTAAATGGATATTTTTGTTAAAACATTCATATTCATGCTTTAGTATCTATACTATGGATTGTTTTAAGCATTGGACAAGCAAATGTGACCAAAACGTGGTACCAATCACATAATAAACATTAAATTTTTAAGAGTAATTTTAATGAATACGTTGCATATTGTAAGCTACATGGGCTGGATTCTAGAATACCTGCCACACTTAAAATAGCAATTTTCTTGTTGCAATGTTTTCTTTTAGCTAAATATGATGAAGAATTATAAAATTCGGGCGCGGAAGCAAATATCTACATGATTTTTTATAAAAATAAAGTCAGATTTTACCTTTTCTTGATGAATACGTTGTATATTGTAAGCTACATGGGGTAGATTCTAGAATACCTACCACACTTGAAATAGCAATTTTCTTGTTGCAATGTTTTCTTTTAGCTAAAATATCATGAAGAATTATAAAATTCGGGCGCAGAAACTGTTATGATTCGATTTGTCGGATGACAAATAATAAAACTCAATAAACACTGAACTTTATATTAAATAACACATATTACATTAAAACGTATTTGACATATTACAACAACTGACAAAACATATATCATGCACAGACTTCTATGCTAAGTGAATGAAAATTCCTACAATCCCCCCCTCGGAAGGATCATAAAACTCGTGGATGATCATTTCGCAACTCAATTCACAAGTTGACTACGGTGGAACTCGTGTGTCTTCTGAGATAGTGGCTTCGTAAAAATATCTGCAAGATTTTGTTCGCTGTTGATATATTTCAACTCGATAGTTCCATTGGTAATCTTTTCTCTGACGAAATGATGCCTAATTGCAATATGTTTTGTTCTAGACTTATCCACGTAATTCTTAGCGTGCGCGATAGCCGCCTGACTATCACAACGGATTAATGTTGGTCCATTACATATATTTTCAATCTTGAAATACTTTAAAAATTCTTTTACCCAGAATACTTCCCTTGTACAGTGTGCCAAGGCCACATATTCCGCCTCCATGGTGCTGAGAGCAACCACACTCTGTTTTGTGCTTCTCCAAATTATAGGACCACCTGCCAGCATTAGAACGTAACCATTTACGCTCTTACGATCAGTAGTGCAACATGCCCAATCTGCATCACTGTATGCCACAAGCTTTTCATTCGTTGGGCGATAAGTTATACCATAGTTTTTGGTCTCCTTAAGATATCGAAGTAATCTTTTAGCTGCGATCCAATGACTTTCATTAAATTTTGAACAATATTGAGCTAACCTTCCCACCGAAAAAGAAATGTCTGGTCGAGTCTTCTGCGACAAGTATAAAAGTCCTCCGATAAGTTCTCGGTAAGGAAGATCAGTAGAATTCCTCTCGTTTTCGTTATCAAGGAATTCAGGCTTCGTTTCCATTGGGGTTTTGGCTCCTTTTGCATTTTCTAGTCCAAATTTCTTTAATAGTTGATCGACATATTTCTCTTGCGAAAGAGTTATACTTCCGTCTTCATGTTCAGTAAATTTCACTCCTAACATGTGTGAAACTTTTCCCAAATGCTTAATTTCAAATTTTTCTCCAAAAGTTCTTTTATCTTTAATCTCATAGCTTTGTTTTCTGCTAACGCAAGTATGTCATCGACATAAACTGCCAATATCCCTTTTCCGCCATTTGTGTTAATTTCATATACACATGGGTCGATTTCGTTGCGAATAAATCCAATTTTCACTAAAGTAGAATTAAGATGATCATTCCAGCATCTTCCGCTTTGTTTTAGTCCATAAATAGATTTTTGCAATTTACAAACTAAATTTTCTTCGCCTTTACGAACAAAACCCTCTGGCTGCTCCATATATATAGTTTCTTTTAAGTCACTGTGAAGATAAGCTGATTTCACATCATACTGGTCCATGAGCCATTTCTTCTCAACGCCAACAGCAACAAGTAATCTCATGGTTTCAAAACTCGATACTGGTGCATAAATTTCATCATAGTGAATTCCTTTCTTCTGAGTAAATCCTTTCGCGACTAATCGTGCCTTAAAACGTTGAACTTCGTTCGTTGTTTTTCTCTTAAATACCCATTTGCATTTAACGATGATCGCGTTTGGTGGTGGCTCAACCAATATCCATGTATTGTGTTTATTCAATGACTCTATTTCTTCAGTCATAGCTTCCAACCACTGTGTTGAGTCGATGCAATTTAGTGCCACATTAAATGATGTTGGTTCCTCAATATCACAATGAGCCTTGTGCAAATGTACTTCAGCATCTTCGGAAGTCGCTGTCTCCACAAAACGCCTTTCTCGAAGTGTCATGCCATGTCTTTCCACATTTGCATAAGGTTTTGAAGTAGATCCCTTCGGTCGTCCTCTATTTCTTGAAAACCCTCGGAATCCAAGTTCATTCGTATCTGACGAATTGTCATTAACATCTACTAACAACTCTTCTGTCTCGCTGTCTAAATTTGCTTCTTCAACGCAATCGATGACTACTTTTTCTTTTCCTTTGATTGCAGTCCTTGGTTTACTCGTCTCTCCTTCCTTGAAGGTACAATCGCGTGACTCTAAAACTTGTCGAGTTTCTGGTAACCAAACTCTATATCCGCGTCCATGTATTGCGTATCCAACAAGTATACCTTTTTGTGCTCTGATGGCGAGTTTCGAGGAACGTTTTTGTTTAGGAACATATACAAAAACTTCACTTCCTATACATCTCAGGTGGTGAATATTAGGTTTCCTGCCAACCCACAATTCGTATGGTGTTTTAACATTATTGTGACTATTGGTTATTCGGTTCCTAATATATGCTGCAGTGCATATCAGTTCACCCCAAGCTGTCTTAGGTAAGTTACTTGAATTGATTTGAGCTCTCACTAGGTCCATCAGAGTTCTGTTCAACCTTTCAGCCACTCCGTTTTGCTGTGGAGAGTAGGTCATTGTCTTTTCGTGTACAATTCCATTACTTTTACAGAAGATATCCCAGTTTTTCGAACAAAATTCCAGGCCGTTATCTGTTCGTACTCTCTTCAAATTTTTACCAGTTTGTTTTTCTACTTGGGTCTTCCACGCTTTAAATTCCGCTAGAACTTCACCTTTTGTTTTGATAAGCCTAACGAAAATATATCGGCTAGCGTCATCAACGATACTAAGCATGTATCTATTACCTCCAAAACTTTCAATGTCAATTGGTCCCATGAGGTCGGAATGAACGAGACTCAAAATTGTGCCATCATTTCTCAAATCACTTGATAAATGGGTTGAGAATGGTTGTCGTGTAGCTTTTCCCTCGAGGCAATCGTCACATGGCGTTGGAGTTGTAACTTTACAGTGTAAACCAATTACAGATTGTGCATTAACCATTTTTATAATTTGGTGTTTGCTCACATGCATCAATCGTCTGTGCCACAAGTCTAAATCTAGTTTCCTTTGTTCGCCATGCAGTGAATTTACAACATTTTTCTTTAAAACAGGTTCTGTTCTCACAATATATAGACGTCCTTCACTTTTGTTTTGAATTATCAAATTGCCGATATCATCAAAAATACCACATCCATCTTTATTGAAAACTACCTTCTTGTCATTTTCTACTAATTGTTTAACAGATAAAATTCCGTGACAAATACCTGGTACTAGAAGTGTGTTTCTGATTTACATTTTATTAAATTTAGTACTGTTTCCAACAATTCCTGCATTTACAGTTCCTTTTCCTATTGAAGGTGTTGTTGTACCATCCGCTGTTGTGATTTTCTCAATCGCTGAGTTTCTATCGATGTCAGAAAAATACTTTTCGTTTGGTGTCATGTGATGCGTTGCACCAGAGTCTATAATCCAAACATTGTCGTTAGTAATAACTGATCCACATGAAGCGCTCATGCTGGCAGTATTCGATGAAATTTTATTTTGCTTCTTCGGACAATCTCTTGCATAATGGCCCATCTCGTTGCAACGATAGCACTTCACGTTTTCTTTGTTGCGTACATTTTGTGTACCTTTGTTTGTGTAGTTATCATTTTTCTTGATTGATTCCATGGGTTTCACGAACCATTTGAGTTTTCTGTTGAATGGCGTATAATTCTTCTTCAGTACCATGGCTGACTGCTGAATTTCGCTACTTTCTCGTCGTCTTGCGTCCTCTGCAAGGAGACGTCCTTTTACAGTACTGCAGTTAAATTCACCTTCTGGTAAATTACATAGTGCTGAAACTACATTATCCCATTCTTCCGATAATCCACACAATATTGTCATTGCCAAATCGCCATCTTCAATAGTGTTACCCACATTTGCAAGTTCGGCTACTGTTTTGTTTACCTGTCCCAAATATATTTCTATTGAATTATAATCACTTAATTTTTGTGAATACAGCTTTCGACGAAGTTGTACAATGCGAAACTTGCTGTCGCGTGGTGCATAAAGACGTTCCAATTCATCCCAAGCTTCCTTTGCTGTAGTTAAGTGTCGAATATGCATTTGCTGTTCGTCGCACACAGAAAGTGCAATTTTCGCATAGGCTCTTCCTTGTCGTGACAGAAACTTACGCTTCTCACCTGTTGCAGCACCTTCATCGGGTTCTTTCTCACCTGGTTCCACGACAGTCCATATGTCACATTCCATCATTACCATTTTCATTTGGTAACTCCATGTCCCATAATTTGTGCCATTTAATATGTCAATCGTTGTCGCTCTGTGTTCAGACATCTCGAACAAATCCTTAGGCAAACTATTACACTTTTTGAGAAATAAATAACGCTTCGCGCGCCTCACTTTATTATTATTATTTTTTTTCGCACTGACACTTCACGCATATAATTTATTGCACGCCTGGGCCCATAACCATTGTTATGATTCGATTTGTCGGATGACAAATAATAAAACTCAATAAACACTGAACTTTATATTAAATAACACATATTACATTAAAACGTATTTGACATATTACAACAACTGACAAAACATATATCATGCACAGACTTCTATGCTAAGTGAATGAAAATTCCTACAGAAACAAATATTTATATAATTTTTTACAAAAATAAAGTCATATTTGACCTATTCTTGAAATGGATATTTTTGTTAAAACATTCATATTCATGCTTTAGTATCTATACTGTGGTTGGTTTTAAGCATTGGACATGCAAAATTGACCAAAACGTGGTACCAATCAGATAATAAACATTCAATTTTCGGGTGTCATTTTAATGAATACGTTGTATACAGGGTGAATACTGAAAACCTTGACATAGGGAAATAACATGGGAAAACAGTTTTTTGCTGTTTCCATCTGTCCCGCTAAATATAATCGGGTGTATGTGGCATCGTTAGTTAGATTACTTAATTTTGCATCTAATAAAACCAAATGTTGTGTAATATGGCCTTTTCTAACTGAAATATTTGATAAAATAAATTGTATTTTGAAGTTTATCCTTCATAATTTCGAATAAAAAACGTCAAAAACAAAATGCTCCATAGCCGAGTGTATACGAGGGCTGATTCATAACATAAATAATCTACAAGACCTGGTTCGAGACCACCTCGGCCCTATTTTTTTTTAATTAAATCATATTTAAAATATCATGTTTCGGAACATGAAATACAAAATTGTACACCAAAAACTAAATTCGAGTTAATTGTTAAGTTTGCAGACAGCAAATAATAATTCTATTAAATATTTGGATTTTTTTATTTATAAAAATATGAATATTGCTATTTTTTTAAAATAGTCTGATATAATAAAGATATTTTAAGCATAATTTAATTAAAAAAAATAGGGCTGAGGTGGTCTCGAACCAGGTCTTGTAGATTATTTATGTTATGAATCAGCCCTCGTATCCACTCGGCTATGGAGCATTTTGTTTTTGACGTTCCTTATTCGAAAATATAAATGATAACCTTCAAAATACAATTTATTTTATCAAATATTTCAGTTACAAAAGGCCTAATTACACAACATTTAGTAATCTAACTAACGATGCCACATACACCCGATTTTATTTAGCGGGACAGATGGAAACAGTAAAAAACTGTTTTCCCATGTTATTTCCCTATGTCAAGGTTTTAGTATTCATCCTGTATTGTAAGCTACATGGGCTGGATTCTAGAATACCTACCAAACTTGAAATAGCAATTTTCTTGTGACATTGTTTTCTTTTAGCTAAAAAATGATGAAGAATTATAAAATTCGGGCGCGGAAGCAAATATTTATATGATTTTTTACAAAAATAATGTCAGATTTTTACCTATTCTTGATACGGATATTTTTGTTAAAACATTCATATTGATGCTTTAGGATCTATACTATAGAAAATTTTAGCATTGGACATACAAAAGTGACCAAAATATGGTACCAATCAAATAATAAACATTCAATTTACGGGTATCATTTTAATAAACACATTGTATATTATAAGATACATAGGCTGGATTCTAGAATACCTACCACACTTAAAACAGCAATTTTCTTATTACAATATTTTATTTTAACTAAAATATGATAAAAAATTATAAAATTCGGGCGCGGCAGCAATTATTTATTTGATTTTTTACAAAAATAAAGTCAGATTTTACCAATTCTTGATGAATACGTTGAATATTGTAAGCTACATGGGCTGGATTGTAGAATACCTACCACACTTGTAATAGCAATTTTCCTGTTGCAATGTTTTCTTTTAGCTAAATTATGATGAAGAATTATAAAATTCCGGCGCGGAAGCAAATATGTAAATGGTTTTTTACAAAAATATAGTCAGATTTTACCAATTCTTGATGAATACGTTATATATTGTAAGCTACATGGGCTGGATTCTTGAATACCTACCACCCTTGAAATAGCAATTTTCTTGTTGCAATGCTTACTTTTAGCTAAAATATGATAAAGAATTATAAAATTCGGTCGCGGAAGCAAATATTTATATGATTTTTTACAAAAATAAAGTCAGGTTTTACATATTCTTGAAAAGGATATTTTTGTTAAAACATTCACATTCATTCTTTAGGATCTATACTATGGATGGTTTTAAGCATTGGACATGCAAAAGTGACCAAAACGTGGTACGAATCAGATAATAAACATTCAATTTGCGGGTGTCATTTTAATGAATACGTTGTATATTGTAAGCTACATGGGCTACATTTTAGATTACCTACCACACTTGAATTAGCAATTTTCTTGTTACAATGTTTTCTTTTAGCTAAATATGATGAAGAATTATAAAATTCGGGTGCAGAAGCAAATATTTATATGATTTTTTACAAATATAAAGTCATATTTTACCTATTCTTGATGAATACGTTGTATATTGTAAACTAAATAGGCTGGATTCTAGAATACCTACCACACTTGAAATAGCAATTTTTTTGTTGCAATGTTTTCTTTTAGCTAAAATATGACGAAGAATTATAAAATTCGGGCGCGGAAGCAAATATTTATATGATATTTTACAAAAATAAAGTCAGATTTTACCTATTCTTGAAATGGATATTCTAGTTAAATCATTCATATTCATGCTTTAAGATCTATACTATGGATAGTTTTAAGCATTGGACATGCAAAAGTGACCAAAACGTGGTACCAATCATATGATAAACATTCAATTATCGGGTGTCATTTTAATGAATACGTTGTATATTGTAAGCTACATGGGCTGGATTCTAGAATACCTACCACACTTAAAATAGCAATTTTCTTGTTGCAATGTTTTCTTTTAGCTAAAATATGATAAAGAATTATAAAATTCGGGCGCGGAAGCAAATATTTATATGATTTTTTACAAAAAAAAGTCAGATTTTACCTATTCTTGAAATGGATATTTTTTAAAAACATTTATATTCATGCTTTAGTATCTATACTATGGATGGTTTTAAGCATTGGACATGCATAAGTGACCAAAACGTAGTACCAATCAGATAATAATTCAACTTTCGGGTGTCATTTTAATGAATACGTTGTATATTTTAAGCTACATGGGCTGGATTCTAGAATACCTACCACACTTGAAATAGCAATTTTCTTGTTGCAGTGTTTTCTTTTAGCTAAAAGATGATCAAGAATTATAAAATTCGGGCCCGGAAGCAAATATTTATATGATTTTTTTACAAAAATAAGTTCTGATTTTATCTATTCTTGATGAAAACGTTGTATATTATAAGCTACATGGGCTGGATTCTAGAATACCTACCACACTTGAAATAGCAATTTTCTTGTTGCAATGTTTCCTTTTAGCTAAAATATGATAAAAAAATTATAAAATTCGGGCGCGGAAGCGAATATTTATATGATTTTTTAAAAAATAAAGTCAGATTTTACCTATTTTTGATGATACGTTGTATATTGTAAGCTACATGGGGGCTGGATTCTAGAATACCTACCACACTTGAAATAGCAATTTTCTTGTTGCAATGTTTTCTTTTAGCTAAAATATGATAAAGAATTATGAAATTCGGCGCGGAAGCAAATAATTATATGATTTTTTACAAAAATAAAGTCAGATTTTACCTATTCTTGAAATGGATATTTTTGTTAAAACATTTATATTAATGCTTTAGTATCTATATTATGGATGATTTTAAGCATTATACATGCAAAAGGGACCAAAACGTGGTACCAATCAGATAATAAACATTCAATTTTCGGGTGTCATTTTAATGAATACGTTGTATATTGTAAGCTACATGGGCTGGATTCTAGAATACCTACCACACTTGAAGTAGCAATTATCTTGTTGCAATGTTTTCTTTTAGCTTAAATATGATAAAGAATTATGAAATTCCGGCGCGGAAGCAAATATTTATATGATTTTTTACAAAAATAAATTTAGATTTAACCTATTCTTGATGAATACGTTGTATATTGTAAGCTACATAGTGTAACAGTGACTGTGACCGTGGAGCAGAGATCTGTTCACGTGCTGATTATTGAATAAGGAAAAGATATACTTACCTGATAATCCACGGCGATACACCTTTCCCTGGAGATTCTCACAGTAGGGAGGATGGACAGGATGGACGAATAAATAAACTTTACGTCGTAAATTATGTTGACAAAGTTAAAAATAATATATTTAACAAATAATAATTACACTATGAATTATAAAGGAACCAATAAACCAAACCAAACAAATAAGTTAAACTGACCGAAATAACATACCTGTCAATTCCCGATTGACTAACTAACTCCGGCATTAAGTTGATCGAGTCATTATATACTTCGCAAATATCGATGGAATGTCTTACATACAACTTTTACGATCATTGACGTCCATCGATATTTGCAGTTTTTGTATAATCTAATTTGCGTCATAATTACTAAACTGCAATTCAGAGGTAATACATTGCATACAAGCGCGGTTTATTGAACTATTACTAAATAAAACTGACAATGCAATTTGGAAGAATCGCGCTTATTACACTGCCCTCCTCTTTACAGATGACTCGGTCAACTTAATCTCGAAAATTTTAACCTAATCTACACATAACTACCTATTCAATTATGATTGTACTCACGAACATTCATGGGACCCACGTGCTGACGTAAGGCTTGATAATCCGCCATATGTCCATGTGGTAGATAACCGGGCGGGGAAAGTAACTGCATCGGTGGAGGCAGGACTTGCTGTGGGGGGGGGGGGGGGGCTGCAAGACCTGCTGCGGGGATGCGGCGTCCAATGGAGTAGAAGCAGTCGCTGGAACCGTGGTATGGGCTGTATATTTTTAATTAACAGCATCTGAGCCAAAGAGTCCCACAAACTTGCCCACAAAAATAGCCTGGGTCGTGGTTGATTACTGACAGCTTTCCTCAAATTGGAGAAATTTAGAATTACCCCGAAGCAATATTTTAATATGGTGAATAAAACGTAGACCAGGGAAATTGTTAAAAAAATATTTCCCAACCGTGACATGAATCCCCAGACTTCTGCCTTCTCACCCTCTGTAAACACATTGGGTAGATGGAAGCCTTGCGTATCTGCTGTTACTCTTGCCACACGTCGAGACACTATATTTGTGATAGGTCTCCGTTCGCTCGGGAACAGTAAAGTTTGCTGGAAAGCTTCCATCTCTTCTCGTGTGTACACCCCATGGGCACTGATCGGTGCTACTCGCATCCTGGGTACCTGCTCATCGTTGACATTAGCATTGAGAGTAATAGGCTCCGTTGCGCTGTGCTTCAGATTTGGATCCGTCTCCAGCCACTTCCTATCTAGATAGAACATCGGCGAACCTGATGTTCTCCTAAACTCTACAATCTTTGCACGGCATCTTACCACATACAGAACTTCACCCATTACTCTCCCCATGTGCCCCGCAGCTTCTTTCACAATGCTACTCAAGATGTCGGGAGTTGTAGCTGCCAAGGCCAATTGGTTTCGTAGCATACTCTCGCGCAGATGAAATCGCTTTAAAATGGCGTCATAAAACCAAGTCCCTCGTATTCTGCTTAAAAGCAATCTCTAGGAAAAGCAGTTTACTTAGGACTTGTGCCATTAAATCTGTATTCTGGTCAACTCTCCGTGTCTTCTTGAAGTAGAAACCCAGAGTAGACTCGAAGATGATTATGAGTCTACTTTGCTCCGTCCTCCACACTTGTTGGAAACTGAGGGTTTCTACGTTGACCAGACGTAGTGCGAAAACCGTATTTCTAGCCTCAACCACTATGTACTGGGATTTCGTGTGATTGACTGTGAGTAGCACTGCTGTCCCTTCATAGAGCACATCGATACCCGTCTGAGCACACCGATCCATTGACTCGCCGCTCCACGTGACTTCTCCCGCACCGTCGTCGAAGCAATAGTGATCTGAATATTGGCATATTGTACCAGATCTGAGTCTCAGGCTATTTTCTTCTACGTTTGCGACGGTGAGATAGTCATGAAGTTTGATCGTGATGGTGGCGCTAACCACGACGTCTTCATATACCACCCCATTCACTGTATACTTGACCCCTTGAGATTTTCCGCTTGGCTCCAGGAAACTTGCTGTTGTAATGGATACCTCGGTGGTGCCGTTGGAACATAAACCTGACACAACACCAGCCCCCAGTCCTGTTAGGTCCAGACGGTGGAACCAGTGGGCATCAATGCAGTTCTCTGCACGGACATAATGAACGTACCGCGAGAGTCCGCCTGTGACGGCGCTGGTATGCGAGTGCATACCACAATGCTCAACCAACTGCTGTACCGTCACGAGGCAAGTATACACGTGTACTTCTGTGTACTTCCGTTCCTGAACCAGCTGGATTCTTTTCAACACTTTTGTAGAAGAGTTCTTAGGGTCAACACAGGGCTGGACGTCCAACAGTGAAATCTTGGAAATCTCTGCCTCTGGATCAGCACAGTCATAGGCGATTAAGTCAGCTCGGGTCCCATGACAGAGCAATAAGCTTAAAACTACTATTAGACAATACAAATCCATCTTTACACAACAAAACAAAAGGGTATTATAAGTCTATATCCTAGAATTCCTAATCCACGGCTCGTCGGGCACGTTCCCACAACTTCTTGTCAGGTAACGTCGACGTTCTGTTGCTGGTGCACTTGGAATCTCTGGTTCTGTCAGGGTAGTTGCGACAGAGTCGGCGGTCGTCTCAAATATTAACTCTTGCTCACTTGATACCGAAGATTCGTTGTGTGAATTGCTTGCGTTAACCGAATCTGTAACAATCTGTTTATTAATTTGTTAATTTTCGCCGGATGAAACGTTTTTTTCAGCTTGTGGAAAGATCAAATTACTTCCTGCATTATCGTCGCTATTTTTGTTATTTGCACAGTCGGAAGAAAGACATTGGGTTTCATCGTATTGTTCTAAGTCGGCTTGCGTCAAATGACATCTTTTTAGCCTATTGACATGAACTTTCATTGTGCGTCTACCAAAAATTTCTTTTATCACCGCATTAACATTCTTTAGATCGACGATACGGTACGGCCCTGTCCATTTTTTTGTTAATTTATTACTAGTCCCTACTTTGACAGTGGGGGTAAATAAGTATACTCTATCCCCTAACTGAAAATCAAAGGGTTTAGCCTTTTTGTTAAAATTCTTATGCACACGATCGAGATTGTTGTTTAGAAACTCTTTAGCTCTAATGTGAGCTATTTTAAGTCGTTGCATAAATTCGGCTACGTAATTAGTGTCCGTATCGTACCGTGTTCTAAGCGGTCTACATATCTCATCAAATGGAAGTTCGATGTCGCGACCAAAAAGCAAAAAGAACGGACTTTCACCTAACATTGAATGTGTTGTGCTACACAATGCTGAGACTGCTATAAGGCAACCATTCATCCCGGTCTCGATGTTCTGAGTTTATGTAGTGCGACAACATGTCTTTCGGTGTCCGGTGTGTCCGGTCAAGGTTAGCGTTAGATTGCGGGCGATAAGCTGTCGTATGCAGTTTTTCTATATTTAGAACCTTGCATACTTCTTTAAAAAATTTGGATATAAACGGAGTCCCTAAATCAGTCAATAATTGTCTTGGTGTCCCATGTCTTAAAATTATCTCTTTTACAAATAATTTTGCTATCGTTTCCGTATTCTGTTCTTTCATAGGAAACGCTTCTAGATATCGAGTAGCAGAGTCTTGTATTGTTAGTACGTATTTGTACCCATTGTAAGTCGTGGGTAAAGGTCCAACTACGTCCATAGCGATTCGTTCAAACGGTCGTGAAGCAAGTTCGGACCTCACTAGGGGAGCGGGACGCAAGTGTAGCGAGAATTTACGCTGAGCGCAGGAAATACATTTATCTACATATTCTTTCACATCTTTTCTAAGTTCAGGCCAAAAAAATCTTGAACAAATTTTCCCAAACGTTTTATCGAAACCTACGTGTCCTGATAATGGCGAATCATGACATGCATGCATAATAATAATAATAATAATAATAATAATAGACTTTATTGACATAAGTCAATGGCGGGGTTCAGCCAAAGGCTGCTTTTCAACCCAACCACAATATACATTATACAAATAAATAAAAATGAACGCCGAGATTATAATAATATACAAATATAACGATACATAGAAAAAAAAAGAATAATAAGAATTAATGTTGAATAAACAAGAAATATTTTTAACTACTAATCATTGAAGTTAAGCTTTGCAAATGATATCACAGGAGAATACTTAAATTATTCATGCAAATATAAATTTTCACATTTCCCTCAAATGGTATTTAAAAGAATTTACAGAGAGAGATTTCATACTGTCTGATAAAGTGTTGTATAATGTAGGGGCCAAATAGGAGAGTGAGCACTTAAATTTTTGTTTTTTAAACGATGGCACAATATATAAATTCCTAATACGTAAACTATAATTATAAAATTTTGGAACGAGTTTATCATACAGATAACGAGGTGTTCTAGTGTTTAAAATTTTTTGAATTAATATTAAATACATTTTTTCCATGCGAGTTTCAATATTATTCATTTTAGCTAACCTTCTATAGTTTGAAATATGATCAAATTTACGCACATTATAAACAAATCGTAAACATGAATTTTGAAAAACTTGAATTCTGTGCTTATCAGCTTGAGTTAAGTTAGGTACATACACACATGCGCAATAGTCGAATAATGGAAGAACAAGTGAATTAATTAAACGTAGTTTTATATCAGAGGTTAAGATGGAACGAAACTGATACAGGTGCTTTAATTTTATCACTGCTGCCTTCATTTTCGCCTGTAAATGATACTTGAAATTAAGGTCTGGATCAACATATACACCAAGACTTTTACAAAATTTATCAGACTGAAGTTGGATTCCATCAAGCTTTATCAAAGGTACTTCACAGTTTCCTATAACTAACAACGTCGATTTATTTGGATTAATATTGAGACCATTATCCTCAACCCACTGAACTAGATTATTGAGATCAGAATTAATATTATTAACAACACTGGACACTTCTGATGGAAAACATGATGCTAATAGTTGTGTGTCATCAGCATATGAGTGAAAATCGCAGTGTTTTAGTTCAGTAGGTAAATCTGCAACATATATTAAAAAGAACAGTGGCCCCAGAATTGACCCTTGAGGTACTCCACGTACTAATTGGTACGAAGGTGAATTTAATGTAATAGAGTTGCTAGTCATACTAACTCGAAATTCTCTGTTGCTAAAATAATTCGTACACCACTTTAATGCATTCTCTGAAAATTTATAATATTTTAATTTAGCCAATAATAAATTATGGTCAACCATGTCAAAAGCTTTAGAAAAATCTATTTGAATTAGGAAACATATTTTTGAGTCATCATAATTTTTAATTAATGTATCCAGAATATTTATTAGGCATGTGTTAGTGCTATGTCCATATCTAAAACCAGATTGGTTTTGTGGAAGAATTCCATTCTGTGTTACATAGACCATAATTTGTTCACAACATATTTTCTCTAAAACTTTTGACAGGGTGGGCAGAATGCTTATAGGTCGCAGGTCATTGAAAGATGTTGGTTTATTGGTTTTCGGAATAGGTTTGACAATAGCTGATTTCCATACATCAGGAACTGTTCCGGTTAGCAAGCAGGTATTGATTATGTGTGTAATGTACTGAATAATAACTGGAAAGATTAGTTCTAGCATTTTTTTGGATATGCCGTCAATTCCAATTGCATTGGACTTCAAGTTTTTTAAAATTAATTAAATTTTTTCATTATCCACACATGTAAAATCAAATGACTCAGTTTTTACATTTGAATACTGGTTAGTATTATAATATATTTTAGTATTAGGGTTTGTGTACGTTATGCCAGTCTGATTTAATAAATAGTTGCCATACTCATTAGGTTTAAATATTAATATTTTTATTAATATTATGGTTTATGTAAGCTTGTTTTTCTCGCCTAATTGCAGCTGTAGTGATATTACGTAGCTGTTTATAATATTGTAATTTACCAGTTGTTTTATATTTTTTATATTCAGCAAGGGCTTTATTACGCTTACTCTGCATGATTTTAATGACTGGAGTAATCCATGGACTAAATTGTTTTTTGGTAGTAATTTCTTTTAAGGGTGCATGTTTATTAAATAAATATGTAATATTTTCGTTGAGAAATCGAACCTTATCATCAACATTATTTAAAAAAAGAATCTGCTCCCAGTTTATTGATTCACAGTCAGAGTAAAAATGATTACGATTAAAGCTTGTATAATCTCTGTATGTAAATTTTTTTTATAGACGTAGAGGTTTTTGGTAAATTTAGTACACAATAAACACAGTCATGATCAGTCATTTCCTGACAATCAATATTACCTGAACTTACGCAAATACTTGTATCTGACAAACATATAACATCTAACAACGATTTTGAAGACGGTCTCGTGGGATTGGTGATTATTTGATGCAGGTTGTTTGCCGACAAGAGATCAGAAAGATATTGAGTTTTATAATCCTTAGATAATAAATTAATATTTATATCACCTGTGCATATCAAATAATCACACTGTAAAATAAATTCAGTAAAAAGAGTTTCAAGAATTGCAAGTTCACGATAATAATGATTGTGAGGATTGTATATAACACCTAAACATAATTTTAAATTTTGAATTGTACATAAAATCCATGCATGTTCAATGTTATTTTTGGAAACAAAAGTAGTGTCTAATAGTTTAATGTGACATCTTAAGATTTTTGGTATTACTAACTTACTCTCAAATCTCTCGTCCTCTGTTTTTCTGTATGAGTCATCATTATGCACGTTTTCAATGATCGACCCAATATCTGGATCGTTTAGCTGATCATGCTTTATAGAGTTACGGTCCCAAATTATAGGTTCAAAATTTTTCTGAAACAATACTCTAACTGGTTTGATTCGTGATAAAGTATCAGCGTTAGAATGTATTCTTCCAGGTCGATACTTTACCGTAAAATCGTACTCAGATAAGAGTAATGACCAGCGGAGTAACCGATTATTGGGTTCTCACATACTCATTAACCATTTCAAGAGCTGATGATCAACAATGGCTGTAAATTGTTGGCCGTATAAGTAGCAACGATAGTGTTTGATACCCCAAACTAAAGCTAAACATTCTCTTTCCGTAGCGTTATAATTTTGTTCTGGTTTACTCAATTGTCGACTAGCATACGCTACGGGTAACTCTTGGTCATCATAAGTTTGACATAAAATAGCACTAATTGCGAAAGCAGACGCATCCGTGAAAAGTATAAAGGGTTTTTCGAAATTGGGGTACTTTAGTATAGGATCTTTGATTAATGAGTCGCGCAACGAAATAAACGATTTTTCAGCCTCATTTGACCATTCGAATTTGGAATCTTTCTTTGTTAATTTTGTTAGTGGTAAAGCTATATCGGCGAAATTTGGTATGAATTTGCGATAAAAACCTACAAGGCCAAGAAACGCGCGTATGTCTGTGGCATGACTCGGTCTCGGGTCCGTGAAGTTAGCGACCACTATAAAGCACAAACAAAAAATCATGTATCAAAGGTTTGTGCTTTGTTTGTGCCGATTTGTGACCTACAAAAAAACCCAGCGACCCTTCGCGTTAATAAGTTATTAACAATTTAAAAGTGGCCTCCCACTTCACGCCTAGCGACCCCAAATAAAGCACAAACGACGAGTTATATGTCAAACGTTTGTGCTTCGTTTGTGCTATAAGAATATGTTAATAAAAAACCAGCGGCCCCAAGAATACAATAGTTATAAACAAATCAAAAGTGGCCGCCCACTTCACGCCTAGCGACCCCATATAAAGCACAAACGACGAGTTATATGTCAAACGTTTGTGCTTCGTTTGTGCTATAAGAATATGTTAATAAAAAACCAGCGGCCCCAAGAATACAATAGTTATAAACAAATCAAAAGTGGCCGCCCACTTCACGCCTAGCGACCCCATATAAAGCACAAACGACGAGTTATATGTCAAACGTTTGTGCTTCGTTTGTGCTATAAGAATATGTTAATAAAAAACCAGTGAGCCCAAGAATACAAAAGTTATAATCAAATCAAAAGTGGCCGCCCACTTCACGCCTAGTGTAACTGTTAGAAGAATGGTGAATGTGTTTAATGTTTAAATTAATTTTGATTGCTGCCACCAGGTTATTTTTTAAGTACAAAATAACCAAAACTTAGTTTAATGTGAGGGTTACAAAGCAAAATGAAAAACAAAGGGGAAAATTAACAATTGAAATATATTAAAAAAATATGGATGTTAAATATACAATAGAGCAAGACAAGTTTACATGAAAAGATTATAAATAATATAAAAATAAAATAACTTAAACACTACTTACATTTTCTTCTACAGGTTTTTACTTACATTATTACTGATTTCTTCATCTGACCTCTTAGACTTCCGAAACTTAACTCACTTTCATCTGACCTCTCAGACTATTCAAACTTAACTCACTTTCATCTGACCTCTTAGACTATTCAAACTTAACTAACTGCACTTACTTAACATTTTATTCATGGTTCTCTTGCTATTCGATGACATCACAAATTCTGTTTCTGATTGGCTAGAAAAATCCCGAAATAAACACAGACATTCGTCTCCAAATTTTTCCAGTTGATAACAACCCCTGGGAAAGCAAACTAAGTGTGTTTACCACGAAGATTTCTCATTGCCTATGACTCATATGATCAGAATTTGGAATACAATCGAATAACAAGATAACATCTTCTAATTTTAAATTTACAATACAAAACAATAATTAACAATATGAATTAAAATTACTAATTAATTATGGCCCTAAGGTTCAACTGTTACACCCCTTTCCCCTTAAAACAAGTTACGTTGTCTGAAGGACAACGTAACTTTCCAAAAAAAAAAAATACTTGTTACTAGACTCTGGTCCAGAAGATCCTTCATGACTCGACGATGGGGAAGTGCCAGTTCCGTCCCAGCTCACTCGAACCGTCAAGTTGCTTCACCAACTTGATCCTCTGAAGTTGCATCTCGGGAAATATTAGCCCTTCTCAGCTACTTTTCTCCGCCAACAGCTAACAGCCTCACAGTGCAGCTTACTTTGACCGTGGTTTCGCAGTGGCCTATGGACAGCAACCTCGACACTTCTCCTGGATATGTCGTTGGTACACTTGTACGCTTGCAAAAGTATGGATCTGGACCATCGTTACTAATAATTTTAGTAAATTCGGAAAGCTGTAACAAAGGAACCGTCGGCAGTATTGCGGTTACAATTTAATATCCTAACTAAAGTTTTATTTACTACTAATAGTTGTCGTTGGTATATACTTTCTAAAAATTACAAATATGCTACATAAATTTTTTTTCTTTAAATACTTTTTACCCATTTTACTATCTAATGAAAACTAAATAACTACTTGTATAACTACATAAAAACACCGAGGTTACACATCATATTTTCAAATTTAAATAATCTTTCAGTATGCTGTGCAACATTGGTTGGCTACCAGCGGATAGGAGCGCCAAATTCCTAAGCCTCAACAACAATATGTGGCTTTGGTATCCAAGAAAAACTAGACTCTACTAACAAAATCCAAAATCAAATTCAATTTTTAATAACATATTCCAATATCCGAAAAATCAATTCCAATTCAAGTAATCAGGCTAAATAATACATATTTAAAAAATAAACAATTATAATTTCAGCAATGAAAATAAACAATATATAATTTAAAAAAAATATCAACTACAAACAACTATAATGAAAATAAATTTTAACATTTTAGCACTGATTACGTCACACAGAATTTTTCGTATTATTTTCTTTTTCTTTGTTTAAAAAGTAGATATTTTAAAATTATTTCATCTATGAAATAAATTTTATTTACAATCTCTTTGAAATTATTTATACTAAGTTTAAAATGAAACGTAAAATCTTCGTTTATGCAATTTTTTGTAAAATGCTTGTTAAAATAATAATTCGCTAACTTTTCTCGAATTAATTTATGTTCTGGTTTCTTACCTATTTGCTGAATTATGGGGGTTTTCTTTATTGTAGCGATTAAAGGAACAACTTCTTGGGTCAACATCACGCTTTCGGGATTGGAAGTTGTCTCTACCGCGTAGCTAAACTGGATCTCTAGATGCACTACATCAGAGTTGTCTTTCATCTCGAAAACCTCTGCTGCATCCGCTATGTCCACGAAATGTACGTCGTCCAGTCGGTTTTCCTTAATCACTGGTTCCAACTCTCCACTCGTTTTCCTTTCATTCTTTGTCCTACAAACAAAAATCTCGCGCTCTGTTATTATTTCCTTACTCACATGTATTTCTTCTAATGATTCTTCGTTGTCATCTCCGGGTAATAGGCTTTCTTCGTCAGTTTGGTGAGGGATATCTACCTTCTGAGCCATGCTGATTACCTTGGCTTCATCTTCGGCTTCTCGATTGTCATTGTCCATTTCTGTCGTATGTTTTGCGCTTGCCTCTTTCTCAAACACTTCATCCTTTCTGATGGTATCTTCTTCTTCTCGTTTGTCCTCCGGCATAAAATTTTCCTTTACCAATTCCTCCACCGGTATACAAACAGCGTTCATCTCGAACATCACACGTTCCTCTCCTGATAACAACCCTTTGTTATCTTCCTCTACCGATTCACTACCTCGTTTGTCCTCCGGCATAGAATTTTCCGTGGTTCCCTTTACCAATTCCTCCACCGGTGTACAAACTATGTTCCTCTCGAACATCTCAGGTTCCTCTTCCGATAACAACCCTTCGTTATCTTCTTCTACCGATTCTCTACCGACTTTGACCTTATCACATGAAGTGTTGATTACAACGGTTAACGCTTTTAAAAATTCTGCACCTACGGATCTCTCAAACGACAATGACACATCTAAATCATGTTTACTATTATTAACAATAATTTCTTCCGATTTTATCCCTCTACAATTCATACTTATCGCATTGCTATTTTCAAACTGCCTATTTTTTCCACATTCTCTCGTATTACACGTACTTTTATCACATTCATTCACTTTAATATTTCGATTATTACATGCAACTGTCTGCTCTATTTTGCGAGGTAACTTCTTTATTGGACAAAATTTCTTTATGTGTCCCCTTTCTCCACATCCAAAACATGTAGAATTAAGAAATTTTGTGGGACAGGCCCATTGAAAATGTCCCAATTCTCCACATCGAAAACACATAATTTCGCGATTTCCCTGATTATTTCGACTGTTCTCTGTACTTCTATTACATGTACAATTTTCAATATTTAAATTTACTTTTGACTGGGAAAAATTTTGATAATCTGAATTCTGATTTGGAACAATTTCGGGTCTAAAATAATTTTCAAAGCTATAATCTATACGTCTGAATCTATATCTCATTTCTTCTTTAAACATTTCCCAATTCTTTCTAACTTCCTGTTTACATGAATTAAGAAAAAATTTTGCTTTGCCCTTACATTTTAGACACGCTAAATTAACTAATCTATAATCTGAAAAATTCATTATTTCTTTAAAATCTTCTAATTTTGAAATAAATTCATTAACACATTCATGACTCTCACCGCTAAAAGTCGGTGATCTGTCTAAAATTAAACTCAATTCCATTAGATCCGCAAAATTCATTTTCTTTACTTCTTCTCTTTGAGCGTGATACAGAATAAATTCTACCGAGCTTGACTACTGGAATATTCGAATCCCACCGCTGCCACCAAAATGTAACTGTTAGAAGAATGGTGAATGTGTTTAATGTTTAAATTAATTTTGATTGCTGCCACCAGGTTATTTTTTAAGTACAAAATAACCAAAACTTAGTTTAATGTGAGGGTTACAAAGCAAAATGAAAAACAAAGGGGAAAATTAACAATTGAAATATATTAAAAAAATATGGATGTTAAATATACAATAGAGCAAGACAAGTTTACATGAAAAGATTATAAATAATATAAAAATAAAATAACTTAAACACTACTTACATTTTCTTCTACAGGTTTTTACTTACATTATTACTGATTTCTTCATCTGACCTCTTAGACTTCCGAAACTTAACTCACTTTCATCTGACCTCTCAGACTATTCAAACTTAACTCACTTTCATCTGACCTCTTAGACTATTCAAACTTAACTAACTGCACTTACTTAACATTTTATTCATGGTTCTCTTGCTATTCGATGACATCACAAATTCTGTTTCTGATTGGCTAGAAAAATCCCGAAATAAACACAGACATTCGTCTCCAAATTTTTCCAGTTGATAACAACCCCTGGGAAAGCAAACTAAGTGTGTTTACCACGAAGATTTCTCATTGCCTATGACTCATATGATCAGAATTTGGAATACAATCGAATAACAAGATAACATCTTCTAATTTTAAATTTACAATACAAAACAATAATTAACAATATGAATTAAAATTACTAATTAATTATGGCCCTAAGGTTCAACTGTTACACTAGCAACCCCATATAAAGCACAAACGACGAGTTATATGTCAAACTTTTGTGCTTCGTTTGTGCTATAAGAATATGTTAATAAAAAACCAGCGACCCCAAGAATACAATAGTTATAAACAAAACAAAAATGGCCACCCACTTCACGCCTGGCGACCCCATATAAAGCACAAACGACGAGTTATATGTCAAACGTTTGTGCTTCATTTGTGCTATAAGAATATGTTAATAAAAAACCAGCGACCCCAAGAATACAATAGTTATAAACAAATCAAAAGTGGCCGCCCACTTCACGCCTAGCGACCCCATATAAAGCACAAACGACGAGTTATATGTCAAACGTTTGTGCTTCGTTTGTGTTATAAGAATATGTTAATAAAAAACCAGCGACCCCCAGAATACAATAGTTATAATCAAATCAAAAGTGGCCGCCTACTTCACGCCTAGCGACCCCATATAAAGCACAATGGCGAGTTATATGTCAAACGTTTGTGCTTCGTTTGTGCTATAAGTATATGTTAATAAAAAACCAACGACCCCAAGAATACAATAGTTATAAACAAATTAAAAGTGGCCCCCCACTTCACGCCTAGCGATCCCATATAAAGCACAAACTACGAGTTATATGTCAAACGTTTGTGCTTCGTTTGTGCTATAAGAATATGTTAATAAAAAACCAGCGACCCCAAGAATACAATATATATATATATATATATATATATATATATATATATATATATATATATACAGGGTGTCTCAAACAGAATGGGTCACCATTGGGATATCGGAAACTATAAGAGCTACGATGTCGGTTAAATGGGCAATGTTGTGCAGTTTTTAGTGCTAATTTAAATTCCGCTGAAAAATATTTAAAATTCCGAACAGTTTGAAAGTTATTAAAAAAAAACTGAAAATCGTGATTTTTTAAAATGTTCAATAACTCCGTTATTATAAAAGATACAAAAAAATGTTTTTCATAAAAGTTACATGATTTAATGCGAGAAACTCAAAAATGATGTCTGAGCTAAATTCAAGATGGTGGTTTCCAAGATAATAATTGTAACTTTCTTATTTTAAATAGGCGCCATATTGGATTTTTACATGGTTTCATAGATTATTTTTTTCTCTTTTCAACGATGTATTACAACGTATGTTTGAATTAAAGTTTATTAAAGATATTCAATATTTAAATTTTAAATCAAATCAAGGAGGCTCAAAAACAAATGAAGGTGAATAATCAGGTAACAATAAAACAAATTTTATTTTAACAGCGAACTGTTATAATAAAATTAGTTCAGGTGTTAAGACTATTAGTTACTATTGTTTATTTGTTGAACTTAAGTAGTGAAGTTTGCTACTTATTTATTATTATTTAAATTTAGAAAATGCCGAATTTTCCATTACTACAACAATATGATATGTTTTGTACATACATAAAATGTTACAAAAACTCCCGTCTTGCTGCACAAACTTATTCGGACGATTATCCTGAAAGAAGGCAAGAGGCAACTCAATTATAAAATATTTAGAAGATTAGATAGTAATATGCAACAATATGGAAGTTTAAGACAACCCAATCGTAACAATTTGATAGCGATAGATGATGAAGATGAAGTTAGGGATGAAGAGTTGACTTTGGCATGTGTGGCAGCTAATCCCAATACTTCAACTTGCAAAATAGAAAGGCAAGCAAATTTATCAAAAACAAAAGCATAAAAAATACTGAAAAAACACAAGTTTCGTCCGTACAAATTACATATTGCTCAGGTTTTACGACCCACTGATAAGTATTTTGTAGATGGTTTATTAATCAAACGACACAAAACTGTTATAAGTAGTGCTGATTAATTAATGTTAAACTGATTTTATTGTGTTCACATGTTTCTGTCATTTTATTTTTAACTCTAATGTAACGGAAATTAAGAAGGCTATTTCATTTTGACAGACAGAAAAAAAAATGTTGTTGTTGATATATTATTATTATAAAAGTAGGCAGTGTAAAAAATTTAGTAACGTCAAAAAAAGCAATAAAAACTGATTGAAAGAAATTTGGATTATATTATTGAACCCCTTTTACCAGATTAACGCGAGGAGCAGTTAATTATTAGTAAAAGCTTCGACAAGAACAACTAGGTAATTCCAACATCTGGTGGCCCATGAGGGGAACATAGCGTGGTCATCAGAAGATGAAGAAGTGATTGTGATCAGCCATTGGGGGATCGTTTCACTTGAGAGCGATAGCAAAAAGATTCGTGCTCATTATTGAAAAGATAGTACTGACAGTAGAGTGAATCGTAGCTGTTGCAGCCGATGCGAAAAGAATAATAATACAGAATACTGCCGTTGTATGCCTGACGGGGTATAAATTGGGCATCATATTTGGTAAGCAAGCCAACTAGTCTATTTCTGAACTTTTTTGTTCAAATTAATTTACACTCTTTTATTGAACTGAGGTTACTGTGACTTGAGAACGATGGATGAGTTGAAGAAACTAAAAGCTGAGAGACGTCCAGTGAGAGTCGTAGTATCAAGAATGGTGAACGAGTGCAACATACTGCTACAGCAGAAGCCGCTGGACAAAGTTACTTTGTCAGCGAAGGTAAATGTTCTGCAGGAATATAAAGCAAAGATGACTGATTTGGATGAAAGAATCATGGTGCTTATGGTTGACGTGGCGATGCAGGGAGCCGCAGATGAAGAAAAAGAAGCATATGAGCAGTTCGTGGATGAAGCAATCAAATCAAGCGAGTATAAGGAGAAAATTGCTCAAGTTATTGCTGGTTTTGATGCAGCAATTACACCAGAATTCATAGTTCAGAGTTCACCGTCTATACATGGTGAAGATGAGGATTATCGTAAGTTCCGTCTTCCAAAAATTCAGATGCGACAGTTTTCGGGTGAAATCCTGGACTGGCTTCCGTTCTGGTCGCAGTTCAAATCCATTCATGAGGACCAAAAATTGAAAAAGATTGATAAGTTTACTTACCTGCTTCAATCGTCGATAAAAGGAAGTAAGGTATAAGAGACAGTGTCCAAATACAATGTCACGGAGGAGAACTATGATACCGTCATCAATGTGTTGAAATCCAGTTAAGGTGACGAGGATACTATGGTGCAGGTGTACGTAAGAGAATTATTACATTTGCAGTCAAACAATCATCATACAAAAGAAAAACAGACATTCGAGGATATTTGGGAAACAGGAAAGGCTTTTGTCCAAAATTTGAAGAGTCTCATCCAAGATAAGTTGAGTCCAGATTTGTGGATTTATTTGATTTTAGAGTCGAACGTCCCAAAAGATATTCGACTACGCTGGCAGCTACACCAACCAGTAAAAACGGAAGAAAAGAAAACAGAGTTGGAGAGTTTTACAGAGTTTGTTGACTCTCAGCTAAAAGCCATGAAGAAAGTCGAGTTAGCGCAGCATCCTATCAACGAGAAGCAAGATATGAGTTCAGAGACGAAGTCAAAGGATAAAAGGGCACCTTATAGAGAAAAGAGAAACAATAAATTTTCATTTGAAAATACAGAAGTGCCAACCGCTATGGGACTGGAATCATCACTGGAACAAAAAGGTGAATGCGCATTATGTTCGAAGAATCATTCAACGCAAGATTGTTACTCTTCAAAGCAGATGTCATATGAAGAGATAAAAGAGAAGCTAAAAAGGAGTAGAAGATGCCTTATTTGTTTAAAAAAAAGGTCACTATGCCAGGGGATGTACGAGTTCAATAACATGCAAATTGTGTGGCGGAAAACATTTTGCTATTCTTTGTTTACCAGGAAAGAAGAAGAATGTTGAAATAAAACAAAACATATCTTCATCTACTCCAAGTGTGGAAGCGTCTTGTGCAAACATGGCTTGCACTGAAGACGTCATACTACCCACTCTCACTATTGAATTAAATGGAGCTAATGGAAAGAAGAAAAGAGTGCGAGTTGGTATCGATTGTTTTTCTCAGCACTCATATATAAGAAAGAGCTTAGCTAAGGAGATAGGGTACAGTACTATAGGAAGAACTTTTTTCAAACATGCTGAGTTTGGAGGCGGCGTTGAACTGAAACCTCATCTAATGTATCAAGTACACTTGAGTAGTACGATTTCAACGTATTCCTGTAAATTAATGGTGTATGACGATGACGAAATAACCGCAGGTATTCCAGCTGAAATCCCTAAAGAAGCACTACAGGAATTATTGCAATTTGGAGTAGCTAGATCCGAAGTAAGTAATAATAATGGAAGAATTGAATTACTTCTTGGAAGCAACTACATGGGTAGGATCTTAAAAGGAAGGATTCTACAACTAAAATGTGGAGTTACTGCATTTGAGACGTATTTTGGTTGGTTTATGACTGGAGAAACTTCATCGTTGGAAAAACACAACTCTGATTTTACAGTTACTTCATTAGTAAATGTTCTTAGTCCTGCTTCATTGTGGGACCTAGAGTCTATTGGAATACAGGATGCAACTGAAAAAAAAGCAGGGCAGAACAGGATGAGGAAGCGTTGAAACATTTTAAAAGTACAGTTTCCAGAAAGGAAGATGGTGGATACGAAGTAGCACTTCCATGGTTAGATGGACACCCACCATTACCCAGTAATAAGGTAATTGTTGAGAAAAGACTACAGCCAATCTCTAAGAAATTGGTGAAAGAGAACAATTTGAAAGAACATCATGCTGTTTTTGAAGATTGGAAGGACCTCGAAATTATTGAAGAAGTTCCTTCGGCAGAAGAAGAGAACGGATTAATTCACTATCTTCCACATAGACCGGTAATAAAACTAAAAAGCACTACGACCAAGATACGTCCTGTATTTGACGCTTCGTGCAGCACCGGGTCTCCGGAGTCGGTTTGTTCGTCCAAAGGAAGTTCGAAGTGGAGACATTCAGGTATTAGCCTCAATGCATGTCTAGTTAAAGGGCCAAACCTATTGGAGATGATACCAGATCTATTGTTAAGATTTAGGGAGCAACCAGTAGCTGCTACAGCGGATATAAGAAAAGCTTGCCTTATGATAAGTGTAAAACCAGAGGACAGGAACGCTCTCAGGTTTCTATGGTGGAAAGATGAAGAAGGCAAACAGATAAACGTGCTTCGACACTGTCGTGTAGTATTTGGGGTGAACTGTAGCTCTTTTCTATTAGGTGCAGTTTTGGAACAACATGTTAAAACTACGACTGAATCTGCATTTGCCGAGAAATTTCTCCGGTCACTCTATGTGGACAATGTGATAGCTTCATTCTCTAGTGAGCAAGATTACCTACAATTCAAAGACAAGGCGATAGGGGCTTTGGCTAATGCCAAGTTTGATTTGACGATGTGGGAATCAAACGTCGACGAAGAATTTGGTTCACCTGTGGCCAATCTTCTGGGAATGAAGTGGAATCGAGAACAAGATACCATATTTTGTGTTGTCAGAAAGGAGGAACCACACTCCTTAATCCTTTTTAGTAGAGGCATCATCACAAAGAGGGATATATTATCAGCAATTGCTCGCCTTTACGATCCTTTAGGTATCATGGCTCCTGTATCATTATTAGCGAAGAGAATGATGCAGCAATGTTGGGAATTGAAACTTGGATGGAACGATCCAGTGACTCAAGAAATCAAAAGAGAATTTGAAAACTGGAATGAAGAGTTACCTCTGGCCACATATTGCCAACTGAAGAGACACATGGAAGTTCCAAGTAAACATGATTATGTTCATGTATTTTGTGATGCCTGTGAGTATAGATATGCAGCAGTAGCATATCTCCGAAAAGAGGGTGAAGATGGAATCCAACTATCCTTTATCATGGCTAAATCTAGAGTTGCTCCACTTGAAAAAGTAACAATAAATAGGCTAGAGTTGATTGCGTGTGAGATAGCCACTCGCTTAGCGAGAACGATCAAGGACGCTTTAGGGTGGAATAACATCAAGTTCGTGTACTGGGCAGATTCTAGTACAGCTAGAGCATGGATCCGAAGAAATGATCAGTGGGGAACTTTTGTTGGAAATAGAGTAAAGAAAATCTTAGAACAAAGTGAACCTGATGATTGGAAACATGTCCCTGGTGTTAAGAATCCCGCCGACTTACCTTCAAGAGGATGCAAGGTTAAGTCTTTACTCATGTCAAACTGGTGGACAGGTCCTATGTGGTTGAAGATGGATCCTATATTTTGACCTACTTGGAAAGAAGAAGAAAATGAAGAAGAAATTAAGAAAGAAGGAAAGAAATTAGCGCTTTCAACATTAGTTGATGTGGTTACTGAGCCTTGGTACAAAATATATTCTAGGGTCAATCGTATAGTGAGAATAATAGCTTGGATTCAGAGATTTTACAATAATGTCAAAAAAAATGGTAAAACAACAGGCGAGCTGTCACTACTAGAAATAAAAGCAGCAGAAAATAATCTTTTTCTCTACATTCAACAAGAAACGAACCAGGAAAAGATCTCTGTTGATGTAATCAAGGACGAAAGAGGATTGTTAAAGGCCAGAACTAAACTTACTCCTGGACACTTTGAGGAAGATTTTAGACAACCTATTGTGCTACCCGGTAAACATTACTTGACAGAATTGATGATAAGGAAATATCATCTTCTTAATCATCATGCAGGAGTTCAATACCTAATGGGAATTTTACGTGAAAAGGTCTGGATTACCGGTTGTCGACGGGCCGTAGAAAAAGGAATTAGACATTGCGTGGTATGCAAGCGATATAAGTTAAAGTCACCTGATCCACCTTGCGCACCTTTACCGGAAAACAGAATTCGAGATGGTTTGCCTTTTGAGATAGTGGGAATTGATTACGCTGGCCCTCTTTATTTAAAAACTGGAAAGAAAGCTTGGATTGCCTTGTACACCTGTGCCTTGTATAGAGCCATTCACCTAGAACTGGTAAATAGTCTTAGCACAGAATGTTTTTGTTGAGCTTTCGCCGATTTATTGCGCGTAGAGGTAGGCCAGCTACTGTATACACAGACACTGGTACTAATTTTATTGGAGCCTCACGACTTTTAAAGGATGTAGACTGGGACAAGGTTAAGGACGACGGAGAAAAAAGGAAAATCCATTGGATTTTTAACCCTCCCTCAGCTTTATGGTGGGGTGGCTGGTGGGAGCGCCTAGTGAGAAGTGTTAAAGAATTGTTGGTTAGGATCCTGGGGAAAAGAGTTTTAGATCAAGAAGAAATGATGACTTTTTTATGTGTCGTGGAAGCTATTGTGAACGATAGACCTCTTACTTATGTCTGTGAAGGAGATACTGTTATCCCATTAAAGCCATCGATGTTCTTAACTGGCGTCAGATCTTGTGGTGTACCGGATATAGATTAGCTAGATCAAAGAAAATTTAAAAACGGCTATCAGTTTAGATTGCATTTGATGCGGACACTTCGCGAACGTTTCAATAAGGAATATTTAGGTTACTTGATGCAGCGTAGAAAAGAAACAAGGAATATTAATCTAAAAGTAGGAGACGCAGTTCTAATTGGAAATGACATCAGAAACGAGTAACGTGGCCGATGGGTATTATCATAGAAATTTTCCCAGGAAGAGATGGACAGATAAGAGTGGCGAAAGTAAAAACAGCGAAAGGGATTCTTCTACGTCCAGTTCAACGTCTTTACCCCCTAGAGATCGTAGAAGGAAATGCGGAAAAGGGAAAATCAGAGAGAATCGAAAGAGAAAACACCGAGAGTGATAATATAAATTTGTACAGAACACGTTATGGTAGGATAATTAAAAAACGTATAATTTTTCAATCAAATTAAAATTATAATCTAATTTCAATTATTGATTAATATATTGTGTTGTAGAAAATTAGCTATAATTTTCTAGGTGGGAGGATGTTATAAGTAGTGCTGATTAATTAATGTTAAACTGATTTTATTGTGTTCACATGTTTCTGTCATTTTATTTTTAACTCTAATGTAACGGAAATTAAGAAGGCTATTTTGTTTTGACAGACAGAAAAAAAATGTTGTTGTTTATATATTATTATTATAACAGTAGGCAATGTAAAAAAATTAGTAACGTCAAAAAAGGCAATAAAAACTGATTGAAAGAAATTTGGATTGTAGTATTGGACCCCTTTTACCAGATTAACGCGAGGAGCAGTTAATTATTAGTAAAAGCTTCGACAAGAACAACTATGTAATTTCAACAAAACAATAATTTTATTAATTGTTTTCTATGGACTGACGAAACTTATTTTTCAAATTGTGGCATAATCAATCGAAAAAACGAACACTACAGGAAAATCCACATGTATCTATTCAACGGCGAAACCAAGTTCGATTTGGTTTTAAAAATGTTTTTGTGGCATACTGGGAAATCGGTTAGTTGGACCCATAATATTTTATGGTAATTTAACCACACAGAGGTATTTGGAAATGCTTCAAACATCGTTAGAAGATTTGCTTGATGATATACCTTTGGCACAAAATATTAGAATATGGTACCAGCAAGATGGCGCTCCAGCACATAATGCTCGAAATGTTGTCAATTATTTAAATCAACGTATCAACAATAGAATTATATCTACTAATACTCCCGTTTCATGGCCAGCAAGATCACCAGACTTAACACCACTTGATTTTATTTATGGGGAACTGTAAAAGATAAAGTATACGGAAGCAATAATATTTACAATAATGTAGAAGAGCTACGTGAAGCAGTTGTAAATACGTTTAACAGTATTAATAGAAATACATTGCGAGCAGTAAATGGCAGTATGGGGTCATTTCACATTTTCTGTTTTATATTTTTCCTGAAAGTCTACCGTCTACAATATATGTAAATAATATTTTCATGTCATTTGGGTACATTGTTCTGTAGATATAATTTTTTGAAAATGAACTTCAATTTTAAATCTCAACAGGACGCCATTTGCCAATACGACACGAATCAGAATGATCAGCTCACTCTTGCGGACGAAATGTAAACTTCGTTCACCATACTTTACCTAAATTTATAAACATATTACACTGTGATGTAATTTCAATTATATTTCATGTTTACAAACTTGTAGTTGTACACTAATATAACCAAAACAAAAACCTGCGTACATTTCCTCTGACAACTATATAAATTTTAGGTTACCTTACATCACGAAGAATAAAATTATACTTCGTGCTTTACACTGACGTTCAACTTGTAGCGCCTCGGTGTACGGGCATGTGTGAGATGTATCTTTGTGTGAGTTTTTGGTTCGTGACGTCACGAAATTCGAAGCGCGAATATCATATAACAAAGTTATGAATGAAAAGTATTATATTTCGGCGTACATTATATTGCAATATGCTTAGTAAGTGTCGCAAATTTCATATATGTAAAAAAAATCGAAACATATTTTTTTTTAAATGACCCCATTGTTAAACGCTGTCGGTTATGTTTAGCTAATAATGGCCAGTATTTTGAGCATTTATTATAATTTATTGTTTTAGTTTTAGAAGTTTTGTTTCTGTTTATTTATTTGCAAAATAAAATTCACCTGCATTTGTTTTTGAGCCTCCTTGATTTGATTTTAAATTAAAATATTGAATATCTTCAATAAATTTTAATTCAAACAAACGTTGTAAAACATCGTCGAAAAGAGAAAAAAAAATCTATTAAACCATATAAAAATCCAATATGGTGCCCATTTAAAATAAGAAAGGTACTATTATTATCTTGGAAACCACCATCTTGAATTTTGTTCAGACATCATTTTTGAGTTTCTCGCTTTAAATCATGTAACTTTTATAAGAAACATTGTTTGTATCTTTTATAATAACGGAGTTATTGAACAATTTTTAAAAATCACGATTTTCAGTTTTTTTTTTGAATAACTTTCAAACTGTTCGGAATTTTAAATATTTTTCAGCGGAATTTAAATTAGCACTAAAAACTGCACAACATTGCCCATTTAACCGACATCGTAGCTCTTATAGTTTCCGATATCCCAATGGTGACCCATTCTGTTTGAGACACCCTGTATATATATATTGTATTCTTGGGGTCGCTGGTTTTTTATTAACATATTCTTATAGCACAAACGAAGCACAAACGTTTGACATATAACTCATCGTTTGTGCTTTATATGGGGTCGCTAGGCGTGAAGTGGACGGCCACTTTTGATTTGTTTATAACTATTGTATTCTTGGGGCCGCTGGTTTTTTATTAACATATTCTTGTAGCACAAACGAAGCACAAACGTTTGACATATAACTCGTCGTTTGTGCTTTATATGGGGTCGCTAGGCGTGACGTGGGCGGCCACTTTTGATTTGTTTATAACTATTGTATTCTTGGGGCCGCTGGTTTTTTATTAACATATTCTTGTAGCACAAACGAAGCACAAACGTTTGACATATAACTCGTCGTTTGTGCTTTATATGGGGTCGCTAGGCGTGAAGTGGGCGGCCACTTTTGATTTGTTTATAACTATTGTATTCTTGGGGCCGCTGGTTTTTTATTAACATATTCTTGTAGCACAAACTAAGCACAAACGTTTGACATATAACTCGTCGTTTGTGCTTTATATGGGGTCGCTAGGCGTGAAGTGGGCGGCCACTTTTGATTTGTTTATAACTATTGTATTCTTGGGGCCGCTGGTTTTTTATTAACATATTCTTATAGCACAAACGAAGCACAAACGTTTGACATATAACTCGTCGTTTGTGCTTTATTTGGGGTCGCTAGGCGTGAAGTGGGCGGCCACTTTTAAATTGTTAATAACTTATTAACGCGAAGGGTCGCTGGGTTTTTTTGTAGGTCACAAATCGGCACAAACAAAGCACAAACCTTTGATACATGATTTTTTGTTTGTGCTTTATAGTGGTCGCTAACTTCACGGACCCCTCGGTCTCGGGTATTCTTTGATGACGTTTATCTTATCCGGATCAGGTTTCACTCCGTTACTACTTACTACGTGACCCAGATATTTTGTCTCACTCAGCATAAACTTACATTTGTTTGGATTTAAAGATAAATTAGCATCACGCAAGCGGTCAAATATTAATTCTAATTTACTTAAATGCTCGTCGACGTTATCTGAACTAAAACAAATAATATCGTCCAAGTAGACAAAACAGTGGGTCACCGTGAGTCCCGACAAAACAGTATTCATAAGTCGTTGCCAAGTACTGGGGCTATTCAACAAACCGAAAGGCATTCTTTTGTATTCGCAGTGGCCCCTTGGAACAGAGAAAGCTGTTTTTTCTCTATCCCGGGGATCCACTTCGACCTGCCAAAATCCTTTCGTTAAATCCAGCGTAGTAAAATTAGTAGCTTTACCGAGTTGATCAATCGTATCATGTAAATTTCGAATAGGGACAAAGTCTGTTTTCGTAATTTTATTTAGTTCTCTATAATCAATGCAAAATCTAAATGATGAGTCACCCGTAGGGGATTTCTTTTCAACTAAAACTACTGGTGCTGAATATGGACTGGTAGAGGGACAAATAATATCATTTTCTAACATTTCGGCTATTAAATTTTTCATTATTTGGCGACGACTAAAAGGTACTCGGTATGGAGCCCGTGCCACAGGGTTTTCGTGTTCCGTTATGATTCTATGTTGAACCATGGAGGTCTTTTTCGGTAATTCATTCTTCGGCTTGAAAATATCAGCATGTTTTAATAAAATGATTTTAATTTATCCCGATGATTGTTATCTAAATGATCAAACTGAAACTCTTTTAGAAATTTTACAGAATTTACAACGTTTATTGCAACAGCCTTTTTGTCTATATACTTATCATTTTTGTTTCCTAAATTCAAATCAGCGGCTACCGCAGAACAAATGGGAATTTTTGTTAAATGTTAATATTTTCAGAGTCTACATTTAAAATCTGGAGCGGTATATCGTCCTTTTCTGCTTGCGTATAATTTATTAGTGTACGTGCAACCAAAACACCCGGTATGTTGACGTCCTTCGGTTCTAGTACATACAACCCATCAGGCGTTCTCGGATCTAGACGCACGGAACAAACAGCCGTGTGGCGCGGTGGAATCTGTATTTCGTTTTTTAGTTTTACTACTAAAGACTGTTTACTCGAAAAACTCTTTGCGCCCGAATTAAAATTTTGATAACACTTACTATTATCATCTGAACTTTTTGCGAGATTTGAATCACAAGTTAACGCCACGGGAGATTCAATTGCTTCTGAATTACCCTTAACGGAATCTAAAGTTACTTTATTAGAATCCAACCTTGAACTATTTTCTAAAACTGCTAACGCGGGCGAAACTTGAATCTCACTAACCGGTGAATGACTTACACTACAAATATCGTTAGAGTTATCATTCCTTCTGATGTCAGATAAACTAATTTTTGTCTTATTAATTACCACTGTATTGTCTTTAAAACCAATCGTGACATCATGCTCTATTAAAAAGTCGATACCTAATAATCCATCCGATTTAAAGCACAAATCGTCTAGACAAACCACGAAACGATGTTTAATTTTTCTGGAACCAATATTTAAGCTAATAATGACCGCACCGTCATTCGGTAAACTATTACCAGAAACATCTACTAAAACATCTTCTGAATCAAAAATCGACAAATTTAACTTTTCTACAACACAACGTTTAATTAAAGATACAGCAGCATCCGAATCAATAAGAAAGCTACAATCCGAATTACTAATTTGAAAATATTGTGCTTATCTTCACTGACATCAGCGACCCTTGGAACAACTTTAACGACATCGGTAGGTATTCTGCCAGACGTTGGGTCGTCGTCTAGGCAGATTTGGAGTTTAAAGGACAAGTCTGATCTGTTGCCCTATGTCCTGCCTTAACACAAGCATAACAAAATTTCTGTTTCGGACTTGGACAAGTGGCTACTATGTGTAACAGATGTGAGTTCAATTAGCAAAAATTGTTAGCGTGGGTGGTTGATTGAACTCGCTATCCGCTGCAGAGTGCTGGCACGTGGCTGGGTGGCTTCCGCCGTTCGATGACATTCGATAAGTTGGCAAAAACGGTGGAATACTCCCAAGCGATATGTCAGCAGTTTGATTCGACTTGGTGGAAGACCAAAAATTTGCGAGCATTCTCACATCGGGTGTCGCAAATCACGGTCGTGGTTAGGATAATTAGTAGTAATTTAATTTCAGTAGATTTGTTCATTTAGTTTACCTTAAAATTTGTTGTTAGTATTTAAGTTATTGCAAATCGGACTTTATAATTTTTAATTTTTAATAAAAATTATTGAACGTCGAAGCTTAAAGAGTAGTGTCATCTGAAGTGCTCATTTTCACCTTCCACCCGCACCTCCCCAGAGTACAGCATCAACGAACGACAGCAGTGAACAGGTAAGTATAAACTTACATTCTTTGAACCGTCCTGCATAATTCAGTACGTCAACGAGGGCTTGTACTTCACTGCACAACCCCTCTGTTACATATGTGATCCAAACTACCGCAATTAAAACATCGGCCTCGCATTTGTTCGTAACGCTGACAAGTCGTTAATTGAGTTTTATTGTTCTGGGTGTCAGCGCGTTTATTTGTCACCTGAGCCCTTGTTATTGTCGGTTTAGCAGATTTTTGAACGGTCATCGCTCTAACATTTAATTTATGGGAGTCAGCCCTGGTTTCTTTATAAAGCCTATTTAAAACTTCCTCGCAATGTTTAGCATACGGTAAAGCTTCTTCTATAGTTTCAAATTGTTTTATCCGACAAATTTCGTTCGCTAGTCTGGTTTCTAACCCGTCCAAAAACTGTTTAATTAGTAACGCCTCTCGTTTTACTTTTGCCCTGAATCTTTGCATTTCATTCTCACCCACCAATGGAAAAACGTTTGCCGCCGCTATTTTTAATCTTAATGCAAATTTTTATAAGCTTCCATCATGTTTTTGAAAAATTTTAAAAAATTCACGTTCTGCTGAACCTACGTCTAATTTTATTCCAAACAAATTTATAAGCCATTCCCGCATTTCTATCGTAGTCTTTGGTCTCTCGTCTGGCGGCAAAGAATAGAAATACGATCTCGCTTCTTCTCGAAATTTTAGTTTAATCGCGGTAAAAGTCTGTAACTCGGTTAGTTGGTAACAATCAGCTACCGTTGCTACATTATCCAAAAACGCTTCTAAATCTTGTCCTCCCGAATATATCTCTATTGACTTCAATGCGGACATGGAATTTGGGTTGCTGAACACGGCATGTTCTGGAGGGGAATGTGAAGGACCTGGATGAGTTACAGGAGGTTTTTGAAAATCTGTTGCTATCAGATTTGGTAAATGGTAGGAAAACGGGGCATAGTGTGATGTGGGTGCAGTTGGAGCATAACTTAATAACTGTGCGGGTGGTATTACATGCTGTGGGTTTATAGAAATGGGAAATGTGGATGGTATAGGTGCGTACATTGCAGTTGTCGTGGTAGTAGTCGCGGTTGTCATTGTCGAAAGCGTAGGTGTCGTTGTTGTCACGACGATTGTAATTTCGGGCATAATGTCTCGTCAATAATCAAACCTAACTTTTTAATAGTAAAAAACCTTTAATATCCTACCGACTGCGCCAATTGTAACAGTGACTGTGACCGTGGAGCACAGATCTGTTCACGTGCTGATTATTGAATAAGGAAAAGATATACTTACCTGATAATCCACGGCGATACACCTTTCCCTGGAGATTCTCACAGTAGAGAGGATGGACAGGATGCACGAATAAATAAACTTTACGACGTAAATTATGTTGACAAAGTTAAAAAAAATATATTTAACAAATAATAATTACACTATGAATTATAAAGGAACCAATAAACCAAACCAAATAAATAAGTTAAACTGACCGAAATAACATACCTGTCAATTCCCGATTGACTAACTAACTCCGGCATTAAGTTGATCGAGTCATTATATACTTCGCAAATATCGATGGAATGTCTTACATACAACTTTTGCGATCATTGACGTCCATCGATATTTGCAGTTTTTGTATAATCTAATTTGCGTCATAATTACTAAACTGCAATTCAGAGGTAATACATTGCGTACAAGCGCGGTTTATTGAACTATTACTAAATACAACTGACAATGCAATTTGGAAGAATCGCGCTTGTTACAATAGGCTGGATTCTAGAATACCTACGACACTTGAAATAGCAATTTTCTTGTTGCAATGTTTTCTTTTAGCTAAAATATGATGAAGAATTATAATATTCGAGCGCGAAAGCAAATATTTATATGATTTCCTAAAAAAATAAAGTCAGATATTACTTATTCTTGAAATGGATATTTTTGATAAAACATTCATATTCATGCTTTAGGATCTATACTATAGATGGTTTTTAGCATTGGACATACAAATGTGACCAAAACGTGGTACCAATCAGATAATAAACATTCAATTTTCGGCTGTCATTTTAATGAATACGTTGTATATTGTAACCTACATTGGCTAGATTCTAGAATACCTACAACACTTTTAATACCAATTTTCTTGTTGCAATGTTTTCTTTTAGCCAAAACATGATAAAGAATTATAAAATTCGGGCGCGGAAGCAAATATTTATATGATTTTTTACAATAAAATTAAGTCAGATTTGAACTATTCTTAAAATGAATATTTTTGTTAAAACATCCATATTCATGCTTTAGGATCTATGCTAAGGATAATTTTAGGATTGGCCATGCAAAAGTGACCAAAACGTAATATTAATCAGATAATATACATTCAATTTTCGGGTGTCATTTTAATGAATACGTTGTATATTGTAAGCTACATGGGCTAGATTCTAGAATACCTACCACACTTGAAATAGCAATTTTCTTGTTGCAATGTTTTCTTTTAGCTAAAATATAATGAAGAATTGGAAGACGTGGAGTTAGACTCTTTTGAAGCTTACGGACTAGGACAAGCAACAAACTCTCATAAAATCGTTATTAAAGTGCAGAATGGAGAAGATAAAGAAAAAATTTTCGCATCGAAACATAAGCTCAAAGGAAATAAAATATATATAGACAAGTTTTTAACGTACAGGGAAAGGATAATCCAAAAAGAAATAAGAGAGAAAGCAAAGGAAGAAAAAGGAAAGGGAAAATTCGTAAAAATTTATTATAATAAGTTAAAATCCGGCGACACAATATGGTTATGGAATACTGAGAAAGAAAAACTAGAACCAAAAAACTAAATAGTAGAAAAGAAAAGGGGATTAGACTAGGTTTTTGGAATATTAAAGGGTTAAAAAATAAAGACAGAGAATTTTGGGAATATTTACAAGAATGGGATTTTATAGGACTAACAGAGGTATGGCTAGAAGAAAAAGAATGGGGGAACTGGCAAGGGAAACTACCCCAAGAATATGAGTGGAAAATAAAATATGCAACAAGGGAACATAAAATGGGAAGAGCTAAGGGAGGAGTACTAACAGGGGTCAAAAAAATCATAAAAGAAGAGGAAGCAACAAATATGTATGACAAACAAATAATGGAGAGAAATATAGTAATACATGGAGAAAAATGGAAAATATTAACAATTTATAGCGATAAAAACATAAAAGGAATACACAATGAAGTGGAAGAAAAATTAAGCGACTACACAGAAGATTATAAGCTAATATTAGGAGGCGATTTTAACGCGAGAACGGGAATGAAAGGAAAAATAATATTAGAAGAACACGAAGAAAGTAGAAATTCAAAAGATAAAACAATAAACCAGGAAGGCAAAAGACTAATAAACATGATTGAAGAAAGAGGTTGGGGAATACTAAATGGGTCAACAATAGGGGATGAAGAAGGGGAGCTTACATACGTAGGACCGAAAGGTGAAGGCTCGGTAATAGATTATGGAATAGGAAATGCATCAGCCTTGACAAAAATAGTAAAATTTCAAATAGATGAACGAACTGAATCAGACCACTTTCCAATTATAATAGATTTATACAACGACAAGACCAAAATAGATCAGATAAATAAAATGTATAAAAAAACAGACTGGTCACCCAAAGGGACAAAAAAATACAGAGATCTAATACAAAATGAGTGTTTCACAGTAGCTACCGCAGGAGAAGAAATCGAGGAGTTGAGGGACAAAATACAAAAATGTAAACATGTAAAATTAATAACAGAGAGACAGAATACGTTTAAAAATAACTGGTGGGACAAAGACTGTAACAACCTAAAAAAAGAGATGAAAGAAACACTTAAAAAATGGAAAAGGGGACAAGAAAACAAAGAAGAATATATAAGGAAAAGAAAAGAATTCAGAGAGTTATGCAAAAATAAAAAGTTAGAGAGAAGGAAAAAAGAAGAGGAAGAAGTCAAAGGCATAACCAGGGAACAAGAAGTATGGGAATATATAAATAGAGGTAAGAAGAATAAAATCAAAATAGACGAAAAAATAGAAATCAAAGAATGGCAAAAACACTTCATAAACCTATTGGAAGGACAAATGGAGAAACCCAATGTAGATGTAGAAACGAGCCGACTGGAGGAAAACATAAAGGACGAAATATCGGAAGACCAAGTAAGAAAACAAATAAAAAGGCTAAAAAGACGAAAGGCGGCAGGGGACGACGAAATAGAAAATGAAGTATGGATAAATAGCCCAGACAATGTAGTGAAGCAGCTGACCAGAATAATAAACAAGATATGGAAGGGAGAAGAATACCCAGAAAAATGGAAAACAGGAGTAATAGTGCCAATATATAAAGGAGGGAAAAGGGATGAAACAAAAAATTACAGAGGAATAACAATGCTAAACACTATGTACAAAATCTATGGTATGGTACTGCAGGACAAACTCGAACAAGAAATAGACGAGAAACAAATTTTGCCAGACAACCAGGCAGGATTTAGAAAATTTAGAGGGACAATGGACAACGTGTACACACTCTCACACCTAGTAGACAGGGAATTAGGCAGAAAAGGAGGGAAACTGTACGCTTTATTCATTGATTTAAAAGCTGCTTTCGACAAAGTAGAGAGAAGAAAATTAATTGAAATAATGAAGAAAAGAGGAATAAGTAAGGAGCTTACGGAGGAAGTAAGGAAAATATATGCGGAAACGAGGAATTACGTAAGAGTAGGAGAAAAGAAAACAGAAGAATTCTGGACGACACGAGGACTGAGACAGGGATGCCCTTTAAGCCCAGTACTATTTGCGATCTACATAGCAGATTTAGAAGAAAGGCTGTTAGAAAATCAAGATGGAGGAATAGTCATAGGAAACAAAAAGATTATGACATTAGCATATGCAGATGATATAGTACTGCTGGCGAAAACGGAACAAGAAATGAAAAGCATGATAAGAAGATTAGAAAAATATCTAGACACAAGAGAATTAGAACTGAACTCAAAAAAGACCAAAATTATAAAATTCAAAAAAGGTGGAGGAAGAGAAACTCAGGAAAACTGGACATGGAAAGGGCAGGAAATTGAAAAAGTAAAAGAATTTAAATACTTAGGGTATACATTCAAGAGCACAGGTGGCCCAGAAGCACATATAAGAGAACTTAAAAAGAAAGCAATGAATATAGCCAAGGAGACATGGGGCATAGGAGAGCGAAAGTTTAAAGGAGACATAAAAACCAGAATAATGCTCTTTGACGCATTAGTAAAAAGCGTCATGATGTATGGAGCAGAGGTATGGGGATGGGAGAAACAAGAAAAATTAGAGGTGATCCAAACCACATACATAAGGTGGTTAATAGGATTAGATAAAACAACACCGAATTATATAACCTTAGAGGAGATTAAAAGGAACAATTTGGAAATCGATTCAGGGGATAGAGCAATGAAATTTGAAGAAAAAATTTGGATAGGGCAAAAAGGAAAGATAATGGAGGAATGTTACAAAGAAATCAGAAAAAGAGATGGAGAAAAAGGTACGAGGAGCAAGAGAAGAAAATTCTTTGAGAACAAAGGATACTCACCAACAGAAATAGACAAGGAAAGATCAAGAGGGCAGGACATAAAAGGAAAAATAAAACAAAGAGGCATAGACATCCAGAATCAGGAAAGATGTAGTAATATCGAATCTTCCAGATATAACCCAAAATATAACAAGATAAGAACGTTCGGAACACCGCGATATATGAAGTGGGAAAAAATTGAAAACATTAGGAGGGTAGCAAGGTACAGGTGCGGTAATGAAGAGAAAGGGAATGATTACTGGAAACCAGACGAAGAAAGAAGATGCAGACTATGCGGAGAGGGATGGGAAACATTAGAACACCTTTTACAGGAATGTGGAGAAATAAAAGAAGAAAGAAGAACCAGAGAAGAAATACTAGAAGATACGGGAAAAGGGTTAGGATGGATGAAAGATATAGAAGAAAGAAAAAGAACACTAAAACAATTGTATGAAATGAAATAACATGTAAACTTATTAAATACTTTAAGGAAGCAAATGTACAGTATTAAGCTGAAAAGCAAATAAATATTTATATTACTACTACTAATGAAGAATTATAAAATTCGGGCGCGGAAGCAAATATTTATAAGATTTTTTACAAAAATAAAGTCATATTTTACCTATTCTTGATGAGTACGTTGTATAATCTAAGCTACATGGTGTAACAAGATGAAAAATGACAAGGCTTTTCATCTTGTTACGGCTTGTCATAGTTTCTGAGGTCTATGACTCTGATGTTGGTAGGTCAGCAAAATGCTGACTTCAGCAAATAGCAACGGCCGTCTTTGCTGATTAAGCAGACTACGATAATACCGGCCAGAACACGAGTCATAGACTCAGAACAATGGATATAATTATATCTTCTGCGAAGATATAATTAAATCTTTAAGGGGTGGTAATGTAACTGTAATTGACGAATTATTCCAAATCATTATTGTTTCATAGATTTCATAATATGAATTGCGTGTTAACAAAAATGCACCGTGGACAAGTTATATTTCGTTAAGTGTTACTGTTACAATGGGCTGGATTCTAGAATACCTATCACTCTTAAAATAGCAATTTTCTTGTTGCAATGTTTTTTTTAGCTAAAATATGATAAAGAATTATAAAATTCTTGGGCGGAAGGAAATATTTATATGATTTTTTAGAAAAATAAAGTCAGATTTTATCTATTCTTGATGAATACGTCGTATATTGTAAGCTACATGTTCTGGATTCTAGAATACCTACCACACTTGAAATAGCAATTTTCTTGTTGAAATGTTTTCTTTTGTCTAAAATATCATGAAAAATTATAAAATTCGGGCGCGGAAGCAAATAATTATATGATTTTTTACAAAAATAAAGTCGGATTTTACCTATTCTTAAAGAATACGTTGTATAATGTAAGCTACAAGGGCTGGATTCTAGAATACCATCCACACTTGAAATAGCAATTTTCTTGTTGCAATGTTTTTTTTTAGCTAAAAATGATGCAGAATTATAAAATTCGGGCGCGGAAGCAAATATACAGGGTGTTCCTTTTAAAAGTGCCACGATTGCTATCTCGAGAACTATAAGAGCTACGAGGTTGCTTAAATTAGCAAAGAATCACCATTTTACAACACTAATACAATGAGCAAAAAAAAATTTTTTTTCATCCAGTGCTTCTCAAAATACGGTCCACAACTTTCTTATTTTAAACGGGAATGTATGTTTATATTTAGGTTATTCGATAGAGTTTTTTTTTCTGAATGCAACGATATGTACATATCATATACTAATATAACAAAATAATTGAGAAAAATGCATGTTAAATCTATATGTATTTTATTTATATCTGGATGAAACACGAGTGCTATGGTTAGAAAACATAGACATAATGTTCTGTCTAACATTGTTTGATTATTTTTTGTTAAATTTTATTTTCTTAAACTGTCAGTTTTAAGAAGAAAATGAATTGTTTTCTATCCGAAGCACTCTTATTTCAGCCTGATAAATAAAATACATATAAATTTAAAATGAATTTTTCTCAATTATTTTGTTATATTAGTATATGATATGTACATATCGTTGCATTTAGAAAAAAATACTCTATCGAATAACCTAAAAACAAACTTACATTCCCATTTAAAATAAGAAAGTTGTGGCCCAAATTTTGAGAACCACTAGTTGAAAAAAAAATTTTTTTTACTCATTGTATTAGTCTTGTAAAATGGGGGTTCTTTGCTAATTTAACCAACCTCGTAGCTCTTATAGTTCTCGAGATAGCAATGGTGGCAATTTTAAATGGAACATCCTGTATATATGATTTTTTACAAAAATAATGTCAGATTTTACCTATTCTTGAAATGGATATTTTTGTTAAAACATTCATATTAATGCTTTAGGATCCTTACTATGGATGGTTTTAAGCATTGAACATGCAAAAGTGACCAAAACGTGGTACCAGTCAGATAATAAACATTCAATTTTAGGATGTCATTTTAATGAATACGTTGTATATTGTAAGCTACATGGGCTGGATTCCAGAATACCTACCACACTTGAAATAGCAATTTTCTTGTTGCAATGTTTTTTTTTTTTTTTTTAGCTAAAATATGATCCAGAATTATAAAATTCGAGCGCGGAAGCAAATATTTATATGAATTTTTACAAAAATAAAGTCAGATTTTACCGATTCTTGAAATGGATATTTTTGTTAAAACATTCATATTTATGCTTTAGGATCTATACTATGGGTGGTTTTAAGCATTGGACATGCAAAAGTGACCAAAACGTGGTACCAATCAGATAATAAACATTCAATTTTCGGGTGTCATTTTAATGAATACGTTGTATATTGTAAGCTACATGGGCTAGATTCTAGAAAATCTACCATACTTGATATAGCAATTTTCTTCTTGCAATGTTTTCTTTTAGCTAAAATATTATGAAAAATTATAAAATTCGGGCGCGGAAGCTACATAGCAATTTTCTTGTTGAAATGATTTTTTAAGCTAAAATATTAAGAAGAATTATAAAATTCGGGCGCGGAAGCAAATATTTATATGATTATTTACAAATATAAAGTCAGAATTTATTTATTCTTGATGAATACGTTGTATATTGTAAGCTACATGGGCTGGATTCTAGAATAACTACCACACTTATAATAGCAATTTTCTTGTTGCAATGTTTTCTTTTAGCTAAAATATGATAATACTATGGATGGTTTTAGGCATTGGACATGCAAAAGTGACCAAAACGTGGTACCAGACAGATAATAAACATTCAATTTTAGGGTGTCATTTTAATGAATACGTTGTATATTTTAAGCTACATGGGCAGGATTCTAGAATACCTATCACACTGGAAAAAGAAATTTTCATGTTGCATTGTTTTCTTTTAGCTAAAATATGATGAAGAATTATAAAATTCGGGTGCGGAAGCAAATATTTATATGTTTTTTTACCAAAATAAAGTCAGATTTAACCTATTCTTGATGGATATGTTGTATATTGTAAGCTACGTGGGTTGGGTTCTAGAATGGCTACCAAACTTGAAATAGCAATTTTCTTGATGCAATGTTTTTTTATAGCTAAAATATGATAAAGAATTTTAAAATTCGGGCGCGGAAGCAAATATTTATATGATTTTTAACAAAAATTAAGTCACATTTTTTACCTATCATTGATGAATACGTCGTATATTGTAAGCTACACAAGCTGGATTCTAGAATACCTACCACGCTTGAAATAGCAATTTTCTTGTTGCAATGTTTTCTTTTAGCTAAAATATGATGAACAATTATAAAATTCGAGCGCAGAAGCAAATATTTATATGATTTTTTACAAAAATTATGTCAGATTATACCTGTTCTTGATGAACACGTTATATATTGTAAGCTACATAGGCTGGATTCTAGAATACCTACCACACTTAAAATAGCAATTTTCATGTTGCAATGTTTTCTTTTAGCTAAAATATGATGAAAAATTATAAAATTCGGGCGCGAAAGCAAATAAATATATAATTTTTTACAAAAATAAAGTCAGATTTTACCTACTCCTGATGAATACGTTGTATATTGTAAGCTACATGGGCTGGATTATAGAATACCTACCACATTTGAAATAGCAATTTTCTTGTTGCAATGTTTTCTTTTAGCTAAAATATGATGAAGAATTATAAAATTCGGGCGCGGAAGCAAATATTTATATGATTTTTTACAAAAATAAAGTCAGATTTTGCCTATTTTTCAAATGGATAATTTTGTTAAAACAATCATATTCATGCTTTAGGATCTATACTATGGATGGTTTTAAGCATTGGACATGCAAAAGTGACCAAAACGTAGTACCTGACAGATAATAAACATTCAATTTTAGGATGTTATTTTAATGAATACGTTGTATATTGTAAGCTACGTGGGCTGGATCCTAGAATACCTACCACACTTGAAATAGCAATTTTCTTGTTGCAATGTTTTCTTTTAGCTAAAATATGATAAAGAATTATAAAATTCGGGGGCGGAAGCAAATATTTATATGATTTTTTACAAAAATAAAATCAGATTTTACCTATTCTTAATGAAAACGTTGTATATTGTAAGCTACATGGGTTGGGTTCTAGAATGCCTACCACACTTAAAATAGCAATTTTTTTGTTGCAATGTTTTCTTTTAGCTAAAATATGATGAAGAATTACAAAATTCGGGCGCGGAAGCAATTATTTATATGATTTGTTAGAAAAATAAATTCAGATTTTAACTATTCTTGATTAATACGTTGTATATTTTAAACTACATGGGCTGGATCCTAGAATACCTACCACACTTGAAATAGCAATTTTCTTGTTGCAATGTTTTCTTTTAGTTAAAATATGATGAAGAATTAGAAAATTCGGGCGCGGAAGCAAATATTTATATGATTTTTTGCAAAATTAAAGTCAGATTATACTTATTCTTGATAAACACGTTATATATTGTAAGCTACATGGGCTGGATTCTAGAATACCTACCACACTTGAAATAGCAATTTTCTTGTTGCAATGTTTTTTTTTTTTTGCTACAATATGTTGAAGAATTATAAAATTCGGGCGCGGAAGAAAATAATTATATGATTTTTTACAAAAATAAAGTCAGATTTTACCTATTCTTGTTAAATACGTTGTATATTGTAAGCTACATGGGCTGGATTGTAGAATACGTACCACACTTGAAATAGCAATTTTCTTGTTGCAATGTTTTCTTTTAGCTATAATATGATGAAGAATTATAAAATTCGGGCGCGGAAGGAAATATTTATATGATTTTTTACAAAAATTAAGTCAGATTTAACCTATTCTTGATGGATACGTTGTATATTGTAAGCTACATGGGTTGGGTTCTAGAATGCCTACCACACTTGAAACAGCAATTTTCTTGATGCAATGTTTTTTTTAGCTAAAATATGATAAAGAATTATAAAATTCGGGCGCGGAAGTAAATATTTATATGATTTTTTACAAAAATTAAGTCAGATTTAACCTATTCTTGATGGATACGTTGTATATTGTAAGCTACATGGGTTGGGTTCTAGAATACCTACCACACTTGAAATAGCAATTTTCTTGTTGCAATGTTTTTTTTTTTTTGCTACAATATGTTGAAGAATTATAAAATTCGGGCGCGGAAGAAAATAATTATATGATTTTTTACAAAAATAAAGTCAGATTTTACCTATTCTTGTTAAATACGTTGTATATTGTAAGCTACATGGGCTGGATTGTAGAATACGTACCACACTTGAAATAGCAATTTTCTTGTTGCAATGTTTTCTTTTAGCTATAATATGATGAAGAATTATAAAATTCGGGCGCGGAAGGAAATATTTATATGATTTTTTACAAAAATTAAGTCAGATTTAACCTATTCTTGATGGATACGTTGTATATTGTAAGCTACATGGGTTGGGTTCTAGAATGCCTACCACACTTGAAACAGCAATTTTCTTGATGCAATGTTTTTTTTAGCTAAAATATGATAAAGAATTATAAAATTCGGGCGCGGAAGTAAATATTTATATGATTTTTTACAAAAATTAAGTCAGATTTTACCTATTCTTGATGAAAACATTGTATATTGTAAGCTACATGGGTTGGGTTCTAGAATGCCTACCACACTTGAAACAGCAATTTTCTTGTTGCAATGTTTTCTTTTAGCTACAATATGTTGAAGAATTATAAAATTCGGGCGCGGAAGCAAATATTTATATGATTTTTTACAAAAATAAAGTCAGATTTTACCTATTCTTGATGAAAACGTTGTATATTGTAAGCTACATGGGTTGGGTTCTAGAATGCCTACCACACTTGAAATAGCAATTTTTTTGTTGCAATGTTTTCTTTCAGCTAAAATATGATGAAGAATTATAAAATTCGGGCGCGGAAGCAAATATTTATATGATTTTTTAGAAAAATAAATTCAGATTTTACCTATTCTTGATGAATACGTAGTATATTGTAAGCTACATGTGCTGGATTCTAGAATACCTACCACACTTGAAATAGCTATTTTCTTGTTGCCAAGTTTTCTTTCAGCTAAATTATGATGAAGAATTTTAAAATTCGGTCGCGGAAGCAAATATTTATATGATTTTTTACAAAAATTAACTCAGATTTTACCTATTCTTGATGAACACGTTATATATATTGTAAGCTACATGGGCTGGAATCTAGAATACCTACTACACTTGAAATAGCAATTTTCATGTTGCAAAGTTTCCTTTTAGCTAAAATATGATTAAGAATTATAAAATTCGGGCGAAAAAGCAAATAAATATATAATTTTTTACAAAAATAAAGTCAGATTTTACCTATTCCTGATGAATACGTTGTATATTGTAAGCAACATGGGCTGGATTATAGAATACCTACCACACTTGAAATAGCAATTTTCTTGTTGCAATGTTTTCTTTCAGCTAAATTATGATGAAGAATATTAAAATTCGGTCGCGGAAGCAAATAATTATATAATTTTTTACAAAAATAATGTCAGATTTTACCTATTCTTAAAATGAATATTTTTGTTAAAACATTCATATTTATGCTTTAGGATCTATACTATGGATGGTTTTAAGCATTGGACATGCAAAAGTGACCAAAAGGTAGTACCAATCAGATAATAAACATTCAATTTTCGGGTGTCATTTTAATGAAAACGTTGTATATTGTTAGCTACATGGGCTGGATTCTAGAATACCTACCACACTTGAAATAGCAATTTTCTAGTTGCAATGTTTTCTTTTAGCTAAAATATGAAGAAGTATTATATAATTTGGGCGCGGAAGAAAATATTTATATGATTTTTTACAAAAATTAAGTCAGATTTTACCTATTCTTGATGAATACGTTGTATATTGTAAGCTACATGGGCTGGATCTAGAATACCTACCACACTTAAAATAGCAATTTTCTTGTTGCAATGTTTTCTTTTAGCTAAAATAAGATGACGAATTATAAAATTCGGGCGCGGAAGAAAACATTTATATGATTTTTTAGAAAAATAAAGTCAGATTTTACCTATTTTTGATGAATACGTAGTATATTGTAAGCTACATGGGCTGGATTCTATAATACCTACGACACTTGCAATAGCAATTTTCTTGTTGCAATGTATTCTTTTAGCTAAAATATGATAAAGAATTATAAAATTCGGGCGCGGAATAAAATATTTATATGATTTTTTAGAAAAATAAAGTCAGATTTTACCTATTCTTGATGAATACGTTGTATATTGTAAACTACATGGGCTGGATTCTAGAATACCTACCACACTTGAAATAGCAATTTTCTTGTTGCAATGTATTCTTTTAGCTAAAATATGATAAAGAATTATAAAATTCGGGCGCGGAATAAAATATTTATATGATTTTTTAGAAAAATAAAGTCAGATTTTACCTATTCTTGATGAATACGTTGTATATTGTAAGCCACATGGGCTGGATTCTAGAATACTAACCACACTTGAAATAGCAATTTTCTTGTTGCAATGTTGTATATTGTAAGGTACATGTGCTGGATTCTAGAATACCTACCACACTTGAAATAGCAATTTTCTTGTTGTAATGTTTTCTTTTAGCTAAATATGATGAAAAATTATAAAATTCGGGCGCGGAAGCATATATTTATATTATTTTTTACAATAATAATGTCAGATTTTACCTATTCTTGATGAATACGTTGTATATTGTAAGCTACATGGACTGGATTCTAGAATACCTACCACACTTGAAATAGCAATTTTCTTGTTGCAATGTTTTCTTTTAGCTAAAATATGATACAGAATTATAAAATTCGGGCGCGGAAGCAAATATTTATAAGGTTTTTAACAAAAATATTGTTCGATTTTACCTATTCTTGATGAATACATTTTATATTGTAAGCTACATGGGCTGGATTCTAGAATACCTACCACACTTAAAATATCAATTTTCTTGTTGCAATGTTTTCTTTTAGCTAAAATATGATAAAGAATTATAAAATTCGGGCGCAGAAGCAAATATTTATATGATTTTTTAAAAAATAAAGTCAGATTTTACCTATTCTTCATGATTACTTGTATATTGTAAGCTACATGGGCTGGATTCTAGAATACCTACCACACTTGAAATAGCAATTTTCTAGTTGCAATGTTTTCTTTTAGCTAAAATATGAAGAAGTATTATATAATTTGGGCGCGGAAGAAAATATTTATATGATTTTTTAGAAAAATAAAGTCCGATTTTACCTATTCTTGATGAATACGTTGTATATTGTAAGCTACATGGGCTGGATTCTAGGATACCTACCACACTTGAAATAGCAATTTTCTTGTTGCAATGTTGTATATTGTAAGGTACATATGCTGGATTCTAGAATACCTACCACACTTGAAATAGCATTTTTCTTGTTGTAATGTTTTCTTTTAGCTAAAATATGATCAAGAATTATAAAATTCGGGCGCGAAAGCAAATATTTATGTTTTTTTTTTACAAAAATAAAGTCAGATTTTACCTATTCTTGAAATGGATATTTTTGTAAAACATTCATGTTCATGCTTTAGGATCTATACTATGGATAATTTTAGCATTGGACATCAGATAATAAACATTCAATTTTCGAGTGTCATTTTAATTAATACGTTGTATATTGTAAGCTACATGGGCTGGATTCTAGAATACCTACCACACTTGAAATAGCAATTTTCTTGTTGCAATGTATTCATTTAGTTAAAATATGATGAAGAATTATAAAATTCGGGCGCGGAATAAAATATTTATATGATTTTTTAGAAAAATAAAGTCAGATTTTACCTATTCTTGATGAATACGTTGTATATTGTAAGCTACATGGACTGGATTCTAGAAAACCTACCACACTTGAAATAGCAATTTTCTTGTTGCAATGTTTTCTTTTAGCTAAAATATGATACAGAATTATATAATTCGGGCGCGGAAGCAAATATTTATAAGGTTTTTAACAAAAATATTGTTCGATTTTACCTATTCTTGATGAATACATTCTATATTGTAAGCTACATGGGCTGGATTCTAGAATTCCTACCACACTTAAAATATCAATTTTCTTGTTGCAATGTTTTCTTTTAGCTAAAATATGATAAAGAATTATAAAATTCGGGCAAAAAAGCAAATATTTATATGATTTTTAAAAAAATAAAGTCAGATTTTACCTATTCTTCATGATTAATTGTATATTGTAAGCTACATGGGCTGAATTCTACAATACCTACCACACTTCAAATAGCAATTTTCTTGTTGCAATGTTATCTTTTAGCTAAAATATGATGAAGAATTATAAAATTCAGCGCGGAAGCAAATATTTATATGATTTTTACAAAAATAAAGTCAGATTTTACCTATTCTTGAAATTTATATTTTCGTAAAACATTCATATTTATGCTTTAGGATCTATACTATGGATGGTTTTAAGCATTGAACATGCAAAAGTAAACAAAACGTGGTACCAATCATATAATAAACATTCGATTTTCGGGTGTCATTTTAATGAATACGTTGTATATTGTAAGCTACATGGTCTGGATTCTAAAATACTTACCACAATTGAAATAGCAATGTTCTTGTTGCAATGTTTTCTTTTAGCTAAAATATGATGAAGAATTACAAAATTCGTGCGTGGAAGCAAATATTTATATGATTTTTTATAAAAATAAACTCAGATTTTACCTATTCTTGATTAATACGATGTATATTGTGAGCTACATGGGCTGGATTCTACAATACCTACCACAATTGAAATAGCAATTTTCTTGTTGCAATGTTTTATTTGGCTAAAATATGATAAAGATTTATAAAATTCAGGCGCGGAAGCAAATATTTATATGATTTTTTACAAAAATAAAGTCAGAATTTACCTATTCTTAAAATAGATATTTTTGTTAAAACATTCATATTCATGCTTAAGGATCTATGGGTGGTTTAAAGCATTGGACATGCAATAGTGACCAAAACGTTGTATATTGTAAGCTACATGGACTGGATTATAGAATACCCACCACATTTGAAATAGCAATTTTCTTATTGCTATGTTTTCGTTTAGCTGAAATATGATAAAAAATTATAAAATTTGGACGCGGAAAAAAATATTTATATGATTTTTTACAAAAATAAAGTCAGATTTTACCTTTTCTTGATGAATACGTTGTATATTGTAAGCTACATGGGCTGGATTCTACAATATCTACCACATTTGAAATATTTATATGATTTTTTACAAAAATATAGTCAGATTTTACCTATACTTGATGAATACGTTGTATATTGTAAGCTACATGGCCTGGATTCTAGAATACCTCCCACACTTAAAATAGATATTGTCGTGTTGCAATGATTTCTTTTAGCTAAAATTTTATAAAGAATTATAAAATTCGGGCGCGGAAGCAAATATTTATATGATTTTTTACAAAAATAAAGTCAGATTTTACCTATTCTTGATGAATACGTTGTATATCATAATCTACATGGGCTGGATTCTAGAATACCTACAACACTTGAAATAGCAATTTTCTCGTTGCAATGTTTTCTTTTAGCTAAATTATGATCAAGAATTATAAAATTCGGGCGCGAAAGCAAATATTTATATGATTTTCTACAACAAAAAAATCACATTTTACTTATTCTTAAAATGGATATTTTTGTAAAAACATTCATATTTGTGCTTTAGGATCTATACTATGGATGGTTTTAAGCATAGGACATGCAAAAGTGACTAAAACATGGTAGCAATCAAATAATAAACATTCTCTTTTCGGGTGTCATTATAATGAATATGTTGTATATTATAAGCTACATGGGCTGGATTCTAGAATACCTACCACACTTGAAATAGCAATTTTCTTGTTGCAATGTTTTCTTTTAGTTAAAATACAATAAAGAATTATAAAATTCGGGCGCGGAAGCAAAAATCTGTAAGATTTTTTACAAAAATAAAGTCAGATTTCACCTATTCTTGAAATGGATATTTTTGTTAAACCATTCAAATTCATGCTTTAGGATCTTTACTATGGATGGTTTCAAGCATTGGACAAGCCAAAGTGACCAAAACGTGGTACCAATCAGATAATAAACATTCAATTTTCGGGTGTCATTTTAATTAATACGTTGTATATTGTAAGCTACATGGACTGGATTCTAGAATACCCACCACATTTGAAATAGCAATTTTCTTATTGCTATGTTTTCGTTTAGCTGAAATATGATAAAAAATTATAAAATTCGGGCGCGGAAAAAAATATTTATATGATTTTTTACAAAAATAAAGTCAGATTTTACCTTTTCTTGATGAATACGTTACCTATTCTTGATGAATACGTTGTATATCGTAAGCTACATGGGCTGGATTCTAGAATACCTACAACACTTGAAATAGCAATTTTCTCGTTGCAATGTTTCCTTTTAGCTAAATTATGATCAAGAATTATAAAATTCGGACGCGAAAGCAAATATTTATATGATTTTCTACAAAAATAAAGTCACATTTTACCTATTCTTAAAATGGATATTTTTGTAAAAACATTCATATTTATGCTTTAGGATCTATACTTTGGATGGTTTTAAGCATAGGACATGCAAAAGTGTCTAATACATGGTAGCAATCAAATAATAAACATTCAATTTTCGGGTGTCATTATAATAAATATGTTGTATATTGTAAGCTACATGGGCTGGATTCTAGAATACCTACCACACATGAAATAGCATTTTTCTTGTAGCAATGTTTTCTTTTAGCTGAAATATGATGAAGAATTATAAAGTTCGGGCGCGGAAGCATATATTTATATGAGTTTTTACAAAAATAAAGTCAGATTTTACCTATTCTTGAAATGGATATTTTTGTTAAAAAATTCATATTCATGCTTTAGGATCTATACTATGGATAATTTTAGCATTGGACATGCAAAAGTGACCGAAACATGGTACCAGCTGGATTCTAGAGTACCTACCGCACTTGAAATAGCAATTTTCTTGTTGCAATGTTTTCTTTTAGCTAATATATGATAAAGAATTATAAAATTCGGGCGCGGATGCAAATATTTATATGATTTTTTACAAAAATAAAGTCTGAATTTACCTATTTTAAAAATGGATATTTTTGTTAAAACATTCATATTCATGCGTTAGGATCTATACTATGAATGGTTTTAAGTATTGGACATGCAAAAGTGACCAAAACGTGGTACCAATCATAGAATAAACATTCAATTTTCGGATGTGATTTTAATAAATACATTGTATATTGTAAGCTACATGGGCTGTTTTCTAGAATACCTACAACACTTGAAATAGCAATTTTGTGGTTGCAATGTTTTCTTTTAGCTGAAATTTGATGAAGAATTATAAAGATCGGGCGCGGAAGCAAATATTTATATAATTTTTTATAAAAATAAAGTCAAATTTTACCTATTCTTGATGAATATGTTGTATATTGTAAGCTACATGGGCTGGATTCTACAATACCTACCGCACTTGAAATAGCAATTTTCTTGTTGCACTGTTTTCTTTTAGCTAAAATATGATAAAGATTTATAATATTCGGGCGCGGAAGCAAATATTTATATGATTTTTTACGAAAATAAAATCAGATTTTACCTATTCTTAAAATGGATATTTTTGTTAAAACATTCATATTCATTCTTTAGGATCTATACTATGAATGGTTTTAAGTATTGGACATGCAAAAGTGACCAAAACGTGGTACCAATCAAATAATAAACATTCAATTTTCGGGTGTCATTTTAATGAATACGTTGTATATTGTAAGCTACATGGGCTGGATTCTAGAATACCTACCAAAATTGAAATAGCGTTTATCTTGTTGCAATGTTTTCTTTTAGCTATAATATGATGAAGAATTTTAAAATTCGGGCGCGAAAGCAAATATTTATATGATTTTTTACAAAAATAAAGTCAGATTTTACATATTCTTGATGAATACGTTGTATATCGTAAGCTACATGGGTTGGATTCTAGAATACCTACCACACTTGAAATAGCAATTTTCTTGTTGCAATGTTTTTTTTAGCTAAAATATTATGATGAATTATAAAATTCGGGCGCGGAAGCAAATATTTATATGATTTTTTACAAGACTAAAGTCAAATTTTACCTGTTCTTGAAATGGATATTTTTGTTAAAACATTCATATTTATGCTTTAGGATCTATACTATGGATAATTTTAGCATTGGACATGCAAAAGTGACCAAAACATGGTACTAGTCAGTTAATAAACATTCTATTTTCGGGTGTCATTTTAATGAATACGTTGTACATTGTAAGCTACATGGGCTGGATTCTAGAATACCTACCACTCTTGAAATAGCAATTTTCTTCTTGGAATGTTTTTTTTTAGCTAAAATATGGTGAAGAATTATAAAATTCGGGCGCGGAAGCAAATATTTATATGATATCTTACAAAAATAAAGTCAGATTTTACCTATTCGTGATGAATACGTTGTATATTGTAAGCTACATGGGCTGGATTCTAGAATACCTACCACACATAAAATAGCAATTTTCTTTTTGCAATGTTTTCTTTTAGCTAAAATATGATGAAGAATTATAAAATTCGAGCGCGGAAGCAAATGTTTATATGATTTTTTACAAAAATAAAGTCAGATTTTACCTATTCTTGAAATGAATATTTTTGTTAAAACAATCATATTCATGCTTTAGAATCTATACTATAGATGGTTTTAAGCATAGGATATGCAAAAGTGACCAAAACGTGGTACCAATAAGATAATAAACATTCAATTTTCGGGTGTCATTTTAATGAACACATTGTATATTGTAATCTACATGGGCTAGATACTAGAATAAATACCGCACTTGAAATAGCAATTTTCTTGTTGCAATGTTTTTTTAGCTAAAATATGATGAAGAATTATAAAATTCGGGCGCAGAAACAAATATTTATATGATTTTTTACAAAATTAAAGTCAGATTTTACCTTTTCTTGATAAATACGTTGCATTTTGTAAGCTACAAGGGTTGGATTCTAGAATACCTACCACACTTGAAATAGCAATATTCTTGTTGCAATGTTTTCTTTTAGCTAAAATATGATAAAGAATTATAAAGTTCGGGCGTAGAAGCAAATATTTATATGATTTTTTACAAAAATAAAATCAAATTTTACCTATTCTTGAAATGGATATTTTTGTTAAAACATTCATATTCATGCTTTAGGATCTATAGTATGGATAATTTTAGCATTGGACATGCAAAAGTAACTGAAACGTGGTACCAATCAGATAATAAACATTCAATTTTCGGGTGTCATTTTAATGAATACGTTGTATATTGTAAGCTACATTGGCTGGATTCTAGAATACCTACCACATTGAAATAGCAATTTTCTTGTTGCAATGTTTTCTTTTAGCTTAATTATAATGAAGAATTATATAATTCGGGTGCGGAAGCAAATAATTATATGATTTTCTACAAATATAAAGTCAGATTTTACCTGTTCTTCAAATGGATATTTTTGTTAAACATTCATATTCATTATTAAAAACGAAGATGGTTACTGGAAATCAGCCACACTTTATTGTATTCAGCCTGTACAGTTTCGACCCCACATGGGTCTTTTTCAGGAGCTATATAACAAAATTACACTTGAAATGTTACACATAAATAATGACCATAACAATGTCAATTTAAAAACAGATACAATGTATATAAGCAAAATTTATAACAATATTTTAAAATTCTATAAAAATAATTCTAAAATAAAATAAAATAACACTACATAACAAACTAGGGTATTAAATATTTGATAAAACAGTAACTAACTTCAGCTCAAAATAATAGGCGCTAAAAATTTAAAAATTTAAAATAAACTTTTTATACCTTCTTAAAAGATGACGCAACCTTCACTTTAATTAAACTTGCAACGACACATGATACTTAGTATAAGTTGTCCGTTAGGGTGTGACAAACCGTTTTTTCATTTTATATATATTTTATATTTCTAATTAAAATTAGATCGACATTTGTTAATTTTAATGTTTAACAAAATAATTTATATTTATTTCACTTCGATTTTTGACTATTTTCATGTTGGAAAAATATCAATTTATTACAAACATAAAACCACAAATATTTAAATTCATGTAAGTGAAAATTATACTAAATACAGATACACATATTTGTAAAGCTTTTAGATATTAAATAGAATTGTAATTTTGTTATATAGCTCCTGAAGAAGACCCATGTGGGGTCGAAACTGTAAAGGCTGAATACAATAAAGTTTGGCTGATTTCCAGTAACCATCTTCGTTTTTAATATCAACACCTAGCCAAGAAATATCCCATCTCTCATTCATATTCATGATAAAATGTTTTCAAGGATTTCTCGGCGGATATTAGGCAGGAATTATATTAATTATTCATACGAAAAAGTTTTTTGTAGTTAATTTTTATTAAAGTCCAATATTTTGTTACTAATTTTGTAACTTCATCAGGGAGAACTGAAATGTACATTTCTAATGTGATTACAAGCAAGGTTAATGTTATGTGTTGTAATACTTACAATAAAGTTTAACTTTAAGTTTAAATTGACAAAATCTTATTAGAAACATAGCATTAGTCAGGAATTATAAAATTTTTAAAACACAGAAAATTACATTGTTTAAATTTCTTTTGGATTTACACTGGTCTGAAATATGTAGAAATTTTATAAAATTGGATTCCACATGGCCGAAAGACTGATTTGAACTTGCTCTGAGATGTAACAAGTTATGCGTAGTATCACGACATAAAGAAGAAGAGAAGGGTTAATATAGCAAGTTATAGAAGCGCGGTAATTTTCAAAATTATTTAAAAAGTTTTTAATAGATAAGAATATATAGAACTTAGATATTGGGTGTCTGTTTTGTAGTTTATTGTATTATTATTTGTTATGTGACACATTTCTAAAAATATCCTTTTTTTGTAGTTATTTTCAAATTCAAGAATGGAAGCTTCGTCGTAATTTACAAAATGTTTAGATTCTTCTGCGTGAGCAGCAAGAGCACATATGTTTTTTGAATTAATTCTCTTTTCTCCTTGTTTGTGTTGTGATAATCTAGTACAAAGTTTTTGCAATGTTTGACCAATATAAGTCCTACCACAACCGCCGCAAGGGATTTTACAAATTATATTTGATTGATTAATTTTTTCTGTTTTATCTTTGATTTTTGTGTAAAGGTTGTTCACAGTTTTCAAATTTTGTATAGCAAAAATTAAATGTTTATCATTTTTAAATAGACCTATTAGTTCATTAATTAAAGAAGGAATATTTGGAAGAGAAATATATTGTTTGTGTTCATTGCTATTATCAATTTGATTGTCAGTCTGTGAATTAGTATTGTAAAGAAGTCGTTTAAGTAATGATTTAGGGTAGGAATTCTCGATCAATACATTCTGCAAACGTTGTAGAGCTGGTTTTTGTAATGAAGGAAGGCAAATTTTATTTATTTTATTTTTTAAACCTAGTACAAGATTTATTTTAATTTTATGTGTGTGGCTCGAGTTGTAGTATATTATGTATGTATATAGTATGTTTCTAATAAGATTTTGTCAATTTAAACTTAAAGTTAAAACTTATTGTAAGTATTACAACACATAACATTAACATTGCTTGTATTCACATTAGAAATGTACATTTCAGTTCTCCCTGATGAAGTTACAAAATTAGTAACGAAATATTAGACTTTAATAAAAATTAACTTCAAAACACATTTCGAATGAATTATAAATATAATTCCTGCCTAATATCCGCCGAGAAATCCGTGAAAACATATTATCATCAACAAGTACGGCGTTACTTCTTCTCAACATTCATATTCATGCTTTAGGATCTATACTATGGATGGTTTTAAGCATAGTACATGCAAAAGTGACCAAAACGTGGTACTAATCAGATAATAAACATTAAATTTTCGGGTGTCATTTTAATGAATACGTTGTAAATTGTAAGCTACATGGCCTGGATTCTAGAATACCTACCACACTTAAAATAGCAATTTTCTTGTTGCAATGTTTTCTTTTAGCTAAATTATAATGAAGAATTATATAATTCGTGCGCGGAAGCAAATAATTATATGATTTTTTACAAAAATAATGTCAGAATTAACCGATTCTTGAAATGGATATTTTTGTTAAAACATTCATATTCATGCTTTAGGATCTATACTATGGATGATTTTAAGCATAGTACATGCAAAAGTGACCAAAACGTGGTACCAATCAGATAATAAACATTCAATTTTCGGGTGTCATTTTAATGAATACGTTGTATATTGTAAGCTACATGGGCTGAATTCTAGAATACGTACCAAAATTGAAATAGCAATTTTCTTGTTGCAATGTTTTCTTTTAGCTAAAATTTGATGAAGAATAATAAAATTCGGGCGCGGAAGCAAATATTTATATGATTTTTTACAAAAATAAAGTCAGAATTTACCTATTCTTGATGAATACGTTGTATATTGTAAACTACATGGGCTGGATTCTAGAATACCTGCCACACTTGAATTATCAATTTTCTTGTTGCAATGTTTTCTTTTAGCTAAACATTGTTGATGAAATATAAAATTCAGGCGCGGAAGCAAATATTTATATGATGTGTTACAAAAATAAAGTCAGAGTTTACCTATTCTTGAAACGGATATTTTTGTTAAAACATTCATATTCATGCTTTAGGATCTATACTATGGATGGTTTTAAGCATAGGACATGCAAAAGTGAACAAAATGTGGTACCAATCAGATAATAAACATTTAATTTTCGGGTGTCATTTTAATGAATACGTTGTATATCGTAAGCTAAATGGGCTGGATTCTAAAATACCTACTACACTTGAAATAGCAATTTTCTTGTTGCAATGTTTTCTTTTAGCTAATATATGGTGACGAATTATAAAATTCAGGCGCGGAAGCAAATATTTATATGATTTTTTACAAAAATAAAGTCAGATTTTACCTATTCTTGAAATGGTTATTTTTGTTAAAACATTCATATTCATGCTTTAGGATATATACTATGAATAATTTTAGCATTTGACATGCAAAAGTGACGAAAACGTGGTACCAATCAGATAATAAACATTGAATTTTCGGGTGTCAGTTTAATGAATACGTTGTATATTGTAAGCTACATGGGCTAAATTCTAGAATACGTATCAAAATTGAAATAGCAATTTTCTTGTTGCAATGTTTTATTTTAGTTAAAATATGATAAAGAATTATAATATTCGGGCGCGGAAGCAAATTTTTAAATGATTTTTAACAAAAATAAAGTCATATTTTACCTATTCTTGAAATTGATATTTTTGTTAAAACATTCAAATTCATGCTTTAGGATCTATACTATGGATGGTTTTAAGCATTGGACATGCAAAAGTGAATAAAATGTGGTACCAATCAGATAATAAACATTCAATTTTCGGGTGTCATTTTAATGAATACATTATATACAGGGTGGCCCAGTGAAAATTATCAGCGCAATTTTTGGCCACTTAACATTAATTTTGCAAAAAACGCTCGAACACGTCAATTTTAATATAAAGGGGGACACCTAAATGGATTAGTACCAATGGCATAACATCAACCCTAAAATGGGTGTAGACTGCACCTCAAAAATTTTAAATGGAAAAAGGTGTCAAACATGACCCAGTTCGAAAGGCCTTTCAATTCTCTTTCCAACAGTTTTTTTATTTTTCAAATCCGATCATTAGTTCCAGAGAAATATCGTTTAAAACAAATTTTATCAGGTGTTTAAAACTGCAATCAAGTAGGCTAAAATAAATGACAGAAACTCAAGTATCAGTTTATTAGGTGTTTAAAATGACTATTTCCAACTTCCATACAATAATAAAGATTTTGCTCAAAATTTTGGAGCTACGGTACATTGCCGTAAATCTTCTAAAGATTCGGTTGGCGTGGCAAAAACTTTAGACTTCAAATAACTCCACAAATAGAAATCTAACTTACAAATTACTTGTTTATTACAAACAACTTGTCGAAAGAATTGTTTATTTAGTTTGTCATTTGTTTTAGCCTACTTGATGGCAATTTTGAACATCTGATAAAATTTGTTTTAAACGATATTTCTCTGGAACAAATGATCGAATTTGAAAAATAAAAAAACTGTTGAAAAGAGAATTAAAAGGCCTTTCGAACTGTGTCATGTTTGACACCCTTTTCCATTTAAAATTTTTGAAGTGCAGTCCACACTCATTTTAGGGTTGAAGTTATGCCATTGGTATTAATCTATTTAGGTGTCCCCCTTTATATTAAAATTGACGTGTTCGAGCGTTTTTTGCAAAATTAATGTTAAGTGGCCAAAAATTGCGCTGATAATTTTCATTGGGCCACCCTGTATTGTAAGCTACATGGGCTGGATTCTAGAATACCTACCACATTTGAAATAGCAATTTTCTTGTTGCAATGTTTTCTTTTGCTAATATATGATGAAGATTTATAGAATTCGGGCGGGGAAGCAAATATTTATATGATTTTTTACAAAAATAATGTCAGATTTTACCTATTCTTGAAACGGATATTTTTGTTAAAACATTCATATTCATGCTTTAGGATATATACTATTAATAATTTTAGCATTTGACATGCAAAAGTGACGAAAACGTGTTACCAATCAGATAATAAACATTGAATTTTCGGGTGTCATTTTAATGAATACGTTGTATATTGTAAGCTACATGGGCTGGATTCTAGAATACGTACTACACTTGAAATAGCAATATTCTTGTTGCAATGTTTTCTTTTAGCTAAAATTTGATGAAGAATAATAAAATTCGGGCGCGGAAGCAAATATTTATATGATTTTTTACAAAAATAAAGTCAGATTTTAACTATTCTTGAAACGGATATTTTTGTTAAAACATTCATATTCATGCTTTAGGATCTATACTATGGATGGTTTTGAGCATAGGACATGCAAAAGTGAACAAAATGTGGTACCAATCAGATAATAAACATTTAATTTTTGGGTGTCATTTTAATGAATACGTTGTATATTGTAAGCTACATGGGCTGGATTCTAAAATACCTACTACACTTGAAATAGCAATTATCTTGTTGCAATGTTTTCTTTTAGCTAATATATGGTGACGAATTATAAAATTCAGGCGCGGAAGCAAATATTTATATGTTTTTTTACAAAAATAAAGTCAGATTTTACCTATTCTTGAAATGGTTATTTTTGTTAAAACATTCATATTCATGCTTTAGGATATATACTATGAATAATTTTAGCATTTGACATGCAAAAGTGACGAAAACGTGGTACCAATTAGATAATAAACATTGAATTTTTGTGTGTCAGTTTAATGAATACGTTGAATATTGTAAGCTACATGGGCTGAATTCTAGAATACGTATCAAAATTGAAATAGCAATTTTCTTGTTGCAATGTTTTGTTTTAGTTAAAATATGATAAAGAATTATAATATTCGGGCGCGGAAGCAAATGTTTAAATGATTTTTAACAAAAATAAAGTCATATTTTACCTATTCTTGAAATTGATATTTTTGTTAAAACATTCAAATTCATGCTTTAGGATCTATACTATGGATGGTTTTAAGCATTGGATATACAAATGTGACCAAAACGTGTTACCAATCAGATAATAAACATTCAATTGTCAAGTGTCATTTTAATGAATACGTTGTATATTGTAAGCTACATGGGCTGCATTCTAGAATACCTACCACACTTGAAATTACAATTTTCTTGTTGCAATGTTTTCCTTTAGCTAAAATATGATGAAGAATTATAAACTCAGGCGCGGAAGCAAATAATTATATGATATTTACAATAATAAAGTCAGATTTTACCTATTCTTGAAATGTATATTTGTTAAAACATTCATATTTATGCTTTAGGATCTATATTATGGATGGTTTTAAGTATTGGACATGCAAAAGTGACCAAAACCTGGTACAAATGAGATAATAAACTTTCAATTTTCGGGTGTCATTTTAATGAATACGTTGTATATTGTAAGCTACATGGGCTGGATTCTAGAATACCTACCACACTTGATATAGCAATTTTCTTGCTGCAATGTTTTCTTTTAGTTAAATATGATGAAGAATTATAAATTTCGGGCGTGGAAGCAAATATTTATATGATTTTTTACAAAAATAAAGTCAGATTTCACCTATTCTTGAAATGGATATTTTTGTTAAAACATTCATGTTCTTGCTTTAGGATTTATACTATGGATAGTTTTAAGCATTGGACATGCAAAAGTGACCAAAACGTCTTACCAATCAGATAATAAACATTTAATTTTCGAGTGCTATTTTAATGAATACGTTGTATATTGGGAAATAAACAATTTCAGGAATTAAGCAAATATAGAATAGATTTTTATTGAACGAAGTCGGCTGTGTGTTTTGTGCTCTGTGTTTCTTTACAAAATTGTTGTAGAAAAAGTTTATTTCTAGTGAAATAACGGTGATTAACTAATTATATAATACTTTGTGCTTATTTTGATGTATGAACAGAGTGTGAAATCGGTGAATTTGTGAAAATAACCTGAAAAAAGTGTGCTAAAGCAAATAAAACTCACATGTGCTTTTGCGCGGCAATACGAGATGCTGCGCTTAAAAAGAAAAGTTATAAACATTTAAATATAAAAAATAATAATAGAATAAAATAAAATATAAATACAAATGCAAAATTATATAAAGAAATAAGATAAAAATAAAGAAATAAGATAAAATAAACTAATTAAAATTATATATTAAAATAAAAAATAAATAAAATAAGTAACAACCTCGGGGATCGAACAGCCGGCCCCTTGATTGCTTGTCCGACGTGCTGCCGACTGCGCTATTCTCACATATCAACTGTGAATAAATAATGCAGATAAGAGGTTTTAATAAGTTAAAAGAAACAATTTCTAAGATCTAAAATTACAGTTCTAAAGGTAGATTAGTGACAAGTAGAGAAACAATTTCAGACTTCTAATAAACTCTAATTCTAAAAATAAAATATAAATAACGTTCTGAAATAAATTAAGGTCAAAGCTCTTAAAGCTCAACGGTCTATAACAAATTAAATAAATAAAAATAAATTTATATAAAATAAAATTTAAAATAATAATAATAATAACAATAATAAAAAAAAACAATTAAATAATAAAATACAATAATATCCTACAGGAAAGACTGAAAGCAAATGAATAATAAAAATAGTAAGGAAATAGAGGAATTAAATAAAAGAAAAAGAGATCAAAGAGAGAGTACCGACGCCCCAAAAACAGAGGACGTCTTTAAAAGAAGTAAATTAGTACAGCGATCACCAGTTAAAACTAGCAAAGATTTAAATATAAAAACCGTAGACAACGCAAATAATATGGACACAGAACAAATACTAAAGGCAATTGAGAATGTAACAAAGATCATAAACGAAAACAAACAAGAATTGATTAATGAAATTAAAGAAACTAATTCCATTATAAAAAAATTAGAAAATGACATAAAAATGAAAGACGAAGAATGGAAAAAAGAAAAAGAAGATCTACTGACTAGAATAAAGAAATTAGAAAATAAAGAGAAAATGAGAGAAAAACGAGAGAAGAAAAACAATATCATAATAAAAGGTATAAAACTAGAAAATGAAAATATAGAAAATGCGGTAGAAACTTGGCTACAAGAAAATATGAAAATCGAATCTAAAGTAGTAGATGCCTACAAAATAAAAACAAAAATGAACGATGCGCTAGTAGTAAAACTATCCAATTGGGAGGAAAAACAAAAAATTATAAAAAACAAGACACTAATCTGAGGAACCAATATTTACATCGAACATGATCTCACACAACACGAAAGAGAGATTCAAGCTATGCTTAGAAGTATAGCAAAAGAAGAAACAGGAAAAGGAAACTCGACAACAGTAGCTTACAAGAAAATAAGAATAAACGAAAAATGGTTTACATGGAACGAAGTAGACAATAAAATAGAAGAAACGGCTAAGATCAATACAAAAGGTAATTTTTTAATAAAATATTAATAAGAGATAATACTAGTATAATACAGAATATAAGAATAAGATTTTGGAATATTAAGGGTATTAAGGGAAAAAATAAAGAAATCTGGGATCATTTAAAACAATATCATGTAATAGGTTTGACGGAAAGTTGGGTTGAAGAACATAACTGGAAAACAATAAAACAAAAGCTTCCACAGGACTACAATTGGAAATGTATTTATGCAACGAGAATTCATAAAAAAGGAAGAGCAAGAGGTGGAGTGATTACAGGAGTTAGAAAGAATATTGAAGAAATAGAATCAAATACGAACTTTTTAGAAAATATACAAGAAAGAAAAATTAAACTAAACAACGAGATTTGGAGAATTTTAACAATATACAATAATAACAGGCTGCATGCTATACTCACAGAAATAAATGAAAATATCTCAGAAACAGATGAAGAAAATTTAATAATAGGGGGAGATCTGAATGCCAGAATTGGAGAAAATGGAGGACTTTGTAATATAAGTACAGGTGCAATTGACAAACGCAAATCTAAAGACAAAACAACAAACACGGAAGGAACATCCTTAATAAAATGGTGTGAAGAAAGAGGATGGAATATATTAAATGGTAACTACTACGGTGATGAAGGAGGGGAATTCACTTTCATAAATACCAGAAATGAGAGATCCGTTATTGATTATGGTAAAGCAAATAATATCGCAACGGAGAAAATAATAAAATTTGAAGTAGTCGACCAAACCGATTCTGATCACCAATTAATATGTGTGACATTAAAGAACCAATGAACATTTTTAAATAAGAAACAGGAGAAAACAAGTCCAGTATGGAATGAAGAAACAATTATACACTATAGAGAAAAAATTGAAATTTTCTTAAACCAACGCGAAGAACAAGAACCAGAAGCTGAAATAAATGAATTAACAAGAGAAATAAATACGGCAATGACAACTAAAACAAAAAATATATATACGAGCACAATACACAAAAACGACTGGTGGGATAAAGAATGCAAAGAGAAGCAAAATGACTTAAGAAGATGTCTACGACACGTTAGGAAAGGACATGCAACATATGAGATATACAAGCAGAAAAGAAAAGAATATATAGCAATATGTAAAGAAAAGAAAAAACACATGAACGTAGATCAATCCAAGAACTGTACAATATAAACTCTGAAACACAAGCATGGAAGTATATAAACAATGAAAGAAAGAAAATCAGACAGACACCTGACGAAAATATAACTGAAGAAGCATGGCAACTACACTTCCAAAATTTACTACAAGGAATTGATAAAGAACCTAATCAAGAAATCATAATTTCCCTGGAAGACGAACAACAAGGATTCAGATCAGGGAGATCTTGTACAGATGCCGTCTTTGTTTTAAGACAAATAACAGAGAAATCAATTGAATACAATAAACCTGCTTATATATGTTTTATTGATCTAGTTAAAGCATTTGACCGTGTTCATTTAAAAGATATCATACATCTCCTTTACAACCGTCAGATCCCATATAATCTTATCAAGACTATAGAAAATATCTATACGGCAAACCAGATCCAAGCGAAAATAAACGGTGAACTTACCAAACCCATACCGGCTGGTGATGGCATCCGACAAGGAGATTCATTGAGCCCCCTGCTCTTTAATATCATTATGGACGAAATAATAATAAAAGTGCATACAATGAAAGGATACAAAATGGGAGACAACGAAATATACATATTATGCTAAGCCGACGACGCAGCATTAGTTGCAGAAAATGAAGATGATCTACAACGACTTTTACATCAATTCAACAACACAGCTAAAATATTTAATATGACCATATCCGCTTCTAAGACAAAATGTATTACAACAACTCGTACTCCTCTGAGATGTAATCTTGAAGTGGACGGAGAAATTATTTAACAAAAAATGAAATTTAAATATTTAGGCATAGAAATATCGGGCTATGGTGATGTTGAAAGTGAAGTGAGAGAGCAAACAACAAAAGTGGCGAAAATAGCAGGGTGCCTAAACGACACAATATGGCGAAACAAAAATATAAGAATTGAAGTCAAATCAAGAATCTATAAAACAGCCATAAGACTGATTATGACATATACAGCAGAAACAAGACCGGATACAGCAAAAACAAAAAGATTACTAGAAACAACAGAAATGAAGGTACTTCGCAGAATAACTGGGAAGACACTATTAGATAAAGAAAAAAATGATAACATAAGGCACATGTGTAACGTAGAAGATATTAACAACTGGGTTCTAAATAGGAAGAAGGAATGGAACGAACATATTAACAGAATGCAAGAAAGAAGAATAGTAAGAATCGCTCGTGATAAATCGCCAGTAGGACGTAGGAATGTAGGTCGCCCCCGGAAGAGATGGAGCGACAACTTAAACACGGAAGCAGGTAAATGAAGAATAAACAAGCGATTACGCCTATAATAAAGAAGGAAGATGAAGAAGACGTTGTATATTGTAAGCTACATGGGCTGGATTCTAGAATACCTACCACACTTGAAATAGCAATTTTCTTGTTGCAATGTTTTCTTTTAGCTGAAATATGATAAAAAATTATAAAACTCGGGCGCGGAAGCAAATATTAATATGATTTTATACAGAAATATAAAGTCAGATTTTACCTTTTCTTCATGAATACGCTGTATATTGTAAGCTACATAGGCTGGATTCTAGAATACCTACCACACTTGATATACCAATTTTCTTGTTGCAATGTTTTCTTTTAGCTAAAATATGATGAAGAATTATAAAATTCGGGCGCGGAAGCAAATATTTATATGATTTTTTACAAAAATAAAGTCAGATTTTACCTACTCTTGAAATGGATATTTTTGTTAAAACATTCATATTCATGCTTTAGGATCTATACTATGGACGGTTTTAAGCATTGTACGTGCTAAAGTGACCAAAACGTGGAACCAATCAGGTAATAAACATTCAATGTTCGGGTGTCATTTTATTCAATACGTTGTATATTGTAAGCTACATGGGCTAGATTCTAGAATACCTACCACACGTGAAATAGCAATTTTCTTGTCGCAATGTTTTCTTTTAGCTAAAATATGATAAAGAATTATAAAATTCGGGCGCAGAAACAAATATTTATATAATTTTTTACAAAAATAAAGTCAGATTTTACCTATTCTCGAAATAGATATTTTTGTTAAAACATTCATAATCATGCTTTAGGATCTATACTATGGATGGTTTTAAGCATTAGACATGCAAAAGTGACCAAAACGTGGTACCAATCAGATAATAAACATTCAATTTTCGGGTGTCATTTTATTGAATACGTTATATATTGTAAGCTACATGGTCTGGATTCTAGAATACCTACCACACTTGAAATAGCAATTTTCTTGTTGCTATGTTTTCTTTTAGCTGAAATGTGATAAAAATTTATAAAATTCGGGCGCGAAAGCAAATATTTATATGATTTTTTATAAAAATAAAGTCAGATTTTACCCATTCTTGAAATAGATATTTTTGTTAAAGCATTCATAATCATGCATTAGGATCTATACTATGGATGGTTTTAAGCATTGGACATGCAAAAGTGACCAAAACGTGGTACCAATCAGATAATAAACATTCAATTTTCTGGTGTCATTTTAATGAATACGTTGTATATTGTAAGCTACATGGGCTATATTTTAGAATATCTACCACACTTAAAATAGCAATTTTCTTGTTGCAATGTTTTCTTTTAGCTGAAATGTGATAAAAAATTATAAAATTTGGGCGCGGAAGCAAATATTTATATGATTTTTTACAAAAATAAAATCAAATTTTACCTATTCTTGAAATAGATATTTTTGTTAAAGCATTCATAATCATGCATTAGGATCTATACTATGATGGTTTTAAGCATTGGACATGCAAAAGTGACCCAAAACGTGGTACCAATCGGATAATAAACATTCAATTTTCTGCTGGCATTTTAATGAATACGTTGTATATTGTAAGCTACATGGGCTATATTTTAGAATATTTACCACACTTAAAATAGCAATTTTCTTGTTGCAATGTTTTCTATTAGCTGAAATGTGATAAAAAATTATAAAATTTGGGCGCGGAAGCAAATATTTATATGTTTTTTTTACAAAAATAAAGTCAAATTTTACCTATTCTTGATGAATACGTTGTATATTGTAAGCTACATGGGCTGGATTCTAGAATACCTTCCACACGTGAAATAGCAATTTTCTTGTTGCAATGTTTTCTTTTAGCTAAAATATGATAAAAAAATATAAAATTCGGGCGCAGAGGCAAATATTTATATAATTTTTTACAAAAATAAAGTCAGATTTTACCTATTCTTGAAATAGATATTTTTGTTAAAACATTCATTATCATGCTTTAGGATCTATAATAAGGATGGTTTTAATCATTGATAATGCAAATGTGACCAAAACGTGGTACCAATAAGATAATAGACATTTAATTTTCGGGTGTCATTTTAATGAATACGTTGTATATTGTAAGCTACATGGTCTGGATTCTAGAATACCTACCACACTTGAAATAGCAATTTTCTTGTTGCAATGTTTTCTTTTAGCTGAAATGTGATCAAAAATTATAAAATTCGGGCGCGGAAGCAAATATTTATATGATTTTTTACAAAAATAAAGTCAGATTTTACCTTTTTTTGATGAATACGTTGTATACTGTAAGCTACATGGGCTGGATTTTAGAATACCTACCACACTTGAAATAGCAATTTTCTTGCTGCAATGTTTTCTTTTAGCTAAACTATGATGATGAATTATGAAATTCAGGTGCAGAAGCAAATATTTATATGATTTTTTACAAAAATAAAGACAGATTTTACCTATTCTTGAAATGGATATTTTTGTTAAAACATTCATAATCATGCTTTAGGATCTAAAATATGGATGGTTTTAATCATTGGACATGCAAAAGTGACCAAAACGTGGTACCATTCAGATAATAAACATTTAATTTTCGGGTGTCATTTTAATGAATACGTTGTATATTGTAAGCTACATAGTCTTTATTCTAGAATGCCTACCACACTTGCAATAGCAATTTTCTTGTTGCAATGTTTTCTTTTAGCTGAAATGTGATTAAAAATTATAAAATTCGGGCGCGGAAGCCAATATTTATATGATTTTTTACAAAAATAAAGTCAGATTTTACCTATTCTTGATGAATACGTTGTATATTGTAAGCTACATGGCCTGGATTCTAGAATACCTACCACACTTAAACTAGCAATTTTCTTGTTGCAATGTGTCCTTTTAGCTAAAATATGATGAAGAATTATAAGATTCGTGTTCGGTAGCAAATATTTTTATGATTTTTTTTAAAAATAAAGTCAGATTTTACCTATTCTTAAAATGGATCTTTTTGTTAAAACATTCATATTCATGATTTAGGATTTTTACTATGGATGATTTTAAGCATTGGACATGCAAAAGTGACCAAAACGTGGTACCAATCAGATAATAAACATTCATTTTTCGGGTGGTCATTTTAATGAATACGTTGTATATTGTAAGCTACTTGGGCTGGATTCTAGAATACCTACCACACTTGAAATAGCAATTTTCTTGTTGCAATGTTTTCTTTTAGCTAAATTATGATGAAGAATTATAAAATTTGGGCGCAGAAGCAAATATTTATATAATTTTTTAAAAAAATAAAGTCAGATTTTACCTATTCTTGAAATAGATATTTTTGTTAAAACATTCATAATCATGCTTTAGGATCTATACTATGGATGGTTTTAAGCATTGGACATGCAAAAGTGACGAAAACGTGGTAAGTATCAGATAATAAACATTCAATTTTCTGGTGTCATTTTAATGAATACGTTGTATATTGTAAGCTACATGGGCTATATTTTAGAATATCTACTACACTTAAAATAGTAATTTTCTTGTTGCAATGTTTTCTTTTAGCTGAAATGTGATAAAAAATTATAAAATTCGGGCGCGGAAGCAAATATTTATATGATTTTTTACAAAAATAAAGTCAAATTTTACCTATTCTTGATGAATACGTTGTATATTGTAAGATACATGGGCTGGATTCTAGAATACCTACCACACGTGAAATAGCAATTATTTTGTTGCAATGTTTTCTTTTAGCTAAAATATTATGAAAAATTATAAAATTCGGGCGCGGAAGCAAAATTTTATATGATTTTTTACAAAAATAAAGTTAGATTTTACTTTTCTTGATGAATACGTTGTATATTGTAAGCTACATGGGCTGGTTTCTAGAATACCAACCACACTTGAAATAGCAATTTTCTTGTTGCAATGTTTTCTTATAGATAAAATATGATGAAAAATTATAAAATTCGGGCGCGGAAGCAAATATTTTTTAGATTTTTTACAAAAATAAAGTCAGATTTTACCTATTCTAGAAATGGATATTTTTGTTAAAACATTCATATTCATGCTTTAGGATCTATACTATGGATAATTTTAGCATTGGACATCCAAAAGTGATCATAACGTGGTGCCAATTAGATAATAAACATTTAATTTTCGGGTGTCATTTTAATGAATACGTTGTATATTGTAAGCTACATAGGCTATATTCTAGAATACCTACCACACTTGAAATAGTAATTTTCTTATTGCAATGTTTTCTTTTAGCTAAAATATTTTGAAGAATTATAAAATTCGGCCGCGGAAGCAAATATTTATATGATTTTTTAGAAAAATTAAGTTTGATTTTCTCTTTTCTTGATGAATACGTTGTATATTATAAGCTACATGGGCTGGATTCTACAATACCTACCACATTAAAATAGCAAATTTTTTTGTTGCAATGTTATCATTTAGCAAAAATATGATGAAGAATTATAAAATTCGTGCGCGGAAGCAAATATTTATATGATTATTTACAGAAATAAAGTCAGAATTAACCTATTCTTGATGAATACCTTGTATATTGTATGCTGCATGGGCTGGATTTTAGAATACCTACTACACTTGAAACAGCAATTTTCTTTTTGCAATGTTTTCTTTTAGCTAAAATATGATAAAAAATTATAAATTCGGGCGCGGAAGCAAATATTTATATGTTTTTTGACAAAAATAAAGTCAGATTTTACCTATTTTTCAAAAGGATCTTTTTGTTAAAACGTTCATATTCATGCTTCAGGATCTATACTATGGATAATTTTAGCATTGGACATGCAAAAGTGACCATAACGTGGTACCAATCAGATAAAAAACATTCAATTTTCAAGTGTCATTTTTATGAATACGTTGTATATTGTAAGCTACATGAGCTGAATTCTAGAATACCAACCCCACATGAAATAGCAATTTTCTTGTTGCAATGTTTTCTTTTAGCTAAAATATGATGAAGAATTATAATATTCGGGCGCGGAAGCAAATATTTATATGTTTTTTTACAAAAATAAAGTCAGATTTTACTTATTTTTGAAATGGATCTTTTTGTTAAAACATTCATATTCATGCTTCAGGATCTATACTATGGATAAGTTTAGTATTGGACATGCAAAAGTGACCATATTGTGGTACCAATCAGATAATAAACGTTCAATTTTCGGGTGTCATGTAAATGAATACGTTATATATTGTAAGCTACATGGGCTGGATTCTAGAATACCTACCACACTTGAACTAGCAATTTTCTTGTTGCAATGTTTTCTTTTAGCTAAAAGATAATAAAGAATTATAAAATTCTGGCGCGGAAGCAAATTTTTATATAATTTTTTACAAAAATTAAGTCAGATTTTACTTATTCTTGAAATTGATATTTTTGTTAAAACATTCATATTCATGCTTTAGGATCTATACTATGGTTAATTTTAGCATTGGACAAGCAAAAGTGACCATAACGTGGTACCAATTAGATAATAAACATTCAATATTCAGGTGTCATTTTAATGAATACGTTGTATTTTGTAAGCTACATGGGCTGGATTCTAGAATACCTACCACACTTGAAATAGCAATTTTCTAGTTGCAATGTTTTCTTTTAGCTAAAATATGATAAAAAATTATAAAATTCGGGCGCGGAAGCAAACATTTATATGATTTTTTCAAAAATAAAGTCAGATTTTACCTATTCTTGATGAATACGTTCTATATTGTAAGCTACATGGGCTGGATTCTAGAATACCCACCATACTTGAAATAGCAATTTTCTTGTTGCAATGTTTTCTTTTAGCTAAATTTTGATGAAGAATTATAAAATTCGGGCGCGTAAGCAAATATTTATAAATTTTTTTACAAAAATTAAGTAAGATTATACCTATTCTTGACGAATACGTTGTATATTGTTAGCTACATGGGCTAGATTCTAGAATACCTACCACACTTAAAATAGCAATTTTCTAGTTGCAATGTTTTCTTTTAGCTAAAATATGATAAAAAATTATAAAATTCGGGCGCGGAAGCAAACATTTATATGATTTTTTCAAAAATAAAGTCAGATTTTACCTTTTCTTGATGAATACGTTGTATATTGTAAGCTACATGAGCTGGATTCTAGAATACCTACCACACTTTAAATAGCAACTTTCTTGATGCAATGTTGTCTTTTAGCTAAAATATGATGAAGAATTATAAAATTCGAGCGTAGAAGCAAATATTTATATGATTTTTTTCAAAAATAAAGTCAGATTTTACCTATTCTTGAAATGGATATTTTTGTTAAAACATTCATATTCATGCTTTAGGATCTATACTATGGATAATTTTAGCATTGGACATGCAAAAGTGACCATAACGTGGTGCCAATCAAAATTATAAAATTCGGGCGCGGAAGCAAACATTTATATGATTTTTTCAAAAATAAAGTCAGATTTTACCTTTTCTTGATGAATACGTTGTATATTGTAAGCTACATGAGCTGGATTCTAGAATACCTACCACACTTTAAATAGCAACTTTCTTGATGCAATGTTGTCTTTTAGCTAAAATATGATGAAGAATTATAAAATTCGAGCGTAGAAGCAAATATTTATATGATTTTTTTCAAAAATAAAGTCAGATTTTACCTATTCTTGAAATGGATATTTTTGTTAAAACATTCATATTCATGCTTTAGGATCTATACTATGGATAATTTTAGCATTGGACATGCAAAAGTGACCATAACGTGGTGCCAATCAGATAATAAACATTTAATTTTCGGGTGTCATTTTAATGAATACGTTGTATACAAAGTGCCACCATTGCTATCTCGAGAACTATAAGAGCTACGAGGTTGATTAAATTAGCAAAGAAAAATTTGTTTTTTTCCTCCAGTGGTTCTCAAAATACGAGACACAACTTTCTTATTTTAAATGAGAACGTATGTTTATTTTTAGGTTATTCGATAGAGTATTTTTTTCTGAATTCAACATTCTATGTTCATGTTCTATGTTCATGTTCTATGTTCATGTTCTATGATCATGTTCTATGTTCATGTTCTATGTTCATGTTCTATGTTCATGTTCTATGTTCATGTTCTATGTTCATGTTCTATGTTCATGTTCTATGTTCATGTTCTATGTTCATGTTCTATGTTCATGTTCTATGTTCATGTTCTATGTTCATGTTCTATGTTCATGTTCTATGTTCATGTTCTATGTTCATGTTCTATGTTCATGTTCTATGTTCATGTTCTATGTTCATGTTCTATGTTCATGTTCTATGTTCATGTTCTATGTTCATGTTCTATGTTCATGTTCTATGTTCATGTTCTATGTTCATGTTCTATGTTCATGTTCTATGTTCATGTTCTATGTTCATGTTCTATGTTCATGTTCTATGTTCATGTTCTATGTTCATGTTCTATGTTCATGTTCTATGTTCATGTTCTATGTTCATGTTCTATGTTCATGTTCTATGTTCATGTTCTATGTTCATGTTCTATGTTCATGTTCTATGTTCATGTTCTATGTTCATGTTCTATGTTCATGTTCTATGTTCATGTTCTATGTTCATGTTCTATGTTCATGTTCTATGTTCATGTTCTATGTTCATGTTCTATGTTCATGTTCTATGTTCATGTTCTATGTTCATGTTCTATGTTCATGTTCTATGTTCATGTTCTATGTTCATGTTCTATGTTCATGTTCTATGTTCATGTTCTATGTTCATGTTCTATGTTCATGTTCTATGTTCATGTTCTATGTTCATGTTCTATGTTCATGTTCTATGTTCATGTTCTATGTTCATGTTCTATGTTCATGTTCTATGTTCATGTTCTATGTTCATGTTCTATGTTCATGTTCTATGTTCATGTTCTATGTTCATGTTCTATGTTCATGTTCTATGTTCATGTTCTATGTTCATGTTCTATGTTCATGTTCTATGTTCATGTTCTATGTTCATGTTCTATGTTCATGTTCTATGTTCATGTTCTATGTTCATGTTCTATGTTCATGTTCTATGTTCATGTTCTATGTTCATGTTCTATGTTCATGTTCTATGTTCATGTTCTATGTTCATGTTCTATGTTCATGTTCTATGTTCATGTTCTATGTTCATGTTCTATGTTCATGTTCTATGTTCATGTTCTATGTTCATGTTCTATGTTCATGTTCTATGTTCATGTTCTATGTTCATGTTCTATGTTCATGTTCTATGTTCATGTTCTATGTTCATGTTCTATGTTCATGTTCTATGTTCATGTTCTATGTTCATGTTCTATGTTCATGTTCTATGTTCATGTTCTATGTTCATGTTCTATGTTCATGTTCTATGTTCATGTTCTATGTTCATGTTCTATGTTCATGTTCTATGTTCATGTTCTATGTTCATGTTCTATGTTCATGTTCTATGTTCATGTTCTATGTTCATGTTCTATGTTCATGTTCTATGTTCATGTTCTATGTTCATGTTCTATGTTCATGTTCTATGTTCATGTTCTATGTTCATGTTCTATGTTCATGTTCTATGTTCATGTTCTATGTTCATGTTCTATGTTCATGTTCTATGTTCATGTTCTATGTTCATGTTCTATGTTCATGTTCTATGTTCATGTTCTATGTTCATGTTCTATGTTCATGTTCTATGTTCATGTTCTATGTTCATGTTCTATGTTCATGTTCTATGTTCATGTTCTATGTTCATGTTCTATGTTCATGTTCTATGTTCATGTTCTATGTTCATGTTCTATGTTCATGTTCTATGTTCATGTTCTATGTTCATGTTCTATGTTCATGTTCTATGTTTTTGCTAGGATTACTTCATTAAAGTTTCGACTGTATTTTCCGTTGTTTACATTTGCTCTAAATTTATAACAAGAAAATCATACCTTGTTTTTCAACACAAATTGCACAACTGTCTAAACAATTCAAAAGACATATCTGTACCAACGTGATCATCAAAAATATGTTTCAAATTAGTATTATCGTTATGTTTAAAAACAAGAAGCATGTTTAAAGTATCGCGTATCATTTGTTTAGGTACACGACTATATTTTTGACAAAGGTAAAAACAACTTACGAATCTATATCTACCCCTGCTAAAATATTCTTCTATAACCTCTTGTTTATCACTAGCAACATTGTCAAATATAATTACTGATAAAGGTTGAATTTCTTCAACTCGTAATACATCATCTGGGTTATTATATGTAAAGAAACCAATTTTATTTTCTTTCTTAATATGTTTATTTATTTCACTTACATAATTTTCAAGATATTTGTATAATGGTTGATTTAAAGACTTTGAATATATATAGATGTTGCTATACACTGTACTATTTTTAGGATCTGACAATATTCGAACTAAAATATTTGTTTTGCCACAATTTGACGAACCTATTATTGCAGCTGTAATTATATTAGGAAAATATTTATATAACTGTTTGGTTTCTTCTTCTATAATACATTTTTGTAAACCGTTACTAAGTTTTCTTATTACAAATTCGGGTAAAGCTAATTTTGACATCATTTAATTACATATAATTATTATTCTTTCTTTATTAAGTTATTTCCAGGACTATATGCAAGATATGATTCACTTAAAGTAACACAATGAATTATAGTATTTGCTGTTGCCTGTCTTTCGAATGTAAAGTTAATAGTAAGGTTAGAAGGTGTTTCTTTTATAATTTCACTCTTATACGTTAAATCAAACACAAACAAGGGATACTTTGTAATAAAATCATATTTTTTAGTATTATTATTTAATAAGATTAAATCTATATCTGGAAAATATGTTTTCTTAAAATCACAATACATTGAATACGGTCTATTACACATGTTCTTTTTGTTATTCATCTCCAAATCTTCTGGGAAATAATAGTCAACTTCGCTAAACAATAATTTTATATTTTCTAGATCACAAAAATCAAATTCTGAATTGTTCTTTGTATAGTCAAATTCTTTGTTTGTTTGTAAAACTACTATAACATATCAAAGTCTTTTAGATAAAGTTGTAATTGACCAAGAATAATTTTTAGATTGTGACGTGAAAGTGGGATGATTTATGTAAGTCCAATTTAAGTATGGTATTGTTAAATATTTATTTGATTCAATTAATTTATTGATATTAATTTTCACATCTATGTTTGGTATAATATGAGGTATTTCCCAAATAATATCAGATAAATCAATTTTCAATTCTTTATCTTTAAATTTTTCTATTGAAGCTCCTTTAATTATTAAACAATTCGCGTCACTAGTGTTTCTTAAAAATTCTATTGACTGAGATACTCTTAATATTGGTTTCCCATATTTTTCAAATATTGATAATATATATTTAACTGGAATATTTATTGAATAATAACCGTCTTTAGTAATTTAATTTAAATCGTCCCAACCTTCAAGACTAGAATTATTTTGTAATATAAGTAATGTACTATTACCAGGACTATTTACTTCTTGTACTACCTTATTATTAATTTTATATACTATATCACTAAACATATGCATATAACCATTTTTTACAAATTTTATATTTTTGTAATCATCTTTTAAGTCAATATCTGAACAAACAATTCGGCCATTCAAAATAATATTACTATTAGCTGTATCAAATTGCGCATCTTGACTATTAATATTAATAGATATCCGTCTATTTGTATCATTAATATACTCTTTTAATTGAGGGTAATATCCATGAAAATCATATTTTTCTATTAGTTGTCTCTCACTTTTTGGAGCACCAGTAAACACTAGTGACGTACTCATTCATATAGAAAAAAATAGCGCTAGCAACCTGAATTATTTGATTTTCTGAATCTTGAGTTGTTTTTCTATATATTCACCTCTAAAATCAACAAGCTCGCCAAACTGATCTTTTATTTCTAGTCTAACGTAATCTATAGAAGTTCTACCTGTTAATGGATAATAATCTAAATTATTTGGTTCCTCTGCTATGTCGTATCCTGGATTAACTTTAATATAAAAATCATAAATAATGTCAGTTTGTTTTGAGTTCACATATTGTCCTATTGCTAGAGGACAGTGAATGTTAACAGATTTAATTTTGAAAATATCAACCTCGTTGTCTGAAATATATTTCTTGTTTGCTTCAGTTGTTTGTTTGTTGAAACCCAATAAAATTAATATATAAGTAGCATCTATTAAAATTGAGTACGGAGATTCTATTTCACATTTAAAAGTATTAGTATTGGGTGTTAACACAAAATCATCGCCAATTTTTTCTTCAAGAATGTCTTTTATGTGGTTAACAGAATAAGTACCGTCCTCAATAATAAATGTTACAAATTTGTTGTTTTTAATAATTGTAAGTGTGTTCTTTTTTAACTTTTTAGAAACATTTGGTATTTTGAAACTTGAATTAAATTTTCGAATACACATTTCATAGTTTCCGTCACATATATCTAATGGTGGATAATACCTCGCTTCCAAGAGAGAAGAATTTAAGTTTCCAGAATTACTTAATTTATATATTCTGCTTTCCATTTATTACTCAAAAATATTAAGCATAATTTACCACATATAGTTTGATATTTCTGATATCTAACATAATTGTAATATATAATTACTACACCTGAGCTCTCAAAATATTTTATTAATTTCTTTTCGGGGTTAACATTTCCAAACGAATCAAAATAGTAAATTGTTTTATTAATTTTCTTATAAGCAACCCAATGAGTGCCGTTTCCTGAGTTTGAGTCTAAATTTACAATGCCAGATTAATTTTTATGAATTTTCTTTGGTAATGTGTCATCTATAAATACACCTCTAAAATATGGAACTTTTAATTGATTACCGTAGTCTACTAATTCAATATTGGATAATGGACTGTCTGGAATACTTTCGATTTTTTTTTTTGACTTGTTCCATTCTAAGTCACCCACTGAAAACATACCTTTCCCAGTTTTAGTTTTCTTAACTCCTGAACCTGTAGCTTTTTTGTAAGCATGTCCTGCTATTGCTGCTGCAGTTTCAGATAATAATCCTTTAGCTATAAGCGTTAACAAAGCAGCTAAAGCAAATGGTAAAAATCCACCATGTGTTTCGGATATTTTTCTTAAAGAACCACCTGTTTTTGTTTCAACACTATTTAGATTTTTTAGAATTTTAGCAGATGGTAAATATTGAGTTTCACCAGTTTTTTGGTGTTTCAGTAAAGATTGTAGAGGTATTTTTATAGAACCTCCTTGTTTTTCTAATTTTAGTATTGTATCTGTTACATTTTTGGAAGTTGAACCAGTTTTCTTCAGTGCATTAATTAAAGTTGTTGCTAAGAAATTTATTGATTGTAGGAAGCTACCGCCCTCTTTACCTAATTTATTTACTTGACATGGAGATAACTTTATAGTTGTACCAGTCTGCTTTGTCGTAGCTTGTTGAATTTTGTTTTTTTGAGATTGAGTTAGTACACTACTCATTTTGTTATTTATTACAGAAGAATTAATTCCTACACTTATTTTACGTTTAGCTTTCATTATATTTGTAACTAACACTGCCGCAGATTTTTCTCCCAATGAAGCGTCTTTACTTTTAACTCTGCCCCAAGCATTGTGTTCTAATATTTGATCTGCTTTATTTCTATTGGGAACATCTTTATATTAAGAATATGTAATATCGTGTTCTCTGCATGCTTCATCTAATGGATTAATGCCTTTGTCACCTCTAGATAATCGCTTTTGTAACTTGGTACCTGGTCTACAATAATTATAACCTGGTATATGTGCTTCAATTGGTAAATCATTTATAAATGGAAGAATATTTAGAAAAAAGAAAATATGTTTATCGTAAAAGTTTTAAATATTATAGTAATATTAATATTGGAATGCATGTGGGTGAATTAATTTTCACAGGAAGTAGTTTAACAGCTTTTGCGTTTGTGCCTCTTCCAGCATTATCTCTTGGTAGTGCAATTTTAATGGGTCTGAATAAATTATTAAATATTAAAGAAAAAGTTATTGAATTTAAAATGTGCTACAAGTTTTATAGTGATATGTCTTTATTGTTAAAATCTGGTAAAATTAGGAAAGAAGAAATTTACGACAAGGAACGTGACTTTTTAGATAGTATTAATTATTTTGCTGTAGAAAAATATTTAAAGAAGAAAAAATTAAATGGTTATACAACTTAAGTAGTCCGAGTAAGAATTGTTCTGTATAATAATAGTTTAATTATCTAAATAATAAATTGTATGTTATGAATTTGTTTGTTGTTTCTTTCAATTCACCTGCATAAACTAAATCAACAGAACATCTGTTCGGTGTGACGTCATCGCAGTGCAATAAAAATTTGTAACGTTATCACAGAACAATTGTTCGGTGTGACGTCATAGTGACGTAATGCGGTATAGCTGTTCGGTATGAGTCATAGCTACGTACTGTGATTTTATAAACAGAACAACTGTTCGCTGTAATATTTAAAATTGTTTAGTTTATGATAGCAAAGTCATCGCTGAAGAGCTGTTCGGTGTGAGTCGTACATATATTTTTTAAATATATATTGTCATATACTTGTTTATTGTTTCTTTCTATTTTACCTTTATAAACTAAATCAACAGAACAACTGCTCGTTGTGACGTCATCGCTGTGTGCAGCGTTTTTCTAGTGGATACATCTACACCAGTGCAATAAAAATTTGTAACGTTATCACAGAACAATTGTTCGGTGTGACGTCATAGTGACGTAATGCGGTATAGCTGTTCGTTATGAGTCATACGCAGAAGAGATGTTCAGTATGATAAAATATTCAGTATTTAATAAATAAATTCAATGTCATGTATCTGTTTATTGTTTCTATCTATTTTACCCTTATACACTAAACTAGGTGGGTTTTTATTTAGTCCTTTAATTTGTGGAATTAATTTATTAAATCTTTGTGGTAATAATACTTTGCAGTATTCTAAATTCACTATAACTTGTGTGACGTAATTTCCTGTATTAGTTTCAAACGATATAACTCTATAAATTTTATTTAATTCTAATTCAGATAATTTTATAAATTGAGAAGATGCGCTGTTCAACATACTTGCGTAGTTAGTTTTGTTCTCCATTTAATACAATAAAATTTTAAAAATATATTTTAATACAGTCCTATCCTTTTAATAAATACCTTTTTGCTCCTTCTTTAAATAATATTCATTCTTGAGTTCTGATAACCATTTATTTGATCTAATACGTCAGCTGAAGCGAATTTGTCTGCGACTATTCTTGAACCGTGAACTCCAGTAAATATTAACCTGTGACGTTACAACTTTATAATACATGAAAATAAGTTATTTACTTACCATCGAATAAATACCGAGCCTAACTGTTCTACAACATATATGAAATATTCTAACGCTAACAAACTATGCTAAGTTTATCAATCTGTACAGCCGTGGCATTACCAAACAATTTTTATTAAACAGTTTGGACATTTTAAGCGCAAGGACCATAAAGACATGTTTTTTGCAAAAAATACTATAAAAATTATAAAAAATGTGTGGTTTTAAGGTATTTTCGTGAATGCGTTTTGGACCTCTCAGGTTTTAAAAAAAAGTGTCCTGGAGTGTCTCATATAATAAGCTAGGAGATAGTGTCTTCTGACGGTAGGTGAAATCTCCGGAATCTCCTTGCGCTAGAAGTGGCTTTTTAGATACTACTCTAAAAGAAAACAGCCCATGTAGCTTACAATATACAACGTATTCATTAAAATGACACCCGAAAATTGAATGTTTATTATCTGTTTGGTACCACGTTATGGTCACTTTTGCATTTCAATGCTAAATTTATCCCTAGTATAGATTCTAAAGCATGAATATGAATGTTTTAACAAAAATATCAATTTCAAGAATAGTTAAAATATGACTTTATTTTTGTAAAAAATCATATAAATATATGCTTCCGCGCCCGAATTTTATAATTCTTCATCATATTTTAACTTAAAAAACATTGCAACAGGAAAATTGCTATTTCAAGTGTGGTAGATATTCTAGAATCCAGCCAATGTAGCTTACAATATACAACGTATTCATCAAGAAAAGGTAAAATGTGAATTTTTTGTGTAAAAAATCATATAAATATTTGCTTCCGCGCCCGAATTTTATAATTCTTCATAATATTTTAGCTAAAAGAAAACATTGCTACAAGAAAATTGCTATTTCAAGTGTGGTAGGTATTCTAGAATCCAGCCCATGTACCTTACAATATACAACGTATTCATGAAGAATAGGTAAAATCTGACTTTATTTTTATAAAAAATCATATAAATATTTGCTTCCGCCCCCGAAATTTATAATTCTTCATCATATTTTAGCTAAAAGAAAACGTTGCAACAAGAAAATTGCTATTTCAGGTGTGGTAGGTATTCTAGAATCCAGCCCATGTACCTTACAATATACAACGTATTCATTAAAATGATACCCGAAAATTGAATGTTTATTATCTGTTTGGTACCACGATATGGTCACTTTTGCATGTCCAATGCTAAAATTATCCATAGTATAAATTCTCAAGCATGAATATGAATGTTTTAACAAAAATATCAATTTCAAGAATAGGTAAAATATGACTTTATTTTTGTAAAAAAATGATATAAATATTTGCTTCCGCGCCCACATTTTATAATTCTTCATCATATTTTAGCCAAAAGAAAGTATTGCAACAAGAAAATAGCTATTTCAAGTGTGGTAGGTATTCTAGAATCCAGCCCATGTAGCGTACAATATACAACGTATTCATTAAAATGACACCAGAAAATTAAATTTTTATTTTCTGTTTGGTACCACGTTATGGTCACTTTTGCATGTCCAATGCTAAAATTATCCATAGTATAGATTCTAAAGCATGAATATGAATGTTTTAACAAAAATATCCATTTCAAGAATACGTAAAATCTGACTTTATTTATGTAAAAAATCATATAAATATTTGCTTCCGCGCCCAAATATTATAATTCATCATCATATTTTAGCTAAAAGAAAACATTGCAACAAGAAAGTTGCTATTTCAAGTGTGGTAGGTATTCTAGAATCCAGCATATGTAGCTTACATTATACAACGTATTCATCAAGAAAAGGTAAAATCTGACTTTATTTTTGTAAAAAATCATATAAATATTTGCTTCCGCACCCGAATTTTATAATTTTTCATCATATTTTAACTAAAAGAAAGCATTGCAACATAAAAATTGCTATTTCAAGTGTGGCAGTTATTCTAGAATCCAGCCCATGTAGCTTACAATATACAACGTTTTCACTAAGAATAGGTAATATCTGATTTAATTTTTGTAAAAAATCATATAAATATTTGCTTCCGCGCCCGAATTTTATAATTCTTCGTCATATTTTAACTAAAAGAAAGCATTGCAACAAGAAAATTGCTATTTCAACTGTGGTAGGTATTCTAGAATCCAGCCCATGTAGCTTACAATATTTAACGTATTCATAAAAATGACACCCGAAAATTGAATGTTTATTATCTGATTGGTACCACGTTATGGTCACTTTTGCATGTCCAATGCTAAAATTATCCATAGTATAGATTCTAAAGCATGAAAATGAATGTTTTGACAAAAATATCCATTTCAAGAAGAGGTAAAATCTGACTTTATTTTTGTAAAAAATCATATAAATATTTGCTTCCGCGACCAAATATTATTATTCTTCATCATATTTTAGCTAAAAAAAAACATTGCGACAAGAAAGTTGCTATTTCAAGTGTGGTAGGTATTCTAGAATCCAGCCCATGTAGCTTACATTATACAACGTATTCATCAAGAAAAGGTAAAACCTGACGTTATTTTTGTAAAAAATCATATAAATATTTGCTTTCTCTCCCGAATTTTATAATTCTACATCATATTTTAGCTAAAAGAAAACATTGCAACAAGAAAATTACTATTTCAAGTGTGGTAGGTATTCTAGAATCTAGCCAATGGAGCATACAATATGAAACGTATTCATCAAGAAAAGGTAAAATCTGACTTTATTTTTTTTTAACATCATATAAATATTTGCTTCCGCGTCCGAATTTTATAATACATCATCATATTTTAGCTAAAAGAAAACATTGCAACAAGAAAATTGCTATTTCATTTCTGGTAGGTATTCTAGAATTTAGTACATGTAGCTTACAATATACAACGTATTCATCAAAACAAGGTGAAAACTGACTTTATTATTGTAAAAAATCATTTAAATATTTGCTTCCGTGACCGAATTTTACAATTCTTTATCATATTTTAGCTAAAACAAAACATTGCAACAAGAAAATTGCTATTCCAAGTCTGGTAGGTATTCTACAATCCAGTCCATGTAGCTTACAACATGCAACGTATTCAACAAGAATAGGTAAAATCGCACTTAATTTTGGAAAAAATCATATAAATATTTTCTTCCGCGCCCGAATTTTATAATTCTTTATCATATTTTAGGCTAAATGAAAACATTGCAACAAGAAAATTGCTATTTCAAGTGTGGTAGGTATTGTAGAATCCAGCCCATGTAGCTTACAATATACAATGAATTCAACAAGAAAAGGTAAAATCTGACTTTATTTTTGTAAAAAATCATATAAATATTAGCTTCCGCGCCCGAATTTTATAATTCCTCATCATATTTTAGCTAAAAGAAAGTATTGCAACAAGAAAATTGCTATTTCAAGTGTGGTAGGTATTCTAGAATCCAGCCCATGTAGCTTACAATATACAACATATTCATTAAAATGACACCAGAAAATTGAATGTTTATTTTCTGTTTGGTTCCACGTTATGGTCACTTTTGCATGTCCAATGCTAAAATTATCCATAGTATAGATTCTAAAGCATGAATATGAATGTTTTAACAAAAATATCCATTTCAAGAATAGGTAAAATCTGACATTATTTATGTAAAAAATCATATAAATATTTGCTTCCGCGCCCAAATATTATAATTCTTCATCATATATTAGCTAAATGATAAAATTGCAACAAGAAAGTTGCTATTTCAAGTGTGGTAGGTATTCTAGAATCCAGCCCATGTAGCTTACATTATACAACGTATTCATCAAGAAAAGTTAAAATCTGACCTTATTTTTGTAAAAAATCATATAAATATTTGCTTCCGCGCCCGAATTTTATAATACTTCATCATATTTTAGCTAAATGAGAACATTGCAACAAGAACATTGCTATTTCAAGTGTGGTAGGTATTCTAGAATCCAGCCAATGTAGCATACAATATACAACGTATTTATCAAGAAAAAATAAAATCTGACTTTATTTTTGTAAAAAATCATATAAATATATGCTTCCGCACCCGAATTTTATAATTTTTCATCATATTTTAACTAAAAGAAAGCATTGCAACATAAAAATTGCTATTTCAAGTGTGGCAGTTATTCTAGAAACCAGCCCATGTAGCTTACAATATACAACGTTTTCACTAAGAATAGGTAATATCTGATTTTATATTTGTAAAAAATCATATAAATATTTGCTTCCGCGCCTGAATTTTATAATTCTTCATCATATTTTGCTAAAAGAAAACATTGCAACAAGAAAATTGCTATTTCAAGTGTTGTAGGTATTCTAGAATCCAGCCCATGTAGCTTACAATATACAACGTATTCATTAAAATGACACCCGAATATTGAATGTTTATTATCTGTTTGGTACCACGTTATGGTCACTATTGCATGTCCAATGCTAAAATTATCCATAGTATAGATTCTAAAGCATGAATATGAATGTTTTGACAAAAATATCCATTTCAAGAATAGGTAAAATCTGACTTTATTTTTTTTTAAAAATCATATAAATATTTGCTTTCGCGCCCGAATTTTATAATTCATCATCATATTTTAGCTAAAAGAAAACATTGCAACAAGAAAATTGCTATTTCATTTCTGGTAGGTATTCTAGAATTTAGCACATGTAGCTTACAATATACAACGTATTCATCAAAACAAGGTGAAAACTGACTTTATTTTTGTAAAAAATCATTTAAATATTTGCTTCCGTGACCGAATTTTATAGTTCTTTATCATATTTTAGCTAAAACAAAACATTGCAACAAGAAAATTGCTATTTCAAGTGTGGTAGGTATTGTAGAATCCAGCCCATGTATCTTACAATATACAACGTATTCATTAAAATGACACCCGAATATTGAATGTTTATTATCTGTTTGATACCACGTTATGGTCAATATTGCATGTCCAATGCTAAAATTATCCATAGTATAGATTCTAAAGCATGAATATGAATGTTTTGACTAAAATATCCATTTCAAGAATAGGTAAAATCTGACTTTATTTTTGTAAAAAATCATATAAATATTTGCTTCCGCGCCCTAATATTATAATTCTATCATATTTTAGCTAAAAAAAAACATTGCGACAAGATAGTTGTTATTTGAAGTGTGGTAGGTATTCTAGAATCCAGGCCACGTAGCTTACAATATACAACGTATTCATCAAGAAAAGGTAAAATCTGACTTTTTTTTGAAAAAAATCATATAAATATGTGCTGCCGCGCCAAAATTTTATAATTATTTATCATATTTTAGCTAAAAGAAAACATTGTAACAATAAAATAGCTATTTAAAGTGTGGTAGGTATTCTAGAATCCAGCCCATGTAGCTCACAATATACAACGTATTCATCAAGAATAGGTAAAATTTGACTCTATTTTTCAAAAAATCATATAAATATTTGCTTCCGCGCCTGAATTTTATAAATCTTCATCATATGTTAGCTAAAAGAAAACATTGCAACAAGAAAATTGCTATTTCTTGTGTGGTAGGTATTCTAGAATCGAGCCCATGTAGCTTACAATATACAACGAATTCAACAAGAAAAGGTAAAATCTGACTTTATTTTTGTAAAAAATCATTTAAATATTAGCTTCCGCGCCCGAATTTTATAATTCTTCATCATATTTTAGCTAAAAAAAAAACATTTCAACAAGAAAATTGCTATTTCAAGTGTGGTAAGTATTCTAGGATCCAGCCCATGTAGCTTACAATATACAACGTATTCATCAAGAATAGGTAAAATCTGACTTTATTATTGTAAAAAATCATATAAATATTTGATTCCGCGCCCGAAATTATAATTTTTCATCATATTTTAACTAAAAGAAAACATTGCAACAAGAAAATTGCTATTTTAAGTGTGGTAGGTATTCGAGAATCCAGCCCATGTAGCATACAATATACAACGTATTCATCAAGAACAGATAAAATCTGACTTTATTTTTGTAAAAAATCATATAAATATTTGCTTCCGCGCCTGAATTTTATAATTCTTCATGATATTTTGCTAAAAGAAAACATTGCAACAAGAAAATTGCTATTTCAAGTGTGGTAGGTTTTTTTAGAAATAGCCCATTTTCCTTACAATATACAACGTATTCATTAAAATGATACCCGAAAATTGAATGTTTATTATCTGTTTGGTACCACGTTATGGTCACTTTTGCATGTCCAATGCTAAAATTATCCATTGTATAAATTCTAAAGCATGAATATGAATGTTTTAACAAAAATATCCATTTCAAGAATAGGTAAAATCTAACTTTATTTATGTAAAAAATCATATAAATATTTGCTTTCGCTCCCGAATTTTATAATTCTTCATTATATTTTAGCTAAAAGAACACATTGCAACAAGAAAATTACTATTTCAAGTGTGGTAGGTATTCTAGAATCTAGCCAATGGAGCATACAATATAAAACGTATTCATCAAGAAAAGGTAAAATCTGACTTTATTTTTTTAAAAAAATCATATAAATATTTGCTTCCGCGCCCGAATTTTATAATTCATCATCATATTTTAGGTAAAAGAAAACATTGCAACAAGAAAATTGCTATTTCATTTCTGGTAGGTGTTCTAGAATTTTGCACATGTAGCTTACAATATACAACGTATTCGTCAAAACAAGGTGAAAACTGACTTTATTTTTGTAAAAAATCATTTAAATATTTGCTTCCGTGACCGAATTTTATAATTCTTTATCATATTTTAGCTAAAACAAAACATTGCAACAAGAAAATTGCTATTCCAAGTCTGGTAGGTATTCTACAATCCAGTCCATGTAGCTTACAACATGCAACGTATTCAACAAGAATAGGTAAAATCGGACTTTATTTTTGTAAAAAATCATATAAATATTTGCTTCCGCGCCCGAATTTTATAATTCTTTATCATATTTTAGCTAAAAGAAAACATTGCAACAAGAAAATTGCTATTTCAACTGTGGTAGGTATTGTAGAATCCAGCCCATGTAGCTTACAATATACAAGGTATTCATGAAAATGACACCTGAAAATTGAATGTTTATTATCTGTTTGGTACCACGTTATGGTCACTATTGCATGTCCAATGCTAAAATTATCCATAGTATAGATTCTAAAGCATGAATATGAATGTTTTGACAAAAATATCCATTTCAAGAATAGGTAAAATCTGACTTTATTTTTGTAAAACATCATATAAATATTTGCTTCCGCGCCCAAATATTATAATTCTTCATCATATTTTAGCTAAAAATAAACATTGCGACAAGATAGTTGTTATTTGAAGTGTGGTAGGTATTCTAGAATCCAGGCCATGTAGCTTACAATATACAATGTATTCATCAAGAAAAGGTAAAATCTGACTTTTTTTTGAAAAAAATCATATAAATATGTGCTGCCGCGCCAGAATTTTATAATTATTTATCATATTTTAGCTAAAAGAAAACATTGTAACAATAAAATTACTATTTAAAGTGTAGTAGGTATTCTAGAATCCAGCCCATGTAGGTTACAATATACAACGTATTCATCAAGAATAGGTAAAATATGACTCTATTTTTCAAAAAATCATATAAATATTTGCTTTCGCGCCTGAATTTTATAAATCTTTATCATATTTTATCTAAAAGAAAACATTGCAACAAGAAAATTGCTATTTCTTGTCTGGTAGGTATTCTAGATTCGAGCCCAAGTAGCTTACAATATACAACGAATTCCACAAGAAAAGGTAAAATCTGACTTTATTTTTGTAAAAAATCATATAAATATTAGCTTCCGCTCCCGAATTTTATAATTCTTCATCATATTTTAGCTAAAAGAAAACATTGCAACAAGAAAATTGCTATTTCAAGAGTGGTAGGTATTCTAGAATCCAGCCAATGTAGCTTACAATATACAACGTATTCATCAAGAATAGGTAAAATATGACTTTATTATTGTAAAAAATCATATAAATATTTGCTTCCGCGCCCGAAATTATAATTCTTCATCATACTTTAGCTAAAAGAAAACATTGCAACAAGAAAATTGCTATTTTAAGTGTGGTAGGTATTCGAGAATCCAGCCCATGTAGCATACAATATACAACGTATTCATCAAGAACAGGTAAAATCTGACTTTATTTTTGTAAAAAATCATATAAATATTTGCTTCCGCGCCTGAATTTTATAATTCTTCATCATATTTTGCTAAAAGAAAACATTGCAACAAGAAAATTGCTATTTCAAGTGTGGTAGGTATTCTAGAATCCAGCCCATGTAGCTTACAATATACAACGTGTTCATCAAGAATAGATAAAATCTGACTTTATTTTCGGAAAAAAAAATATAAATATTTGCTTCCGCGCCCGAATTTTATAATTCTTCATCATAATTTAGCTAAAGAAAAACATTGCAACAAGAAAGTAGCTATTTCAGGTGTGGTAGGTATTCTAGAATACAGCCCATGTAGCTTACAATATACAACGTATTCATCAAGAAAAGGTAAAATCTGACTTTTTTTTTGTAAAAAATCATAGAAATATTTGCTTCCGCGCCCGAATTTTATAATCCTTCATCATATTTTAGCTAAAACAAAACATTGCAAAAAAAATTGCTAATTCAAGTGTGGTAGGTATTCTAGAATCCAGCCCATGTAGCTTGCAATATACAACTTATTCATCAAGAGTAGGTAAAATCTGACTTTATTTTTGTAAAAAATCATATAAATATTTGCTTCCGTGTCCGAATTTTATAATTCTTCCTCATATTTTAGCTAAAAGAAAGCATTGCAACAAAAAAATTGCTATTTCAAGTGTGGTAGTTATTTTCGAATCCAGCCCATGTAGCTTACAATATACAACGTATTCATTAAAATGTCACCCGAAATTTGAATGTTTATTATCTGATTTATTCAAGTATATTATTAGCGTGGAGATTGGTGTCTGTTAGTGTGTTCAATTGTTTCAAATAATCACAGAATAACGAAAACTATAAATAAATACTAACACATATTGGAAGAAAAGTGTTTAGTGCACCTCAGGAAATATTATTCGTAGAAGGCGTCTTGTATCCTTTAAAATAATAAATCTTCAGGATCTGGAAATAATTATAACCTAAAAATAAAAACAATAATCATTTGCAAAATCAGGAAATTTGCAATGAACAATACCATTAACCAAAAGAAAAAATAGTGCAACCAGGGGATTCTACACAAAGGAAATATCTTGTATCCTTTAAAAATAATAAACCCTTAAGATTTGTAAGTAATTATAACCTAAAATCAACAGCAATTCAATTACAGACAAGTTTTGACGACTGTACAATCCATTCCATACCTTGACACAATACACCTAATATTCTGCAATACAGAGACATCAGTGCAAAACTGGTCACAGAACAAAATGACAAATAAAAATAATAACGATAGTAATAGCGAGATATTAGAAGCTATAAATAAACTAAATTTGAATTTCCAAACTAGTTTACATAAACTTCACGAAGAGCTGAGGAATACAAAATCTAGTATTGAAAAACAAGTTAAAAAACAGGAAGAACAGCTGAAGGTTCACGAGATAACAATTAATGAACATACACAAATGCTATGTAAAAAATAACATATTTATTTCAGGTTTAGAAGAAACTGAAAATAATAGAGCAGGTTTAATAAATTTAGTCTTAACTTTTATAAACAATGTTATCAAAATAAACACCAATGTTAATGAAATAAATCAAATCCGTAGGCTAGGAGCCATAAAAGAAAATAAAACAAGACCGATACAGGTTCAATTTGTAACCTATATAAAAACAACAGAAATACTTTCTAGTAGAGGCAAACTTAAAGGAACAAAAATACAGATCTGGGAAGACCTTCCGAAAAGTATAATCGAAGAAAGGAGAAACCTTATACCAATTATGAAGAAATGTAGAGAGGAAGGGCATTTTGCAATTATTAAATATAATCGCCTTTATGTGGATGGTAAATTAATAAATAAGGAAGTACCAGCAACTCAAGCATCAGACAAGAAAAGAAAATTAGGTCAAGAAGGAGGAATAGAAACACAAACACCCAGTGCAAAATTACATAAAGATCAAAAATCAACAACTGTTAGGTCAAAAAATACGCCACAGACATCTAAAAAAGATAACTCAAGCGCAAATATTGTACAATACTTACAAAGAATTAGATCAAATTCTAATTCAAGCGCAACATCCTCATCAAGCCATGAACACCAAGACGAAGATTTGAACTCTACTATAATCGCCGCAGACTCAAGAATCAAGGAAACCAACAAATAGCAACTACAGCATATCCAACAACCTCACTTTAAGACGGTATCAGCTACAAACACGGTTCATGACCCAATCTCTACAATAAACAACAATTGTAGAATAACTGTAACAATCAAAAACTCCCATCCAGGCCGGTCACCTTGGGAGATTATGACCAAACCCCCCGAAGATAATAACATAAACTTAGAGCTTTATATAGGTACTTTTAATTCAACAAGCTTAGAAGATGAAAGTAGACTACAAGAACTAGAATATGCACTAGACAAAATTAAATGGGACATAATAGGTCTAGCAGAAATACGTAGGAACTATGAGGCTATCATAATACGAAAATCAGAAGGAATATTTCTACATGGCGCAGCAATTAATGGACTTTTTGGAGTAGGGTTTTACGTAAAAAATAAATGGAAAAATTCAATTCTAAAATTCCAACCCGTCAATGAGAGAATAGCAATATTACTAATAAAAATTAACAATAAACAAATATTAAAATTGGTTCAAGTACATGCGCCAACCAAAAACTCAACAGAAGATGAGATACTAGAATTTTACGAATGTTTAGATGAAATATTAGAAGCACGCCATGACAAATACTCACAAATTTTCTTATTAGGTGATTTTAATGCAAAAATAGGCCAACAACAACTAGGTGAAGAAACAATAATGGGCACTTCAAACTATGGCACAAGAAATATAAGAGGCACTTTATTAATACAATTCGCGTTACAGCATAAACTAAAAATTATTAACTCATTCTTCACCAAACAGAGTGCAAGAAAATGGACATGGGAGTCACCTACGGGCTACAAAAATGAAATAGACTTTATTTTGTCTCGAAATATAAATAATGTATCAAACATAGATATCTTGAGCAAATTTGATTTTATATCAGATCATAGACTTGTAAGAATAACTTTGAAAATTAACAATAAACAAACAAGAGCACACTTTGCCAACCATTCTAAAAGACCAACTAATCCAATACATGAAAAAGAATATAAAACAGCACTGGCAAACAATATCAAAAATTTTGAAAGCAAACAACCAGCTTACAATAATATGACGGTTCAAAACCTCTATGACAATTTAGAAAAGATTATTAAAAAATCAGCAACAGAAATTAAAAATAATAATAATAATAACACAAAGAAGATAAACAAATTTAATGGAGACACATAAGAATTAATTAAGAAGCATGTAACATTAGAAAAGATAAAGAATAAAACAACAATGCAAAAAATAGAACTTACAGAAACCCGTAAACTCGTCAGAAAATATATTAGAAGAGACATACGAAAGAAAGAGGAAGAATTAGTAGACAACTTATCAACGAACAATCATTCAACAAAGAAACTAATGCAACAGCTCTCTATCGGGACACAGTGGATTCCAAAACTAAAAAAAGGTAATAATTTAATATTTCAACGGGATAATATTCTAAAAATTGCCAGCGAGTTCTATGAAAAATTATACTCACTAGAAACAATAGCACCATCACCTGAAGATAAATTAGAACAAGAACAGCCAACAGAAACACTCCTCTTCCTGTTTGAAGAAATAGAAGCTGTAATCAACGAATTAAAACCTGATAAATGTCCGGGTGAAGATTATATATTTAATGAATTAATAAAATCTGGCAAAGAAGAGCTCTTAATCCCTTTGCAACTATTATTTAATAAAATTCTAACCACTGAAGAAATTCCTAACCAGTGGAGGAAAACAACATTGACTTTATTACACAAAAAAGGTGATAAAGCAAATATAACAAACTATAGACCAATCAGCCTTATTCCTACCATATATAAAATTTTTGCAAAGCTTATTCAGCGCAGAATTAAACTAAACTTGGAAGAATATCAGCCGGAAGAGCAGGCTGGATTTCGTAGTAAAAGATCTACACTTACAAATCTTCACATAATTAATCAGCTCATAGAAAAAACCAATGATTATGAAATTAATTTATATTTAGGATTTATAGATTTCCATAAAGCTTTCGACTCTATAAGTCACAGTCAGCTATGGAAAGCACTAAAAGACGCAAATGTAGACGCTAAATATATCAGAATAATACGTAACATTTATAAGAACAACACAGGACAAATCAAATTAGAAAAAATTGGAAATCCATTCAAAATCGCTAAAGGAGTAAAACAAGGTGATCCACTGTCACCTGATTTATTTAATTGTTGCTTACAATATGCTATGAAAAATCTAAACTGGGATGATGGTGGTACAAAAATCAATGGAAGAGCACTTACAAATCTAAGATTCGCCGACGATATTGTTATTATCGCCACTACACCACAGGAACTACAAAAACAATTGACAGAACTAGATAACCTATGTCAAAACGTTGGACTAAACATTAATTATGAAAAAACAAAAATTCTGACAAACTCGCAAATAGTTCCTATAGCGATTCAGAATACAAATATAGAATATGCATCAGAATATAACTATCTAGGACAAATAGTATCATTTCAAAACAGATTACACAAAGAACTAGATAAACGCACGTCCAACGCCTGGAAGAAGTATTGGTCACTAAAAACTGTATTTAAGAATAAGAGAACATCATTATACACTAAAAGGAAAATATTCGACACCTGTATTAGTCCCGTATTAACATACGGATCACAAACATGGGCAATGTCCAAAAAAGACAATAATAAAATCAAAGTCCAGCAAAATCGTATGCTTAGAAGCATGCTAGGAAAAACATGGAAAGACAAGATTCCAATTAATGAACTGTACCATATCACAAAAATATCAGACGTTACTTTAACAATGAAGCATCTAAAGTGGACCTGGGCAGGCCATATCATGAGGCAAGAAACAGGTTGGTGCAGAGAAATCACTGACTGGGTACCTTTAGACAGAAAAAGGAAGCGAGGACGACGAAAAATAAAATGGCATAATGACTTTAAATTGTTTGCAGGCAATACTTGGTCAACTGCAGCAAGAGATCGAGACACATGGAGGCAACTGGGGGAGTCCTTCGTCCGTTAGGGCAACCATTCATTGTAAATTAATTGTAAAATACTCTTAAATAATATATATTATAAAATAGTTACAACTACAAATAAACCAAATTTATGTATTTTAACAATGGTAATAAAGGGAATAATAATAATAATAATTATCTGATTGGTACCACGGTATGGTCACTTTTGCATGTTTCATGCTAAAATTATCTATAGTATAGATCCTAAAGCAAAATATCCATTTCAAGAATAGTAGTATCTAAAAAGCCACTTCTAGCGCAAGGAGATTCGGGAGATTTCACCCACCGTCAGAAAACACCATCTCCTAGCTTATTATATGAGACACTCCAGGACACTTTTTTAAAACCTGAGAGTTCCAAAACGCATTCACCAAAATACTTTAAAACCACACATTTTTATTAATTTTTATAGTATTTTTTGCAAAAAACATGTCTTTATGGTCCTTGCGCTTAAAATGTCCTAATTGTTTAATAAAAATTGTTTGGTACTGCTACGGCTGTACAGATTGATAAACTTATCATAGTTTGTTAGCGTTAGCACATTTCATATATGTTGTAGAACAGTTAGGCTTGGTATTTATTCGATGGTAAGTAAATAACTTATTTTCATGTATTATAAAGTTGTAACGTCACAGGTTAATATTTACTAGAGTTCACGGTTCAAGAATAGTCGCAGACAAATTCGCTTCAGCTGACGTATTAGATCAAATAAATGGTTATCAGAACTCAAGAATGAATATTATTTAAAGAAGGAGCAAAAAGGTATTTATTAAAAGGATAGAAATGTGTTAAAATATATTATTAAAACTTTATTGTATTAAATGTAGAACAAAACTAACTATGCAAGTATGTTGAACAGCGCATCTTCTCAATTTATAAAATAATCTGAATTAAAAATAAATAAAACTTATAGAGTTATATCGTTTGAAACTAATACAGGAAATTACGGCACACAAGTTATAGTAAATTTAGAATACTGCAAAGTATCATTATCACAAAGATTTAATAAATTTATTCCACAAATTAAAGAACTAAATAAAAACCCACCTAGTTTACTTTATTTAATTTAATTTATTTATTTAAATGTGAACTACCCTAACAGGCTAAGCCCAGACGAGGGTAGAGAGGTACAGAGAAAGATACAAATAGAAAAATATAGATACATTAAACACAAATATAAAAAGTTAAGTATTTTTAAGAAATTTTGAGAAAGATGTATAATTTAAAAGAAAAATGTCTAAATGAGAAAATTTATTGTTATATAAGTGACACATTCGATAAAGAGGTGAAGACTTTAATAGGTTAGTGCGACTGTAAGGAAGATAGAAGGTGGATTGAAGTCTGGTGGAGATAGTACGAGAGTGGAAGTTGATCATAGAAAGGCATAAAGGATCGTCGATATGATTGTTAATAAGTTTATATAAGTGAAGAATGGAATAGTTTTCTCTACGTTCATATAGGGTTTTGAAATTGAACATACAATATAAACGAGAATAAGGAAAGTGGCGCTCAGGGTAGTTACCCTTAACTTTAAAGTAAATGTACTTCAAAAATTTTTTTCTGTACAGATTCCAAGAGGTCTTGATATATTTCATGAATAGGGCTCCAAATAACACTACAGTATTCAAGCTTGGATCTAACATAAGCATAATAAAGTGCAAAGATAGCTGTAATGTTATGAAAATCTTTAGTATTTCTTATAACGAAACCTAACATACGCAGAGCGGAATTATAGATGTCATGAATGTGATTAATAAATGTGAGCTTACGGTCAAATAGGACTCCTAAATCTTTTATTATTTCAGAGCGACTTAAAATGACTGTATTTATTGAATAATCATACCTCAGTGGAACAATTTTCTTGGAGAATGACATAACAGTACATTTATTGAGATTTAACTGTAAGTTGTTACTAGTACACCAATTATATAAATTATTCAAATCATTTTGAAGAGTAATACAGTCATTAATAGTAGAAACTGAGTAGAAAATTTTTAAGTCGTCCGCGAATAATAGTTTGTCACAGTGGAGGATATTCGTGATGTCATTAATGAAAAGTAAAAATAGTAGAGGCCCAAGGTTAGAGCCCTGAGGAACGCCCGAAGAAGCAAAGAAAGTACGCGATTTGAAGCCTTTAAAATTCACAAACAATTCACGATGAAATAAATAGGAAGAAATAAGATCAATGAAAGAAGAAGAGAAAGAAAAAGATTGTAGTTTACTGATCAAGATGTCGTGATCTAGTCTGTCAAAAGCCTTAGCAAAGTCTGTGTAAATACAGTCAACTTGCCCGTTAGTATCAAGAACAGCAGAAACTCGTTGCGTAAAGTACATGAGATTGGTGGAAGTAGATCGTTTTCCAACGAAACCATGTTGATAAGGAGATATATATTGTTTTATAGGTGGATGTATGGTATTGTAAATAATTTTTTCAAAAATTTTGCTAAAATTAGATAAAATAGCTATTGGGCGATAATTAGAAATATTACTTGCCTCACCAGATTTATGTAACGGAGTAATACTTGATATTTTCCAGACATTGGGAAACGTACTAGTCTTTACACTAAGGTTAAAAATATGGAAAAGTGCAGTTGACAGAGGAGACACACAGTCCTTGATCAGCAAACCTGGGACAAGATCAGGACCACATGACAGAGAAGATTTGAGTGTTTTAATAGAGGTTTTTCTATCGTCAAGGGAAATATGCTTAAGAGAGATAGAATCATGCGAGAGGGAAGAGGGAGTTAACGAATTAGTAGATTTACTGACAGGTGAGTTTTGATAAGTAGACTGAAAGAATGAAGAGAAAGCATCAGATATGTCACTAGGGTTTGAAAAAGTTTTGTCATTAAGGAACATAGAGTTATTATGTGAAGACATTTTTCTTTTAGAATTAACATAGTTCTAGAATTTTTTTGGATTGGTTTTAACATTATTTTCACAATTTGTCACATAAGCAGCATAAGTATTTTTTATTAAATATTTTAACTCAGATCTAAGATTTTTGAAATTATTACAATAAGCTTAATTATGTGGAAAACGAGAAAGTAATTTTCTGGCGCGAATCTTGGCCTTGAGTTTACGAATAATTATTTTAGTGAACCATGGTGGATATTTACTATTAAAATTCAATTTTAAAGGAACACATGAGTCGAAAAAGGAGTACAATATAGTATAAAAGAAATCACAGGCCTGATTAACATCAGAAAATTCTTTAGAGTATCCCAATTAAAATTACAAATCATACTATAAAGTTTGGTAAAATCAGCTTTTTTAAAATCATAATTATGAGATGTTGCAGAATATGAGCTTTTATGAGTAGGGAGATTGATCTGAACAGAAATACTGAGTGCTGGGTGATGCAAAGGAAATTCAGCGTCAAATAATAAATCTTGAGCATGTGATATATCGCAATGAGTGTTAGAGATAATTGAATCCAAAAGTTTATTATTGCCATTTTTTATTGAATTGAGCTGAGAAGCATCATAAAATTCAAGTAAGTTGAGTAGTTTCTCAACCTTAGGCGAGTTAGAGTTGGTAGTGAACTCAGGGATATTGAAATCGCCGCATATTAAAAAGTTATTGTTTTGTAAGAATGGTAAATTCTCAAAAAAGTCATATACTGCAACATAAGAACTTACAGGTTGTGCTGGTGGAATATGTATGGTAAAACAAAACAAGGGTTTATTATTAATAATGATTTTAGCGCAAACAATGTCAATGTTTATAGGAATAATATCAATAAAATTACTAAGATCAACCTTTGAAGATGATAATTCATTCTTGATGAGCATAAGAACCCCTCCTCCTTTAGAAAGATGGCACGACTCAAAATCACGGTCACATCTATAAACATTGAACATGTCTGTACAGAGTTCAGCATTCAAAACATTGTCAGAGAGCCAAGTTTCAGTGAGGGCAATGATGTCGAAGTCGACTGTAGCACTGATGGACTGGAAATGACGAAGCTTTGAATTTATACCTTGGATGTTCTGGTAAAAGCAGGAGAGTCTACGATGGCCGTCTGGAAGTGAGAGGCTTGGAGAGATCAGTGGTTGCTATTGTGAACCGACGATATTAGCTTTGAAGCGTTTTAAAATTTCAAGATACGTGTGACAGTTCTTGTTCCAAACATCATGTGCAGTGTTCAATTTAGTATTATGAATGTCATTATATTTGACGCAATTGATACATTTGGGTAGAGCCGATTGACAGTTTTTAGCGTCATGATTTCCCGCACATTTTCCACATACTTGCTCAGGTTTGGTGCATTGTTTAGAAGTGTGATGGAAGCCGCAGCACTTAAAACATCTACGCAGCTCAATGGCATCGTAAACAGTGCACGTATGAAAGCCAAGAAACACTTTTTGGGCCTTCAGTAAGTTATTGTAGGTGGTAACATCAGTTTGAATAAGCGCTTGGATTATCTGGGTTTAATTTTTGTTGGACATAATTCGAGGACATCACATTGGTATCCAGGAAAGAAGTGTGACTTATTTTGATGCAGTAGATGTTCAATGAAGGTCTCTTTTGTAAAGGACTCAGACATGCCAGTTATACGAAGTCTAGGATGTAAGGTAGGTAGATGTTTGACATCATATTTACTCTTGAGATTATCGCTGATTAAGTCTTTTAATTTTTCAGACTGATGGGACCCAATGATAAGAGCACCTTTATTTGCGTGACGGACAGAGTTGATAGTGATGTTGGATGCCACTGGATTCGCAGATTTAAACAGATCGGATTTCGTTACGGTGGTAGATTGTGACGCATCTTTTGGTTTCAGTAAAACTGAAGGTTGTGGTACAGGTTTGGCAACAGTAGCAGCGAATGAGGGTGCGCTACAAGTGGAAGAGGACTGCTTATTATTGACAGTATGGAGATGAGATATTATATCTTTCTGAATGTCATTCTTTAATGAAGAAACAGCATTAGAGATGATGGAGCCGATATCATTTTTAAGAGCAGACAGAAGTGTGGTGACAATTGAGTTCTCTAGGGTCGTGAATCTCTCATTAATTAATTGGAGCTTGTTCTTGATGTCTGTCTCTTTGCTTTGGTCAATAATAACACAGTTAATTTTACAGGAAGAGCACCAAAAAAATACTGAGTTGGATTTCTCCAGAAGACGGCATTCTTCGTTGGTGAGGTCCGCACAAGCTGGATGGAACCACTGCCCACAAGTACCTTCGCACCCTATGAAGTTGTCAGGTGTTTTTCGTTTGCACTTCGCGCACTTAATCATGATTCATAATTTGGCGAGAAATCACACACAAACACAACACGAAGTAAGAGGTCAGTGACATATAAGTTGATAAAATAAGCAAAATTTTGTCTGAAGTGGTAGGTCAAGGTTTAGAATTGACTTAAGAAAGTTGATAAACGCAAAACACAAGCACACAAAAAACTAGATCGCGTAAAAGTTTAAAAGATGCAAAAACAAAATCACTGTGTAGCACTTAACATGATGAACACAAAGATGTAAACTTTAACGTAAAATAAATTTAAAAAACTAGTTTATGGTAAAAATAAGCCAGAGCAAAGAAAAATGCGACTGCACACGTGTAATACTGAATTTTTTATTTTATAAGGATAAAATAGAAAGAAACAATAAACAAATACATGACATTGAATTTATTTATTAAATACTGAATATTTTATTATACTGAACATCTCTTCTGCGTATGACTCATACCAAACAGCTATACCGCATTACGTCACTATGACGTCACACCGAACAATTGTTCTGTGATAACGTTACAAATTTTTATTGCACTGCGATGACGTCACACCGAACAGATGTTCTGTTGATTTAGTTTATGCAGGTGAATTGAAAGAAACAACAAACAAATTCATAACATACAATTTATTATTTAGATAATTAAACTATTATTATACAGAATAATTCTTTCTCGGACTACTTAAATTGTATAACCATTTAATTTTTTCTTCTTTAAATATTTTTCTACAGCAAAATAATTAATACTATCTAAAAAGTCACGTTCCTTGTCGTAAATTTCTTCTTCCCTAATTTTACCAGATTTTGACAATAAAGACATATCACTATAAAACTTGTAGCACTTTTTAAATTCAATAATTTTTTGTTTAATATTTAATACTTCATTCAGACCCATTAAATTGCACTACCAAGAGATAATGCTGCAAGAGGCACAAACGCAAAAGCTGTTAAACTACTTCCTGTGAAAATTAATTCACCCACATGCATTCCAATATTAATATTACTATAAGTAGTATAAGGGGCACTCCAGCACACTTTTTCTAAAATCTGAGAGTTCCAAAACACATTCACCAAAAAACCTTAAAACCACACATTTTTATTAATTTTTATAGTATTTTTTTGCAAAAAACATGTAGAATTATATAAAAACTGAACTCAAAAAATCTATAGCACAACGATGTCTTTACGGTCCTCGCGCTTAACCTGACCAAATTACCATAACTAATATCCATACGGTACTGTATCTATACAATTATCGTCTTCGTTAATAATTACTCGCTTATCATATGTAAGTTTAACTGTTTTGGTTTCATCTTAATTTCTTAAGTTTTTGGTTTCTTTGTCTCTAGTAATACTATTATATTTAATTTGAACTTCCTCTATGTCTTTATTTATAATTTGTCTTAGGGTTTCATGGTAAAGGGTTTGTGCGTTTTTATAGTTTAATGTAAAACCTTTAATTTTACAAACACATTTGCATTCAGAGTTTGGTTTACTACACTTGCACCGAGTTCATCTGTCCATTCACCTAACATACAACCTGTATTAAACCTGTTTGTGCCATTATCAATATAAAATACACTGTCTGTGTCAAAATATAATATTTTATTACCTAGTTTATCTAACACGTCATATAAACGTATTCTTGCATTAGCTGTTGTATATGAAGCTATAGCTATATTTGTTGCATAGTTATTTTCAATATAATAAATTTATATGTAACATGTACAATATTATTATTAACAAATACACAATTAATGTTTGATAATCTGTCATCCAAAAGTATTTCATAAAATCGACAAGGTTCAGTTACATATTCTGATCGAGACATGTTTAACCTTTGACCAAATTTACCCCACAACGAATTTGAACATATCTTAGCTACAGCTCTTTTACCGGAGTTATCTATAATAGAATTAGGGTTCAAGTATATACCTAATTTGTTTTTAACTGTTAATATTTTCATAAAATTCTTAATGTAACCTTTAAATAAGTTAATAGATTTTTGTTCATAATGCCATACTTCATATATTTCTTCTATTTGATATCCTTTTTCTAATGCTTTCTCAATTTCAATTGTTGTCCACGTACCAATTAAACAGCGTTCTTTAACATTGTGATTACATGTTATATTACGACTCATAACACATTGATTACACAACGGAAATAATAATTTTTCATCGTTATTTATTTTTGTTTTTAATGGTAGCACCGGATGAAATAACTTTTTAGGTGGTATTATTTTACACTTAACAAAACCAAATCAGTATATTTACATGGTTTTTCAATTATTGTAGAATGCCCAACTGGATAATTATCATAATACTGAACAGTAGGATACAAACTGCAAACATCTATGTATCTAATTTTTTCACTTGGTTTAACTTTATATTTTTTTCTATAGCAGATGTTAAAGTGTAATTTTATCAACTCAAAATAGTGGATAAAGTAGCACTTTAACCGCAAGGATAGATAAAGTAACACTTTAACAGCAAGGGTAGATAAAGTACTTTAACTTTTTTGTTGAAATTTATTTAGGAACTCAGTGGTTAAGGTTGTAATAGTTATTTAGGCCTTTAGGTTCCTGATGTAGGTTTTATTACAATAGTCGAGATCATAAAATACAGGACGTTTCGGGCAAAGTTAGCCCATCATCAGCTATAATATAAATTTTTTACATAAAATTACAATATTACAATTAATATTTTTATTAACAACTCACCAGATGAAAGAGAGGTTAAGCAGAATTACATTATTTGAACAAAATTTTTGAATTGAATACATTCCGAAACACATGTGAAGTTTATAAATTCTATTTGATAAAGGCAAAGTCGTTGTAACGATTAGAAGGTACATTTTATAAACTTTTAAGAGACTAATATTCGTAGATATTTGTACCCCCGGTAGTAAACACACGTGTCGACAGCATGATGTCAGGCGGAACTTAAATAATAGTGATGGGAGGAAGAACAAATGATGTTGCATGCGCAGAAAGAGAAATAAATGAGGCGCGAAGTCAAATTTATTAATTAATTATGTTTTTAATGTGCTGCACATTATTGTTGTAATCTGTAATGTAATTTAGAACATTATGATTATTGATTGTAATGTGAAATGTTTCAAATAAAAGTCTATGATTTTTAAATTGTACTTTTTCTAATATTTTGGGGTTATCAAAATCTATTTCGTGACCGGTTTGGCACTTGTGTTTGGATATTGCGCTATGATCGGGGTTGTTTTTGTTGCAGTGATATTTATGTTGGGAAATACGTTTTGCCAAGGGTTGAGATGTTTCACCGATGTAAATTTTATTACATGTGTTACATGTGACTTGGTACACGACATCTTTTTGTAAATGTGGGTCAATTTTGTCTTTCAAAGGTGTATATAAAAATTTTGTAGTTATCATATTATTATTGGCTATTGTAATGTTTGTTTGATCTAGTATTTTACGCATGGATTGATTTATAAAGCTGTCGTAAGGGATTTTGGCATATATATTTTTCTCTAGCTGTATGTTGCTCTCGCCATTGACAATATCTGTGTTAGCTGATAGTTGTTTATTAAGTTTGTTAAGTCTGAGTCTAATAATGTTATTGACTTTAACTTTAACTTTTGTTTATTAGATGTACATTTCCATAACAACGCACACTACTGACATTTTAAAATTGTTCTTAAATATTAATTTAATTTTTCTAATTATTTTCTCTTCAAAACCTGCTATAGAAAAAAATGGAATTTTATACACGACGATAAAATTAAATTATCGACTCGCGAAAAATAATTTACTCGCGATTATATCGCTCGTGAATTAACACTTTCCGCTTGTCGATAAAATATTATTTTATCGTCTTGTTTAAAAAATAACTATTAATTTTGTAACGTTTGTCCCACCACCAAAGAACGAGTCTCTAGGATCTAATGATGTAACAATATTTGTTTTTATACATTTTTTATAATCTTTTTCCCAATTACATTCCCACATTTCTATAACTGTATAACCATGTTTTTTAAGTAATTCAGTTCTCATTTGTGTTTTATTATACAAATACTTGAAATGTGTTTTTGTAACATTATTAATTTCATCAGGTGTGTAACATTTATTACAACCATGCCAGAAACAACCATGGAATTGATAAGTAGTATAAGTTGTACTATCATAACCATCTACTTTGGCTCCACATTTAATTTCTTCACCACCGTTTAAAGCGTGTTTTATATTTTGGTTATTAAAACTTTCCAACCAACTTATAGATTTTTGGCTATAACAGTCTTTCTGTTCTTTATCAATTACACCGATTGTATTATTTTGTAAATATTTTGATCTGTATATATCCATACAAACACTAGCTATAGTTAAATACTTAAACGGATCAATATTTGCTATTTCAAGAAATTGTTTTCTTAGTTCAACATACCCTTGTCTTAGTATATTAACATCTGATTGACAATATTCAACAAGCTCCTTTTTATTATCAAATATATAATTTTTGTTTATTGAATCATGCCACTTTAAAAATTCTTGTCTTTGCTTTGGTTTCATAGAATTGTAATTATAAAATTCCTTATTGGGTATTTTACCTATATAGTTTTCGTTTTCAGATGTGTTAAATAAATGTAAGTAATATCCTTTTTTAAGTTCTTGTAAACCAAATGTCTTTGGGAAACTACTAAGAGGGCCAGCTACAAAATTCATACTATCAATTATTTTTAAATTTATATTTTCAATTTGGAGTAACATAAGTTTTGAACCGTTATATATTGTATATGGTTTTAAAGTATTTTCTATGCAATATTTTAATATGAAATGTGAATCATACGCTTTAGCATTGTGTGCTATACATGTGTAACCTATATGTCGACTATTAATTAACCACTTACAAAAGTCTTCATTATTGTGGAATATAAATTCAGTCCCATTAAAATACTGTGCAATAACTAAATTAGGTGTATGTATACCGGTATTTTGTTGAGCTTCATAATCAAAGAAAATATATTTTTTAGTATATGTACACTTATCTCTGGCTATACATTTTTTATTACAAACACCATTTTTGCACTTTTTACAGTTTAAACAATTACAGATACTGCCTTTTTGATCTGTACGTAAAATGTAACATTTATGTTCTTTTATTAATACGTCTTCATGACAGTTTTTACATACTCTATAACCACACTTGTGTTCTACTTTAATATATTTCTTTTCGACTTTATCATATTTTTCAGTATAATATAATTCCTCACAATTGCTACACCTTTTTCTATTTTCACACAGTTTGTTTATATGATTAGCGTAACAACTGACGTACAAAAATAATATGTTACACCGCTTACAGTATTTATTTTTAATATCTTCGTTTTCGTGTTTATTTTGAAAACAATCGTGGCATACTTCTGACTTCTTATTCTTACACTTATGATTCTTATTTTTATACGTTTTATTGCATTCTTTACAGTAATAACTGAATCCATAGAAACTAGTCATACTATTAATTACATCTAAATTATTACCATTTTTATATAGGTATAATGTGATATATTTATTGGCTCCTACATATATTACAGAATTAAAATTTTCAGAACAGATAACTTTAATTTTAATATCTAATAAGATTTCTACATGTTTTATGTCTTCAAGAGTAAAGCCCTCTTCGTTATATATTTGTAGTTTGCTGCATAAATTATTTGTTATAATTGTTTGTAGTTTTCAACCTTCTCTAATATATTTAATCTCATTGTTTGTTACTTCTTTGTCATACAAGTTAAGTTCTTGAAATATTTTTGGATTCTTTTCGTATGTTAGTGCTACAACAACTGCTCTTGGTGCACATAAATTATCGCTATTATTGATTTGAGTTATAGATTGTTTAGTTTTTTTTTATTTTCAGCTAAATTTAGTATTTTTGTACGACCACTACCTTGAGGTATATTAATTACATGTGCGTGAAATATTGCATTATCTAAATCAAATGATTCATTGTAACCTAAAGCGTTGTGGAAGTAATTTATAATTGTTTGTGCACCGCTATCTTCACTAATATCTACAGATATAGGGTTTACTTAAATTTGGACACTCTAATGTAAGTGTAAATTTATCACCATTCTTATAGTTTGTTTGCCGTTTAACATAGTAAATAATTTTTTTCATATCACCTTCAATATCGCTTAAATATTTTAATTTTATTTTTAGAATTAATTGATATGTTTTTTTTTATATATTTGTTACGTATGTTTTCAATTATTAATCTGTTATTATCACATTCGCCTGTATAGTGGTAATGATTACAGAGATAACATTTTTCTTTTTTGATTCGAATGGGTTTAGGTTTTTCATATGAACTGTCATAAAAAAGGAAATATTTCATATAAATGTTTTCTGGATCTTGTGGTAGTGTTTTCATATAAATTGTCATGAAAAGGAAATAGTTTATATATACGATTTGTATTTATTTTATCTATTAACTCAGATTTTCGTAATTTTGAATAGCCTTTAATGTTTTCATTTTTACATATTGATTTCAATTCTTTGACAGTTCTTGTACTTAAATAATCATGATTATTACTAGGATTATAATCAGTATTACAGAAATTACATTTAACATATTGAATTATATTTGTTGTGGCATTTATCTGAGATGAACCTGCTTGGTCCATCTCTATTTAATACAAAATAAATTTGATAGTATATTTTAGTTAGAGTTTTGTTTTAAAAACAATGCACCATAGTGTATAGGTTTAGTTAAATGTTCTTTCATATAAGAATTTAAAACTATTTTTCCACATTCACACTGAATTTTTTTTCCGTAGATTATCTTTATTTTTAAAATAATATTTACTTACACATGTTTTACACCTCGAATGAAACATGTCTTTATTTTTATGATATTTAGTTATATTTTTTTCTGTTTTGCAGTGCAACAAATTTTTTTGTCAGTCATTTAATTAACAAAAATTTTATTAATAACAACAATATATTCATTCCATATCTTATCGTATTTATAACTAGATTTTTGAGGATTATTTAATAATTTATTTAAGAAATATTTATGTGGAACATTTTTTCTATAACCATATGTATATAAAAAGTTTATTAAATGTTGATATTTTTTAAGTATGTGTTCTTTAGTTTTACCATCAAGAGAAGTATAAAAATAAGATTTTATTTCTATTCTGTAATTACAAACTAATTTTTCAACATATTTCATTTTATCTACCTGTTTAATGAATATTTTTTTATTTTGTTTATTAATAACATAGAAATCACAATTTATACAATGTGGTACATGAGTAGAACTAACAAATGAATATTCTAAACACTGTCTGCATTTCTTATATTCTTTTTCTTCAATTTCTATAACTCTAGCATCTGGAATACTAAAAAATGTCATTTATTTGAAATATTTTTTAAATTGCAACAGGTGTTATAATCTCTGAACATTTATTAATACGTAATTGAAATCTTTTACGATCTACTGCATATTGTTGCCAAATAATACCTTGACGACTTTTTCTATAAGCATAATTCCACATAAACATATAATGTATCTTAACAGAATCATTAAATCTAACATTTAAAACCCTCTTAATGATCCTAGAACAAATTCTGGAGTAATTGTATTTTTTGATTCTGTTTCCTCAATATTTGACTCTTTAGTTTCTGTTTCCTCAATATTTGATTCTTCAGTTTCTGTTTCATCAATATTTGATACTGTCTCATTATTTGTTTCCTCAATATTTAACACTTCTTTAGTTACTGTTTCCTCAAAAGTTAACAATTCATCAATTGATTCCTCATCTGTCATTGAAATAGTTTCTTCAATTTGAATTAAAGTATCTTCCATTTTTGTTAATCGGTTATTTGTATTTTGAACTATGTCGCTAATATTTATCAAATGATTGAAAATATTTTCCGGAGTTTCAACATTAACTGTATTATCTGTTTTATCTAGTGCAAGTATGAAATTAGTAATCTGATTCTTAAAATTTCTAAAATAATTGAAATCTTTGTTATTAAACTTACTAGCATAAGCTTCTAGCATATCATCTACACGTTGTCTTAAGCTAAAAGCATAATCTACGAGTTGCTCCTTGTCTACCATTTATTAGGAGAAAAAATTATACAACATTTACAATTCTTAATATCGCAGACAGTAATTCATTTTGAGAAAGACGTGTTTCAAAATGGTTTCCATAATATATCATATCAATCGTTTCTTTCATTTTGTTAAATAAATTAATACTATTTGGAATGTATTCAAAACTAAGTATAACTTCTAAGTCTGGATATACATTTCTTAACATTTTGATACGATTATTGGTCTTTAGTTTTTTATTTCGAAGTATATAATAAGAATACTCACACACATAATTTTTCTTTATAAGTATAAACTGATGATGTTTGTTAGTATTGTTTGGTTTCGAAACTACATCTTGTTTAATTTTTTCAATTTTTTCTGTCAGGTTTTTCACTTTAAATTCTAAATTATTCACTATAGCTCTATATTTTGACTCTCCACTTTTTCTTATTGTTGGTAATAACTCTGAAGTAACCCATCTATAAAATTCTTTAGCTTTTGGAAGTTTGGACGATAGTATTCGGGAATATAAACCTGAGTCATTGATAATAGTATCTGGATGTAGAATTTGAATATATTATGCGATCTTCTAAATCATATATGTTATATAATTGATTTTATTATTACTGAACATAATGTATGTCTGCTATTGACTCCATTTATTGAATTTGTTAATATTTTACACAACATCTTTTACGTCAATCCAAGAATTATGACTATAATCAAATCCTAACCATTTTACATATGCTTGATTACCTGTACGTTTAATGACTTTTTCAACTAAATACACTTCATCTTGTTTTACATGGCTTAACTCTTCTTCATAAAAACAACCTTTCAATTCTTGATCTCTATAATCTTTCAAGTGGTATGTTGCAGGATTTGAATAAATAATTTTAGAAACTGTAAATATTTCATTAGTCCAATTAGGTGTGTAACCTTTCTCAAAAATTGTTTTATATTTAGATATTCTAATTTTATCTCCAACCTTATATTTAGGTTTATAATTTGGAATTTCTTCTTGAAACAATGGTTTTAACTTATCTTCGTTCTTTTTCTTTGACGCTTCAATTGGTGTCATTTTTATTGTTCTGTGTTTAGTATTATTATATGAATTTACTAATTGTGCCAACATATCTCACCACTTGTAATTCTAATTAATGGTAAACTGTTTCAACATTTTTTTTTCAACGTACTATTGAAACGCTTTTAAATTACTATGTGTTGATTAATGATTAATATTATATTCTTTCATTAATGTTTGAAAATCTTTATTGTAAAACTCTAAACCTTGATCTGTTTGAAGACTCTTTGGTATTCGTACTTGTTTCAGTATTGAATTAAATCCATTTGTTACACTTGTAGAAGTTTCATTCTTAATTGGTACTGCCCAAGCATATTTTGAAAATACATTCATTACAGTTAGTAAATATTTATAGCACTTATTATCTTTTGAATACGGTATCATTTCAACTAAATCAGCTTGCCGCAAATCATTTATACCATATGATATTACTTTACGTCTCTAAAAATTATGTCTTAATGATTTATGTAATTCATTTGCAATTTCTTCTCTAACATTAATAGATTCATCTACTTTTTTTTAACAAACTTTGTTTTTTTAGTACCACATACAGAACACATGGCTTGCAACATTGGTTGACCTTTAACAGTTGTTTTTCTTGTAATATTATTTGAATGGTTTTTTCTCTACACTTTATACAGTATATTAGTTCACTCATTTATTAATTAAGAAAATAAAAACTATAACTCATAATCAACTCAATATGTAAAGGTACTATGGCTACATTATCTTTCTTCATAAATTTTAAAGTTTCACCTTTATTAAACGGCATCCTACTTGTTACTTTATCATATTTTTGTTTACCAATATAAAATTGTTTGAAACCAATGGACGGATAACAATGAATTGAATCAATCCAGCCATTAAAGGGAAATATATATTCTATTACGTTTAGCGGTTTTGTAAAGGCTAAAATATAGTAACCATCGTTAGTACACTCACTATAATATAAATCTTTAAACATGGAAAACTTAAATTTTTTGAAGGTTTCATTGTGTTTTTCTAATTCTTTATTAAGTGTACTATACTTTAAATTTATAATCTTTACAGTGTTATCAGAAATTTTTTTAATTGTTCATTATTTTCAATAGATTTCATTGTTATTATAGCATTTATCTTACTTGTCTCTGAATTACATTTATTATCTACTGCTTGAATTTGGTTATTAATTTTATTTTCAATTTTTTTATTCGTTTCTAATACATAACTTTTTGTAGCAACATCTGTATCTTCTTCAGGATTTTGTGTGTTGCATAATCTCTTATTCTGAATATCATAGTTACCGCTATTTATTAATTTAAAACCAATTCCTGGATCTCCTTTTACCACTCTTGAAAATATTTGCTTATTAGAATTATCGTCACTTTCACCAAACTTGTTTAATACCATTTATTACACTAAAATGTTTTGGTTCTTTTTCTTCTTCCAATTCTTCTTCTATATTCAATATTTCATTTTCATCATTGTCGTTACCTGCTGCTTGTTCGGCTTTAAGATATTCTAATCGTTTTTCTAGTTCTTTAATATCGTTCCAAAAAACATATTCTTTTTCCTTGTTGTTATACTTTTTAAATCCTTTACCAGTTTTTAGTGTTGAAGTTAAGTTTTCTAATGAATGATACTGTGAACCAGGAGACGTAGGCGTAGTTGATAGACTCGGAGGAAGTGAAACATCTGAATTATCTGATAATTCTTCTCTTTGAGAGAATTCAGATGATTGAGCTCTAGCTTCATCTTGCATTTGTTGTCTTTGTTTTTTTCTTGAAGATTGTTTCTTATATTCTTCCCATATAGGTTTAATAATATGGATGTATTTGTTACTTTTACTTGATCTTGGTTTTGATGGATTATCAGCTCTTTTTATACAATCAGAATGTATTAAAATTCTCTTGTAGTTATCTAAATCATTTGGTGTATATTCACTAGGCTCTTTTCAGTTAACAAACTCCATATACCATCTGTAGATGGAATTGTGAATTCAACTAACGACTCATGTTTTCCAATCTTATGTTTGTAAATTTTATTGGAATCGTACGTCATTAGTATATTTTTATTACCAATGAGATTGCTACTTCGATTAATACCAAAAGTTTCATCTATGTTTGTTTTATCTGTTTTTGAAAGATATTTATCACCTAATCTTTTTTCACCTAACGTTCTATATCTTGATGTTCCTGGTTGAATTACATCAATGCTTAGTTGAGATTTTGGTATAGTTTTTTGTTGGAAGTTATTTTTTATTTGTTTCAACATTTCAGTTTGTTGTTTACTATATTCTATTTGATCAAGTAAAGGTTCTAGAGCGTTAGTAATAGGTTTGTACTGTTCCACCAATTTTTCATGTTTAATTGATTCGCCTTCTGTTCTCTTAATATAAGCTGCTTTAGCCTTATTCGTTGAATCTCTAAGCTCTTTTACTTTTTTGTTTTATTGTCCATTTATTATGTAAAAATTTGTTTATGTTCTATGTTCATGTTCTATGTTCTTGTTTATGTTCTATGTTCATGTTCTATGTTCGTGTTCTATGTTCATGTTCTATGTTCATGTTCTATGTTCATGTTCATGTTCTATGTTCATGTTCTATGTTCATGTTCTATGTTCATGTTCTATGTTCATGTTCTATGTTCATGTTCTATGTTCATGTTCTATGTTCATGTTCTATGTTCATGTTCTATGTTCATGTTCTATGTTCATGTTCTATGTTCATGTTCTATGTTCATGTTCTATATTCATGTTCTATGTTTTTGCTAGGATTACTTCATTAAGTTTCGACTGTATTTTCCGTTGTTTACATCTTTCTCTAAATTTATAACAAGAAAATCATACCTTGTTTCCATCCCAAATTACATAATTGTCTAAACATTTCAAAAGACATATCTGTTCCAACGTAATCATCAAAAATATGTTTCAAATTAGTATTATCGTTATGTTTAAAAACAATAAGGATTTTTAAATTATCACGTATCATTTGTTTAGGTGGCAAAGGTAAAAACAACTTATGAATCTATGTCTACCCCTGCTAAAATATTCCTCTATAACCTCTTGTTTATCACTAGCAACATCGACAAATATAAAACTGATAAAGGTTGAATTTCTTTAACTCCTAATACGTCATCTGGGTTATTATATGTAAAGAAACCAATTTTATTTTCTTTCTTAATATGTTTATTTATATCACTTACATAATTTTCAAAATATTTGTGTAATGGTTGACTTAAAGACTTTGAATATATATAGATGTTACTATACACTGTACTATTTTTAGGATCTGTCAATATTCGAACTAAAATATTTGTTTTGCCACAATTTGACGAACCTATTATTTCAGCTCTAATTATATTAGAAAAATAATTATATAACTGTTTAGTTTCTTCTTCTACAATGAATCATAGTATTTGCTGGTGCCTGTCTTTCAAATGTAAATTTAGTAGTAAGGTTAGAAGGTGTTTCTTTTATAATTTTACTCTTATACGTTAAATCAAATACAAACAAGGGATATTTTTTAATAAAATCATATTTTTAATATTAATATTTAATAAGATTGGATCTATATCTGGATAATATGTTTTCTTAAAATCACAATACATTGAATACGGTCTATTACACATGTTCTTTTTGTTATTCATCTCCAAATCTTCTGGGAAATAATAGTCAACTTCGCTAAACAATAATTTTATATATTCTAGATCACAAAAATCAAATTCTGAATTGTTCTTTGTATAGTCAAATTCTTTGTTTGTTTGTAAAACTACTATAACATATCGAGGTCTTTTAGATAAGGTTGTAATTGACCAACAATAATTTTTATTGTGACGTGAAAGTGGGATGATTTATGTAAGTCCAATCTAAGTATGGTATTGTTAAATATTTATTTGATTCAATTAATTTATTGATATTAATTTTCACATCTATGTTTGGTATAATATGAGGTATTTCCCAAATAATATCAGATAAATGAATTTTCAATTCTTTATCTTTCAATTTTTCTATTGAAGCTCCTTTAATTATTAAACAATTTGCGTCACTAGTGTTTCTTAAAAATTCTATTGATTGAGATACTCTTAATATTGGTTTCCTATATTTTTCAATATTGATAACATATATTTTACTGGAATACTTATTGAAAAATAACAGTCTTCAGTAATTAAATTTGAATCGTCCCAACCTTCAAGACTAGAATTATTTTGTAATATAAGTAATCCTTTCATTAATATACTATAACCAGGACTATTTTCTTCTTGTACTACCTTATTATTAATTTTATATACTATATCACTACACATTTGCATATAACCATTTTTTACAAAATTATATTTTTGTAGTCATCTTTTAAGTCAACATCTGAACAAACTTCTTGACTATTAATATTAATAGATGTCCGTCTATTTGTATCATTGATATACTCTTTTAATTGAGGGTAATATCTATGAAAATCATATTTTTCTATTAGTAGCCTCTCACTTTCTGGAGCATCAATAAACACTAGTGACGTACTCATTTATATAGAAAAAAAGCGCTAGCAACCTGAATTATTTGATTTTTTGAATCTTGAGTTGTACTTCTATATATTCACCTCTAAAATCAACAAGCTCGCCAAACTGATCTCTTATTTCTAGTCTAATGTAATCTATAGAAGTTCTACCTGTTAATGGATAATAATCTAAATTATTTGGTTCCTCTACTATGTCGTATCCTGGATTAACTTTAATATAAAAATCATAAATAATGTCAATTTGTTTTGAGTTCACATATTGTCCTATTGCTAGGGGACAGTGAATGTTAACAGATTTAATTTTGAAAATATCAACCTCGTTGTCTGAAATATATTTCTTGTTTGCTTCAGTTGTTTGTTTGTTGAAACCCAATAAAATTAATACAGAAGTATCATCTATTAAAATTGAGTAAGGAGATTCTATTTCACATTTAAAAGTATTAGTATTGGGTGTTAACATAAAACCATCAAAAATATTTTCTTTAAGAATGTCTTTTATGTGGTTAACAGAATAAGTACCGTCCTCAATAATAAATGTTACAAATTTGTTGTTTTCAATAATTGTAAGTGTGTCATTTTTTAACATTTTAGAAACATTTGGTATTTTGAAATTTGATTTAAATTTTCGAATACACATTTCATAGTTTCCGTCACTTATATCTAATGGAGGATAATATCTCGCTTCTAAGAGAGATGAATTTAAGTTTCCAGAATTACTCAATTTATATATTCTGCTTTCCATTTATTAATTAAAAATATTAAACATAATTTACCACATATAGTTTGATTATATTTTTGATATCTAACATAATTGTAATATATATTTACTACACCTGAGCTCTTAAAATATTATATTAATTTCTTTTCGGGGTTAACATTGCCAAACGAATCAAAATAGTAAATAGTTTTATTAAGTTTCTTATAAGCAGCCCAATGAGTACCGTTTCCTGAGTTTGAGTCTAAATTTACAATGCCAGATTCATTTTTATGAATTTTCTTTGGTAATGTGTCATCCATAAATACACCTCTAAAATATGGTACTTTTAACTGATTAGCGTAGTCTTCTAATTCAATATTGGTTAATGGACTGTTTGGAAAACTTTCGATTATTTTTTTTGACTTGTTTCATTCTAAGTCACCCACTGAAAACATACCCTTGCCAGTTTTAGTTTTCTTAACACCTGAACCTGTAGCTTTTTTGTAAGCATGTCCTGCTATTGCTGCTTCAGTTCCAGTTAGTGATCCTTTAGCTATAACCGGTAACAAAGGAGCTAAAGTGGATTTCATTAAATGACTGCAACTCCAAATAACATCTTTCCTTTCATTGAAAATCATATTGGAAGTTTTTAGAGAACAGCGGTGAGTTACTTAGGTTTTGATATTGACGCTGACGGAGTATTTCCCGGTAAAGAAAAGATCCGTTGTTTAAGTGACTTTCAAACACCAGAGAACGTACTTCAAGTTCAGCAGATTATCGGACTAGCAAACTTTTTTTTAGAAAATTCATGAAGGCATTCGCTGTTAGTTACAACTCCAAGAATGTACGTTTACCGTGGAATACTGACAGGGTACGAGAATGAGTCAGGTGGATGCGTTAAGTCGATAGAAGGCTAAGACACAACAGACTCGTATGACAAAAAAAAAACTAAAACTAATATCACAGGTTCTCAGTAAAACACCTGAAACTGACTACGACAACTCGATTTATAAAGATTATTGATTAAAAAACGGTCGAATATATCGCATTACTTGTAAAGGATTGCAATGGGTTGTACCCCGGAGTCTAACTCGAGAGAAAGTGAAGAATTTTCATGATGATTTCGGTCACTTTGGGGTAGAGAAAATGTTAAACAAGGTAACTGAAACATATTATTAGTTTCCAAAAATGCGAGAATATGTGCGGAAATATATAAACTGCTGCATACCATGTCTGTATCATAAAGAACCACAAGAGAAACGTGATGGATTTCTTCACCCAATACGAAAAGTAGTTGTCCCTTTTCATACAATTCACATGGACCACTTAGGACTATTCAACAAGAGCGGTTCGGGCAACATGTATTTAATTGTTGTCGTAGAAGCATTTAAAAATTCACTCTGCTACGAGAAGTAAAAAAAAATAAAATACGAAAACAAAACCGGTTCTAAATTTCTTACAATACATAATAGATATGTTTGTTGTACCGACACGATTAATTAATGACTTGGATCAGCTTTACATCTAAAGAATGTGAAACGACTTTGCGAACATTATGGGATACAACACATCTTAAACGCTGTTGCAACTCCTCGTGCAAACGGCCAGTGGTGAAACGTTCAACGGAACAGCTTTAGCTGCCTTAGCAACTTCCAGGACCGACGACAAACATTGGGATAAGAGAGTATATGGAGTTCAATTCTCAGTTAACAATACTAATTGCGCAGGAACTAGAAAAACAAAAACAAGCAGTTTGATTTAACATAAAATGAAAAGCTCCACAAGAATTCAGTTGCGCAGATTTTGTTTTTGTAAAGAAACAATATATAGTGATAGAGGGAAAAAGCAAAAAAAAATATTACTACATTATGCTGGACCATTTAAAATAGAAAAGGTTTAGTCAAACGAAGATATCTAGTTGTGGAAATGAATGGATCAAATAGGAGCATGAGATGCGGATACAAAAACTTATAAGCAGTGCACAACATTAAACGATGGGTATTAGTAAAAGATTTGATGAATAATTCAGAAAGTGACACACTGCTTTAGATGATGATGTTCATGGAATTGAAAATTAACTTCTCGAGGGCGAGAGTTTTTCAGGATAGCCGAACTGTTAGAGGGTAATTATTTTCAAGCATTAGATAACAACTTACTTCACTCCCAATCTTTCTTAATTAAATTAATTAGTTACAATGTATTTGATAAAACAGAGTTTATAACAGGCAGTTATTATTTAATTGAATCAGTACTCTATTGGCAGTCGTGAGATAAGTGTCAGAGGTATTTGGTTGAGTAGGTGAGACACAATACCTATAAGTTACTGAGTGTGAGACAGTATATTTACTGTAGTGTGATCTTGATTTTATCCTAACCCTATCCCCGGCGCGTAAACCCGTTAACACTGCATTGACAGGAGGGTGAAGCAGAGGCGCGACGCACCAGGGTAACCTGGTGCCAACGGTGCCCTGCTAGAACAGGTGCCTTAATTTCGCTTGCATCTCGGTGGGGAGGTAGAGTATGGGTTTGTACTCAACTTTCACTCATACCCCTGATGCCTTGTTATAACTCACTGTGGGAAATGTCAAGTTGCTCGATGGATTTCGAGTGTTCTTCTGCTACCGTGGATTCGGTAGCCGGCATATCGTGGATTCGATATGTGACAATCCTTTCGAGGAGTATCCTCTTCAATTTTACCCGTCTTACCTGGTTTGTTGTTGAGTGTGAGTGTTGTTGTGTGTGCGAATGATATAAAGTTGTATGCAATGTGTTTCACTAAGCATTGGCTTACTCTTTGACTTTCCTTTTCAGGGTGTTCCAAATTAGAAGACGTGATTGGCGTATTATATATTTATTGTTATTTTCGTATCAGAGTGTACAATTATTTAATTAATTATATTACGTGCAATTATTTCAGATTTTTTATTTTAGCTACTCTACCTTATTAAAATAACTTCATAACACATTATACAAATATCTTGAAAATTATGTAAGTGAAATAAATAAACATATTAAGAAAGAAAATAAAATTGGTTTCTTTACATATAATAACCCAGATGACGTATTACGAGTTGAAGAAATTCAACCTTTATCAGTAATGATATTTGACGATGTTGCTAGTGATAAACAAGAGGTTGTAGAGGAATATTTTAGCAGGGGTAGACATAGATTCATAAGTTGTTTTTACCTTTGTCAAACATATAGTCGTATATCTAAACAAATGATACGTGATAATTGAAACGTGCTTATTGTTTTTAAACATAACGATAATACTAATTTGAAACATATTTTTGATGATCACGTTGGTACAGATATATCTTTTGAATTGTTTAGACAGTTATGCAATTTGTCTTGGAAAACAAGGTATGATTTTCTTGTTATAAATTTAGAAAAAGATGTAAACAAAGGTAAATACAGTCGAAACTTTAATGAAGTAATCCTAGCAAAAACATAGAATATGAACATAGAACATGAACATAAAACATGAACATGTTCATAGAACATGAACATAGAACATAAACAAATTTTTACATAATAAATGGACAATTAAACTTTAGAGAAAAAAGTAAAAGAGCTTAGAGATTCAACCAATAAGGCTAGAGCAGCTTACATTAAGAGAACAGAAGGCGAATCAATTAAACATGAAAAATTGGTGGAACAGTACAAACCTATTACTAACGCTCTAGAACCTTTACTTGATCAAATAGAATATAGTAAACAACAAACAGAACTGTTGAAACAAATAAAAAATAACTTCCAACAAAAAACTATACTAAAATCTCAACTAATCATTGATGTAATTCAACCAGGAACATCAAGAGATAGAACGTTAGGTGAAGAAAGATTAGGTGATAAATATCTTTAAAAAACAGACAAAACAAACATAGATGAAACTTTTGGTATTAATCGAAGTAGCAATCGCATTGGTAATAAAAATATACTAATGACGTACGATTCCAATAAAATTTACATACGTAAGAGTGGAAAACATAAGTCGTTAGTTGAATTCACAGTTCCATCTACAGATGGTGTATGTAGTTTGTTAACTGAAAAAGAACCTAGTGAATATACACCAAATGATTTAGATAACTACAAGAGAATTTTAATACATTCTGATTGTATAAAAAGAGCTGATAATCCATCAAAGCCAAGATCAAGTAAAAGCAACAAGTACAACAATATTATTAAACCTATATGGGAAGAATATAAGAAACAATCTTTAAGAAAAAAAACAAAGACAGCAAACGCAAGATGAATCTAGAGCTCAATCACCTGAATACCCTCAAAGAGAAGAATTATCAGATATTTCAAATGTTTCACTTCCTCAGAGTTTACCAACTACGCCGACGTCTCCTGTTTCACAGTATCATTCATTAGAAAACTTAACTTCAACACTAAAAACTGGTAAAGGGTTTAAAATATATAACAACAAAGAAAAAGAATATGTTTTTTGGAACGATATTAAAGAATTAGAAAAACGATTAGAATATCTTAAAGCCGAACAAGTAGCAGAAAACAACAATGTTGAAAATGAAATATTGAATATAGAAGAAGAATTGGAAGAAGAAAAGGAACCAAAACATTTTAGTGTAATAAATGGTATTAAACAAGTTTGGTGAAAGTGACGATAATTCTAATAATCAAATATTTTCAAGAGTGGTAAAAGGAGATCCAGGAATTGGTTTTAAATTAATAAATAGCGGTAACTATGATATTCAGAATAAGAGATTATGCAACACACAAAATCCTGAAGAAGATACAGATGTTGCTACAAAAAGTTATGTATTAGAAACGAATAAAAAAATTGAAAATAAAATTAATAACCAAATTCAAGCAGTAGATAATAAATGTAATTCAGAGACAAGTAAGATAAATGCTATAATAACAACGAAATCTATTGAAAATAATGAACAGTTAAAGAAATTTTCTGATAACACTGAAAAGTATATAAATATAAAATTAAAGGATATGAATAATAAATTAATACCCGTTATTAAACTTTTTCGAATATTATTTAAAAGCCTTAACGACTTGTTTCAAATATTTGCTAAAAGCACAAATGAAATAAAAAAAAACAGAATTAAATGAAGACGTTTTTCTTACAATTATTACAGCATTCCAAACTTTTGCCGAAAGTTTTAATGAAATTACAAATACAGTGCATGACACAATTAGTAGGCTATTAGAGTAGTTTTTTGATTAATAATGACTTAATTAATATACTGTGTAAAGTGTAGAGAAAATACAAATTTAAATAATATTACAAGAAAAACAACTGTTAAAGGTCAACCAATGTTGCAAGCCAAGTGTTCTGTATGTGGTACTAATAAAACAAAGTTTGTTAAAAAAAAGTAGATGAATCTATTAACGTTAGAGAAGAAATTGCAAATGAATTACATAAATCATTACGGCGTAATTTTCAGAGACGTAAAATAATATCATATGGTATAAATGATTTGTGGCAAGCCGATTTAGTTGAAATGATACCGTATTCAAAAGATAATAAGTGCTATGAATATTTACTAACTGTAATTGATATGTTTTCAAAATATGCTTGGGCAATACCAATTAAGAATAAAACTTCTACAAGTATAACAAATGGATTTAATTCAATACTGAAACAAGGTCGAATACCAAAGAGTCTTCAAACAGATCAAGGTTTAGAGTTTTACAATAAAGATTTTCAAACATTAATGAAAGAATATAATATTAATCATTATTCAACATACAGTAATTTAAAAGCGTCAGTATGTGAACGTTTAATAGAACGTTGAAAAAAAAATGTGGAAACAGTTTACCATTAATGGAAATTACAAGTGGTTTGATATGTTACTAGAAATGGTAAACAATTATAATAATACTAAACACAGAACAATCAAAATGACACCAGTTGAAGCGTCAAAGAAAGAGAACGAAGATAAGTTAAAACCATTGTTTCAAGAAGAAATTTTAAATTATAAACCTAAATATAAGGTTGGAGATAAAGTTAGAATATCTAAATATAAAACTATTTTTGAGAAAGGTTACACACCCAATTGGACTAATGAAATATTTACAGTTTCTAAAATTATTTATTCAAATCCTGCAACATACCACTTGAAAGATTATAGAGATCAAGAATTGAAAGGTTGTTTTTATGAAGAGAGCCATGTAAAACAAGATGAAGTGTATTTAGTTGAAAAAGTCATTAAACGTACAGGTAATCAAGCATATGTAAAATGGTTAGGATTTGATAATTGTCATAATTTTTGGCTTGACGTAAAAGATGTTGTGTAAAATATTAACAAATTTAATAAATGGAGTCAATAGTAGACAAAGAATTTCAATACACAGTTGATTAGTCAGAAATATCATGGTTTCAAAAACGATCAGAAAATTTTATTAGAGAGTTTAAAGATAAATTAGATTGGATAGTATTATCATATTATTGGAAACGATATAGTCAGTTATTTTTAGAAGATTTTCATGATAAAATTAATTGGGATATTGTCTTTAAAAGAATAACCTAAAGGAATAGATTTTTTTTCCTAATAAATGGAGCAACTAACAAAAATGGAAGATGATTTGAAACATTTGTTAAAAAAATATATTGAGACAATTGTTAAAAAAATGTTTGAATCCGTCGTTAATATGATAGGCTTAGATTCTGAATCAGATAATGAGTTAATCTATTCCAATATTGAGGAAACCGTAACTGTGGAAACCGTAACTGATGATTCAAAAAATACATTAACAGTGGAAAATGTTTTAGGAATGTTAAGACCTTTTTAAGATTTAATGATTCTGTTAAGATACATTATATGTTTACGTGGAATTATGCTTATAGAAAAAGTCGTCAAGGTATTATTTGGCAACAATATGCAATAGATCGTGAAAGATTTCAATTATGTATTAATAAATGTTCAGTAATTATAACACCTGTTTTAAATAAAAAAATATTTTAAATAAATGACATTTTTTAGTATTCCAGATGCTAGAGTTATAGAAATTGATGAAGAAGAATATAAGAAATGCAGACAGTGTTTAGAATATTCATTTGTTAGTTCTGCTCATGTACCACATTGTATAAATTGTGATTTCTATGTTATTAATAAACAAAATAAAAAAATATTTATTAAACACGTAGATAAAATGAAATATGTTAAAAAAATAGTTTGTTATTATATAATAAAAATAGGACCTCATTCTTATACATCTCTTGATGGTAAAACAAAAGAACACATACTTGAAAAATATCAATATTTACTAAATTTTTTATATACTCATGATTACACAAGTAATGTACCACACAAATATTTCTTAAACAAATTATTAAATAATCCACAAAAATATCGTTCTATATATGACAATTTATGGAATGATTTTATAAATAAATGTATTGTTTTGAAATAAAATGTTTGAATAGAAGTGCTCTGAGAGATTTAATGAATTTTTACTTACAAATTTTTATTGAAGTAAATGGAAGCAAATAATAATAATCGATTGGAAGATCTCCGATTGCCTGAGCTATACAACATCGCAAAATCATTGGGAATAGTAAATATTAAAAAATACAAGAAAGTGGAATTAATTAATAAAATAAAAGATCGACAAAGCCAAGATAGAGAAACTAATGAAATTTTTAAACTATTTCCATTCGATGATACGTTGTTTGAAAAACCAAAGAAAGAAAGAGTGCAAAGAGTAAAGTGTGATGTGTGTGAAGAATATATTAAAGAACCTCGAATGATGACACATAAACTTAGTCATTGTTCTGAGTCGGACTTTATTTTAGTGAATAATGCTTATAGAACTCGATTATTAACCTACGAACATAATAATAAAGAAATGAGTGTAGACATAGAGACATATATGAATTTAGTAAAAGAAAAATCAGTAAGTATAATTCAAAATGCTTTGAGTATACATAAGAATAGTAAAATTAACTTAAATATGGAATGTAAATTTAATAAAATAAAAAATCCGAGTATAACAGAGATATTTCCATTTCAGTTAGAGAATGTGATATTAAGAGAAGAAGATGATTTATCTCAATATTGGGATGATCAGAAAGATTTATTCGTAACAAAATGTGATGAAATGGAAGCAAGAGGTTCAGACTGGGTATTTAAATCTGTAATTTGTAAGAATTAATATAAATAAATATACACCGTTAAGTGGGAATTCATACATTGATTACCTAAATGGAGATAAACATGCCTGTGTGAATGTAAAAAATAATGACGACAAGTGTTTTATGTATTCAGTATTAAGTGCTTTAAAAACACCAAAAAAAGATGCAAATCGAGTTTTAAAATACCATACACACGAGTATAATAGTTTGGCTAATTTTGAAGTTTCCCCGTGAAGATTTAAGATATTCCTCAATTCGAATTAAATAATAAAATAAATATAACTGTGTTTAGTTTTGAAGATAAAACATTTTACCCATTATATCATAATAATAAGGATTTCTATGAGCGAAATATTGACTTGTTATACTTTGGAAGTAAAGACAAGAACCATTATTGCTGGATAAAAAGTTTTAAGTGCTATATTAAATAATCAATTGGAGATAGATAGTCATAAAAAACATTTCTGTAGAAGATATTTAAACTTTGCCACAAAATCTGCAAAATATATGAAGAAACACCAAGAAATTTGTTTTAGTAACGAGCCATGTGTTAAAAAATTCAAAGCCATTCAAAGAATGCAAAGACACCCTTTTGTAATTTATGCAGATTTTGAATCACCTATTCAAACATGTATATCTGATCCTGAAAAACCTTACACAATCAAAAAACAATTTCATACTCCATGCGGATATGGTTTATATGTTAAAAGTATTTATAATAATATTAATAATCCATTTAAAACTTATAGAGGTGAGAATGCTGATAAACACTTTATAAAAACAGTATCAAATTACGCTAAAACAATATATAAGTTATTAAAAGATAATAAGTCTATAACAGATTTGGATTCTTTGTTAGTTAATACTTTATTTTTTAATGTTGAAGATAGAGAAATTTCTGGAATACTAACTTTATCTTCTTTTTGTTTTTCATTATATTTTTTAGCTAATATGTTGTATGAATCTCTTTCTTTTTGATATGCTTCTTCTAATTTATCAATTATTTCCCTATATTTTTTATTTTTCATTATTGAATTGTGAAGCAAAATCCCTTTACATTCAGATTCAGCATATTTACTTGTAAGTATAGTGAATAAAGCTCTAAAATGTTCTTTTTGTTCATTTGGAACATTAAAATCCCTAATTTTATCATATAATTCCGACATCATATTCATATATTTCTTAGCTGTTATTATTGTCAAATCATTTTTTGTAAATTCTAAAATACTGTCTAAATTAATGCTATGCAAATTTTTAAATGCCCCAACTGTATCATACATTGTTTTTAAAGTTACTTCTCTCTTACTCATTTAATATAAATTATAGATAAAACATTTTACCCATTATATCATAATAATAAGGATTTCTATGAGCGAAATATTGACTTGTTATACTTTGGAAGTAAAGACAAGAACCATTATTGCTGGATAAAAAGTTTTAAGTGCTATATTAAATAATCAATTGGAGATAGATAGTCATAAAAAACATTTCTGTAGAAGATATTTAAACTTTGCCACAAAATCTGCAAAATATATGAAGAAACACCAAGAAATTTGTTTTAGTAACGAGCCATGTGTTAAAAAATTCAAAGCCATTCAAAGAATGCAAAGACACCCTTTTGTAATTTATGCAGATTTTGAATCACCTATTCAAACATGTATATCTGATCCTGAAAAACCTTACACAATCAAAAAACAATTTCATACTCCATGCGGATATGGTTTATATGTTAAAAGTATTTATAATAATATTAATAATCCATTTAAAACTTATAGAGGTGAGAATGCTGATAAACACTTTATACTGGGTGGCGCAAAAGTTGTTACCCGATGTTCTTTGGCTGCAATTTTTTTTATGAATGAAAAACTTTGGTTCTGCTTTTGGATTATGTTTAGTTAATGTCTTAATTTTTTTCCTATTAAGTCGAGAAAATGATATCGGCCAATTGGCCGCCGCCAGAATGGATGATCATACGGGCCCGATTTATAACATTTTCCATTACTCTTGCCAGTATTTCCGGCGATAGGTTCTCGCATTCTTGACGGATATTCTCTCTGAGGGCTTGAAAAGTCTGAGGCTTGTTGACATAGACTCGTGTCTTAAAGAAACCCCACAAAAAGAAGTTTGGAACGGTTAAATCGGACGACCTTGCCGGCCAGTGCAAATTACCAAAACGAGAGATTAGGCGACCCGGAAATGTAGCCCTCAGAATTTCCGTTGTGGCTCGTGCAGTATGCGCCGTTGCTCCATCCTGTTGGAACCACATGTTCTTCAGTTCAAATTCATGCAATTGAGGAAGAAGAAAGTCGTTGAGCATGGCTCTGTAGCGCTCACCGTCCACAGTAGTCGTCTTCAGCCACATCCGCGATATTCTGAGCAGAACGGATCCTCCGGGGCCGGCCAGACCTGGCAGCATCTCGTGTTGTACCATATTCTTCTAGGCGAGCGGCTAAACGCCGCAGTATTTACCCGGTTGGTGTCAGGCGACCGGGAAATCTGCGCGTAAATTCACACTGCGCCAACACCAACGAAGAATTATTCCGCGAAAAAATCGAAGTAATTAAACCGCATTTTTGATGAATATAGCGATTCATGTTTTATGGACATGTATTTTACATTTGTTTACTTCACAAATGTCAAAGCAGATTTGACATTTGCCGCTATTTGCAAAAATTATAGCATGTTTCAATAGGGTGATTACTTTTGCGCCACCTTGTAAAAACAGTATCAAATTACGCTAAAACAATATATAAGTTATTAAAAGATAATAAGTCTATAACAGATTTGGATTCTTTGTTAGTTAATACTTTATTTTTTAATGTTGAAGATAGAGAAATTTCTGGAATACTAACTTTATCTTCTTTTTGTTTTTCATTATATTTTTTAGCTAATATGTTATATGAATCTCTTTCTTTTTGATATGCTTCTTCTAATTTATCAATTATTTCCCTATATTTTTTATTTTTCATTATTGAATTGTGAAGCAAAATCCCTTTACATTCAGATTCAGCATATTTACTTGTAAGTATAGTGAATAAAGCTCTAAAATGTTCTTTTTGTTCATTTGGAACATTAAAATCCCTAATTTTATCATATAATTCCGACATCATATTCATATATTTCTTAGCTGTTATTATTGTCAAATCATTTTTTGTAAATTCTAAAATACTGTCTAAATTAATGCTATGCAAATTTTTAAATGCCCCAACTGTATCATACATTGTTTTTAAAGTTACTTCTCTCTTACTCATTTAATATAAATTATTTTGTGACATGATAAGTGATAAGTGATAGATGATATGATGAGTGATATGATAAGTGATAGATGATATGATGAGTGATAAAAAAATATGATATAAATATGGAATCACATAGTACAAAACTTATTAAAAAAGCAGAATTTATTAGCTTACTTAAAAAATATGATTTTGTTAATAATTCAATTAGATCATTTAGTAAACATTATGGTATACATTATAACACAGTATCTAGATATTTAAGAGAATATAATATAAAATATAATATAAAAGAAAGTAATTTTATAAGGGAAATAGATGTTACTGGTATATTTATAATTTCACTGTCTATTAAGAAACAAGGAAGTAAAAGAAAACAAAAGCACTAAAGACAAAATATGAAAATTTTATCTCCATTCACACAAAATCATTAGAATCAGGCAAAGCGGACTCTTTTAATTAATTTTCTTTTAAGCGTAATTTTCCATGATGTTTAAAACTTTCTGTAGGAAATGCTGTTTCTTTACTATTTCACCACAAGTACACAATTCTGTGTTTTCATTATAATATTTATATTTACGCATATATTTATTTATTTTGTCTTAATTTTTTTACGATATTCTTGCATGTAACTATTCATATTATTTTTAGTAGTCATTTATTATAAAAAAAATTGTTAAATATTTTTATAAAAATATTATTATGTGATTTACATTTACATTTACATAAACAATATGATTTACATTTTCTACAAGCCATATCATCTACTTGAACTTAAGTAGTCCGAGTACAAATCTTGCGGAATCACAGACTTTGTCCGTTCATGGTAAGCAAATATGCAGTTGTCATCTACTCGTGTTTATTATGATATCGGCGTCTGCAATAACTTCAAACATTAAAAACGGTGCCAAAAATGCGAGAATATGTGCGGAAATATATAAACTGCTGCATACCATGTCTGTATCATAAAGAACCACAAGAGAAACGTGATGGATTTCTTCACCCAATACGAAAAGTAGTTGTCCCTTTTCATACAATTCACATGGACCACTTAGGACTATTCAACAAGAGCGGTTCGGGCAACATGTATTTAATTGTTGTCGTAGAAGCATTTAAAAATTCACTCTGCTACGAGAAGTAAAAAAAGTAAAATACGAAAACAAAACCGGTTCTAAATTTCTTACAATACATAATAGATATGTTTGTTGTACCGACACGATTAATTAATGACTTGGATCAGCTTTACATCTAAAGAATGTGAAACGACTTTGCGAACATTATGGGATACAAAACATCTTAAACGCTGTTGCAACTCCTCGTGCAAACGGCCAGTGGTGAAACGTTCAACGGAACAGCTTTAGCTGCCTTAGCAACTTCCAGGACCGACGACAAACATTGGGATAAGAGAGTATATGGAGTTCAATTCTCAGTTAACAATACTAATTGCGCAGGAACTAGAAAAACAAAAACAAGCAGTTTGATTTAACATAAAATGAAAAGCTCCACAAGAATTCAGTTGCGCAGATTTTGTTTTTGTAAAGAAACAATATATAGTGATAGAGGGAAAAAGCAAAAAAAAATATTACTACATTATGCTGGACCATTTAAAATAGAAAAGGTTTAGTCAAACGAAGATATCTAGTTGTGGAAATGAATGGATCAAATAGGAGCATGAGATGCGGATACAAAAACTTATAAGCAGTGCACAACATTAAACGATGGGTATTAGTAAAAGATTTGATGAATAATTCAGAAAGTGACACACTGCTTTAGATGATGATGTTCATGGAATTGAAAATTAACTTCTCGAGGGCGAGAGTTTTTCAGGATAGCCGAACTGTTAGAGGGTAATTATTTTCAAGCATTAGATAACAACTTACTTCACTCCCAATCTTTCTTAATTAAATTAATTAGTTACAATGTATTTGATAAAACAGAGTTTATAACAGGCAGTTATTATTTAATTGAATCAGTACTCTATTGGCAGTCGTGAGATAAGTGTCAGAGGTGTTTGGTTGAGTAGGTGAGACACAATACCTATAAGTTACTGAGTGTGAGACAGTATATTTACTGTAGTGTGATCTTGATTTTATCCTAACCCTATCCCCGGCGCGTAAACCCGTTAACACTGCATTGACAGGAGGGTGAAGCAGAGGCGCGACGCACCAGGGTAACCTGGTGCCAACGGTGCCCTGCTAGAACAGGTGCCTTAATTTCGCTTGCATCTCGGTGGGGAGGTAGAGTATGGGTTTGTACTCAACTTTCACTCATACCCCTGATGCCTTGTTATAACTCACTGTGGGAAATGTCAAGTTGCTCGATGGATTTCGAGTGTTCTTCTGCTACCGTGGATTCGGTAGCCGGCATATCGTGGATTCGATATGTGACAATCCTTTCGAGGAGTATCCTCTTCAATTTTACCCGTCTTACCTGGTTTGTTGTTGAGTGTGAGTGTTGTTGTGTGTGCGAATGATATAAAGTTGTATGCAATGTGTTTCACTAAGCATTGGCTTACTCTTTGACTTTCCTTTTCAGGGTGTTCCAAATTAGAAGACGTGATTGGCGTATTATATATTTATTGTTATTTTCGTATCAGAGTGTACAATTATTTAATTAATTATATTACGTGCAATTATTTCAGATTTTTTATTTTAGCTACTCTACCTTATTAAAATAACTTCATAACACATTATACAAATATCTTGAAAATTATGTAAGTGAAATAAATAAACATATTAAGAAAGAAAATAAAATTGGTTTCTTTACATATAATAACCCAGATGACGTATTACGAGTTGAAGAAATTCAACCTTTATCAGTAATGATATTTGACGATGTTGCTAGTGATAAACAAGAGGTTGTAGAGGAATATTTTAGCAGGGGTAGACATAGATTCATAAGTTGTTTTTACCTTTGTCAAACATATAGTCGTATATCTAAACAAATGATACGTGATAATTGAAACGTGCTTATTGTTTTTAAACATAACGATAATACTAATTTGAAACATATTTTTGATGATCACGTTGGTACAGATATATCTTTTGAATTGTTTAGACAGTTATGCAATTTGTCTTGGAAAACAAGGTATGATTTTCTTGTTATAAATTTAGAAAAAGATGTAAACAAAGGTAAATACAGTCGAAACTTTAATGAAGTAATCCTAGCAAAAACATAGAATATGAACATAGAACATGAACATAAAACATGAACATGTTCATAGAACATGAACATAGAACATAAACAAATTTTTACATAATAAATGGACAATTAAACTTTAGAGAAAAAAGTAAAAGAGCTTAGAGATTCAACCAATAAGGCTAGAGCAGCTTACATTAAGAGAACAGAAGGCGAATCAATTAAACATGAAAAATTGGTGGAACAGTACAAACCTATTACTAACGCTCTAGAACCTTTACTTGATCAAATAGAATATAGTAAACAACAAACAGAACTGTTGAAACAAATAAAAAATAACTTCCAACAAAAAACTATACTAAAATCTCAACTAATCATTGATGTAATTCAACCAGGAACATCAAGAGATAGAACGTTAGGTGAAGAAAGATTAGGTGATAAATATCTTTAAAAAACAGACAAAACAAACATAGATGAAACTTTTGGTATTAATCGAAGTAGCAATCGCATTGGTAATAAAAATATACTAATGACGTACGATTCCAATAAAATTTACATACGTAAGAGTGGAAAACATAAGTCGTTAGTTGAATTCACAGTTCCATCTACAGATGGTGTATGGAGTTTGTTAACTGAAAAAGAACCTAGTGAATATACACCAAATGATTTAGATAACTACAAGAGAATTTTAATACATTCTGATTGTATAAAAAGAGCTGATAATCCATCAAAGCCAAGATCAAGTAAAAGCAACAAGTACAACAATATTATTAAACCTATATGGGAAGAATATAAGAAACAATCTTTAAGAAAAAAAACAAAGACAGCAAACGCAAGATGAATCTAGAGCTCAATCACCTGAATACCCTCAAAGAGAAGAATTATCAGATATTTCAAATGTTTCACTTCCTCAGAGTTTACCAACTACGCCGACGTCTCCTGTTTCACAGTATCATTCATTAGAAAACTTAACTTCAACACTAAAAACTGGTAAAGGGTTTAAAATATATAACAACAAAGAAAAAGAATATGTTTTTTGGAACGATATTAAAGAATTAGAAAAACGATTAGAATATCTTAAAGCCGAACAAGTAGCAGAAAACAACAATGTTGAAAATGAAATATTGAATATAGAAGAAGAATTGGAAGAAGAAAAGGAACCAAAACATTTTAGTGTAATAAATGGTATTAAACAAGTTTGGTGAAAGTGACGATAATTCTAATAATCAAATATTTTCAAGAGTGGTAAAAGGAGATCCAGGAATTGGTTTTAAATTAATAAATAGCGGTAACTATGATATTCAGAATAAGAGATTATGCAACACACAAAATCCTGAAGAAGATACAGATGTTGCTACAAAAAGTTATGTATTAGAAACGAATAAAAAAATTGAAAATAAAATTAATAACCAAATTCAAGCAGTAGATAATAAATGTAATTCAGAGACAAGTAAGATAAATGCTATAATAACAACGAAATCTATTGAAAATAATGAACAGTTAAAGAAATTTTCTGATAACACTGAAAAGTATATAAATATAAAATTAAAGGATATGAATAATAAATTAATACCTGTTATTAAACATTTTCGAATATTATTTAAAAGCCTTAACGACTTGTTTCAAATATTTGCTAAAAGCACAAATGAAATAAAAAAAAACAGAATTAAATGAAGACGTTTTTCTTACAATTATTACAGCATTCCAAACTTTTGCCGAAAGTTTTAATGAAATTACAAATACAGTGCATGACACAATTAGTAGGCTATTAGAGTAGTTTTTTGATTAATAATGACTTAATTAATATACTGTGTAAAGTGTAGAGAAAATACAAATTTAAATAATATTACAAGAAAAACAACTGTTAAAGGTCAACCAATGTTGCAAGCCAAGTGTTCTGTATGTGGTACTAATAAAACAAAGTTTGTTAAAAAAAAGTAGATGAATCTATTAACGTTAGAGAAGAAATTGCAAATGAATTACATAAATCATTACGGCGTAATTTTCAGAGACGTAAAATAATATCATATGGTATAAATGATTTGTGGCAAGCCGATTTAGTTGAAATGATACCGTATTCAAAAGATAATAAGTGCTATGAATATTTACTAACTGTAATTGATATGTTTTCAAAATATGCTTGGGCAATACCAATTAAGAATAAAACTTCTACAAGTATAACAAATGGATTTAATTCAATACTGAAACAAGGTCGAATACCAAAGACTCTTCAAACAGATCAAGGTTTAGAGTTTTACAATAAAGATTTTCAAACATTAATGAAAGAATATAATATTAATCATTATTCAACATACAGTAATTTAAAAGCGTCAGTATGTGAACGTTTCAATAGAACGTTGAAAAAAAAATGTGGAAACAGTTTACCATTAATGGAAATTACAAGTGGTTTGATATGTTACTAGAAATGGTAAACAATTATAATAATACTAAACACAGAACAATCAAAATGACACCAGTTGAAGCGTCAAAGAAAGAGAACGAAGATAAGTTAAAACCATTGTTTCAAGAAGAAATTTTAAATTATAAACCTAAATATAAGGTTGGAGATAAAGTTAGAATATCTAAATATAAAACTATTTTTGAGAAAGGTTACACACCCAATTGGACTAATGAAATATTTACAGTTTCTAAAATTATTTACTCAAATCCTGCAACATACCACTTGAAAGATTATAGAGATCAAGAATTGAAAGGTTGTTTTTATGAAGAGAGCCATGTAAAACAAGATGAAGTGTATTTAGTTGAAAAAGTCATTAAACGTACAGGTAATCAAGCATATGTAAAATGGTTAGGATTTGATAATTGTCATAATTTTTGGCTTGACGTAAAAGATGTTGTGTAAAATATTAACAAATTTAATAAATGGAGTCAATAGTAGACAAAGAATTTCAATACACAGTTGATTGGTCAGAAATATCATGGTTTCAAAAACGATCAGAAAATTTTATTAGAGAGTTTAAAGATAAATTAGATTGGATAGTATTATCATATTATTGGAAACGATATAGTCAGTTATTTTTAGAAGATTTTCATGATAAAATTAATTGGGATATTGTCTTTAAAAGAATAACCTAAAGGAATAGATTTTTTTTCTTAATACATGGAGCAACTAACAAAAATGGAAGATGATTTGAAACATTTGTTAAAAAAATATATTGAGACAATTGTTAAAAAAATGTTTGAATCCGTCGTTAATATGATAGGCTTAGATTCTGAATCAGATAATGAGTTAATCTATTCCAATATTGAGGAAACCGTAACTGTGGAAACCGTAACTGATGATTCAAAAAATACATTAACAGTGGAAAATGTTTTAGGAATGTTAAGACCTTTTTAAGATTTAATGATTCTGTTAAGATACATTATATGTTTACGTGGAATTATGCTTATAGAAAAAGTCGTCAAGGTATTATTTGGCAACAATATGCAATAGATCGTGAAAGATTTCAATTATGTATTAATAAATGTTCAGTAATTATAACACATGTTTTAAATAAAAAAATATTTTAAATAAATGACATTTTTTAGTATTCCAGATGCTAGAGTTATAGAAATTGATGAAGAAGAATATAAGAAATGCAGACAGTGTTTAGAACATTCATTTGTTAGTTCTGCTCATGTACCACATTGTATAAATTGTGATTTCTATGTTATTAATAAACAAAATAAAAAAATATTTATTAAACACGTAGATAAAATGAAATATGTTAAAAAAATAGTTTGTAATTATATAATAAAAATAGGACCTCATTCTTATACATCTCTTGATGGTAAAACAAAAGAACACATACTTGAAAAATATCAATATTTACTAAATTTTTTATATACTCATGATTACACAAGTAATGTACCACACAAATATTTCTTAAACAAATTATTAAATAATCCACAAAAATATCGTTCTATATATGACAATTTATGGAATGATTTTATAAATAAATGTATTGTTTTGAAATAAAATGTTTGAATAGAAGTGCTCTGAGAGATTTAATGAATTTTTACTTACAAATTTTTATTGAAGTAAATGGAAGCAAATAATAATAATCGATTGGAAGATCTCCGATTGCCTGAGCTATACAACATCGCAAAATCATTGGGAATAGTAAATATTAAAAAATACAAGAAAGTGGAATTAATTAATAAAATAAAAGATCGACAAAGCCAAGATAGAGAAACTAATGAAATTTTTAAACTATTTCCATTCGATGATACGTTGTTTGAAAAACCAAAGAAAGAAAGAGTGCAAAGAGTAAAGTGTGATGTGTGTGAAGAATATATTAAAGAACCTCGAATGATGACACATAAACTTAGTCATTGCTCTGAGTCGGACTTTATTTTAGTGAATAATGCTTATAGAACTCGATTATTAACCTACGAACATAATAATAAAGAAATGAGTGTAGACATAGAGACATATATGAATTTAGTAAAAGAAAAATCAGTAAATATAATTCAAAATGCTTTGAGTATACATAAGAATAGTAAAATTAACTTAAATATGGAATGTAAATTTAATAAAATAAAAAATCCGAGTATAACAGAGATATTTCCATTTCAGTTAGAGAATGTGATATTAAGAGAAGAAGATGATTTATCTCAATATTGGGATGATCAGAAAGATTTATTCGTAACAAAATGTGATGAAATGGAAGCAAGAGGTTCAGACTGGGTATTTAAATCTGTAATTTGTAAGAATTAATATAAATAAATATACACCGTTAAGTGGGAATTCATACATTGATTACCTAAATGGAGATAAACATGCCTGTGTGAATGTAAAAAATAATGACGACAAGTGTTTTATGTATTCAGTATTAAGTGCTTTAAAAACACCAAAAAAAGATGCAAATCGAGTTTTAAAATACCATACACACGAGTATAATAGTTTGGCTAATTTTGAAGTTTCCCCGTGAAGATTTAAGATATTCCTCAATTTGAATTAAATAATAAAATAAATATAACTGTGTTTAGTTTTGAAGATAAAACATTTTACCCATTATATCATAATAATAAGGATTTCTATGAGCGAAATATTGACTTGTTATACTTTGGAAGTAAAGACAAGAACCATTATTGCTGGATAAAAAGTTTTAAGTGCTATATTAAATAATCAATTGGAGATAGATAGTCATAAAAAACATTTCTGTAGAAGATATTTAAACTTTGCCACAAAATCTGCAAAATATATGAAGAAACACCAAGAAATTTGTTTTAGTAACGAGCCATGTGTTAAAAAATTCAAAGCCATTCAAAGAATGCAAAGACACCCTTTTGTAATTTATGCAGATTTTGAATCACCTATTCAAACATGTATATCTGATCCTGAAAAACCTTACACAATCAAAAAACAATTTCATACTCCATGCGGATATGGTTTATATGTTAAAAGTATTTATAATAATATTAATAATCCATTTAAAACTTATAGAGGTGAGAATGCTGATAAACACTTTATAAAAACAGTATCAAATTACGCTAAAACAATATATAAGTTATTAAAAGATAATAAGTCTATAACAGATTTGGATTCTTTGTTAGTTAATACTTTATTTTTTAATGTTGAAGATAGAGAAATTTCTGGAATACTAACTTTATCTTCTTTTTGTTTTTCATTATATTTTTTAGCTAATATGTTGTATGAATCTCTTTCTTTTTGATATGCTTCTTCTAATTTATCAATTATTTCCCTATATTTTTTATTTTTCATTATTGAATTGTGAAGCAAAATCCCTTTACATTCAGATTCAGCATATTTACTTGTAAGTATAGTGAATAAAGCTCTAAAATGTTCTTTTTGTTCATTTGGAACATTAAAATCCCTAATTTTATCATATAATTCCGACATCATATTCATATATTTCTTAGCTGTTATTATTGTCAAATCATTTTTTGTAAATTCTAAAATACTGTCTAAATTAATGCTATGCAAATTTTTAAATGCCCCAACTGTATCATACATTGTTTTTAAAGTTACTTCTCTCTTACTCATTTAATATAAATTATTTTGTGACATGATAAGTGATAAGTGATAGATGATATGATGAGTGATATGATAAGTGATAGATGATATGATGAGTGATATGATAAGTGATAGATGATATGATGAGTGATAAAAAAATATGATATAAATATGGAATCACAAAGTACAAAACTTATTAAAAAAGCAGAATTTATTAGCTTACTTAAAAAATATGATTTTGTTAATAATTCAATTAGATCATTTAGTAAACATTATGGTATACATTATAACACAGTATCTAGATATTTAAGAGAATATAATATAAAATATAATATAAAAGAAAGTAATTTTATAAGGGAAATAGATGTTACTGGTATATTTATAATTTCACTGTCTATTAAGAAACAAGGAAGTAAAAGAAAACAAAAGCACTAAAGACAAAATATGAAAATTTTATCTCCATTCACACAAAATCATTAGAATCAGGCAAAGCGGACTCTTTTAATTAATTTTCTTTTAAGCGTAATTTTCCATGATGTTTAAAACTTTCTGTAGGAAATGCTGTTTCTTTACTATTTCACCACAAGTACACAATTCTGTGTTTTCATTATAATATTTATATTTACGCATATATTTATTTATTTTGTCTTAATTTTTTTACGATATTCTTGCATGTAACTATTCATATTATTTTTAGTAGTCATTTATTATAAAAAAAATTGTTAAATATTTTTATAAAAATATTATTATGTGATTTACATTTACATTTACAAAAACAATATGATTTACATTTTCTACAAGCCATATCATCTACTTGAACTGAAGTAGTCCGAGTACAAATCTTGCGGAATCACAGACTTTGTCCGTTCATGGTAAGCAAATATGCAGTTGTCATCTACTCGTGTTTATTATGATATCGGTGTCTGCAGTAACTTCAAACATTAAAAACGGTGCCGCGGCACGCGTTTTAAAATCGGTGCCAAGAAAATATGACATTGTATACGGTGCTGTTACAATACGCATTCGTATAATGGTATATTCCAGAATAATTTTTGTATATAATGAGTGTGAGCAGGAAAACTAATTTTTATATAGTACATGGAGCGCATGCAAGTAGACGGTGAAAATAATAATCTAAATAACAGTCGTAACTCAATTAAAAATAGTGCTCCATATAAAAATAATAATCTAATTAAAAGTCGTAACTCAATTAAAATTAATAAAGTTAAGAACGCTATATCGAATTTCTTCAATGAACTTGGGAACGGTAATACTAGTATGACAGATAAACTACAAAAACAAGCAAAAGTAAAAAAGCATCAAAATTACAAATACAAGAAGAAGAGTATGAAAATTTAGATAAGGAAGATAAAAAATACAACAGAGAAATTACACATGAAAAGGAATTGGATATCGAAGATGATTTTAGCGATTATGAATCAGAAAGTAAGTATTGCTATTCAGTTTTCTTTATATTATAACTAACACTAATTTTATTACAGATTAACTCCAAAAAAGAAGATATTCAACATAGTAATAAAAAAATGTAGTAATCAATAAATTTTTGTATTTTCATATATTCATAATAAATGTCATTTATGCATTAATTTTTTCTTGTTATTCGCTATATATTTTAAATAAATTCAATGTCATGTATTTGTTTATTGTTTCTTTCTACTTTACCCTTATAAACTAAACTAGGTGGGTTTTTATTTAGTTCTTTAATTTGTGGAATAAATTTAATAAATCTTTGTGGTAATGATACAAAGATTTATTATTATATATACTATATTAGTTTCAAACGATATAACTCTATAAGTTTTATTTAATTCTAATTCAGATAATTTTATAAATTGAGAAGATGCGCTGTTCAACATACTTGCATAGTTAGTTTTGTTCTCCATTTAATACAATGATATTTTAATTAACACAGTTCTATCCTTTTAATAAGTAACTTTTTGCTCCCTCTTTAAATAATATTCATTCTTGAGTTCTGATAACCATTTATTTGATCTAATACGTCAGCTGGAGCGAATTTGTCTGCAACTATTCTTGAACCGTTAACTCCAGTAAATATTAACCTGTGACGTTACAACTTTATAATACATGAAAATAAGTTATTTACTTACCATCGAATAAATACCGAGCCTAACTGTTCTACAACATATATGAAATGTGCCAACGCTAACAAACTATTATAAGTTTATCAATCTGTACAGCCGTAGCAGTACCAAATAATTTTTATTAAACAATTAATATATTTTAAGCGCAAGGACCAAAAAACATGTTTTTTTGCAAAAAATACTATAAAAATTATTAAAAATGTGTGGTTTTAAGGTATTTTGGTAAATGCGTTTGGAACAGGTTTTAAAAAAAGTGTCCTAGAGTGTCTCATATAATAAGCTAGGAGATGGTGTTTTCTGACGGTGGGTGATATCTCCCGAATCTCCTTGCGCTAGAAGTGGCTTTTTAGATACTACTTTTTAGCTAAAATATGATGAAGAATTATAAAATTCGGGCGCGGAAGCAAATATTTATATGATTTTTTACAAAAATAAAGTCAGATTTTACCTATTCTTGATGAATAAGTTGTGTATTGTAATCTACATGAGCTGGATTCTAGAATATCTAACACTCTTGAAATAGCAATTTTTTTTCTGCAATGTTTTCTTTTAGCTAAAATATGATGAAGGATTATAAAATTCGGGCGCGGTAGCAAATATTTATATGATTTTTTACAAAAATAAAGTCAGATTTTACCTATTCTTGATATATACGTTGTATATTGTAAGCTACATGGGCTGGTTTCTAGAATACCTACCACACTTAAAATAGCAATTTTCTTGTTGCAATGTTTTCTTTTAGCTAAAATATGATGAAGAATTATAACATTTGGGCGCGAAAGCAAATATTTATATGATTTTTTGAAAAATAAGGTCAGATTTTACCTATTCTTGATGAATACGTTATATATTGTAAGCTACATGGCCTGGATTCTAGAAAACCTACCACACTTGAAATATCAATTTTCTTGTTGCAATGTTTTCTTTTGGCTAAAATATGACAAAAAATTATAAAATTCGGACGGGGAAGCACATGTTTATATGATTTTTTACAAAAAACAGTCAGCTTTTACCTATTCTTGAAATGGATATTTTTGTTAAAACATTCATAATCATGATTTCGAATCTATACTAAGGATAATTTTAGCATTGGACATGCAAAAGTGACTATAACGTGGTACCAAACAGATAATAAACATTCAATTTTCGGGTGTCATTTTAATAAATACCTTGTATATTGTGAGCTACATGGGCTGGATTCTAGAATACCTACCACACTTGTAATAGCAATTTTCTTGTTGCAATGTTTTCTTTTAGCTAAAATATGATAAAGAATTAAAAAATTCGGGCGCGGCAACAAATATTTATATGATTTTTTACAAAAATAAAGTCAGATTTTACCTATTTTTGATGAATACGTTGTAAATTATAAACTACATGGGCTGGATTGTAGAATACGTACCACACTTGAAATAGCAATTTTCTTGTTGCAATGTTTTTTTTTAGCTAAAATATGATGAAGAATTTTAAAATTCTGGCGCGGAAGCAAATATTTATATGATTTGTTACAAAAATAAAGTAATATTTTACTTATTCTTGATGAATACGTTGTATATTGTAAGCTACATGGGCTGGACCCTAGAATACCTACAACAATTGAAATAGCAATTTTCTTATTGCAATGTTTTCTTTTAGCTAAAATATGATGAAGAATTATAAAATTTGGGCGCGGAAGCAAATGTTTATATGATATTTTACAAAAATAAAGTCAGATTTTACCAATTCTTAGAATGGATATTTTTGTTAAAACATTCATATTTATGCTTTAGGATCTATACTATAAATAATTTTAGCATTGGACATGCAAAAGTGACCATAACGTGAAACCAATTAGATAATAAACATTTAATATTCGGTTGTTATTTTAATGAATACGTTGTATATTGTAAGCTACATGGGCTGGATTCTAGAATACCTACCCACTTGAAATAGCAATTTTCTTGTTGCAATGTTTTCTTTTAGCTAAATTATGATGAAGAATTACAAAATTCGGGCGCGGAAGCAAATATTTGTATGATTTTTTACAAAAATGAAGTTCGATTTTACCTATTCTTGTTGAATACGTTGCATATTGTAAGCTATATGGGCTGGATTGTAGAATACCTACCACACTTGGAATAGCAATTTTCTTGTTGCAATGTTTTGTTTTAGCTAAAATATGATGAAGAATTATAAACTTCGGTCGCGGAAGCAAATATTTTAAAGATTTTTTACAAAAATAAAGTCAGATTTCACCTTGTTTTGATGAATACGTTGTATATTGTAAGCTATATGGGCTGGATTCTAGAATACCTACAAGAAATGAAATAGCAATTTTCTAGTTGCAATGTTTTCTTTTAGCTAAAATATGATGAAGAATTATAAAATTCGGGCGCGGATGCAAGTATTTATATGATTTTTTACAAAAATAAAGTCACATTTTACCAATTCTTGAAATGGATATTTTTGTTAAAACATTCATATTCATGCTTTAAGATCTATTCTATGGACAATTTTAGCATTGGACATGCAAAAGTAACCATAATGTGGTACCAATCAGATAAGAAACATTCAATTTTCGGGTTTCATTTTAATGAATACGTTGTATATTTTAAACTACATGGGCTGGAATTTAGAATACCTACCACAATTGAAATAGAAATTTTCTTGTAGCAATGTTTTCTTTTAGCTAGAATATGATGAAGAATTATAAAATTGGAGCGTGGAAGCAAATATTTGTATGATTTTTCCTAAAAATAATGGCAGATTTAACCTATTCTTGATGAATACATTGTATATTGTAAGCTACATAGGCTGGTTTCTAGAATACCTACCACACTTGAAATTGCAATTTTCTTGTTGCAATGTTTTCTTTTAGCTAAAATATGATGAAGAATTATAAAATTCGGGCGCGGAAGCAATTATTTATATGATTTTTTATAAAAATAAAGTCTGATTTTACCTATTCTTGAAATGGATATTTTTGTTAAAACATTCATATTCACGCTTTCGGATGTATACTATGAATAATTTTAGTATTGGACATGCAAAAGTGACTATAACGTGGTATTATTCAGATAATAAACATTCAATTTTCGGGTGTCATTTTAATGAATACGTTGTATATTGTAAGCTAAATGGGCTGGATTCTAGAATACCTACCACACTTGAAATAGCAATTTTCTTGTTGCAATGTTTTCTTTTAGCTAAAATATTATAAAGAATTATAAAATTCGGGCGCAGAATCAAATATTTATATGATTTTTTACAAAAATAAAGTCAGATCTTACCTATTCTTGAAAAGGATATTTTTGTTAAAACATTCATATTCACGCCTTAGGATCTATACTATGGATAATTTTAACATTGGACATGCACAAGTGACCATAACGTGGTACCAATCAGATATTAAACATTTATTTTTCGGGTGTCATATTATTGAATACGTTGTGTATTGTAAGCTACATGGGCTGGATTTTAGAATACCTACCACACTTGAAATAGCTATTTTCTTGTTGCAATGTTTTCTTTTAGCTAAAATATGATGAAGAATTATAAAATTCGGGCGCGAAAGCAAATATTTATATAATTTTTTACAAAAATAATGTGAGACTTTACCTGTACTTGAAAAGGATATTTTTGTTCAAACATTCATATTCTTGCTTTATTACCTATACTATGGATAATTTTAGCATTCGACAAGCAAAAGTGACCATAATGTGGTACCTATCAGATAATAAACATTCATTTTTCGATTGTCATTTTAATGAATACGTTGTATATAGCAAGCTACATGGGCTGGATTCTAGAATACCTAGAACATTTGAAATAGCAATTTTCTTATTGCAATGTTTTCTTTTAGCTAAAATATGATGAAAAATTATAAAATTCGGGCGTGGAAACCAATATTAATATGATTTTTTACAAAAATATTGTCAGATTTTACCTATTCTTGATGAATACGTTGTATATTGTAAGTTACATGGGCTGGATTATAGAATATCTACCATACTTGAAATAGCAATTTTGTTGTTGCCATGTTTTCTTTTAGCTAAAATATGATGAAGAATTACAAAATTCGAGCGCGGAAGCAAATATTTATATGGTTTTTACAAACATTAAATCAGATTTAACCTATTCTTGATGAATAGGTTGTATATTGTAAGCTACATGGGCTGGATTCTAGAATACCTACCACACTTAAAATAGGAATTTTCTTGTTCCAATGTTTTCTTTTAGCTAATATATGATAAAGAATTATAAAATTCGGGCACGGAAGCAAATATTTATATGATTTTTGACAAAAATAAAGTCAGATTTTGCCTTTTCTTGATGAATAGGTTGTATATTGTAAGCTACATGGGCTGGATTCTAGAATACCTACCACACTTGAAATAGCAATTTTCTTGTTGCAATGTTTTCTTTTAGCTAAAATATGATGAAGAATTATAAAATTCGGACGCGGAAGCAAATATTTATATGATTTTGTACAAAAATAAAGTCAGATTTTACTTATTCTTGATGAATACGTTGTATATTTTAAGCTACATGGTCTGGATTCTAGAATACCTACCACACTTGAAATAGCAATTTTTTGTTGCAATGTTTTCTTTTTGTTAAATTATGATAAAAAATTATAAAATTCGGGAGCAGAAGCAAATATTTCTTTGATTTTTTACAAAAATAATGTCAGATTTTACCTTTTCTTGATGAATAGGTTGTATATTGTAAGCTACATGGGCTGGATTCTAGCATATCTACCACACTTGAAATAGCAATTTTATTGTTGCAATGTTTTCTTTTAGCTAAAATATGATAGAGAATTATAAAATTCTTGCGCGGAAGCAAATATTTATATGATTTTTTACAAAAATAAAGTCAGATTTTACCTATTCTTGATGAATACGTTATATATTTTAAGCTACATGGGCTGGATTCTAGAATACCTACCACACTTGAAATAGCAATTTTTTGTTGCAATGTTTTCTTCTTGCTAAATTATGGTGAAAAATTATAAAATTCGGGAGCGGAAGCAAATATTTCTTTGATTTTTTTACAAAAATAATGTCAGATTTTACCTTTTCTTGATGAATACGTTGTATATTGTAAGCTACATGGGCTGGATTCTAGAATACCTACCACACTTGAAATAGAAATTTTCTTGTTGCAATGATCTCTTTTAGCTAAAATATGATTAAGTATTATAAAAATCGGGCTGAAAGCAAATATTTATATTATTTTTGACAATAATAAAGTCAGAGTTAACTTATCCTTGATGAATACGTTATATATTGTGAGCTACATGGGCTGAATTCTAGAATACCTACCACACTTGAAATAGCAATTTTCTTATTGCAATGTTTTCTTTTAGCTAAAATATGATAAAAAAAATTATAAAATTCGGGCGTGGAAACCAATATTTATATGATCTTTTACAAAAATATTGTCAGATTTTACCTATTTTTGATGAATACGTTCTATATTGTAAGCTACAATAGCTGGATTCTAGAACACCAACCACACTTGAAATAGCAATTTTCTTGTCGCAATGTTATCTATTAGCTAAATTTTGATGAAGAATTATAAAATTCGGGCGCGTAAGCAAATATTTATATGATTGTAAGCTACATGGGCTGGATTCTAGAATATCTACCATACTTGAAATAGCAATTTTCTTGTTACCATGTTTTCTTTTAGCTAAAATATAATGAAGAATTATAACATTCTTCCGCGGAAGCAATATTTATATAATTTTTTACAAAAATAAAGTCATATTTTACCTATTCTTGATGAATACGTTCTATATTGTAAGCTACAATAGCTGGATTCTAGAACACCAACCACACTTGAAATAGCAATTTTCTTGTCGCAATGTTATCTATTAGCTAAATTTTGATGAAGAATTATAAAATTCGGCGCGTAAGCAAATATTTATATGATTTTTTACAAAAATTAAGTCAGATTTTACCTTTTCTTGATGAATACGTTGTATTTTGTAAGCTACATGGGCTGGATTCTAAAATATCTACCACACTTGAAATACCAATTTTCTTGTTGCAATGTTTTCTTTTAGCTAAAATATAATGAAGAATTATAAAATTCTGGCGCGGAAGCAAATATTTATATAATTTTTTACAAAAATAAAGTCAGATTTTACCTATTCTTGATGAATACGTTCTATATTTTAAGCCACAACTCTGAGATAGCGCGTTAACTACCACACTTGAAATAGCAATTTTCTTGTTGCAACGTTTTGTTTTAGCTAAAATATGATAAAGAATTATAAAATTCAGGCGCGGAAGCAAATAATTATATGATTTTTTACAAAAATAAAGTCAGATATTACCTATTCTTGAAAAGGATGTTTTTGTTAAATCATTCATATTCATGCTTTGGGATCAATACTATGGATAAATTTAGCATTGGACAAGCAAAAGAGACCATAACGTGGTATCAATCAGATAATAAACATTCATTTTTTGGGTGTCATTTTAATGAATACGTTGTATATTGTAAGCTACATGGGCTGGATTCTAGAATACCAACCACACTTGAAATAGCAATTTTCTTGTTGCAATGTTTTCTTTTAGCCAAAATATGATGAAGAATTATAAGATTCGGGCGCGGAAGCAAATAATTATATGATTTTTTACAAACATAAAGTCAGATTTTACCTATTCTTGAAATGGATATTTTTATTAAAACATTCATATTCACGCTTTAGGATCTATACTATGGATAATTTTAGCATTGGACATGCAAAAGTGACAATAACGTAGTATCAATCAGATAAGAAACATTAAATATTCGGGTGTAATTTTAATGAATACGTTGTAAATTGTAAGCTACATGGGCTGGATTCTAGAATACCTACCACACTTGAAATAGCAATTTTCTTGTTGCAATGATTTCTTTTAGCCAAAATATGATGATGAATTATAAAATTCGGGCGCGGAAGCAAACATTTATATGCTTTTTTACAAGAATAAAGTCGGGTTTTACCTATTCTTGAAATGGATATTTTTGTTAAAACATTCATATTCATGCTTTAGGATCAATACTATGGATAATTTTATCTTTGGACATGCAAAAGTGCCCATAACGTGGTACCAATCATATAATAAACATTCAATTTTCGGGTGTCAATTTAATGAAATAGCAATTTTCTTGTTGCAATGTTTTCTTTTAGCTAATATATGATCATCAATTATAAAATTCGGGCGCGGAAGTAAATATTTATATAATTTTTTACAAAAATAAAGTCAGATTTTACCTATTCTTGAAGAATACGTTGTATATTGTAAGCTACATGGGCTGGATTCTAGGATACCTACCACATTTGAAATAGCAATTTTCTTGTTGCAATGTTTTCTTTTAGCTAAAATATAATGAAGAATTTTAAAATTCGGGCGCGGAAGCAAATATTTATATAATTTTTACAAAAATAAAGTCAGATTTTACCTATTCTTGAAATGGATATTTTTGTTAAAACATTCATATTCATGCTTTAGGATCCATACTATAGATAATTTTATCATTGGACATGCAAAAGTGCCCATAACGTGGTACCAATCATATAATAAACATTCAATTTTCGGGTGTCAATTTAATGAAATAGCAATTTTCTTGTTGCAATGTTTTCTTTTAGCTAATATATGATGAAGAATTATAAAATTCGGGCGCGGAAGTAAATATTTATAAGATTTTTTACAAAAATAAAGTCAGATTTTACCTATTCTTAAAGAATATGTTGTATCTTGTATGCTACATGGGCTGGATTCTAGAATACCTACCACATTTGAAATAGCAATTTTCTTGTTGCAATGTTTTCTTTTAGCTAAAATATGATAAAGAATTATAAAATTCGGACCGGGAAGCTAATATTTATATGATTTTTTAAAAAATAAAGTCAGATTTTATCTATTCTTGATGAATACGTTGTATATTGTATGCTATATTGCCTAGATTCTAGAATACCTACCAAACTTGAAATATCAATTTTCTTGTTGCAATGTTTTCTTTTAGCTAATATCAATCAGATAATAAACATTCATTTTTTGGGTGTCATTTTAATGAATACGTTGTATATTGTAAGCTACATGGGCTGGATTCTTGAATATCTACAACACTTGAAATTGCAATTTTCTTGTTGCAATGTTTTCTTTTAGCTAAAATATGATGAAGAATTATAAAATTCGGGCGCGGAAGCAAATATTAATATGATTTTTTACAAAAATAAAGTCAGATTTTACCTATTCTTAAAGAATATGTTTTATCTTGTAAGTTACATGGGCTGGATTCTAGAATACCTACCACACTTGAAATAGGAATTTTCTTATTTTAATGTTTTCTTTTAGCTAAAATATGATTAAGAATTATAAAATTCGGGCACGGAAGCAAATATTTATATGATATTTGACAAAAACAAAGTCAGATTTTACCTTTGCTTGATGAATACGTTTTATTTTGTATGCTACATGGGCTGGATTCTAGAATACCTACCACATTTGAAATAGCAATTTTCTTGTTGCAATGTTTTCTTTTAGCTAAAATATGATAAAGAATTATAAAATTCGGACCCGGAAGCTAATATTTATATAATTTTTTAAAAAATAAAGTCAGATTTTATCTATTCTTGATGAATACGTTGTATATTGTATGCTATATTGCCTACATTCTAGAATACCTACCACACTTGAAATATCAATTTTCTTGTTGCAATGTTTTCTTTTACCTAATATATGGTGAAGAATTATAAAATTTGGGCGCGGAAGCTAATATTTATATGATTTTTACAAAAATAAAGTCAGATTTAACCTATTCTTGATGAATACGTTGTATATTGTAAGCTACATGGGTTGGATTCTAGAAAACCTACCACACTTGAAATAGCAATTTTCTTGTTGCAATGTTTTATTTTAGCTAAAATATGATAAAAAATTATGAAATTCAGGCGCGGAAGCATATATTTATATGGTTTTTTACAAAAATAAATTCAGATTTCACCTATTCTTGATGAATACGTTGTATATTGTAAGCTACATAGGCTGGATTCTAGAATACCTACCACTCTTGAAACAGCAATTTTCTCGTTGCAATGTTTTCTTTTAGTCAAAATATGATAAAGATTTATAAAATTTGGGCGCGGAAGCAAATATTTATATGATTTTTTACAAAAACAAAGTCAGATTTTAACTGTTCTTGATGAATACGTTGTGTATTGTAAGCTACATGGGCTGGATTCTTGAATATCTACCACACTTGAAATTGCAATTTTCTTGTTGCAATGTTTTCTTTTAGTCAAAATATGATGAAGAATTATAAAATTCGGGCGCGGAAGCAAATATTTATATGATTTTTTACAAAAATAAAGTCAGATTTTACCTATTCTTGACAAGGATATTTTTGTTAAAACATTCATATTCATGATTTTAAAAAAATAAAGTTATATTTTACCTATTCTTGATGAATAGGTAAAATTCTAGAATACCTACCTCAATTGAAATAGCAATTTTCTTGTTGCAATGTTTTCTTTTAGCTAAAATATGATAAAGAATTATAAAATCCGGCGCGGAAGCAAATATTTATATGATTTTTACAAAAATAAAGTCAGATTTTACTTATTCTTGATGAATACGTTTTATATTGTAAGCTACATGGGCTGGATTCTTGAATATCAACCACACTTAAAATAGCAATTTTCTCGTTGCAATGTTTTCTTTTAGTCAAAATATGATGAAGATTTATAAAATTCGGGCGCGGAAGCAAATATTTATATGATTTTTTACAAAAATAGTCAGATTTTACCTTTTCTTGATGAATACGTTGTATATTGTAAGCTACATAGGCTGCATTCTTGAATATCTACTACACTTAAAATAGCAATTTTCTTGTTGCAATGTTTTATTTTAGCTAAAATATAATAAAAAATTATAAAATTCGGGCGCGGAAGCAAATATTTTTATGATTTTTTACAAAAACTAAGTCAGATTTTAACTGTTCTTGATGAATACGTTGTATATTGTAAGCTACATGGGCTGGATTCTTGAATATCTACAACACTTGAAATTGCAATTTTCTTGTTGCAATGTTTTCTTTTAACTAAAATATGATGAAGAATTATAAAATTCGGGCGCGGAAGCAAATATTAATATGATTATTTACAAAAATAAAGTCAGATTTTACCTATTCTTGAAAAGGATATTTTTGTTAAAACATTCATATTCATGAATTTTACAAAAATAAAGTCAGATTTTACCTATTCTTGATGAATACGTTGTATATTGTAAGCTACATGGGCCGGATTCTAGATTACCTACCACACTTAAAAGAGCAATTATCTTGTTGCAATGTTTTCTTTTAGCTAAAATATGATAAAAAATTATAAAATTCGGGAGCGGAAGCAAATATTTCTTTGTTTGTTTTACAAAAATAATGTCAGATTTTACCTTTTCTTGATGAATACGTTGTATATTGTAAGCTACATGGGCTGGATTCTAAAATATCTACCGCACTTGAAATTGCAATTTTCTTGTTGCAATGTTTTCTTTTAGCTAAAATATGATATAGAATTACAAAAATCGGGCTGGAAGCAAATATATATATATATATGATTTTTGACAAAAATAAAGTCAGAGTTAACCTATTCTTACAGAATACGTTGTATATTGTAAGCTACATGGGCTGGATTCTTGAATATCTACCACACTTGAAATTGCAATTTTCTTGTTGCAATGTTTTCTTTTAGCTAAAATATGATGAAGAATTATAAAATTCGGGCGCGGAAGCAAATATTTATATGATTTTTTACAAAAATAAAGTCAGAATTTACCTATTCTTGACAAGGATATTTTTGTTAAAACATTCATATTCATGATTTTTACAAAAATAAAGTTATATTTTACCTATTCTTGATGAATAGGTAAAATTCTAGAATACCTACATCAATTGAAATAGCAATTTTCTCGTTGCAATGTTTTCTTTTAGCTAAAATAGGATAAAGAATTATAAAATCCGGCGCGGAAGCAAATATTTATATGATTTTTACAAAAATAAAGTCAGATTTTACCTTTTCTTGATGAATACGTTGTATATTGTAAGCTACATGGGCTGGATTCTTGAATATCTACCACACTTAAAATAGCAATTTTCTCGTTGCAATGTTTTCTTTTAGTCAAAATATGATGAAGATTTATAAAATTCGGGCGCGGAAGCAAATATTTATATGATTTTTTACAAAAATAAAGTCAGATTTTACCTTTTCTTGATGAATACGTTGTATATTGTAAGCTACATAGGCTGCATTCTTGAATATCTACTACACTTAAAATAGCAATTTTCTTGTTGCAATGTTTTATTTTAGCTAAAAATAAATAAAAAAAAAATTATAAAATTCGGGCGCGGAAGCAAACATTTTTATAATTTTTTACAAAAACAAAGTCAGATTTTAACTGTTCTTGATGAATACGTTGTATATTGTAAGCTACATGGGCTGGATTCTTGAATATCTACAACACTTGAAATTGCAATTTTCTTGTTGCAATGTTTTCTTTTAGCTAAAATATGATGAAGAATTATAAAATTCGGGCGCGGAAGCAAATATTAATATGATTTTTTACAAAAATAAAGTCAGATTTTACCTATTCTTGAAAAGGATATTTTTGTTAAAACATTCATATTCATGAATTTTACAAAAATAAAGTCAGATTTTACCTATTCTTGATGAATACGTTGTATATTGTAAACTACATGGGCCGGATTCTAGAATACCTACCACACTTAAAAGAGCAATTATCTTGTTGCAATGTTTTCTTTTAGCTAAAATATGATAAAAAATTATAAAATTCGGGCGCGGAAGCAAATATTTATATGGTTTTTTACAAAAATAAAGTCAGATTTTATTTATTCTTGATGAATACGTTGTATATTGTAAGCTACATAGGCTGGATTCTAGAATACCTACCACACTTGAAACAGCAATTTTCTCGTTGCAATGTTTTCTGTTAGTCAAAATATGATGAAGATTTATAAAATTCGGGCGCGGAAGCAAATATTTATATGATTTTTTACAAAAATAAAGTCAGATTTTACCTTTTCTTCATGAATACGTTGTATATTGTAAGCTACATAGGCAGCATTCTTCAATATCTACCACACTTGAAATAGCAATTTTCTTGTTGCAATGTTTTATTTTAGCTAAAATATAATAAAAAATTATAAAATTCGGGCGCGGAAGCAAATATTTATATGATTTTTTATAAAAATAAAGTCAGATTTTAACTGTTCTTGATGAATACGTTGTATATTGTAAGCTACATGGGCTGGATTCTTGAATATCTACCACACTTGAAATAGCAATTTTCTTGTTGCAATGTTTTCTTTTAGCTACAATATGATGAAGAATTATAAAATTCGGGAGCGGAAGCAAATATTTATATGATTTTTTACAAAAATAAAGTCAGATTTTACCTATTCTTCAAAAGGATATTTTTGTTAAAAACATTCATATTCATGCTTTAGGATCTATACTCTGGATAAATTTAGCATTGGACAAGCAAAAGTGACCATAACGTGGTTTCAATCAGTTTACAAACATTCATTTTTCGGGTGTCATTTTAATGAATACGTTGTATATTGTAAGCTACATGGGCTAGATTCTAGAATATCTACCTCAATTGAAATAGCAATTTTCTTGTTGCAATGTTTTCTTTTAGCGAAAATATGATGAAGATTTATAAAATTCGGACGCGGAAGTAAATACTTATATGATTTTTTACAAAAATAAAGTCGGATTTTACCTATTCTTGATGTATACGTTGTATATTGTAAGCTACATGGGCTGGATTCTAGAATACCTACCTCAATTGAAATAGCAATTTTCTTGTAGCAATGTTTTCTTTTAGCTAAAATATGATAAAGAATTATAAAATCCGGCGCGAACGCAAATATTTATATGATTTTTACAAAAATAAAGTCAGATTTTACTTAATCTTGACGAATACGTTGTATATTTTAAGCTACATGGGCTGGATTCTAGAATACCTACCACATTTGAAATAGCATTTTTTTGTTGCAATGTTTTCTTTTTGCTAAATTATGATGAAAAATTATAAAATTCGGGAGCGGAAGCAAATATTTCTTTGATTTTTTACAAAAATAATGTCAGATTTTACCTTTTCTTGATGAATACGTTGTATTGTAAGCTACATGAGCTGGATTCTAGAATATCTACCGCACTTGAAATTGCAATTTTCTTGTTGCAATGTTTTCTTTTAGCTAAAATGTGATAGAGAATTATAAAAAATCGGGCTGGAAGTAAATATTTATATGATTTTTTGACAAAAATAAAGTCAGAGTTAACCTATTCTTACAGAATACGTTGTATATTGTAAGCTACATGGGCTGGATTCTAGAATATCTACCACACTTGAAATAGCAATTTACTTGTTGCAATGTTTTCTTTTAGCTAAAATATGATGAAGAATTATAAAATTCGGGCGCGGAAGCAAATACTTATATGATTTTTTAGAAAAATAAAGTCGGATTTTACCTATTCTTGATGTATACGTTGTATATTGTAAGCTACATGGGCTGGATTCTAGAATACCTACCTCAATTGAAATAGCAATTTTCTTGTTGCTATGTTTTCTTTTAGCTAAAATATGATAAAGAATTATAAAATTCCGGCGCGGAAGCAAATATTTATATGATTTTTACAAAAATAAATTCAGATTTTACCTATTCTTGATGAATACGTTGTATATTTTAACTACATGGGCTGGATTCTAGAATACCTACCACACTTGAAATAGCTATTTTTTGTTGCAATGTTTACTTTTTGCTAAATTATGATGAAAAATTATAAAATTCGGGAGCGGAAGCAAATATTTTTTGATTTTTTACAAAAATAATGTCAGATTTTACCTTTTCTGATGAATACGTTGTATATTGTAAGCTACATGGGCTGGATTCTAGAATACCTACCACACTTGAAATAGCAATTTTCTTGTCGCAATGTTTTCTTTTAGCTAAATTTTGATGAAGAATTATAAAATTCGGGCGCGTAAGCAAATATTTATATGATTTTTTACAAAAATAAAGTCAGATTTTACCTTTTCTTGATGAATACGGTGTATATTGTAAGCAACATGAGATGGATTCTAGAATATCTACCACACTTTAAATAGCAATTTTCTTGTTGCAATATTGTCTTCTAACTAAAATATGATGAAGAATTATAAAATTCGGGCGCGGAAGCAAGTATTTATATGATTTTTTTCAAAAATAATGTCAGATTTTACCTATTCTTGAAATGGATATTTTTGTTAAAAACATTCATATTCATGCTTTAGGACCTATACTATGGATAATTTTAGCATTGGACATGTCAAAGTGACCATAACGTGGTGCCAATCAGATAATAAACATTCAATTTTCGGGTGTCATTTTAATGAATACGTTGTATATTGTAAGCTACATAGGCTGGTTTCTAGAATACCTACCACACTTGAAATAGTAATTTTCTTGTTGCAATGTTTTCTTTTAGCTAAATTATGATGAAGAATTATAAAATTCGGGAAAGGAAGCAAATATTTCTATGATTTTTGACAAAAATAAAGTCAGATTTTACCTATTCTTGATGAATACGTTGTATATTGTAAGCTACATGGGCTGGTTTAAGAATACCAACCACACTTGAAATAGCAATTTTCTTGTTGCAATGTTTTCTTTTAGCCAAAATATGATAAGGAATTATAAGATTCGGGCGCGGAAGCAAATAATTATATGATTTTTTACAAATATAAAGTCAGATTTTACCTATTCTTGAAATGGATATTTTTGTTAAAACATTCATATTCATGCTTTAGGATTTATACTATGGATAATTTTAGCATTGGACATGCAAAAGTGACAATAACGTAGTATCAATCAGATAATAAACATTAAATATTCGGGTGTAATTTTAATGATTACGTTGTAAATTGTAAGCTACATGGGCTGGATTCTAGAATACCTACCACTCTTGAAACAGCAATTTTCTCGTTGCAATGTTTTCTTTTAGTCAAAATATGATGAAGATTTATAAAATTCGGGCGCGGAAGCAAATATTTATATGATTTTTTACAAAAATAAAGTCAGATTTTACTTTTTCTTGATGAATACGTTGTATATTGTAAGCTACATAGGCTGCATTCTTGAATATCTACCACACTTGAAATAGCAATTTTCTTGTTGCAATGTTTTATTTTAGCTAAAATATAATAAAAAATTATAAAATTCGGGCGCGGAAGCAAATATTTTTATGATTTTTTACAAAAACAAAGTCAGATTTTAACTGTTCTTGATGAATACGTTGTATATTGTAAGCTACATGGGCTGGATTCTTGAATATTCACTGTAAGTACACTGAACACTGAACATAAAAATTATTGACCTGCGCTAAGTATTCAATATCTAATGTTTAAAGTGATCTATATTTATTCAACTTAATACAAGTTGTTCGTAATCTGCCTTAAATTGTGTCTTATAAATCTCAAGTGTTAATTAGTTCTCTATATTCAGTTATAAGTGATTTTTACTATACATGTGGTGCATGTTCTTTTGGTCGAATATTGCAAATTTTTAGTGCGTCTTAATTATTCATTCTTTGACGTGCTGATTGGCCTGAGTGCGGAGTGTGGTTTGTTTATGCCGCTGCCTTCCTCAATACGAAGATTACCGATCATCGCCAGTCAGGTCACTGTGTCCAAATTGCAATAAAAATATAAATAAAGATAAAGATCTCGACAAGTGCATCAACTGTGATTGTTGTCAAAAACCAACTCATCTTGCGTGTGTACGCTTAACTCCTGACGACGTTCAACGCTTCACTCGTACTAGCACTAGATCCATCAAAATTTACTGCAATAACTGTATTAATATCACTGATTCAATTTTTTCTCTGAAAGAATTAATTCTTAATCTTCAAACACAAAATAAGGAAATAAAAACAGAGCTACTTAACGTTAAAACAGAATTACAAAACGTTAAAACCTCTTTTAAGTCTTCTTCCTCCATCGACTCTACTGATATAGAAAAAGTTATTGAAGAGATTAATCAACGTGATCGTCGTAAATGTAATGTCATCATTTCAGGTGTTCCTGAAAATACTAATGAAAACTTATCAAACAAAATATCTAATATAATCAACAAAGTCGCACCAAATGTTAATATTAATAATATTAAAATATTCAGAATCGGATCAACTGACCAAAACAAAAATATTCCTCGTTTAACCAAAGTTTGCTTTCCTAACTCTGAAGATGCTCTTCAATTAATACGTAATGGGAAAAATGCACGTAACTTCTCCGATTTGAATAACATCTATATTAACAGTGATAAAACACCGATGCAACTAAACCATTACAAACGACTTAAAACTGAATTACTAGAACGAAAACGTAATGGGGAGGAAAATTTATTCATTACTTATAAAAGTAATATTCCAACTATCACAAAAAAAAAACTAATATCATCACTGTCCAACAGCAACACCATGAATAAACTTCAAATCTACTAGCAAAATATTCAGGGCTTAAATAGTAAGCTTGATCTACTAGTCCAGAACTTATCGAACACTCATTATGATATAATAGCGTTGACCGAAACCTGGCTCAATCAAAGTGTTTTTAATAGTGAACTTAGTGATGGCTCCTTCAGTGTTTACCGCTCTGATCGTAAATTCGCCCTGTGCAACAAATCACGCGGTGGTGGTGCTCTCCTTCTTGTTACCAATAGTATTACTTCCACTAGTGTGAATGTAAGTAATTATCAACATCTTCTACCGGACACTATTGATATCGTCTGTGTTAAAATTTCTACAACAGATAAAAATCTGTTTGTATTTAATGTTTATATTCCTCCCGCTACATCCAACGATAGTTACACAAAAATTTTTGAATTTTTTGAAAGCCTCCCATTTTTGTATGGAAATAATTTTTTGATTGTTGGTGATTTTAATATTCCTCAATTTGTATGAGATACTTCAAGTTCTACTGTCACCTTATGCAATAATTTTATGGATTATTTTGACCTAAATCTATTCAATACAATACTAAATAATAATAATAAAATTCTTGACTTGGTTTTATCAAATGTTTCATGTAATGTCAAACGAGATAGCGATCTTTTACTTAATGTTGAGTATTTACACCATCCTGCACTTAGTGTAACAGTTGATAACTTTCAATATAAAGAAAATTGTTTTCAAAAAGTTAATTTTACTTCTTATAATTTCAAACGTTCAAATTTTCCTAAATTGTACGAACTTATATATCAGTTTAACTGGAACATATTACTTGAATTTAAAGATATTAATTTAGCTTGTGATTACTTTTACTCAGTTTTGTATTATTTCTTTGATTTATGTGTTCCCGTTAAACGATCAAAAAATATTATTTCACCTCCATGGATTACTTCGCATATTAGAAGAAATATTACGAAAAAAAATCACTATTTTAGAATGTACAAAAAATTTCCTAATAATAATTATTATTATGATAAGTTTAAATATTTTAGAACTATTATAAAAAATGATATTAAGGCTTTATATAAAATTTATCTTAATTCTTGTGAAAATTCTATTAACAATAATGTAAAACATTTCTGGCAGTATATTAATTCAAAGAAACGTGATTCGTCTTTTCCCGCAACAATGCACTATAACAACAAGATTTTAACTGATCCTCAAAGTAGTGCTGAAGGTTTTGCAAAGCATTTCAGCTCTGTCTATACTCCTCCTTCCTCCTGTTCCTCTTCTAATCTACCACATCCTTCATATGATCCTATTTCAATTAAGTCAATTTCTAGTGATGAAATTGGGAATATAATCAAAAAATTGAAGTCTGATCTGTCCTGCGGTCCCGATCTTATACCAAGTCTTGTAATCAAAGATTGTGCTTACCCCTTTTCAATAGCTCTTCAACATCTATTTAATCTTTCGCTGTCTTCACATACTTTTCCTGATATATGGAAACAAACAAGAGTTACTCCTATATTTAAATCCGGCGACCGATCTGATATTCAAAACTATAGACCTATTGCTGTGTTATCTCATTTTAGTAAAATCTTAGAAAAGATTATTTACCACTCAATTTACTGCAAAATTAAAAACCGACTTTCGTTCTCACAGCATGGTTTCATGGGGATGAGATCTACCGCGACCAATCTCTCCTATTTCACTCACTTCGTTGCTGAAACACTAGATGATAATGGCCAAGTTGACACCATATATACAGATTTTTCGAAGGCCTTTGACACAGTTGACCACTCTATTTTACTTCACAAACTTTCTTTCTTCTCTATTTCTCCTGAACTCATTTCTTTTATCGCGTTTTATCTAAGCAATAGGTCACTATTTGTCAAATTTCTTGGTCATATCTCATCTTTCTTTTCACCATCTTCAGGCGTCCCTCAAGGATCAAATTTAGGCCCGTTACTCTTTTTAATTTTTATCAATGACATCACTGATATCATTGATTCCAAGAAACTGTTATTCGCTGATGACCTCAAAATCTTTAGACCAATTAAAAGCATTCTTGATTGTCATTTGCTTCAATCCGATATTAACAAAATTAAATTCTGGTGTGTCGCTAATAAACTCTCCCTCAATATTAATAAATGCAAAGTCATGACCTTCACTAGAAAGAAAAATTGTATCACTTTTAATTACTCACTATCAAACACCGATTTATTCCGTTGTTCTATTGTTCGTGACTTAGGAGTTCTATTTGATCCCTCACTTTCATTCATCCCTCATATTTCTGATTTATGTAAATCGTCATATAAATTACTTGGATTTATTATTCGCAACACTCGCGGTTTTACGAATATTAAAACTATTTTTACACTTATTATTATTATTCGCTTATTCGTTCTAAACTGGAATATTGTTCGTTAATATGGAATCCGATTTATAATAATCATTCACTTTCTCTGGAAGCAATTCAAAAAAAATTTTTAAAATATGTTTATTTTAAAATTATGGGTTATTACCCTGATTTTCAGGTCTCATATGAAATTTTACTCCATATTTTCAACATGAAATCACTTCACGATAGACGCATAATATATTCAGTCAGTCACTTACATAAATTAGTGAATTCATTAATTGATGACCCAACGTGTTTGCCACTTCTCAATTTCCACGTTCCCCCCCTCTCAACTCGATCTACCACAATATTTTACCTGTCTACTGCAAGAACCAACATTTTTTATATTTCCCCTATAAATAGAATGTGTACCTTATACCAAACAAAGTTCCTTTCTATTGAAATGTTCGGCATTCCTTTCAATAAGTTTGTCAAATCTATAACTCATAATAAAATAAAACTATAATTTATTTTTCTACGATTAGTTCCATTTTCTTTGAATTATATATACATAGGTACTTGTTTCTATTTTAGTACACTTGCCATTGTTTGTATTTGTCATCTTTCTGAAGTAAGATTATTTCTAGTTACTTGTTATTTAATTTATTGTTCTTTGTATATTACTGTGGTTATTTTTCTTTGTAAACACAAATTTTTATACTGTTCTGTAATTGGGCTTTTGCCTGTTGGATAGTTATAAATAAATAAATAAATAAATAAATAAATATGTACCACACTTGAAATTGCAATTTTCTTGTTGCATTGTTTTCTTTTAGCTAAAATATGATGAAGAATTATAAAAGTCGGGCGCGGAAGCTAATATTTATATGAATTTTTACAAAAATAAAGTCAGATTTTACCTTTTCTTGATGAATACGTTGTATATTGTAAGCTACATAGGCTGCATTCTTGAATATCTACCACACTTAAAATAGCAATTTTCTTGTTGCAATGTTTTATTTTAGCTAAAATATAATAAAAATATATAAAATTCGGGCGCGGAGGCAAATATTTTTATAATTTTTTACAAAAAAAAAGTCAGATTTTAACTGTTCTTGATGAATACGTTGTATATTGTAAGCTACATGGGCTGGATTCTTGAATATCTACCACACTTGAAATTGCAATTTTCTTGTTGCAATGTTTTCTTTTAGCTAAAATATGATGAAGAATTATAAAATTCGGGCGCGGAAGCAAATATTTATATGATTTTTTACAAAAATAAAGTCAGATTTTACCTATTCTTGAAAAGCATATTTTTGTTAAAACATTCATATTCATGATTTTTACAAAAATAAAGTCAGATTTTACCTATTCTTGATGAATACGTTGTATATTGTAAGCTACATGGGCTGGATTCTAGAATACCTACCACACTTGAAATAGCAATTATCTTGTTGCAATATTTTCTTTTAGCTAAATTATGATAAAAAATTATAAAATTCGGGCGCGGAAGCAAATATTTATATGGTTTTTTTACAAAAATAAATTCAGATTTCACCTATTCTTGATGAATACGGTGTATATTGTAAGCTACATAGGCTGGATTCTAGAATACCTACCACACTTGAAACAGCAATTTTCTCCTTGCAATGTTTTCTGTTAGTCAAAATATGGTAAAGATTTATAAAATTCGGGCGCGGAAGCAAATATTTATATGATTTTTTACAAAAATAAAGTCAGATTTTACCTTTTTTTGATGAATACGTTGTATATTGTAAGCTACATAGGCTGTATTCTTGAATATCTACCACACTTGAAATAGCAATTTTCTTGTTGCAATGTTTTATTTTAGCTAAAATATAATAAAAAATTATAAAATTCGGGCGCGGAAGCAAATATTTATATGATTTTTTATAAAAATAAAGTCAGATTTTAACTGTTCTTGATGAATACGTTGTATATTGTAAGCTACATGGGCTGGATTTTTGAATATCTACCACACTTGAAATAGCAATTTTCTTGTTGCAATGTTTTCTTTTAGCTACAATATGATAAAGAATTATAAAATTCGGGCGCGGAAGCAAATATTTATATGATTTTTTACAAAAATAAAGTCAGATTTTACCTGTTCTTGAAAAGGATATTTTTGTTAAAACATTCATATTCATGCTTTGGGATCTATACTATGGATAATTTTAGCATTGGACAAGCAAAAGTGACCATAACGTGGTATCAATCAGATAATAAACATTCATTTTTCGGGTATCATTTTAATGAATACGTTGTATATTGTAAGCTACATGGGCTAGATTCTAGAATATCTACCACACCTGAAATAGCAATTTTGTTGTTGCAATGTTTTCTTTTAGCGAAAATATGATGAAGATTTATAAAATTCGGGCGCGGAAGTAAATACTTATATGATTTTTTACAAATATAAAGTCGGATTTTACCTATTCTTGATGTATACGTTGTATATTGTAAGCTACATGGGCTGGATTCTAGAATACCTACCTCAATTGAAATAGCATTTTTCTTGTTGCAATGTTTTCTTTTAGCTAAAATATGATAAAGAATTATAAAATCCGGCGCGGACGCTAATATTTATATGATTTTTACAAAAATAAAGTCAGATTTTACTTATTCTTGATGAATACGTTGTATATTTTAAGCTACATGGGATTCTAGAATACCTACCACACTTGAAATAGCAATTTTTTGTTGCAATGTTTTCTTTGTGCTAAATTATGATGAAAAATTATAAAATTCGGGAGCGGAAGCAAATATTTCTTTGTTTTTTTACAAAAATAATGTCAGATTTTACCTTTTCTTGATGAATGCGTTGTATATTGTAAGCTACATGGGCTGGATTCTAAAATATCTACCGCACTTGAAATTGCAATTTTCTTGTTGCAATGTTTTCTTTTAGCTAAAATATGATAGAGAATTACAAAAATCGGGCTGGAAGCAAATATTTATATGATTTTTGACAAAAATAAAGTCAGAGTTAACCTATTCTTACAGAATACGTTGTATATTGTAAGCTACATGGGCTGGATTCTAGAATATCTACTACACTTGAAATAGCAATTTACTTGTTGCAATGTTTTCTTTTAGCTAAAATATGATGAAGAATTATAAAATTCGTGCGCGGAAGCAAATACTTATATGATTTTTTTGAAAAATAAAGTCGGATTTTACCTATTCTTGATGTATACGTTGTATATTGTAAGCTACATGGGCTGGATTCTAGAATACCTACCTCAATTGAACTAGCAATTTTCTTGTTGCAATGTTTTCTTTTAGCTAAAATATGATAAAGAATTATAAAATTCCGGCGCGGAAGCAAATATTTATATGATTTTTAAAAAATAAATTCAGATTTTACCTATTCTTGATGAATACGTTGTATATGTTAAGCTACATGGGCTGCATTCTAGAATACCTACCACACTTGAAATAGCAATTTTTTGTTGCAATGTTTTCTTTTTGCTAAATTATGATGAAAAATTATAAAATTCGGGAGCGGAAGCAAATATTTTTTGATTTTTTACAAAAATAATGTCAGATTTTACCTTTTCTTGATGAATACGTTGTATATTGTAAGCTACATGGGCTGGATTCTAGAATACCTACCACACTTGAAATAGCAATTTTCTTGTTGCAATGATCTCTTTTAGCTAAAATATGATTAAGAATTATAAAAATCGGGCTGGAAGCATATATTTCTATGATTTTTGATAAAAATAAAGTCAGATTTTACCTATTCTTGAAATGGATATTTTTTTAAAACATTCATATTCATGCATTAGGTTCTATACTATGATTAATTTTAGCATTAGACATGCAAAAGTGACCATAACGTGGTACTAATCAGATAAAAAACATTCAATAGTCGGGTGTTATTTTTATGAATACGTTGTATATTGTAAGCTAAATGGGTTGTATTCTAGAATACCTACCACACTTGAAATAGCAATTTTCTTGTTGCCATGTTTTCTTTTAGCTAAAATATGATAATGAATTATAAAATTCGGGCTCGGAAGCAAATATTTATATGATTTTTTACAAAAATAAAGTCAGATTTTACCTATTCTTACAGAATACGTTGTATATTGTAAGCTACATGGGCTGGATTCTAGAATATCTACCACACTTGAAATAGCAATTTTCTTGTTGCAATGTTTTCTTTTAGCTAAAATATGATGAAGAATTATAAAATTCGGGAGCGGAAGCAAATATTTCTATGATTTTTGACAAAAATAAAGTCAGAGTTTACCGATTCTTGAAATGGATATTTTTGTTAAAACATTTATATTCATGCTTTAGGATCTATACTATGGATAATTTTAGCATTGGACATGCAAAAGTGACCATAACGTGGTGCCAATCAGATAATAAACATTTAATTTTCGGGTGTCATTTTAATGAATACGTTGTATACAAAGTGCCACCATTGCTATCTCGAGAACTATAAGAGCTACGAGGTTGATTAAATTAGCAAAGAACCACCATTCTACAACGCTAATACAATGAGTAAAAAAATTTTTTTTTTCCTCCAGTGGTTCTCAAAATACGAGACACAACTTTCTTATTTTAAATGAGAACGTATGTTTATTTTTAGGTTATTCGATAGAGTATTTTTTTCTGAATGCAACATTCTATGTTCATGTTCTATGTTCATGTTCTATGTTCATGTTCTATGTTCATGTTCTATGTTCATGTTCTATGTTCATGTTCTATGTTCATGTTCTATGTTCATGTTCTATGTTCATGTTTTATGTTCATGTTCTATGTTCATGTTCTATGTTCATGTTCTATGTTCATGTTCTATGTTCATGTTCTATGTTCATGTTCTATGTTCATGTTCTATGTTCATGTTCTATGTTCATGTTCTATGTTCATGTTCTATGTTCATGTTCTATGTTCATGTTCTATGTTCATGTTCTATGTTCATGTTCTATGTTCATGTTCTATGTTCATGTTCTATGTTCATGTTCTATGTTCATGTTCTATGTTCATGTTCTATGTTCATGTTCTATGTTCATGTTCTATGTTCATGTTCTATGTTCATGTTCTATGTTCATGTTCTATGTTCATGTTCTATGTTCATGTTCTATGTTCATGTTCTATGTTCATGTTCTATGTTCATGTTCTATGTTCATGTTCTATGTTCATGTTCTATGTTCATGTTCTATGTTCATGTTCTATGTTCATGTTCTATGTTCATGTTCTATGTTCATGTTCTATGTTCATGTTCTATGTTCATGTTCTATGTTCATGTTCTATGTTCATGTTCTATGTTCATGTTCTATGTTCATGTTCTATGTTCATGTTCTATGTTCATGTTCTATGTTCATGTTCTATGTTCATGTTCTATGTTCATGTTCTATGTTCATGTTCTATGTTCATGTTCTATGTTCATGTTCTATGTTCATGTTCTATGTTCATGTTCTATGTTCATGTTCTATGTTCATGTTCTATGTTCATGTTCTATGTTCATGTTCTATGTTCATGTTCTATGTTCATGTTCTATGTTCATGTTCTATGTTCATGTTCTATGTTCATGTTCTATGTTCATGTTCTATGTTCATGTTCTATGTTCATGTTCTATGTTCATGTTCTATGTTCATGTTCTATGTTCATGTTCTATGTTCATGTTCTATGTTCATGTTCTATGTTCATGTTCTATGTTCATGTTCTATGTTCATGTTCTATGTTCATGTTCTATGTTCATGTTCTATGTTCATGTTCTATGTTCATGTTCTATGTTCATGTTCTATGTTCATGTTCTATGTTCATGTTCTATGTTCATGTTCTATGTTCATGTTCTATGTTCATGTTCTATGTTCATGTTCTATGTTCATGTTCTATGTTCATGTTCTATGTTCATGTTCTATGTTCATGTTCTATGTTCATGTTCTATGTTCATGTTCTATGTTCATGTTCTATGTTCATGTTCTATGTTCATGTTCTATGTTCATGTTCTATGTTCATGTTCTATGTTCATGTTCTATGTTCATGTTCTATGTTCATGTTCTATGTTCATGTTCTATGTTCATGTTCTATGTTCATGTTCTATGTTCATGTTCTATGTTCATGTTCTATGTTCATGTTCTATGTTCATGTTCTATGTTCATGTTCTATGTTCATGTTCTATGTTCATGTTCTATGTTCATGTTCTATGTTCATGTTCTATGTTCATGTTCTATGTTCATGTTCTATGTTCATGTTCTATGTTCATGTTCTATGTTCATGTTCTATGTTCATGTTCTATGTTCATGTTCTATGTTCATGTTCTATGTTCATGTTCTATGTTCATGTTCTATGTTCATGTTCTATGTTCATGTTCTATGTTCATGTTCTATGTTCATGTTCTATGTTCATGTTCTATGTTCATGTTCTATGTTCATGTTCTATGTTCATGTTCTATGTTCATGTTCTATGTTCATGTTCTATGTTCATGTTCTATGTTCATGTTCTATGTTCATGTTCTATGTTCATGTTCTATGTTCATGTTCTATGTTCATGTTCTATGTTCATGTTCTATGTTCATGTTCTATGTTCATGTTCTATGTTCATGTTCTATGTTCATGTTCTATGTTCATGTTCTATGTTCATGTTCTATGTTCATGTTCTATGTTCATGTTCTATGTTCATGTTCTATGTTCATGGTCTATGTTCATGTTCTATGTTCATGTTCTATGTTCATGTTCTATGTTTATGTTCTATGTTCATGTTCTATGTTTTTGCTAGGATTACTTCATGAAAATTTCGACTGTATTTACTGTTGTTTACATCTTTCTCTAAATTTATAACAAGAAAATCATTTCTAGTTTTCCAACACAAATTGCACAACTGTCTAAACAATTCAAAAGACATATCAGTACTAACGTGATCATCAAAAATATGTTTCAAATTAGTATTATCGGTATGTTTAAAAACAATAAGCATGTTTTTCACTAGCAACATTGTCAAATATAATTACTGATAAAGGTTGAATTTCTTCAACTCGTAATACATCATCTGGGTTATTATATGTAAAGAAACCAATTTTATTTTCTTTTTTAATATGTTTATTTATTTCACTTATATAATTTTCAAGATATTTGTATACTGGTTGATTTAAAAACTTTGAATATATAAAGATGTTGCTATACACTGTACTATTTTTAGGATCTGACAATACTCGAACTAAAATATTTGTTTTGCCACAATTTGACGAACCTATTATTGCAGCTGTAATTATATTAGGAAAATATTTATATAACTGCTCGGTTTCTTCTTCTATAATACATTTTTGTAAACCGTTACCATGTTTTCTCATTATAAAATCGGGTAAAGCTAATTTTGACATCATTTAATTACATATAATTATTATTCTTTCTTTATTAAGTTATTTCCAGGATTATATGCGAGATATGATTCACTTAAAGTAACAAAATGAATCATAGTATTTGCTGTTGCCTGTCTTTCGAATGTAAAGTTAATAGTAAGGTTAGAAGGTGTTTCTTTTATAATTTCACTCTTATACGTTAAATCAAACACAAACAAGGGACACAAACAAGGGATACTTTTTAATAAAATCATATTTTTTAATATTATTATTTAATAAGATTGGATCTATATCTGGATAATATGTTTTCTTAAAATCACAATACATTGAATACGGTCTATTACACATGTTCTTTTTGTTATTCATCTCCAAATCTTCTGGGGGATAATAGTCAACTTCGCTAAACAATAATTTTATATTTTCTAGATCACAAGTATCAAATTCTGAATTGTTCTTTGTATAGTCAAATTCTTTGTTTGTTTGTAAAACTACTATAACATATCGAGGTCTTTTAGATAAGGTTGTAATTGACCAACAATAATTTTTATTGTGACGTGAAAGTGGGATGATTTATGTAAGTCCAATCTAAGTATGGTATTGTTAAATATTTATTTGATTCAATTAATTTATTGATATTAATTTTCACATCTATGTTTGGTATAATATGAGGTATTTCCCAAATAATATCAGATAAATGAATTTTCAATTCTTTATCTTTTAATTTTTCTATTGAAGTTCCTTTAATTATTAAACAATTTGCGTCACTAGTATTTCTTAAAAATTCTATTGATTGAGATACTCTTAATATTGGTTTCCTATATTTTTCAAATATTGATAATATATATGTAACTGGATTATTTATTGAAAAATAACCGTCTTCAGTAATTAAATTTGAATCGTCCCAACCTTCAAGACTAGAATTATTTTGTAATATAAGTAATCCTTTCATTAATATACTATAACCTGGACTATTTACTTCTTGTACTACCTTATTATTAATATTATATACTATATTACTAAACATATGCTTATAACCAATTTTTACAAATTTTATATTTTTGTAATCATTTAAGTCAATATCTGAACAAACAATTCTGCCATTCAAAATAATATTACTATTAGCTGTATCAAATTGCGCATCTTGACTATTAATATTAATAGATATCCGTCTATTTGTATCATTGATATACTCTTTTAATTGAGGGTAATATCTATGAAAATCATATTTTTCTATTAGTTGTCTCTCACTTTTTGGAGCACCAGTAAACACTAGTGACGTACTCATTTATATAGAAAAAATTAGCGCTAGCAACCTGAATTATTTGATTTTCTGAATCTTGAGTTGTACTTCTATATATTCACCTCTAAAATCAACTAGCTCGCCAAACTGATCTCTTATTTCTAGTCTAATGTAATCTGTAGAAGTTCTACCTGTTAAGGGATAATAATCTAAATTATTTGGTTCCTCTACTATGTCGTATCCTGGATTAACTTTAATATAAAAATCATAAATAATGTCAGTTTGTTTTGAGTTCACATATTGTCCTATTGCTAGAGGACAGTGAATGTTAACAGATTTAATTTTAAAAATATCAACCTCGTTATCTAAAATATATTTCTTATTTACTTCAGTTATTTGTTTGTTAAAACCCAATAAAATTAATATAGAAGTAGCATCTATTAAAATTAAGTACGGAGATTCTATTTCACATTTAAAAGTATTAGTATTGGGCGTTAACACAAAACCATCGCCAATTTTTTCTTCAAGAATGTCTTTAATGTGGTTAACAGAATAAGTACCGTCCTCAATAATAAATGTTACAAATTTGTTGTTTTTAATAATTGTAAGTGTGTCATTTTTTAACTTTTTAGAAAAATTTGGTATTTTGAAACTTGATTTAAATTTTCGAATACACATTTCATAGTTTCCGTCACTTATATCTAATGGAGGATAATACCTTGCTTCCAAGAGACATGAATTTAAGTTTCCAGAATTACTTAATTTATTTATTCTGCTTTCCATTTATTACTCAAAAATATTAAGCATAATTTACCACACATAGTTTGATTATATTTCTGATATCTAACATAATTGTAATATATAATTACTACACCTGAGCTCTTAAAATATTTTATTAATTTCTTTTCAGGGTTAACATTTCCAAACGAATCAAAATAGTAAATTGTTTTATTAATTTTCTTATAAGCAACCCAATGAGTGCCGTTTCCTGAGTTTGAGTCCAAATTTACAATGCCAGATTCATTTTTATGAATTTTCTTTGGTAATGTGTCATCCATAAATACACCTCTAAAATATGGAACTTTTAATTGATTAGCGTAGTCTACTAATTCAATATTGGATAATGGACTGTCTGAAATACTTTCGATAATTTTTTTTTTTTTGACTTGTTCCATTCTATGTCACCCACTGAAAACATACCTTTCCCAGTTTTAGTTTTCTTAACTCCTGAACCTGTAGCTTTTTTGTAAGCATGTCCTGCTATTGCTGCTGCAGTTCCAGTTAATAATTCTTTAGCCATTAGCGGTAACAAAGCAGCTAAAGCAAATGGTAAAATCCACCATGTTTTTCGGATATTTTCCTTAAAGAACCACCTGTTTTTGTTTTAACACTATTTAGATTTTTTAGAATTATAGCAGATGGTAAATATTGAGTTCCACCAGTTTTTTGGTGTTTCAGTAAAGATTGTAGAGGTATTTTTATAGAACCTCCTTGTTTTTCCAATTTTAGTATTGTATCTGTTACATTTTTGGAAGTTGAACCAGTTTTCTTCAGTGCATCTATTAATGTTGTTGCTAAGAAATTTATTGTTTGTAGAAAGCTACCGCCCTCTTTACCTATTTTATTTACTTGACATGGAGATAACTTTATAGTTGTACCAGTCTGCTTTGTGTTAGCTTGTTGAATTTTATTTTTTTTTGAGACTGAGTTAGTACACTACTCATTTTGTTATTTTTTACAGAAGAATTAATTCCCATACCCATTTTACGTTTAGCTTTCATTATATTTGTAACTAACACTGCCGCAGATTTTTCTCCCAATGAAGCGTCTTTACTTTTAACTCTGCCCCAAGCATTGTGTTCTAATATTTGATCTGCTTTATTTCTATTGGGAACATCTTTATATTGAGAATATGTAATATCGTGTTCTCTGCATGCTTCATCTAATGGATTAATGCCTTTGTCACCTCTAGATAATCGCTTTTGTAACTTGGTACCTGGTCTACAATAATTATAACCTGGTATATGTGCTTCAATTGGTAAATTATTTATTAAATTATTTATAAAACCTGATCCTTTTTTACTCATTTATAAATGGAAGAATATTTAGAAAAAAGAAAATATGTTTATCGTAAAAGTTTTAAACATTATAGTAATATTAATATTGGAATGCATGTGGGTGAATTAATTTTCACAGGAAGTAGTTTAACAGCTTTTGCGTTTGTGCCTCTTGCAGCATTATCTCTTGGTAGTGCAATTTTAATGGGTCTGAATAAATTATTAAATATTAAAGAAAAAGTTATTGAATTTAAAATGTGCTACAAGTTTTATAGTGATATGTCTTTATTGTTAAAATCTGGTAAAATTAGGAAAGAAGAAATTTACGACAAGGAACGTGACTTTTTAGATAGTATTAATTATTTTACTGTAGAAAAATATTTAAAGAAGAAAAAATTAAATGGTTATACAACTTAAGTAGTCCGAGTAAGAATTGTTCTGTATAATAATAGTTTAATTATCTAAATAATAAATTGTATGTTATGAATTTGTTTGTTGTTTTTTTCAATTCACCTGCATAAACTAAATCAACAGAACATCTGTTCGGTGTGACGTCATCGCAGTGCAATAAAAATTTGTAACGTTATCACAGAACAATTGTTCGGTGTGACGTCATAGTGACGTAATGCGGTATAGCTGTTCGGTATGAGTCATAGCTACGTACTGTGATTTTATAAACAGAACAACTGTTTGCTGTAATATGTAAAATTGTTTAGTTTATGATAGCAAAGTCATCGCTGAAGAGCTGTTCGGTGTGAGTCGTACATATATTTTTTAAATATATATTGTCATATACTTGTTTATTGTTTCTTTCTATTTTACCTTTATAAACTAAATCAACAGAACAACTGCTCGGTGTGACGTCATCGCTGTGTGCAGCGTTTTCCTAGTGGATACATCTACACCAGTGCAATAAAAATTTGTAACGTTATCACAGAACAATTGTTCGGTGTGACGTCATAGTGACGTAATGCGGTATAGCTGTTCGTTATGAGTCATACGCAAAAGAGATGTTCAGTATGATAAAATATTCAGTATTTAATAAATAAATTCAATATCATGTATTTGTTTATTGTTTCTATCTATTTTACCCTTATAAACTAAACTAGGTGGGTTTTTATTTAGTCCTTTAATTTGTGGAATTAATTTATTAAATCTTTGTGGTAATAATACTTTGCAGTATTCTAAATTTACTATAACTTGTCTGACGTAATTTCCTGTATTAGTTTCAAACGATATATTCTTGAGTTCTGATAACCATTTATTTGATCTAATACGTCAGCTGAAGCGAATTTGTCTGCGACTATTCTTGAACCGTGAACTCCAGTAAATATTAACCTGTGATGTTACAACTTTATAATACATGAAAATAAGTTATTTACTTACCATCGAATAAATACCGAGCCTAACTGTTCTACAACATATATGAAAAGTGCTAACGCTAACAAACTATGATAAGTTTATCAATCTGTACAGCCGTGGCAGTACCAAACAATTTTTATTAAACAATTAGGACATTTTAAGCGCAAGGACCATAAAGACATGATTTTTGCAAAAAATACTATAAAAATTATTAAAAATGTGTGGTTTTAAGGTATTTTGGTAAATGCGTTTTGGAACTCTCAGGTTTTAAAAAAGTGTCCTGGAGTGTCTCATATAATAAGCTAGGAGATGGTGTCATCTGACGGTAGGTGAAATCTCCGGAATCTCCTTGCGCTAGAAGTGGCTTTTTAGATACTACTCTAGAAGAAAACATTGCAACAAGAAAACTGCTATTTCAAGTGTGGTAGGTATTCTAGAATCCAGCCCATGTAGCTTACAATATACAACGTATTCATTTAAATGACACCCGAAAATTTAATGTTTATTATCTGATTGGTACCACGTTATAGTCACTTTTGCATGTCCATTGCTAAAATTATTCATAGTATAGATCCTAAAGCATGAATATGAATGTTTTAACAAAAATATCCATTTTAAGAATAGGTAAATTCTGACTTTATTTTTGTAAAAATCATATAAATATTTGCTTCCGCGCCCGAATATTATAATTATTCATCATATTTTAGCTAAAAGAAAACATTGCAACAAGAAAATTGCTATTTCAAGTGTGGTAGGTATTCTAGAATCCAGCCCATGTAGCGTACAATATACAACGTATTCATTAAAATGACACCCGAAAATTGAATGTTTATTATCTGATTAGTACCACGTTTTGGTAACTTTTGCATGTCCAATGCATAAAACCATCCATAGTATAGATCCTAACGTATGGATATGAATGTTTTAACAAAAATATCCATTTCAAGAATAGGTAAAATCTGACTTTATTTTTGTAAAAAATTATATAAATATTTGCTTCCGCGCCTGAATTTTTTAATTCTTCATCATATTTTAACTGAAAGAAAACATTGCAACAAGAAAATTGCTATTTCAAGTGTGGTAGGTATTCTAGAATCCAGCCCATGTAGCTTACAATATACAACGTATTCATCAAGAATAGGTAAAATCTGATTATATTTTTGTAACAAATCATATAAATATTTGCTTTCGCCCCCGAATTTTATAATTCTTCATCATATTTTAGCTAAAAGAAAACATTGCAACAAGAATATTACTATTTCAAGTGTGGTAGGTATTCCAGAATCCAGCCCATGTAGCTTACAATATACAACGTATTCATTAAAATGACACCCGAAAATTGAATGTTTATTATCTTTTTTGTACCATGTTATGGTCACTTTTGCATGTCCAATGCTAAAATTATCCATAGTATAGATTCTAAGGCATGAATATGAATGTTTTAACAAAAATATTCATTTTAAGAATTGGTAAAATCTGACTTTATTTTTGTAAAAAATCATATAAATATTTGCTTCCGCGCCCGAATTTTATAATTCTTCATCATATTTTAGCTAAAAGAAAACATTGCAACAAGAAAATTGTTATTTCAAGTGTGGTAGGTATTCTAGAATCCAGCCCATGTAGCTTACAATATACAACGTATTCATCAAGAATAGGTAAAATCTGATTTTATTTTTGTAAGAAATCATATAAATATTTGCATTCGCCCCCGAATTTTATAATTCTTCATCATATTTTAGCTAAAAGAAAACATTGCAATAAGAATATTGCTATTTCAAGTGTGGTAGGTATTCTAGAATCCAGCCCATGTAACTTACAATATACAACGTATTCATTAAAATGACACCCGAAAATTGAATGTTCATTATCTGTTTGGTACCACGTTATGGTCACTTTCGCATTTCAATGCTAAAATTATCCCTAGTATAGATTCTAAACCATGAATATGAATGATGTAACAAAAATATCCATTTCAAGAATACGTAAAATCTGACTTTATTTTTGTAAAAAATCATATAAATATTTGCTTCTGCGCCCGAATTTTTTAATTCTTCATCATATTTTAACTGAAAGAAAACATTGCAACAAGAAAATTGCTATTTCAAGTGTGGTAGGTATTCTAGAATCCAGCCCATGTAGCTTACAATATACAACGTATTCATCAAGAATAGGTAAAATCTGATTATATTTTTGTAACAAATCATATAAATATTTGCTTTCGCCCCTGAATTTTATAATTCTTCATCATATTTTAGCTAAAAGAAAACATTGCAACAAGAATATTACTATTTCAAGTGTGGTAGGTATTCCAGAATCCAGCCCGTGTAGCCTACAATATACAACGTATTCATTAAAATGACACCCGAAAATTGAATGTTTATTATCTTTTTTGTACCATGTTATGGTCACTTTTGCATGTCCAATGCTAAAATTATCCATAGTATAGATTCTAAGGCAAGAATATGAATGTTTTAACAAAAATATTCATTTTAAGAATAGGTGAAATCTGAATTTATTTTTGTAAAAAACCATATAAATATTTGCTTCCGCGCCCGAATTTTATAATTCTTCATCATATTTTAACAAAAAGAAAACATTGCAACAAGAAAATTGCTATTTCAAATGCGGTAGGTATTCTAGAATCCAGCCCATGTAGCTTAAAATATACAACGTATTCATGAAAAATAGGTAAAATCTGACTTTATTTTTATAAAAAATCATATAAATATTTGCTTCCGCCCCCGAATTTTATAATTCTTCATCATATTTTAGCTAAAAGAAAACGTTGCAACAAGAAAAAAGCTATTTCAAGTGTGGTAGGTATTCTAGAATCCAGCCCATGTACCTTACAATATACAACGTATTCATTAAAATGATACCCGAAAACTGAATGTTTATTATTTGTTTGGTACCACTTTATGGTCACTTTTGCATGTCCAATGCTAAAATTATCCATAGTATAGATTCTAAAGCATGAATATGAATGTTTTAACAAAAATATCCATTTCAGGAATAGGTAAAATCTGACTTTATTTTTGTAAAAAATCATATAAATATTTGCTTCCACGCCCGAATTTTATATGTCTTCATCATATTTTAGCTAAGAGAATTTATTGCAACAAGAAAATTACTATTTCAAGTGTGGTAGGTATACTAGAATCCAGCCCATGTAGCTTACAATATAAAACGTATTCATTAAAATGACACCCGAAAATTGAATGTTTATTATCTGTTTGGTACCACGTTATGGTCACTTTTGCATGTCTAATGCTAAAATTATCCATAGTATAGATTCTAAAGCATGAATATGAATGTTTTAACAAAAATATCCATTTCAAGAATAGGTAAAATCTGACTTTATTTTTGTAAAAAATCATATAAATATTTGCTTCCGTGCCCGAATTTTATAATTCTTTATCATATTTTAGCTAAAAGAAAACATTGCAACAAGAAAATTGCTATTTCAAGTGTGGTAGGTATTCTAGAATCCAGCCCATGTAGCTTACAATATACAACGTGTTCATCAAGAATAGGTAAAATCTGAATTTATTTTTGTAAAAAAAATTATAAATATTTGCTTCCGCGCCCGAATTTTATAATTCTTCATCATAATTTAGCTAAAAGAAAACATTGCAACAAGATAGTTGCTATTTCAAGTGTGGTAGGTATTGTAGAATCCAGCCCATGTAGCTTACAATATACAACGTATTCATCAAGAATAGGTAAAATCTGGTTTTATTTTTGTAAGAAATCATATAAATATTTGCATTTGCCCCCGAATTTTATAATTCTTCATCATATTTTAGCTAAAAGAAAACATTGCAACAAGAATATTGTTATTTCAAGTGTGGTAGGTATTCTAGAATCCAGCCCATGTAACTTACAATATACAACGTATTCATTAAAATGACACCCGAAAATTGAATGTTTATTATCTGTTTGGTACCACGTTATGGTCACTTTCGCATTTCAATTCTAAAATTATCCCTAGTATAGATTCTAAACCATGAATATGAATGATTTAACAAAAATATCCATTGCAAGAATAGGTAAAATCTGACTTTATTTTTGTAAAAAATCATATAAATATTTGCTTCTGCGCCCGAATTTTTTAATTCTTCATCATATTTTAACTAAAAGAAAACATTGCAACAAGAAAATTGCTATTTCAAGTGTGGTAGGTATTCTAGAATCCAGCCCATGTAGCTTAAAATATACAACGTATTCATGAAAAATAGGTAAAATCTGACTTTATTTTTATAAAAAATCATATAAATATTTGCTTCCGCCCCCGAATTTTATAATTCTTCATCATATATTAGCTAAAAGAAAACGTTGCAACAAGAAAAAAGCTATTTCAAGTGTGGTAGGTATTCTAGAATCCAGCCCATGTACCTTACAATATACAACGTATTCATTAAAATGATACCCGAAAACTGAATGTTTATTATTTGTTTGGTACCACTTTATGGTCACTTTTGCATGTCCAATGCTAAAATTATCCATAGTATAGATTCTAAAGCATGAATATGAATGTTTTAACAAAAATATCCATTTCAGGAATAGGTAAAATCTGACTTTATTTTTGTAAAAAATCATATAAATATTTGCTTCCACGCCCGAATTTTATATGTCTTCATCATATTTTAGCTAAGAGAATTTATTGCAACAAGAAAATTACTATTTCAAGTGTGGTAGGTATACTAGAATCCAGCCCATGTAGCTTACAATATAAAACGAATTCATTAAAATGACACCCGAAAATTGAATGTTTATTATCTGTTTGGTACCACGTTATGGTCACTTTTGCATGTCTAATGCTAAAATTATCCATAGTATAGATTCTAAAGCATGAATATGAATGTTTTAACAAAAATATCCATTTCAAGAATAGGTAAAATCTGACTTTATTTTTGTAAAAAATCATATAAATATTTGCTTCCGTGCCCGAATTTTATAATTCTTTATCATATTTTAGCTAAAAGAAAACATTGCAACAAGAAAATTGCTATTTCAAGTGTGGTAGGTATTCTAGAATCCAGCCCATGTAGCTTACAATATACAACGTGTTCATCAAGAATAGGTAAAATCTGAATTTATTTTTGTAAAAAAAATTATAAATATTTGCTTCCGCGCCCGAATTTTATAATTCTTCATCATAATTTAGCTAAAAGAAAACATTGCAACAAGATAGTTGCTATTTCAAGTGTGGTAGGTATTGTAGAATCCAGCCCATGTAGCTTACAATATACAACGTATTCATCAAGAATAGGTAAAATCTGGTTTTATTTTTGTAAGAAATCATATAAATATTTGCATTTGCCCCCGAATTTTATAATTCTTCATCATATTTTAGCTAAAAGAAAACATTGCAACAAGAATATTGTTATTTCAAGTGTGGTAGGTATTCTAGAATCCAGCCCATGTAACTTACAATATACAACGTATTCATTAAAATGACACCCGAAAATTGAATGTTTATTATCTGTTTGGTACCACGTTATGGTCACTTTCGCATTTCAATTCTAAAATTATCCCTAGTATAGATTCTAAACCATGAATATGAATGATTTAACAAAAATATCCATTTCAAGAATAGGTAAAATCTGACTTTATTTTTGTAAAAAATCATATAAATATTTGCTTCTGCGCCCGAATTTTTTAATTCTTCATCATATTTTAACTAAAAGAAAACATTGCAACAAGAAAATTGCTATTTCAAGTGTGGTAGGTATTCTAGAATCCAGCCCATGTAGCTTAAAATATACAACGTATTCATGAAAAATAGGTAAAATCTGACTTTATTTTTATAAAAAATCATATAAATATTTGCTTCCGCCCCCGAATTTTATAATTCTTCATCATATATTAGCTAAAAGAAAACGTTGCAACAAGAAAAAAGCTATTTCAAGTGTGGTAGGTATTCTAGAATCCAGCCCATGTACCTTACAATATACAACGTATTCATTAAAATGATACCCGAAAATTGAATGTTTATTATTTGTTTGGTACCACGTTATGGTCACTTTTGCATGTCCAATGCTAAAATTATCCATAGTATAGATTCAAAAGCATGAATATGAATGTTTTAACATAAATATCCATATCAAGAATAGGTAAAATCTGAGTTTATTTTTGTAAAAAATCATATAAATATTTGCTTCCGCGCCCGAATTTTATAATTCTTCATCATATTTTAGCTAAGAGACTTGATTGCAATAAGAAAATTGCTATATCAAGTGTGGTAGGTATTCTAGAATCCAGCCCATGTAGCTTACAATATAAAACGTATTCCTTAAAATGACACCCGAAAATTGAATGTTTATTATCTGTTTGATACCACGTTATGGACACTTTTGCATGTCCAATGCTAAAATTATCCATAGTATAAATTCTAAAGCATGAATATGAATGTTTTAACAAAAATATCCATTTCAAGAATAGGTAAAATCTGACTATATTTTTGTAAAAAAATCATATAAATATTTGCTTCCGCGCCCGAATTTTATAATTCTTCGTCATATTTTAACTAAAAGAAAGCATTGCAACAAGAAAATTGCTATTTCAACTGTAGTAGGTATTTTAGAATCCAGCCCATGTTGCTTACAATATATAACGTATTCATTAAAATGACACCCGAAAATTGAATATTTATTATCTGATTGGTACCACGTTATGGTCACTTTTGTATGTCTAATGCTAAAATTATCCATAGTATAGATCTTGAAGCATGAATATGAATGTTTTAACAAAAATATCCTTTTCAAGGATAGGTACAATCTGACTTTATTTTTGTAAAAAATCATATAAATATTTGCTTCCGCTCCCAAATTTTATAATTCTTCATCATATTTTAGCTAAAAGAAAACATTGCAACAAGAAAATTGCTATTTCAAGTGTGGTAGGTACTCTAGAATCAAGCCAATGGGGCATACAAAATAAAACGTATTCATCAAGAAAAGGTAAAATCTGACTTAATTTTTGTAAAAAATCATATAAATATTTGCTTCCGCGCCCGAATTTTATAATTCTTCATTTTATTTTAGCTAAAAGAAAACATTGCAACAAGAAAATTGCTATTTCAAGTGTGGTAGGTATTGTAGAATCCAGCCCATGTAGCTTACAATATACAAAGTATTCATTAAAATGACAACCGAAAATTGAATGTTTATTATCTGTTTAGTACCACGTTATGGTCACTTTTGCATGTCTAATGCTAAAATTATCCATAGTATAGATTCTAAAGCATGAATATGAATGTTTTAACAAAAATATCCATTTCAAGAATAGGTAAAATCTGACTTTATTTTTGTAAAAAATCATATAAATATTTGCTTCCGTGCCCGAATTTTATAATTCTTTATCATATTTGAGCTAAAAGAAAACATTGCAACAAGAAAATTGCTATTTCAAGTGTGGTAGGTATTCTAGAATCCAGCCCATGTAGCTTACAATATACAACGTGTTCATCAAGAATAGGTAAAATCTGAATTTATTTTTGTAAAAAAAAATATAAATATTTGCTTCCGCGCCCGAATTTTATAATTCTTCATTATAATTTAGCTAAAAGAAAACATTGCAACAAGATAGTTGCTATTTCAAGCGTGGTAGGTATCGTAGAATCCAGCCCATGTAGCTTACAATATACAACGTATTCACCAAGAAAAGGTAAAAATCTGACTTTTTTTTGTAAAAAATCATATAAATATTTGGTTCCGCGCCCGAATTTTATAATTTTTTATCATATTTAGCTTAAAGAAAACATTGCAACAAGAAAATTGCTATTTTAAGTGTGGTAGGTATTCTAGAAACCAGCCAATGTAGCATACAATATACAACGTATTCATCAACAAAAGGTAAAATCTGACTTCATTTTTGTAAAAAATCATATAAATATTTGCTTCCGCGCCCGAATTTTATATTTCTCCATCGTATTTTAGCTAAAAGAAGACATTGCAACAAGAAAATTGCTATTTCAAGTGTGGTAGGTATTCTAGAATCCAGCCCATGTAGCTTGCAATATACAACTTATTCATGAAGAATAGGTAAAATCTGACTTTAATTTTTGTAAAAAATCATATAAATATTTGCTTCCGCGTCCGAATTTTTTAATTCTTCATCATATTTTAGCTAAAAGAAAGCATTGCAACAAGAAAATTTCTATTTCAAGTGTGGTAGTTATTTTGCATGTTTAATGCTAAAATTATCTATAGTATAGCTCCTAAAGCATGAATATGAATGTTTTAACAAAAATATCCATTTCAAGAATAGTAGTATCTAAAAACCCACTTCTAGCGCAAGGAGATTCAGGAGATTTCACCCACCGTCAGAAAACACCATCTCCTAGCTTATTATATGAGACACTCTAGGACACTTTTTTTAAAACCTGAGAGTTCCAAAACGCATTCACCAAAATACCTTAAAACCACACATTTTTAATAATTTTTATAGTATTTTTTGCAAAAAACATGTCTTTATGGTCCTTGCGCTTAAAATGTCCTAATTGTTTAATAAAAATTGTTTGGTACTGCTATGGCTGAACAGAATGATAAACTTATCATAGTTTGTTAGCGTTAGCACATTTCATATATGTTATAGAACAGTTAGGCTTGGTATTTATTCGATGGTAAGTAAATAACTTATTTTTATGTATTATAAAGTTGTAACGTTACAGGTTAATATTTACTGGAGTTCACGGTTCAAGAATAGTCGCAGACAAATTCGGTTCAGCTGACGTATTAGATCTAATAAATGGTTATCAGAACTCAAGAATGAATATTATTTAAAGAAGGAGCAAAAAGGTATTTATTAAAAGGATAGAAATGTGTTAAAATATATTATTAAAATTTTATTGTATTAAATGGAGAACAAAACTAACTATGCAAGTATGTTGAACAGCGCATCTTCTCAATTTATAAAATTATCTGAATTAGAATTAAATAAAACTTATAGAGTTATGTCGTTTGAAACTAATACAGGAAATTACGTCACTCAAGTTATAGTAAATTTAGATTACTGCAAAGTGTCATTACCACAAAGATTTAATAAATTTATTCCACAAATTAAAGAACTAAATAAAATCCCACCTAGTTAAGTTTATAAGGATAAAATAGATAGAAACAGTAAACAAATACATGACATTGAATTTATTCATTAAATACTGAATATTTTATCATATCGTCACACCGAACAGTTGTTCTGTTGATTTAGTTTATAAAGGTAAAATAGAAAGAAACAATAAACAAGTACATGACAGAATATATTTAAAAAATATATGTACGACTCACACCGAACAGCTCTTCTGCGATGACGTTGCTATCATAAACTAAACAATTTTAAATATTACAGCGAACAGTTGTTCTGTTTATAAAATCACAGTATGTAGCTATGACTCATACCGAACTGCTATACCGCATTACGTCACTATTACGTCACACCGAACAATTGTTCTGTGATAACGTTACAAATTTTTATTGCACTGCGATGACGTCACACCGAACAGATGTTCTGTTGATTTAGTTTATGCAGGTGAATTGAAAGAAACAACAAACAAATTCATAACATACAATTTATTATTTAGATAATTAAACTATTATTATACAGAACAATTCTTACTCGGACTACTTAAGTTGTATAACCATTTAATTTTTTCTTCTTTAAATATTTTTCTACAGCAAAATAATTAATACTATCTAAAAAGTCACGTTCCTTGTCGCAAATTTCTTCTTTCCTAATTTTACCAGATTTTAACAATAAAGACATATCACTATAAAACTTGTAGCACTTTTTAAATTCAATAACTTTTTCTTTAATATTTAATAATTCATTCAGACCCATTAAAATTGCACTACCAAGAGATAATGCTGCAAGAGGCACAAACGCAAAAGCTGTTAAACTACTTCCCACATGCATTCCAATATTAATATTACTATAAGTAGTATAAGGGGCACTCCAGCACACTTTTTCTAAAATCTGAGAGTTCCAAAACACATTCACCAAAAAACCTTAAAACCACACATTTTTATTAATTTTTTGCAAAAAAAAATATAAAATTATATAAAAACTGAACTCAAAAAATCTATAGCACAACGATGTCTTTACGGTCCTCGCGCTTAACCTGACCAAATTACCATAACTAATATCCATACGGTACTGTATCTATACAATTATCGTCTTCGTTAATAATTACTCGCTTATCATATGTAAGTTTAAATGCTTTGGTTTCATCTTTATTTATTAAGTTTTTGGTTTGTTTGTCTCTAGTAATACTATTATATTTAATTTGAACATCCTCTATGTCTTTATTTATAATTTGTCTTAGGGTTTCATGGTAAAGGGTTTGTGCGTTTTTATAGTATAATGTAAAACCTTTAATTTTACAAACACATTTGCATTGAAAAATAAAAATTAGTAATCTGTTAAAATATATTATTAAAATTTTATTGTAATAAATGGAGAGCAAAACTAACTATGCAAGTATGCTGAACAGTGCATTTTCTCAATTTATAAAATTATCTGAATTAGAATTAAATAAAATTAAAAAAAAAAAGTTTGGTTTACTACACTTGCAAATATTAACTTTATTTGAATAACTTTTTGGACCTGTCGACAAAAACTCCTCAATATATGTGTTAGAACCGAGTTCATCTGTCCATTCACCTAACATACAACCTGTATTAACCCTGTTTGTGCCATTATCAATATAAAATACACTGTCTGTGTCAAAATATAATATTTTATTACCCAGTTTATCTAACACGTCATATAAACGTATTCTTGCATTAGCTGTTGTATATGAAGCTATAGCTATATTTGTTGCATAGTTATTTTCAATATAATAAATTTATATGTAACATGTACAATATTATTATTAACAAATAAGCAATTAATGTTTGATAATCTGTCATCCAAAAGTATTTCATAAAATCGACAAGGTTCAGTTACATATTCTGATCGAGACATGTTTAACCTTTGACCAAATTTACCCTATAACGAATTTAAACATATCTTAGCTACAGCTCTTTTACCGGGGTTTTCTATAATAGAATTAGTGTTCAAGTATATACCTAATTTGTTTTTAACTGTTAATATGTAGTCGTCTATTGTTTTAAAATCATTTTTCCACGGTGATGTTTCTAGTTTTATTTTCATAAAATCCTTAATGTAACCTATAAATAAGTTATTAGATTTTTGTTCATAATGCCATACTTCATATATTTCTTCTATTTGATATCCTTTTTCTAATGCTTTCTCAATTTCAATTGTTGTCCAGGTACCAATTAAACAGCGTTTTTCAACATTGTGATTACATGTTATATTACGACTCATAACACATTGATTACACAACGGAAATAATAATTTTTCATCGTTATTTATTTTTGTTTTTAATGGTAGCACCGGATGATATAACTTTTTAGGTGGTAATATTTTACACTTAACAAAACCGAACCAGTTACTACTATATTTACATGGATTTTCAATTATTGTAGGATGCCCAACTGGATAATTATTATAATACTGAACAGTAGGATACAAACTGCAAACATCTATGTATCTAATTTTTCACTTGGTTTAACTTTATATTTTAATTTTGTAGCGTTTGTCCCACCACCAAAGAACGAGTCTCTAGGATCTAATGATGTAACAATATTTGTTTTTATACATTTTTTATAATCTTTTTCCCAATTACATTCCCACATTTCTATAACTGTATAACCATGTTTTTTAAGTAATTCAGTTCTCATATGTGTTTTATTATACAAATACTTGAAATGTGTTCTTGTAACATTATTAATTTCATCAGGTGTGTAAAATTTATTACAACCATGCCAGAAACAACCATGGAATTGATAAGTAGTATTAGTTGTACTATCATAACCATCTACTTTGGCTCCACATTTAATTTCTTCACCACCGTTTAAAGCGTGTTTTATATTTTGGTTATTAAAACTTTCCAACCAACTTATAGATTTTTGGCTATAACAGTCTTTCTGTTCTTTATCAATTACACCGATTGTATTATCTTGTAAATATTTTGATCTGTGTATATCCATACAAGCACTAGCTATAGTTAAATACTTAAACGGATCAATATTTGCTATTTCAAGAAATTGTTTTCTTAGTTCAACATACCCTTGTCTTAGTATATTAACATCTGACTGACAATATTCAACAAGCTCCTTTTTATTATCAAATATATAATTTTTGTTTATTGAATCATGCCACTTTAAAAATTCTTGTCTTTGCTTTGGTTTCATAGAATTGTAATTATCAAATTCCTTTTGGGTATTTTACCTATATAGTTTTCGTTTTCAGATGTGTTAAATAAATGTGGGTAATATCCTTTTTTAAGTTCTTGTAAACCAAATGTGTTTGGGAAACTACTAAGAGGGCCAGCTACAAAATTCATACTATCAATTATTTTTAAATTTATATTTTCAATTTGGAGTAACATAAGTTTTGAACCGGTATATATTGTATATGGTTTTAAAGTATTTTCTATGCAATATTTTAATATGAAATGTGAATCATACGCTTTAGCATTGGGTGCTATACATGTGTAACCTATATGTCGACTATTAATTAACCACTTACAAAAGTCTTCATTATTGTGGAATATAAATTCAGTCCCATTAAAGTACTGTGCAATAACTAAATTAGGTGTATGTATACCGGTATTTTGTTGAGCTTCATAATCAAAGAAAATATATTTTTTAGTATATGTACACTTATCTCTGGCTATACATTTTTTATTACAAACACCATTTTTGCACTTTTTACAGTTTAAACAATTACAGATACCGCCTTTTTGATCTGTACGTAAAATGTATCATTTATGTTCTTTTATTAATACGTCTTCATGACAGTTTTTACATACTCTATAACCACACTTGTGTTCTACTTTAATATATTTCTTTTCGACTTTATCATATTTTTCAGTATAATATAATTCCTCACAATTGCTACACCTTTTTCTATTTTCACACACTTTGTTTATATGATTAGAGTAACAACTGACGTACAAAAACAATATGTTACACCGCTTACAGTATTTATTTTTAATATCTTCGTTTTCGTGTTTATTTTGAAAACAATCGTGGCATACATCTGACTAATTATTCTTACACTTATGATTCTTATTTTTATACGTTTTATTGCATTCTTTACAGTTATAACTGGATCCATAGAAACCAGTCATACTATTAATTACATCAAAATTTTTATATAGGTATAATGTGATATATTTATTGGCTCCTTCATATATTACAGAATTAATATTTTCAGAACAGATAACTTTAATTTTAATATCTAATAAGATTTCTACATGTTTTATGTCTTCAAGAGTAAAGCCCTCTTCGTTATATGTTTGTAGTTTGCTGCACAAATTATTTGTTATAATTGTTTGTAGTTTTCGACCTTCTCTAATATATTTAATCTCATTGTTTGTTACTTCTTTGTCATACAAGTTAAGTTCTTGAAATATTTTTGGATTCTTTTCGTATGTTAGTGCTACAACAACTGCTCTTGGTGCACATAAATTATCGCTATTATTGATTTGAGTTATAGATTGTTTAGTTTTTTTATTTTCAGCTAAATTTAATATTTTTGTACGACCACTTCCTTGAGGTATATTAATTACTTGTGCGTGAAATATTGCATTATCTAAATCAAATGATTCATTGTAACCTAAAGCGTTGTGGAAGTAATTTATAATTGTTTGTGCACCGCTATCTTCACTAATATCTACAGATATAGGGTTACTTAAATTTGGACACTCTAATGTAAGTGTAAATTTATCACCATTCTTATAGTTTGTTTGCCGTTTAACATAGTAAATTATTTTTTTCATATCACCTTCAATATCGCTTAAATCTTTTAATTTTATTTTTAGAATTACTTGATATGTTTTGTATTTTTTTATATATTTGTTACGTATGTTTTCAATTATTAATCTGTTATTATCACATTCGCCTGTATAGTGGTAATGATTACAAAGATAACACTTTTCTTTTTTGATTCGAATGGGTTTAGGTTTTTCATATAAACTGTCATAAAAAGGAAATAATTTATATAAATGTTTTCTGGATCTTGGGGTAGTGTTTTCATATAAATTGTCATGAAAAGGAAATAGTTTATATATATGATTTGTTTTTATTTTATCTATTAACTCAGATTTTCGTAATTTTGAATAGCCTTTAATGTTTTCATTTTTACATATTGATTTCAATTCTTTGATAGTTCTTGTACTTAAATAATCATGATTATTACTAGGATTATAATCAGTATTACAGATATTACATTTAACATATTGAATTATATTTGTTGTGGCATTTATCTGAGATGAACCTGCTTGGTCCATCTCTATTTAATACAAAATAAATTTGATAGTATATTTTAGTTAGAGTTTTGTTTTAAAAATAATGCACCATACTATATAGGTTTAGTTAAATGTTCTTTCATATAAGAATTTAAAACTATTTTTCCACATTCACACTGAATTTTTTTTCCGTAGATTATCTTTATTCTTAAAATAATATTTACTTACACATGTTTTACAATTCGAATGAAAAATGTCTTTATTTTTATGATATTCAGTTATATTTTTTTCTGTTTTACAAGTGCAACAAATTTTTTTGTCAGTCATTTAATTAACAAAAATTTTATTAATAACAACAATATATTCATTAAGAAATATTTATGTGGAACATTTTTTCTATAACCATATGTATATAAAAAGTTTATTAAATGTTGATATTTTTTAAGTATGTGTTCTTTAGTTTTACCATCAAGAGAAGTATAAAAATAAGATTTTATTTCTATTCTGTAATTACAAACTAATTTGTCAACATATTTCATTTTATCTACCTGTTTAATGAATATTTTTTTATTTTGTTTATTAATAACATAGAAATCACAATTTATACAATGTGGTACATGAGTAGAACTAACAAATGAATATTCTAAACACTGTCTGCATTTCTTATATTCTTTTTCTTCAATTTCTATAACTCTAGCATCTGGAATACTAAAAAATGTCATTTATTTGAAATATTTTTTAAATTGCAACAGGTGTTATAATCTCTGAACATTTATTAATACGTAATTGAAATCTTTTACGATCTACTGCATATTGTTGCCAAATAATACCTTGACGACTTTTTCTATAAGCATAATTCCACATAAACATATAATGTATCTTAACAGAATCATTAAATCTAACATTTAAAACCCTCTTAATGATCCTAGAACAAATTCTGGAGTAATTGTATTTTTTGATTCTGTTTCCTCAATATTTGACTCTTTAGTTTCTGTTTCCTCAATATTTGATTCTTCAGTTTCTGTTTCATCAATATTTGATACTGTCTCATTATTTGTTTCCTCAATATTTAACACTTCTTTAGTTACTGTTTCCCCAAAAGTTAACAATTCATCAATTGATTCCTCATCTGTCATTGAAATAGTTTCTTCAATTTGAATTAAAGTATCTTCCATTTTTGTTAATCGGTCATTTGTATTTTGAACTATGTCGCTAATATTTATCAAATGATTGAAAATATTTTCCGGAGTTTCAACATTAACTGTATTATCTGTTTTATCTAGTGCAAGTATGAAATTAGTAATTTGATTCTTAAAATTTCTAAAATAATTGAAATCTTTGTTATTAAACTTACTAGCATAAGCTTCTAGCATATCATCTACACGTTGTCTTAAGCTAAAAGCATAATCTACGAGTTGCTCCTTGTCTACCATTTATTAGGAGAAAAAATTATACAACATTTACAATTCTTAATATCGCAGACAGTAATTCATTTTGAGAAAGACGTGTTTCAAAATGGTTTCCATAATATATCATATCAATCGTTTCTTTCATTTTGTTAAATAAATTAATACTACTTGGAATGTATTCAAAACTAAGTATAACTTCTAAGTCTGGATATACATTTCTTAACATTTTTAAACGATTATTAGTCTTTACTTTTTGATTTCGAAGTACATAATAAGAATACTCACACACATAATTTTTCTTAATAAGTATAAACTGATGATGTTTGTTAGTATTGTTTGGTTTCGAAACTACATCTTGTTTAATTTTTCAATTTTTTCTGTCAGGTTTTCCACTTTAAATTCTAAATTATTCACTATAGCTCTATAATTTGACTCTCCATATTTTCTTATTGTTGGTAATAACTCTGAAGTAACCCATCTTTAAAATTCTTTAGCTTTTGGAAGTTTGGACGATAGTATTCGGGAATATAAACCTGATTCATTGATAAATATAATATCTGGATAAAGAATTTGAATATATTATGCGATCTTCTAAATCATATATGTTATATAATTGATTTTATTATTATTGAACATAATGTATGTCTGCTATTGACTCCATTTATTGAATTTGTTAATATTTTACACAACATCTTTTACGTCAATCCAAGATTTATGGCTATTATCAAATCTTAACCATTTTACATATGCTTGATTACCTGTACGTTTAATGACTTTTTCAACTAAATACACTTCATCTTGTTTTACATGGCTTAACTCTCCTTCATAAAAACAACCTTTCAATTCTTGATCTCTATAATCTTTCAAGTGGTATGATACAGGTTTTGAATAAATAATTTTAGAAACTGTAAATATTTCATTAGTCCAATTAGGTGTGTAACCTTTCTCAAAAATAGTTTTATATTTAGATATTCTAACTTTATTTTCAACCTTATATTTAGGTTTATAATTTGGAATTTCTTCTTGAAACAATGGTTTTAACTAATCTTCGTTCTTTTTCTTTCACGCTTCAACTAGTGTCATTTTTATTGTTCTGTGTTTAGTATTATTATATGAATTTACTAATTGTGCTAACATATCTAACCACTTGTAATTTCCATTAATGGTAAACTGTTTCCACATTTTTTTTCAACGTTCTATTGAAACGCTCACATTCAGACGCTTTTAAATTACTATATGTTGATTAATGATTAATATTATATTCTTTCATTAATGTTTGAAAATCTTTATTGTAAAACTCTAAATCTTGATCTGCTTGAAGACTCTTTGGTATTCGTCCTTGTTTCAGTATTGAATTAAATCCATTTGTTACACTTGTAGAAGTTTCATTCTTAATTGGTACTGCCAAAGCATATTTTGAAAACACATTAATTACAGTTACAATATTTATAGCACTTATTATCTTTTGAATACGGTATCAATTCAACTAAATCAGCTTGCCACAAATCATTTATACCATATGATATTACTTTACGTCTCTAAAAATTACGTCTTAATGATTTATGTAATTTATTTGCAATTTCTTTTCTAACATTAATAGATTCATCTACTTTTTTTTAACAAACTTTGTTTTTTTAGTTGACCTTTAATAGTTGTTTTTCTTGTAATATTATTTGAATTGTTTTTTCTCTACACTTTACACAAGTTAAGTTTTCTAATGAATGATACTGTGAACCAGGAGACGTAGGCGTAGTTGGTAGACTCGGAGGAAGTGAAACATCTGAATTATCTGATAATTCTTCTCTTTGAGAGTATTCAGGTGATTGAGCTCTAGCTTCATCTTGCATTTGTTGTCTTTGTTTTTTTCTTGAAGATTGTTTCTTATATTCTTCCCATATAGGTTTAATAATATGGATGTATTTCTTACTTTTACTTGATCTTGGTTTTGATAGATTATCAGCTCATTTTATACAATCAGAATGTATTAAAATTCTCTTGTAGTTATCTAAATCATTTGGTGTATATTCACTAGTCTCTTTTCAGTTAACAAACTCCATATACCATCTGTAGATGGAACTGTGAATTCAACTAACGACTCATGTTTTCCAATCTTATGTAAATTTTATTGGAATCGTAAGTCATTAGTATATTTTTATAACTAATGAGATTGCTACTTCGATTAATACCAAAAGTTTCATCTATGTTTGTTTTGTCTGTTTTTGAAAGATATTTATCACCTAATCTTTCTTCACCTAACGTTCTATCTCTTGATGTTCCTGGTTGAATTACATCAATGCTTAGTTGAGATATTGGTATAGTTTTTTGTTGGAAGTTATTTTTTATTTGTTTCAACATTTGAGTTTGTTGTTTACTATATTCTATTTGATCAAGTATAGGTTCTAGAGCGATAGTAATAAGTTTGTACTGTTCAACCAATTTTTCATGTTTAATTGATTCGCCTTCTGTTCTCTTAATATAAGCTGCTTTAGCCTTATTGGTTGAATCTCTAAGCTCTTTTACTTTTTTCTCTAAAGTTTTATTGTTCATTTATTATGTAAAAATTTGATTATGTTCTATGTTCATGTTCTATGTTCATGTTTATGTTCTATGTTCATGTTCTATGTTCATGTTCTATGTTCATGTTCTATGTTCATGTTCTATGTTCTATGTTCTATGTTCTATGTTCTATGTTCATGTTCTATGTTCATGTTCTATGTTCATGTTCTATGTTCATGTTCTATGTTCATGTTCTATGTTCATGTTCTATGTTCATGTTCTATGTTCATGTTCTATGTTCATGTTCTATGTTCATGTTCTATGTTCATGTTCTATGTTCATGTTCTATGTTCATGTTCTATGTTCATGTTCTATGTTCATGTTCTATGTTCATGTTCTATGTTCATGTTCTATGTTCATGTTCTATGTTCATGTTCTATGTTCATGTTCTATGTTCATGTTCTATGTTCATGTTCTATGTTCATGTTCTATGTTCATGTTCTATGTTCATGTTCTATGTTCATGTTCTATGTTCATGTTCTATGTTCATGTTCTATGTTCATGTTCTATGTTCATGTTCTATGTTCATGTTCTATGTTCATGTTCTATGTTCATGTTCTATGTTCATGTTCTATGTTCATGTTCTATGTTCATGTTCTATGTTCATGTTCTATGTTCATGTTCTATGTTCATGTTCTATGTTCATGTTCTATGTTCATGTTCTATGTTCATGTTCTATGTTCATGTTCTATGTTCATGTTCTATGTTCATGTTCTATGTTCATGTTCTATGTTCATGTTCTATGTTCATGTTCTATGTTCATGTTCTATGTTCATGTTCTATGTTCATGTTCTATGTTCATGTTCTATGTTCATGTTCTATGTTCATGTTCTATGTTCATGTTCTATGTTCATGTTCTATGTTCATGTTCTATGTTCATGTTCTATGTTCATGTTCTATGTTCATGTTCTATGTTCATGTTCTATGTTCATGTTCTATGTTCATGTTCTATGTTCATGTTCTATGTTCATGTTCTATGTTCATGTTCTATGTTCATGTTCTATGTTCATGTTCTATGTTCATGTTCTATGTTCATGTTCTATGTTCATGTTCTATGTTCATGTTCTATGTTCATGTTCTATGTTCATGTTCTATGTTCATGTTCTATGTTCATGTTCTATGTTCATGTTCTATGTTCATGTTCTATGTTCATGTTCTATGTTCATGTTCTATGTTCATGTTCTATGTTCATGTTCTATGTTCATGTTCTATGTTCATGTTCTATGTTCATGTTCTATGTTCATGTTCTATGTTCATGTTCTATGTTCATGTTCTATGTTCATGTTCTATGTTCATGTTCTATGTTCATGTTCTATGTTCATGTTCTATGTTCATGTTCTATGTTCATGTTCTATGTTCATGTTCTATGTTCATGTTCTATGTTCATGTTCTATGTTCATGTTCTATGTTCATGTTCTATGTTCATGTTCTATGTTCATGTTCTATGTTCATGTTCTATGTTCATGTTCTATGTTCATGTTCTATGTTCATGTTCTATGTTCATGTTCTATGTTCATGTTCTATGTTCATGTTCTATGTTCATGTTCTATGTTCATGTTCTATGTTCATGTTCTATGTTCATGTTCTATGTTCATGTTCTATGTTCATGTTCTATGTTCATGTTCTATGTTCATGTTCTATGTTCATGTTCTATGTTCATGTTCTATGTTCATGTTCTATGTTCATGTTCTATGTTCATGTTCTATGTTCATGTTCTATGTTCATGTTCTATGTTCATGTTCTATGTTCATGTTCTATGTTCATGTTCTATGTTCATGTTCTATGTTCATGTTCTATGTTCATGTTCTATGTTCATGTTCTATGTTCATGTTCTATGTTCATGTTCTATGTTCATGTTCTATGTTCATGTTCTATGTTCATGTTCTATGTTCATGTTCTATGTTCATGTTCTATGTTCATGTTCTATGTTCATGTTCTATGTTCATGTTCTATGTTCATGTTCTATGTTCATGTTCTATGTTCATGTTCTATGTTCATGTTCTATGTTCATGTTCTATGTTCATGTTCTATGTTCATGTTCTTTATTCATGTTCTATGTTTTTGTTAGGATTACTTCATTAAAGTTTCGACTGTATTTTCCGTTGTTCACATCTTTCTCTAAATTTATAACAAGAAAATCATACCTTGTTTTCAAACCCAAATTACATAATTTTCTAAACATTTCAAAAGATATATCTGCACCAACAAGATCATCAAAAATATGTTTCAAATTAGTATTATCGTTATGTTTAAAAACAATAAGCATTTTTAAATTATCACGTATCATTTGTTTAGATATACGACTATATGTTTGACAAAGGTAAAAACAACTTATGAATCTATGTCTACCTCTGCTAAAATATTCTTCTACAACCGCTTGTTTATCACTAGCAACATCGTGAAATAAAATTACTGATAAAGGTTGAATTTCTTCAACTCGTAATACATCATCTGGGTTATTATATCTAAAGAAACCAATTTTATTTTCTTTCTTAATATGTTTATTTAATTCGCTTACATAATTTTCAAGATATTTGTATAATAGTTGATTTAAAGACTTTGAATATATATAGATGTTACTATACACTATACTATTTTTAGGATCTGCCAATATTCGAACTATAATATTTGTTTTGTCACAATTTGACGAACCTATTATTTCAGCTCTAATTATATTAGAAAAATATTTATATAACTGTTTAGTTTCTTCTTCCACAATGAATCATAGTATTTGCTGGTGCCTGTCTTTCAAATGTAAATTTAATAGTTAAAGGTTAGAAGGTGTTTCATTTATAATTTTACTCTTATACGTTAAATCAAACACAAACAAGGGATACTTTTTAATAAAATCATATTTTTTAATATTATTATTTAATAAGATTGGATCTATATCTGGAAAATATGTTTTCTTAAAATCACAATACATTGAATACGGTCTATTACACATGTTCTTTTTGTTATCCAAATCTTCTGGGGGATAATAGTCAACTTCGCTAAACAATAATTTTATATTTTCTAGATCACAAAAATCAAATTCTGAATTGTTCTTTGTATAGTCAAATTCTTTGTTTGTTTGTAAAACTACTATAACATATCGAGGTCTTTTAGATAAAGTTGTAATTGACCAAGAATAATTTTTAGATTGTGACGTGAAAGCGGGATGGTTTATGTAAGTCCAATCTAAGTATGGTATTGTTAAATATTTATTTGGTTCAATTAATTTATTGATATTAATTTTCACATCTATGTTTGGTATAATATGAGGTATTTCCCAAATAATATCAGATAAATGAATTTTCAATTCTTTATCTTTCAATTTTTCTATTGAAGCTCCTTTAATTATTAAACAATTTGCGTCACTAGTGTTTCTTAAAAATTCTATTGATTGAGATACTCTTAATATTGGTTTCCTATATTTTTCAAATATTGATAACATATATCTTACTGTAATACTTATTGAAAAATAACCGTCTTCAGTAATTAAATTTGAATCGTCCCAACCTTCAAGACTAGAATTATTTTGTAATATAAGTAATCCTTTCATTAATATACTATACCCAGGACTGTTTTCTTCTTGTACTACCTTATTATTAATTTTATATACTATATCACTAAACATATGCATATAACCATTTTTTTACAAATTTTATATTTTTGTAGTCATCTTTTAAGTCAACATCTGAACAAACAATTCGACCATTCAAGATAATATTACTATTAGCTGCATCAAATTGCGCATCTTGTCTATTAATATTAATAGATGTCCGTCTATTTGTATCATTGATATACTCTTTTAATTGAGGGTAATATCTATGAAAATCATATTTTTCTATTAGTTGCCTCTTACTTTTTGGAGCATCAATAAACACTAGTGACGTACTCATTTATATAGAAAAAAATAGCGCTAGCAACCTGAATTATTTGATTTTCTGAATCTTGAGTTGTACTTCTATATATTCACCTCTAAAATCAACAAGCTCGCCAAACTGATCTTTTATTTCTAGTCTAATGTAATCTATAGAATTTCTACCTGTTAATGGATAATAATCTAAATTATTTGGTTCCTCTACTATGTCGTATCCTGGATTAACTTTAATATAAAAATCATAAATAATGTCAGTTTGTTTTGAGTTTACATATTTTCCTATTGCTAGTGGACAGTGAATGTTAACAGATTTAATTTTGAAAATATCAACCTCGTTGTCTGAAATATATTTCTTGTTTGCTTCAGTTGTTTGTTTGTTGAAACCCAATAAAATTAATACAGAAGTATCATCTATTAAAATTGAGTAAGGAGATTCTATTTCACATTTAAAAGTATTAGTATTGGGTTTTAACATAAAACCATCACAAATATTTTCTTTAAGAATGTCTTTTATGTGGTTAACAGAAAAAGTACCGTCCTCAATAATAAATGTTACAAATTTGTTGTTTTTAATAATTGTAAGTGTGTTATTTTTTAACTTTTTAGAAACATTTGGTATTTTGAAATTTGATTTAAATTTTCGAATACACATTTCATAGTTTCCGTCACTTATATCTAATGGAGGATGATATCTCGCTTCTAAGAGAGATGAATTTAAGTTTCCAGCATTACTCAATTTGTATATTCTGCTTTCCATTTATTACTTAAAAATATTAAACATAATTTACCACATATAGTTTGATTATATTTCTGGTATCTAACATAATTGTAATATATATTTACTACACCTGAGCTCTTAAAATATTTTATTAATTTCTTTTCGGGGTTAACATTGCCAAACGAATCAAAATAGTAAATAGCTTTATTAAATTTCTTATAAGCAGCCTAATGAGTACCATTTCCTGAGTTTGAGTCTAAATTTACAATGCCAGATTCATTTTTATGAATTTTCTTTTGTAATGTGTCATCCATAAATACACCTCTAAAATATGGTACTTTTAACTGATTAGCGTAGTCTACTAATTCAATATTGGTTAATGGACTGTTTGGAAAACTTTCGATTATTTTTTTTTGACTTGTTTCATTCTAAGTCACCCACTGAAAACCTTTGCCAGTTTTAGTTTTCTTAACACCTGAACCTGTAGCTTTTGCCGCTGCAGTTCCAGTTAGTAATCCTTTAGCTATAAGCGGTAACAAAGGAGTTAAAGCAAATTTTAAAAATCCGCCATATTTTTTAGATATTTTACTTAGAGAACCACCAGTTTTTGTTTCAACACTATTTAGATTTTTTAGAATTTTAGCAGATGGTAAATACAAAGTTCCACCAGGTTTTTTGGTGTTTCAATAAAGATTGTAGAGGTATTTTTATGGATCCTCCTTGTATTTCTAATTTTTGTATCGTATCTGTTACATTTTTGGAAGTTGAACCAGTTTTTTTCAGCGCATTTATTAAAGTTGCTGCTAAAAAATTTATTGTTTGTGGGAAGCTACTGTCCTGTTTACTTAATTTATTTACTTGACATGGAGATAACTTTATAGTTGTACCAGTCTGTTTTGTCTTAGCATGTTGAATTTTGTTTTTTTGAGATTGATTTAGTATACTACTCATTTTGTTATTTATTACAGAAGAATTAATTCGCATACCCATTTTAAGTTTAGTTTCATTATATTTGTAACTAACACTGCTGCAGATTTTTCTCAAAATGAAGCGTCTTTACTTTAACTCTGTCCCAAGCCTTGTATTCTAATATTTGATCTGCTTTATTTCTATTGGGAACATCTTTATATTGAGAATATGTAATATCGTGTTCTCTGCATGCTTCATCTAATAGATTAATGCCCTTGTCACCTCTAGATAATCGCTTATGTAACTTGGTACCCGGTCCACAATAATTAAAACCTGGTATATGTGCTTCAATTGGTAAATTATTTATTATATTATTTATAAAACCTGATCCTTTTTTGCTTATTTATAAATGGAAGAATATTTAGAAAAAAGAAAATATGTTTATCGTAAAAGTTTTAAATATTATAGTAATATTAATATTGGAATGCATTTGGGTGAACTAATTTTCACAGGAAGTAGTTCAACAGCTTTTGCGTTTGTGACTCTTGCAGCATTATCTCTTGGTAGTGCAATTTTAATGGGTCTGAATGAAGTATTAAATATTAAAGAAAAAATTATTGAATTTAAAAAGGTCTACAAGTTTTATACAGATAGGTCTTTATTGTTAAAACCTGGTAAAATTAGTAAAGAAGAAATTTACGACAAGGAACGTGACTTTTTAGATAGTATTAATTATTTTGCGGTAGAAAAATATTTAAAAAAGAAAAAACTAAATGGATATAAAACTTAAGTAATCCAACCACTACATCTTGCGGAATCCAACTTGTTAAGACTTTATATTTAACAAACAATAATTACTAATAGAATTTTTATAAATTCTGTTAAACAAATAAATTGTTCTAGAAGATTCTTCTCATCAGCATAAATATGTTAATACATGTTTACCAATAAATTTCTACAGAAACGGTGTCTAAACATGTGTTTTAATATACAATACCAAGAAAAATTGACACCGTATTTCTGATAAGTCATTCAGCTCTGCGAAATCGGTCCCGCGGCACGTATTTTATATATATATATATATATATATATAATATATATATATATATATATAATATATATATATATATATATATATATATATATATATATATATATATATATATATATATAGGTGCTAGCAAAAATGAACTTTCACAGTGATTTACGGAGCCAATGCAAGTGACTAGTGAAAATACTGAAAACATAATCGGCAGTGCTGAAAGGCCTGAAATAAGTTATAGTGCATTTAATAGAAAAATTTAATATAAAGTTGAAAACAAAGTGTCGAAATTTTACAATAAACTTACATATAATACGTCTATAAGTAATTTACTACATAAGAGTGTCGAGATAAAAAGATTAATTAAAAATAACATGGAAAATATAAGAAAAGTTAAAATACAAATAGTAAAACTAAATAACAAATTAATGCTTCTGGAAGAACATCTAGAACATTTAAAAGAAATTTCTAAGAATAACAAGAAAGAAATTAAAAACTATGTCGAGAATTTTGACGTCGAAGAATCCGATATATCTGATGAATATGAATATTATTATCAATAATGTAAGTACTTCTATTAAATATTTCATATATTTTATACTAACTTATTATTTTATTGCAACCGTTGTTGAACTTGAGTTATAACTCCAGAAGATGCCTTTCAAACACCGTTGTCATGTAGTAAATTTTTTAAATCTTTTATAATAAATGTAATATTATGAAATTGTTATTTTTTATTTCCTTTGCCATATCTTTTTATATAAATTCTATTTTATGAATTTGTTTATTGTTTCTTTCTATTTTACCTTTATAAACTAAACTTGGTGGATTTTTGTTCATGTCTTTAATTTGTGGAATAAATTTATTAATTATTATTAATATTAATATAAATCTTTGTGGTAATGATACTTTGCAGTTTTCTAAATTTACTATAACTTGTGTGCCATAATTACCTGTGTTAGTTTCAAACGATATAACTTTGTAAGTTTTATTTAATTCTAATTCAGATAATTTTATAAATTGAGAAAATGCACTGTTCAGCATACTTGCATAGTTAGTTTTGCTCTCCATTTATTACAATAAAATTTTAATAATATATTTTAACAGATTACTAATTTTTATTTTTCAATGCAAATGTGTTTGTAAAATTAAAGGTTTTACATTAAACTATAAAAACGCACAAACCCTTAACCATGAAACCCTAAGACAAATTATAAATAAAGACATAGAGGAAGTTCAAATTAAATATAATAGTATTACTAGAGACAAACAAACCAAAAACTTAATAAATAAAGATGAAACCAAAACATTTAAACTTACATATGATAAGCGAGTAATTATTAACGAAGACGATAATTGTGTAGATACAGTACCGTATGGATATTAGTTATGGTAATTTGGTCAGGTTAAGCGCGAAGACCGTAAAGACATCGTTGTGCTATAGATTTTTTGAGTTCAGTTTTTATATAATTCTACATGTTTTTTGCAAAAAAATACCATAAAAATTAATAAAAATGTGTGGTTTTAAGGTTTTTTTGGTGAATGTGTTTTGGAACTTTCAGATTTTAGAAAAAGTGTGCTGGAGTGCAGCTTATACTACTACTATTATATTTAAAACTTTTACGATAAACATATTTTCTTTTTTCTAAATATTCTTCCATTTATAAATGAGTAAAAAAGGATCATCATCATCAATGGCACAACATTCCTATGTGGAACAAGACCTCAAGTACCTGAAGTACTTGTTTCGTGACATGTTTTACTTGCATTTTAGTGATGCAGGTTGTCAGCCTACAGTCTCTGCAAGGCCAGCACACACCGAGCCGTTGTGCGGCAACCCATCCAATTGGACAGGGCGGGCTATGTTGCTTATCTACACGATCAGACAAAACACGCCACGACCACACAACCGTACTGGCTGACATACTATAATTAATACTATCTAAAAAGTCACGTTCCTTGTCGTAAATTTCTTCTTTACTAATTTTACCAGATTTTAACAATAAAGACCTATCTGTATAAAACTTGTAGACCTTTTTAAATTCAATAATTTTTTCTTTAATATTTAATACTTCATTCAGACCCATTAAAATTGCACTACCAAGAGATAATGCTGCAAGAGTCACAAACGCAAAAGCTGTTGAACTACTTCCTGTGAAAATTAGTTCACCCAAATGCATTCCAATATTAATATTACTATAATATTTAAAACTTTTACGATAAACATATTTTCTTTTTTCTAAATATTCTTCCATTTATAAATAAGCAAAAAACGATCAGGTTTTATAAATAATTTAATAAATAAATTACCAATTGAAGCACATATACCGGGTTATAATTATTGTGGACCAGGTACCAAGTTACAAAAGCGATTATCTAGAGGTGACAAAGGCATTAATCCATTAGATGAAGCATGCTGAGAACACGATATTACATATTCTCAATATAAAGATGTTCCCAATAGAAATAAAGCAGATCTAATATTAGAATACAAGGCTTGGGACAGAGTTAAAAGTAAAGATTGGGAGAAAAATCTGCAGCAGTGTTAATTACAAATATAATGAAAGCAAAACGTAAAATGGGTATGGGAATTAATTCTTCTGTAATAAATAACAAAATGAGTAGTGTACTAACTCAATCTCAAAAAAACAAAATTCAACAAGCTAAGACAAAGCAGACTGGTACAACTATAAAGTTATCTCCATGCCAAGTAAATAAATTAAGTAAAGAGGGCAGTAGCTTTCCACAAACAATAAATTTCTTAGCAACAACTTTAATAAATGCACTGAAGAAAACTAGTTCAACTTCCAAAAATGTAACAGATACAATACTAAAATTAGAAAAACAAGTAGGTTCTATAAAAATACCTCTACAATCTTTACTGAAACACCAAAAAACTGGTGCAACTCTGTATTTACCATCTGCTAAAATTCTAAAAAATCTAAATAGTGTTGAAACAAAAACAGGTGGTTCTCTAAGTAAAATATCCGAAAAACATGGTGGATTTTTACCATTTGCTTTTGCTCCTTTGTTACCGCTTATAGCTAAAGGATTATTAACTGGAACTGCAGCAGCAATAGCAGGACATGCTTACAAAAAAGCTACAGGTTCAGGAGTTAAGAAAACTGAAACTGGGATAGGTATGTTTTCAGTGGGTGACTTAGAATGGAACAAGTCAAAAAAAAAATAATCGAAAGTATTCCAGACAGTCCATTATCCAATATTGAATTAGTAGACTACGCTAATCAGTTAAAAGTTCCATATTTTAGAGGTGTATTTATGGATGACACATTACCAAAGAAAATTCATAAAAATTAATCTGGCATTGTAAATTTAGACTCAAACTCAGGAAACGGCACTCATTGGGTTGCTTGTAAGAAAATTAATAAAACAATTTACTACTTTGATTCGTTTGGAAATGTTAACCCCGAAAAGAAATTAATAAAATATTTTAAGAGCTCAGGTGTAGTAAATATATATTACAATTTTGTTAGATATCAGAAATTTAATCAAACTATATGTGGTAGATTATGCTTAATATTTTTGAGTAATAAAAGAAAAGCAGAATATATAAATTGAGTAATTCTGGAAACTTAAATTCATCTCTCTTGGAAGCGAGGTATTATCCACCATTAGATATGAGTGACGGAAACTATGAAATGTGTATCCGAAAACTTAAATCAATTTTCAAAATACCAAATTTTTCTAAAAAGTTAAAAAATAACATACTTACAATTATTAAAAACAACATATTTGTAACATTTATTATTGAGGACGGTACTTATTCTGTTAACCACATAAAAGACATTCTTGAAGAAAAAATTGGCGATGGTTTTGTGTTAACACCCAATACTAATACTTTTAAATGTGAAATAGAATCTCCGTACTCAATTATAATTGATGATACTTCCATATTAATTTTATTGGGTTTCAACAAACAAACAACTGAGGCAAACAAGAAATATATTTCGGACAACGAGGTTGATATTTTCAAAATTAAATCTGTTAACATTCACTGTCCACTAGCAATAGGACAATATGTGAACTCAAAACAAACTGACATTATTTATGATTTTTATATTCAAGTTAATCCAGGATACGACATAGTAGAGGAACCAAATAATTTAGATTATTATCCATTAACAGGTAGAACTTCTGTAGATTACATTAGACTAGAAATAAGAGATCAGTTTGGCGAGATTGTTGATTTTAGAGGTGAATATATAGAAGTACAACTCAAGATTCAGAAAATCAAATAATTCAGGTTGCTAGCGCTATTTTTTTCTATATAAATGAGTACGTCACTAGTATTTACTGGTGCTCCAAAAAGTGAGAGACAACTAATAGAAAAATATGATTTTCATAGATATTACCCTCAATTAAAAGAGTATATCAATGATACAAATAGACGGACATCTATTAATATTAATAGTCAAGATGCGTAATTTGATACAGCTAATAACAAAAATATAAAATTTGTAAAAAATGGTTATATGCATATGTTTAGTGATATAGTATATAAAATTAATAATAAGGTATTACAAGAAGTAAATAGTCCTGGTTATAGTATATTAATGAAAGGATTACTTATATTACAAAATAATTCTAGTACTGAAGGTTGGGACGATTCAAATTTAAGTACTGAAGACGGTTATTTTTCAATAAATATTCCAGTTGAATATATATTATCAATATTTGAAAAATATAGGAAACCAATATTAAGAGTATCTCAATCAATAGAATTTTTAAGAAACACTAGTGACGCAAATTGTTTGATAATTAAAGGAGCTTCAATAGAAAAATTGAAAGATAAAGAATTGAAAATTCATTTATCTGATATTATTTGGGAAATACCTCATATTATACCAAACATAGATGTGAAAATTAATATCAATAAATTAATTGAATCAAATAAACATTTAACAATACCATACTTAGATTGGACTTACATAAATCATCTCGCTTTCACGTCACAATCTAAAAATTATTCTTGGTCAATTACGACTTTATCTAAAAGACCTCGATATGTTATAGTAGTTTTACAAACAAACAAAGAATTTGACTATACAAAAAACAATTCAGAATTTGATTTTTGTGATCTAGAAAATATAAAATTATTGTTTAGCGAAGTTGACTATTATCCCCCAGAAGATTTGGAGATGAATAACAAAAAGAACATGTGTAATAGACCGTATTCAATGTATTGTGATTTTAAGAAACCATATTATCCAGATGTAGATCCAATCTTATTAAATAATAATATTAAAAAATATGATTTTATTAAAAAGTATCCCTTGTTTGTGTTTGATTTAACGTATAAGAGTAAAATTATAAAAGAGACACCTTATAACCTTACTATTAAATTTACATTTGAAAGACAGGCTCCAACAAATACTATGATTCATTGTGTTACTGTAAGTGAATCTTATCTCGCATATAGTCCTGGATATAACTTAATAAAGAAAGAATAATAATTATATGTAATTAAATGATGTCAAAATTAGCTTTATCCGATTTTATAATAAGAAAACTTGGTAACGGTTTACAAAAATGTATTATAGAAGAAGAAACCAAACAGTTATATAAATATTTTTCTAATATAATTAGAGCTGCAATATTAGGTTCGTCAAATTGTGGCAAAACAAATATTTTAGTTCGAATATTGACAGATCCTAAAAATAGTATAGTGTATAGCAACATCTATATATACTCAAAATCTTTAAATCAACCATTTGTTAGAGGGTAATTATTTTCAAGCATTAGATAACAACTTACTTCACTTCCAATCTTTCTTAATTGAATTAATTAGTTACAATGTGTTTGATAACACAGAGTTTATAACAGGCAGTTATTATTTAATTGAATCAGTATTGGCAGTCGTGAGATAAGTGTCAGAGGTGTTTGGTTCAGTAGGTGAGACACAATACCTATGAGTTACTGAGTGTGAGACAGTATATTTACTGTAGTGTGATCTTCATTTTATCCTAACCCTATCCCCGGCGCGTAAACCCGTTAACACTGCATTGACAGGAGGGTGAAGCAGAGGCGCGACGCACCAGGGTAACCTGGTGCCAACGGTGCCCTGCTAGAACAGGTGCCTTACTTTCGCTTGCATCTCAGTGGGGAGGTGGAGTATAGTTTTGTACTCGGCTTTCACTCATACTCCTGAAGCCTTCTTATAACTCACTGTGGGAGATGTCAAGTTGCTCGATGGATTTCGAGCGTTTTTCTGCTACCGTGGATTCGGTAGCCGGCATATCGTGGATTCGATATGTGACACTCCTTTCGAGGAGTATTCTCTTCAATTTTACCCGTCTTACCTGGCTTGTTGTTGAGTGTGAGTGTTGTTGTGTGTGCGAATGATATATAGTTGTATGCAATGTGTTTCAATAAGCATTGGCTTACTCTTTGACTTTCCTTTTCAGGGTGTTCCAAATTAGAAGACGTGGTTGGCGTATTATATATTTATTGTTATTTTCGTATCAGAGTGTACAATTATTTATTTAATTATACTAATTGCAATTATTTCAGATTTTTATTTTAGCTACTCTACCTCATTAAAATATCTTTATAACATTTCAGAAGTGAGATCGGAACCTGTATTAGGATTTTTTTTTAATGTTTTAACATGTCAAATCATTAGAATAATAATCTTCAGAAAACGGGAATACGCCTCCTCATTTCAACATCTTAATACTAATGACAGAAAACAGTATCAACGAAAGGACAGGCCAGCACCGTACCGTGCCTATGATTGTGATCGCAGGTGCTACAAATGCGGTAAAACCGGACATATTAAAAGAGATTGTCGTGCAGTTGGACAATCATCTATTTCTAGCAACGCTTTCAGACCAACTACGCATGTCCAACCACCGCTACTAAACAACCGACCACAACCATTCTTATCGAATGACGATAAGCAACCTATTGTTACTCTAAGAATTTCGGAAAGTACTCGTAATGAAATGCAAAAAAATTATTTTATGAATGTATGCGTGAATGGTGCAGTAGTGCGTGCTTATGTGGATTTAGGAGCAAATTGTATAAGCCTAAGGAAAGATAAAGCGGAACGCTTAAACATAAACTACAATTGTGCCCTACAACGCGAATTACGGGGATTTGGTCAAGGATGTACACAAACATTGGGAACCGCAATACAGCAAGACTTAGAGATTGACCAAGTGAAAGCAACAGTAGACACTTCAATTGTACCGATTTCGGCACAAGTCATCGCTATGATTGTAGAACAATCACTGACAGAATTGCCACATGTACTAATTTTTTAAAGATGACAACACATTGCGTTTATTTACAGCCGATGAAGTTAGTTCACCGCAGATCGATGCGTTACCAGTATAGAAAACTACGTTATCGGCAAAGGAAGCAGTAGTTATACCTCCAGGTTATGCTGGGAATATAATACGTCATGAGAACTCTACGGGAGATAGGTTCATTGACCGTAGCAGACGTTCTACGGAAAATCAAGAACACTGCATACCACGATGCGTACTTTCGATAGATGAAGAAGGGACTCGCATATTACCTGTTTTAAATTTATCAAATAATGATCTTATAATCAAGAAAAAAAAAATAAGGTTGTTGCGCGCAGAACCAAATGCAAGGAAGGCAGTACAGATACGATCACTAAACCTGAAAGAAAGATACAGGAAAACGAATTTAACGTAAACCCTGATCTAACTAAAAATCAGCGACATGAGACTTTTAGTCTGATTTCAGAATAAGAAGATGTATTCGCAAGCGATGTAAAGAACTTTATGACAAACACCCAATAACTTATAAACATTATAGGATGTCTCATGAGGAAAGGCGTCAAGAAAAAAAAAATATTTTAGGAGACCTACTCGTGGCTGGTATCATTCGTGAATCTAACTCACCGTTCTCCTCTCCAGTTCTTTTAGTTTCAGAGAAAAATGGTGAAAAACATCTATGTATTTACAACAGAAAGTTAAACAAAGCCACCATCAAGGACAGATATCCATTACCAAGGATAGAGGATCAACTCGACCAATTGATTGCAGAGATTTAAGTATATTACTAGTCTAGATATGACCACAGCATACTATCAGATACCTGTAACAAAAATCACGACATCAAACATCGTTTGTCATTCCAGATGGCCAGTTTGAATTTACTAGGATGCCCTTCGGTTTAACAAAAGCTCCAAGTGTATTTCAACGTATGGTGAACAAAATATTGGGACGATTACGAGATTCGATAGCACTAGCATATCTAGATGACATACTTTGTCCAGCCCCAGATTTCGAAGATTGAAAATTATATTGGAAGTTTTTAGAGAACAGCGGTGAGTTACTTAGGTTTTGATATTGACGCTGACGGAGTATTTCCCGGTAAAGAAAAGATCCGTTTTTTAAGTGACTTTCAAACACCAGAAACGTACTTCAAGCTCAGCAGTTTATCGGACTAGCAAACTTTTTTTTAGAAAATTCATGAAGGCATTCGCTGTTAGCTACAACTCCAAGAATTTACGTTTACCGTGGAATACTGACAGGGTACGAGAATGAGTCAGGTAGATGCGTTAAGTCGATAAAAGGCCAAGACACAACGGACTCGTATGACAAAAAAAAAACTATAACTAATATCACAGGTTCTCAGTAAAACACCTGAAACTGACTACGACAAATCGATTTATAAAGATTATTGCTTAAAAAACGGTCGAATATATCGCATTACTTGTAAAGGATTGCAATGGGTTGTACCCCGGAGTCTAACTCGAGAGAAAGTGAAGAATTTTCATGATGATTTCGGTCACTTTGGGGTAGAGAAAATGTTAAACAAGGTAAGGTTTCCTAAAATGCGAGAATATGTGCGGAAATATATAAACTGCTGCATACCATGTCTGTATCATAAAGAACCAAAAGGGAAACGTGATGGATTTCTTCACCCAATACGAAAAGTAGTTGTCCCTTTTCATACAATTCACATGGACCACTTAGGACCATTCAACAAGAGCGGTTTGGGCAACATGTATTTAATTGTTGTCGTAGAAGCATTTACAAAATTCACTCTGCTACGAGAAGTAAAAAAAAAATAAAATACGAAAACAAAACCGGTTCTAAATTTCTTACAATACATAATCGATATGTTTGTTGTACCGACACGATTAATTAATGACTTGGATCAGCTTTACATCTAAAGAATGTGAAACGACTTTGCAAACATTATGGGATACAACACATCTTAAACTCTGTTGCAACTCCTCGTGCAAACGGCCAGTGGTGAAAAGTTCAACATAAGAGAGAATCAGGAGTTCAATTCTCAGTTAACAATACTAATTGCGCAGGAACTAGAAAAACGTCTAGGGAATTATTGTACGGTTACCGTCTAAGAGCACCAAATGACTCAAGGTTGACGAACGAAATTCAGAGCAGTAATTATTGATATAGCAGAAACGCGACAAAAGGTAGCTGAGAACATAGAAAACGATCAACAAAAACAAGCAATTTGATTTAACGTAAAATGAAAAGCTCCACAAGAATTCAGTTGCGCAGATCTTGTTTTTGTAAAGAAACAATATATAGTGATAGAGGGAAAAAGCAAAAAAAATATTACTACATTATGTTGGACCATTTAAAATAGAGAAGGTTTATTCAAACGAAGATATCTAGTTGTGGAAATGAATGGATCAAATAGGATCATGAGATGCGGATACAAAAACGTAATAGCAGTGCACAACATTAAACGATGGGTACTAGTAAAAGATTTGATGAATAATTCAGAAAGTGACACACTGCTTTAGATGATGATGTTCATGGAATTGAAAATTAACTTCTCGAGGGCGAGAGTTTTTCAGGATAGCCGAACTGTTAGAGGGTAATTATTTTCACGCATTAGATAACAAACAATGTGTTTGATAACACAGAGTTTATAACTGGCAGTTATTATTTAATTGAATCAGTACTCTATTGGCAGTCGTGAGATAAGTGTCAGAGGTGTTTGGTTCAGTAGGTGAGACACAATACCTATGAGTTACTGAGTGTGAGACAGTATATTTACTGTAGTGTGATCTTGATTTTATCCTAACCCTATCCCCGGCGCGTAAACCCGTTAACACTGCATTGACAGGAGGGTGAAGCAGAGGCGCGACGCACCAGGGTAACCTGGTGCCACCGGTGCCCTGCTAGAACAGGTGCCTTAGTTTCGCTTGCATCTCGGTGGGGAGGTGGAGTATGGGTTTGTACTCGGCTTTCACTCATACTCCTGAAGCCTTGTTATAACTCACTGTGGGAGATGTCAAGTTGCTCGATGGATTTCAAATGTTCTTCTGCTACCGTGGATTCGGTAGCCGGCATATCGTGGATTCGATATGTGACACTCCTTTCAAGGAGTATCCTCTTCAATTTTACCCGTCTTACCTGGTTTGTTGTTGAGTGTGAGTGTTGTTGTGTGTGCGAATGATATAAAGTTGTATGCAATGTGTTTCACTAAGCATTGGCTTACTCTTTGACTTTCCTTTTTAGGGTGTTCCAAATTAGAAGACGTAATTGGCGTATTATATATTTATTGTTATTTTCGTATCAGAGTGTACAATAATTGAATTAATTATATTAATTGCAATTATTTCAGATTTTTATTTTAGCTACTCTACCTTATTAAAATATCTTCATAACACATTATACAAATATCTTGAAAATTATGTAAGTGAAATAAATAAACATATTAAGAAACAAAATAAAATTGGTTTCTTTACATATAATAACCAAGATGATGTATTACGAGTTGAAGAAATTCAACCTTTATCAGTAATTATATTTGACAATGTTGCTAGTGATAAACAAGAGGTTGTAGAAGAATATTTTAGCAGAGGTAGACATAGATTCATAAGTTGTTTTTACCTTTGTCAAACATATAGTCGTATATCTAAACAAATGATACGTGATAATTTAAACATGCTTATTGTTTTTAAACATAACGATAATACTAATTTGAAACATATTTTTGATGATCACGTTGGTACAGATATATCTTTTGAATTGTTTAGACAGTTATGCAATTTGTCTTGGAAAACAAGGTATGATTTTCTTGCTATAAATTTAGAGAGAGATGTAAACAATGGTAAATACAGCCGAAACTTTAATGAAGTAATCCTAGCAAAAACATAGAACATGAACATAGAACATGAACATAGAACATGAACATAGAACATGAACATATAACATGAACATAGAACATGAACATAGAACATGAACATAGAACATGAACATAGAACATGAACATAGAACATGAACATAGAACATGAACATAGAACATGAACATAGAACATGAACATAGAACATGAACATAGAACATGAACATAGAACATGAACATAGAACATGAACATAGAACATGAACATAGAACATGAACATAGAACATGAACATAGAACATGAACATAGAACATGAACATAGAACATGAACATAGAACATGAACATAGAACATGAACATAGAACATGAACATAGAACATGAACATAGAACATGAACATAGAACATGAACATAGAACATGAACATAGAACATGAACATAGAACATGAACATAGAACATGAACATAGAACATGAACATAGAACATGAACATAGAACATGAACATAGAACATGAACATAGAACATGAACATAGAACATGAACATAGAACATGAACATAGAACATGAACATAGAACATGAACATAGAACATGAACATAGAACATGAACATAGAACATGAACATAGAACATGAACATAGAACATGAACATAGAACATGAACATAGAACATGAACATAGAACATGAACATAGAACATGAACATAGAACATGAACATAGAACATGAACATAGAACATGAACATAGAACATGAACATAGAACATGAACATAGAACATGAACATAGAACATGAACATAGAACATGAACATAGAACATGAACATAGAACATGAACATAGAACATGAACATAGAACATGAACATAGAACATGAACATAGAACATGAACATAGAACATGAACATAGAACATGAACATAGAACATGAACATAGAACATGAACATAGAACATGAACATAGAACATGAACATAGAACATGAACATAGAACATGAACATAGAACATGAACATAGAACATGAACATAGAACATGAACATAGAACATGAACATAGAACATGAACATAGAACATGAACATAGAACATGAACATAGAACATGAACATAGAACATGAACATAGAACATGAACATAGAACATGAACATAGAACATGAACATAGAACATGAACATAGAACATGAACATAGAACATGAACATAGAACATGAACATAGAACATGAACATAGAACATGAACATAGAACATGAACATAGAACATGAACATAGAACATGAACATAGAACATGAACATAGAACATGAACATAGAACATGAACATAGAACATGAACATAGAACATGAACATAGAACATGAACATAGAACATGAACATAGAACATGAACATAGAACATGAACATAGAACATGAACATAGAACATGAACATAGAACATGAACATAGAACATGAACATAGAACATGAACATAGAACATGAACATAGAACATGAACATAGAACATGAACATAGAACATGAACATAGAACATGAACATAGAACATGAACATAGAACATGAACATAGAACATGAACATAGAACATGAACATAGAACATGAACATAGAACATGAACATAGAACATGAACATAGAACATGAACATAGAACATGAACATAGAACATGAACATAGAACATGAACATAGAACATGAACATAGAACATGAACATAGAACATGAACATAGAACATGAACATAGAACATGAACATAGAACATGAACATAGAACATGAACATAGAACATGAACATAGAACATGAACATAGAACATGAACATAGAACATGAACATAGAACATGAACATAGAACATGAACATAGAACATGAACATAGAACATGAACATAGAACATGAACATAGAACATGAACATAGAACATGAACATAGAACATGAACATAGAACATGAACATAGAACATGAACATAGAACATGAACATAGAACAAGAACATAGAACATGAACATAGAACATGAACATAGAACATGAACATAGAACATGAACATAGAACATGAACATGTACATAGAACATGAACATAGAACATAAACAAATTTTTACATAATAAATGGACAATTAAACTTTAGAGAAAAAAGTAAAAGAGCTTAGAGATTCAACTAATAAGGCTAAAGCAGCTTATATTAAGAGAACAGAAGGCGAATCAATTAAACATGAAAAATTGGTGGAACAGTACAAACTTATTACTAACGCTCTAGAACCTATACTTGATCAAATAGAATATATTAAACAACAAACTGAAATGTTGAAACAAATAAAAAATAACTTCCAACAAAAAAATATACCAAAATCTCAACTAAGCATTGATGTAATTCAACCAGGAACATCAAGAGATAGAACGTTAGGTGACGAAAGATTAGGTGATAAATATCTTAAAAAAAAAACAAAACAAACATAGATGAAACTTTGGTATTATTCGAAGTAGCAATCGCATTGGTAATAAATATATACTAATGACGTACGATTCCAATAAAATTTACATACGTAAGAGTGGAAAACATGAGTCGTTAGTTGAATTCACAGTTCCATCTACAGATGGTATATGGAGTTTGTTAACTGAAAAAGAGCCTAGTGAATATACACCAAATGATTTAGATAACTACAATAGAATTTTAATACATTTTGATTGTATAAAAAGAGCTGATAATCCATCAAAGCCAAGATTAAGTACAACAATATTATTAAACCTATATGGGAAGAATATAAGAAACAATCTTTAGATATTTCCAATGTTTCACTTCCTCAGAGTCTACCAACTACGCCGACGTCTCCTGTTTCACAGTATCATTCATTAGAAAACTTAACTTCAACACCAAAAACTGGTAAAGGGTTTAAAATATATAACAACAAAGAAAAAGAATATGTTTATTGGAACGATAATAAAGAATTAGAAAAACGATTAGAATATCTTAAAGCCGAACAAGCAGCATGAAACGACAATGTTGAAAATTAAATATTGAATATAGAAGAAGAAGAAGATGATAAGGAACCAAAACATTTTAGTGTAATAAAGTGTATTAAACAAGTGTGGTGAAAGTGATGATAATTCTAATAATCAAATATTTTCAAGAGTGGTAAAAGAAGATCCAGGAATTGGTTTTAAATTAACAAATAGCTATGAAATTCAAAATAAGAGATTATGCAACACACAAAATCTTGAAGAAGATTCAAATGTTGCTACAAAAAGTTATGTATTAGAAACGAATAAAAAAATTAAAAATAAAATTAATAACCAAATTCAAGCAGTAGATAATAAATGTAATTAAGAGACAAGTAAGATAAATGCTATAATAACAACGAAATCTATTGAAAATAATGAACAGTTAAAGAAATTTTCTGATAACACTGAAAAGTATATAAATATAAAATTAAAGGATATGAATAATAAATTAATACCCGATATTAAACATTTTCAAATATTATTTAAAAGCCTTAACGACTTATTTCAAATATTTGCTAAAAGCAAAAATGAAATAAAAAATAAAACAGAATTAAATGAAGACGTTTTTCTTACAATTATTACAGCATTCCAAACTTTTGCCGAAAGTTTTAATGAAATTGCAAATACAGTGCATGACACAATTAGTAGACTATTAGAGTAGTTTTTTGATTAATAAATGACTGAATTAATATACTGTGTAAAGTGTAGAGAAAAAACAAATTCAAATAATATTACAAGAAAAACAACTGTTAAAGGTCAACCAATGTTGCAAGCCAAGTGTTCTGTATGTGGTACTAATAAAACAAAGTTTGTTAAAAAAAAGTAGATGAATCTATTAACGTTAGAGAAGAAATTGCAAATGAATTACATAAATCATTACGACGTAATTTTCAGAGACGTAAAATAATATCATATGGTATAAATGATTTGTGGCAAGCCGATTTAGTTGAAATGATACCGTATTCAAAAGATAATAAATGCTATAAATATTTACTAACTGTAATTGATGTGTTTTCAAAATATGCTTGGGCAATACCAATTAAGAATAAAACTTCTACAAGTGTAACAAATGGATTTAATTCAACACTGAAACAAGGACGAATACCAAAGAGTCTTCAAACATAACAAGGTTTAGAGTTTTACAATAAAGATTTTCAAACATTAATGAAAGAATATAATATTAATCATTATTCAACATGCAGTAATTTAAAAGCGTCAGTATGTGAACGTTTCAATAGAACGTTGAAAAAAAAATGTGGAAACAGTTTACCATTAATGGAAATTAAAATGGTTTGATATGTTACTAGAAATGGTAAACAATTATAATACTACTAAACACAGAACAATCAAAATGACACTAGTTGAAGCGTCAAAGAAAAAGAACGACGATAAGTTAAAACCATTGTTTCAAGAAGAAATTTCAAATTATAAACCTAAATATAAGGTTGGAGATAAAGTTAGAATATCTAAATATAAAACTATTTTTGAGAAAGGTTACACACCCAATTGGACTAATGAAATATTTACAGTTTCTAAAATTATTTATTCAAATCCTGCAACATACCACTTGAAAGATCATAGAGATCAAGAATTGAAAGGTTGTTTTTATGAAGAAGAGTTAAGCCATGTAAAACAAGATGAAGTGTATTTAGTTGAAAAAGTCATTAAACGTACATTGACGTAAAAGATGTTGTGTAAAATATCAACATATTTAATAAATGGAGTCAATAGTAGACAAAGAATTTCAATACACGGTTCATTGGTCAGAAATATCATGGTTTCAAAAATTATCAGAAAATTTTATTAGAGAGTTTAAAGATAAATTAGATTGGATAGTATTATCATATTATTGGAAACGATATAGTCAGTTATTTTTAGAAGATTTTCATGATAAAATTAATTAGGATATTGTCTTTAAAAGAATAACCTAAAGGAATAGATTTTTTTCCTAATAAATGGAGCAATTAACAAAAATGGAAGATGATATGAAACATTTGTTAAAAAAATATATTGAGACAATTGTTAAAAAAATGTTTGAATCCGTCGTTAATATGATAGGCTTAGATTCTGAATCAGATAATGAGTTAATCGATTCCAATATTGAGGAAACCGTAACTGTGGAAATCGTAAATGATGATTCAAAAAATACATTAACAGTGGAAAATGTTTTAGGAATGTTAAGACCTTTTTAAGATTTAATGATTCTGTTAAGATTCATTATATGTTTACGTGGAATTATGCTTATAGAAAAAGTAGTCAAGGTATTATTTGGCAACAATATGCAATAGATCGTGAAAGATTTCAATTACGTATTAATAAATGTTCAGTAATTATAACACCTGTTTTAAATAAAAAAATATTTTAAATAAATGACATTTTTTAGTATTCCAGATGCTAGAGTTATAGAAATTGATGAAGAAGAATATAAGATATGCAGACAGTGTTTAGAATATTCATTTGTTAGTTCTGCTCATGTACCACATTGTTTTAAATAAAAAAATATTCATTAAACACGTAGATAAAATGAAATATGTTAAAAATTTAGTTTGTAATTATATGATAAAAATAGGACCTCATTCTTATACATCTCTTGATGGTAAAACAAAAGAACACATACTTGAAAAATATCAATATTTACTAAATTTTTTTATATACTCATGGTTACACAAGTAATGTACCACACAAATATTTCTTAAACAAATTATTAAATAATCCACAAAAATATCGTTCTATATATGACAATTTATGGAATGATTTTATAAATAAATGTATTGTTTTGAAATAAAATGTTTGAATAGGAGTGCTCTGAGAGATTTAATGAATTTTTACTTACAAATTTTTATTGAACTAATGGAAGCAAATAATAATAATCGATTGGAAGATCTCCGATTGCCTGAGCTATTGGCGATGCCATCGTAGATGTCAGCGACGTATGCGGCAAATATTGAAAGCTCAATACCCGGTATAGTGTACATTATTTGACATATGCACTATAGGTTAAAGATTATGATTTTAACATTAGTTACTGTTTCATATAAATAATTTTACTGATTTTAGTGAAAACTGATATTTTATAGTTAACATAAGCCATCGTATTGTTTTGTTCATATTTTAAAGCTGACGTTGAAGGAACTACGCTAGACGGCAGATTTTTCGAAGGTACTTACTGCATTACGTTTCAAAACTTTTTTATGATTTTGAATATCTAAAAGGTATATAATGATATTATTGTTACTATCTTTCAACTAAATGAAACGCTCATCACAATTCACTTCACTTATCTATCCTAGCAAAATAGGCATCATCATCAAAATGACGGGAACACACGTACATGTATTTAATTTGTACTTTCTTTCCATTTCGTAATTTTAACATCCATGCTAATTGTTTATCTATCTTTTCTTCCAACCCAAATTTTTTAATTTGGTCACCCTACTTTTACCAGATGTAGGAAATTCATGAAATGAAATGTCTTTATTCATTTTTGCATTCATTTACGCCCCAGAACACAGCAGTACATGTTACTCATATTTATATAGATGCAATAAAATAATATTGAGTTCAAAATAATCAATTACTACTTTCATAAACTTATAAATCACTTCAATTAGTCTATTTCAACAAAGAAATAAATGTAACCTAACAAAACGAATACCGGGTATTAGGCTTCCAATTTTTCTCGCTAGATAGCGAGCGCTAGGATGGCATCGCCAATACAACATCGCAAAATCATTGGGAATAGTAAATATTAAAAAATACAAGAAAATAGAATTAATTAATAAAATAAAAGATCGACAAAGCCAAGATAGAGAAACTAATGAAATTTTTAAACTATTTCCATTCGATGATACGTTGTTTGAAAAGAAAGAAAGAGTGCAAAGAGTAAAGTGTGATGTGTGTGAAGAATATATTAAAAAACCTCGAATGATGACACATAAACTTAGTTATTGCTCTGAGTCGGACTTTATTTTAGTGAATAATGCTTATAGAACTTGATTATTAACCTACGAACATAATAATAAAGAAATGAGTGTAGATATAGAGATATATATGAATTTAGTAAAAGAAAAAGCAGTAAATATAATTTAAAATGCTTTGAGTATACATAAGAATAGTAAAATTAACTTAAATATGGAATGTAAATTTAATAAAATAAAAAATCCGAGTATAACAGAGATATTTCCATTTCAGTTAGAGAATGTGATATTAAGAGAAGAAGATAATTTATCTCAATATTGGGATGATCAGAAAGATTTATTCGTAACAAAATGTGATGAAATGGAAGCAAGAGGTTCAGACTGGGTATCTAAATCTGTAATTTGTTTAAGAATTAATATAAATAAATATACACCGTTAAGTGGGAATTCATATATTGATTACCTAAATGGAGATAAACATGCCTGTGTGAATGTAAAAAATAATGACGACAAGTGTTTTATGTATTCAGTATTAAGTGCTTTAAAAACACCAAAAAAAGATGCAAATCGAGTTTTAAAATACCATACACACGAGTATAATAGTTTGGCTAATTTTGAAGGAATAAGTTTCCCCGTGAAGATTCAAGATATTCTCCAATTCGAATTAAATAATAAAATAAATATAACTGTGTTTAGTTTTGAAGATAAAACATTTTACCCATTATATCATAATAATAAGGATTTCTATGAGCGAAATATTGACTTGTTATACTTTGGAAGTAAAGAAAAGAACCATTATTGTTGGATAAAAAATTTGAGTGCTATATTAAATAATCAATTGGAGATAGATAGTCATAAAAAACATTTCTGTAGAAGATGTTTAAACTTTGCCACAAAATCTGCAAAATATATGAAGAAACACCAAGAAATTTGTTTTAGTAACGAGCCATGTGTTCCAATAATACCTCAAGATAATATTTTAAAATTCAAAGCCATTCAAAGAATGCAAAGACACCCTTTTGTAATTTATGCAGATTTTGAATCACCTATTCAAACATGTATATCTGATCCTGAAAAACCTTACACAATCAAAAAACAATTTCATACTCCATGCGGATATGGTTTATATGTTAAAAGTATTTATAATAATATTAATAATCCATTTAAAACTTATAGAGGTGAGAATGCTGATAAACACTTCATAAAAACAGTATCAAATTACGCTAAAACAATATATAAGTTATTAAAAGATAATAAGTCTATAACAGATTTGGATGTCGAAAAGTATGAAGAAGCAAAAATATGTTATCTTTGCGAAAATACATTTACAGATGAAAATACAAAAGTTAAAGACATGATCATACTAATGGAAAATATAGAGGAGCGGCATTAACAATTGTAATTTAAAGTATAAACAACCTCTATTTATTCCAATTGTGTTTCATAATTTATCTTCATATGACTGCCACTTATTTGTAAAGAATTTAGGAGAAGATAAGAGTAACTTGAAACTAATTCCTAACAATGAAAAGAAATATATTTCCTTTAGTAAGATTATAAAAACTAACAATGGTGGATATATTGAATTAAGATTTATTGATTCGTTTAGATTTTTAGAAAGTAGTTTAGATACGTTATCATCTAATTTGGAACAGGATCAAATAACGGAAACTGCTAAATACTTTTCAAATAATGATTTAGATATTTTGTTTAGGAAAGATAAAAATAAAATAATAAGAAAAGGAATTTACCCCTATGAATATATGAATTCTTGGGAAAAGTTTTCAGAAATAGAACTACCTTCAATAGATAAATTTCATTCCTCACCAACATCAGAAGGAATTTCACAAGAAGAATATGAACATGCACAGAAAATCTGGAACTATTTTCAAATTAAAAATTTAGGTGAATGGCATGACTTATATTTAAAATTAGATGTGTTGTTATTGGCTCATGTATTTGAGAATTTTAGAGATTTGTGTGTGCTTAAAAGTTATGGATTAGACCCGGCTTGGTATTATACAACTCCAGGATTTGCTTGGGATTGTATGTTGAAATATAGAAAAATTTAATTCGAGTTATTAACTGACTACGAAATGTACATGTTTTTTGAGAAGATATTTAGAGGAAGAATATCTCAGTGTAGTAATAGATATGCAAAATCAGATGAAAATACTCAACTTGCTTATATTGATGCAAATAATTTGTATGGTCATTCTTTATCCCAAAAATTACCTCAAAAAGACTTTGAGTGGATGACTTCTGATGAGATTAAAGATATTAATAAAATATTAATGTCAAATGATGATACAGGATATGTTTAGAAGTTGACTTATCAATTCCAAAAGATCTCCACGATAAATTTAACGATATTCCTCTAGCTCCAGAGAATAGAGCACCTTCTGGTGGGGAAGTATCAAAACTACTTTGCCATTTCTATGATAAAAAAACAACATAATACATTACAAAATATTACAGCTTTATGTAAGTTTAGGTATGAGAATTGATAAAATTCATAGAAGTTTGAAATTTACACAATCGAACTTCATAGCATCATACATAAAATTTAATACTAAAAAAAGGCAAGAAGCAAAAAATGATTTTTAAAAAGATTATTGGAAATTAGTATCCAACGCAGTGTTTGGGAAATCAATGCAATCAGTTAGAAATCAGCAGAATATTAAATTATATTCAGATGAGCGAAAATTACAGACAGCAATAAATAAACCTAATTTTAAACGTAGAACAATATTTGGTGAAAATTTGTTGGCAGTTCATAGATATAAAACCAAGGTATTATTTAATAAACCTATTTATATTGGACAGGCTGTGTTGGATTTATCAAAATTATTAATGTATGATTTTCATTATATTGTCATTAAAAAAGAAGTTAACGATAAAGTAAAATTATTATATACAGATACAAACAGTTTTATATATGAGTTTAAAAATACAGATTTCTATTAATTTATGGGAGAAAATTCCAATTACTTTGATTCCTCTGATTATCGAAAAGATCACCCCGTATATACTGAATTAAATAAAAAGGTAATAGGAAAATTTAAAGATGAGTTAAACTCTTTGAGAATGTTGGAATTTATAGGATTACGATCAAAAATGTATAGTTACAAAACCAAAAAATAATTCAAACCCAAAAAAAATAGTTGAAAAAAAGTTAAAAGGAATTAAGAAAGCCGTGTTAAAAAAAGAAATTAGTTTTGAAAATTTTAAAACAAGCTTATTTGAGCTAAAAGAATTTTATAATAAACAAACAGTAATTAGAAGTTACAAACATATCTTCACTGAAGAAGTAAATAAAAAATCATTAAGTTGGAAGGATGATAAGAGATACTTACTAGAAAATTCTACAGATAAATTGGCTCATGGGCATTATTCAATATAAGAATTAGTTGCTAATTAGAGAACGTATTTTAGATTTTTGTATTATATTCCTCACTCCTGATTCAGCTTTTTTAATATATACTCTATCTACTTTATCTTTATAATCTACAGGAACAGATAATCTTTTATATTTTTCGTCAATTTCTTTATCCATAATAATTGCTTCATTCATAAGATCGACACATTCTTTGTTAGTTAATACTTTATTTTTTAATGTTGAAGATAGAGAAATTCCTGGAATACTAACTTTATCTTCTTTTTGTTTTTCATTATATTTTTTAGCTAATATGTTGTATGAATCTCTTTCTTTTTGATATGCTTCTTCTAATTTATCATTTATTTCCCTATATTTTTTATTTTTCATTATCGAATTGTGAAGCAAAATCCCTTTACATTCAGATTCAGCATATTTACTTGTAAGTATAGTGAATAAAGCTCTAAAATGTTCTTTTTCTTCATTTGGAACATTAAAATCCCTAATTTTATCATATAATTCCGACATCATATTAATATATTTCTTAGCTGTTATTGTTGTCAAATCATTTTTTGTAAATTCTAAAATACTGTCTAAATTAATGCTATGCAAATTTTCAAATGCCCCAACTGTATCATACATTGTTTTTAAAGTTACTTCTCTCTTACTCATTTAATATAAATTATTTTGTGACATGATAAGTGATAAGTGATAGATGATATGATGAGTGATAAGATAAGTGATAGATGATATGATGAGTGATAAAAAAATATGATATAAATATGGAATCACAAAGTACAAAACTTATTAAAAAATCAGAATTTATTAGCTTACTTAAAAAATATGATTTTGTTAATAATTCAATTAGATCATTTAGTAAACATTATGGTATACATTATAACACAGTATCTAGATATTTAAGAGAATATAATATAAAATATAATATAAAAGATAGTAATTTTATAAAGGAAAGAGATGTTACTGGTAAATTTATTTATTTCACTGTCTATAGAAGAAGAAGATAACAAGGAAGTAAAAGAAAACAAAAGCACTAAAGACAAAATTATGAAAATTTTAACTCCATTCACACAAAATCATTAGAATCAGGCAAAGCGGACTCTTTTAATAAATTTTCTTTTAAGCGTAATTTTCCATGATGTTTAAAATTTTCTGTATGAACTTTCAAATGCTGTTTTTTTTACTATTTCACCACAAGTACACAATTCTGTGTTTTCATTATAATATTTATATTTACGCATATATTTATTTATTTTGTCTTAATTTTTTTACGATATTCTTGCATGTAACTATTCATATTATTTTTAGTAGTCATTTATTATAAAAAAAATTGTTAAATATTTTTATAAAAATATTATTATGTGATTTACATTTACATTTACAAAAACAATAAGATTTACATTTTCTACAAGCCATATCATCTACTTGAACTTAAGTAATCCGAGTAAAAATCTTGGGGAATCACAGACTTTGTCCGTTCATGATAAGCAAATATGCAGTTGTCATCTACTCGTGTGCATTATGATATCGGTGTCTGCAGTAACTTCAAACATTAAAAACGGTGCCGCGGTACGCGTTTTAAAACCGGTGCCAAGAAAATATGACACTATATACGGTGCTGTTACAATACGCATTCGTATAATGGTATATTCCAGAATAATTTATCTATATAATGGGTGTGAGCAGGAAAAATAATTTTTATATAGTACATGGAGCGCGCAAGTAGACGGTGAAAATAATAACTTAAACAACAGTCGTAACTCAATTAAAAATAGTGCTCCATATAAAAATAATAATCTAAATGAAAGTCGTAACTCAATTAAAATTAATAAAGTTAAGAACGCTATTTCGAATTTCTTCAGTGAACTTGGAAACGATAATACTTGTATGACAGATAAACTACAAAAACAAGCAAAAGTAAAAAGGTTGAAGAACAATAAAAAAGAAAGTATAAGAAAAATAAAATTACGCATAAAGGAAATAGCACCAAAATTACAAATACAAGAAGAGTATGAAAATTTAGATAAAGAAGATAAAAAATACAACAGAGAAATTGCACATGAAAAGGAATTGGATATCGAAGATGATTTTAGCGATTATGAATCAGAAAGTAAGTATTGCTATTCAGTTTTCTTTATATTATAACTAACACTAATTTTATTACAGATTAACTCCAAAAAAGAAGATATTCAATATAGTAATAAAAAAATGTAGTAATCAATAAATTTTTGTATTTTCATATATTCATAATAAATGTCATTTATGCATTAATTTTTTCTCGTTATTCGCTATATATTTTAAATAAATTCATTGTCATGTATTTGTTTATTGTTTCTTTCTATTTTACCCTTATAAACTAAACTAGGTGGGTTTTTATTTAGTTCTTTAATTTGTGGAATAAATTTATTAAATCTTTGTGGTAATGATACTTTGCAGTATTCTAAATTTACTATAACTTGTGTGCCGTAATTTCCTATATTAGTTTCAAACGATATAACTCTATAACTTTTATTTAATTCTAATTCAGATAATTTTATAAATTGAGAAGATGCGCTGTTCAACATACTTGCATAGTTAGTTTTGTTCTCCATTTAATACTAAAAATTTTTAATAATATATTTAAACACAGTTCTAGCCTTTTAATAAGTACCTTTTTGCTCCCTCTTTAAACAATATTCATTCTTGAGTTCTGATAACCATTTATTTGATCTAATACGTCATCTGGAGCGAATTTGTCTGCAACTATTCTTGAACCGTGAACTCCAGTAAATATTAACCTGTGACGTTACAACTTTATAATACATGAAAATAAGTTATTTACTTACCATCGAATAAATACCGAGCCTAACTGTTCTACAACATATATGAAATGTGCTAACGCTAACAAACTATGATAAGTTTATCAATCTGTACAGCCGTAGCAGTACCAAAAAATTTTTATTAAACAATTAGGACATTTTAAGCGCAAGGACCATAAAAACATGTTTTTTGAAAAAAATACTATAAAAATTATTAAAAATGTGTGGTTTTAGGGTATTTTGGTAAATGCGTTTTGGACCAGGTTTTAAAAAAAGTGTCCTGGAGTGTCTCATATAATAAGCTAGGAGATGGTGTTTTCTGACGGTAGGTGTTAACTCCCGAATCTCCTTGCGCTAGAAGTGGCTTTTTAGATACTACTTTTTAGTTAAAATATGATGAAGAATTATAAAATTCGGGCGCGGAAGCAAATATTTATATGATTTTTTACAAAACTAAAGTCAGATTATACGTATTCTTGATGAATAAGTTGTATATTGTAATCTACATGAGCTGGATTCTAGAATACCTAACACACTTGAAATAGCAATTTTTTTTCTGCAATGTTTTCTTTTAGCTAAAATATCATGAAGGATTATAAAATTCGGGCGCGGAAGCAAATATTTATATTTGCTTTCGCGCTCGAATTTTATAAATCTTCATCATATTTTAGCTAAAAGAAAACTTTGCAACAACAAAATTGCTATTTCAAGTGTGGTAGATATTCTAGAATCCAGCCCATGTAGCTTACATTATACAACATATTCATTAAAATGACACCCGAAAAATGAATGTTTATTATCTGATTGATACTACGTTATGGTCACTTTTGCTTGTCCAATGCTAAAATTATCCGTAGTATAGATCATAAAGCATGAATATGAATGTTTTAACAAAAATATCATTTTCTAAAATAGGTAAAATCTGAATTTATTTTTGTAAAAAATTATATAAATTTATGCTTCTGCGCCCGAATTTTATAATTCTTCATCATATTTTAGCTAAAAGAAACCATTGCAACTAGAAAATTGCTATTTCAAGTATGATAGATATTCTAGAATCCAGCCCATGTAGCTTACAATATACAACGTATTCATCAATAATAGGTAAAATCTGACAATATTTTTGTAAAAAATCATATAAATATTGGTTTCCGCGCCCGAATTTTATAATTTTTTATGATATTTTAGCTAAAAGAAAACAGTGCAACAAGAAAATTGCTTTTTCAAGTGTGGTAGATATTTTAGAATCCAGCCCATGTAGCTTACAATATACAACGTATTCATAAAGAATAGGTAAAATCTGACTTTTTTTTTGTAAAAAATCATATAAATATTTGCTTTCGATCCCGAATTTTATAATTCTTTATTTATTTTAGATAAAAGAAAACATGGCGACAAGAAAATTGCTATTTCAAGTGTGGTAGGTATTCTAGAATCCAGCCCATGTAGCTTACAATATACAACGTATTCATCAAGAATAGGTAAAATCTGACTTTTTTTGTAAAAAATCATATAAATATTTGCTTCCGCGCCCGAATTTTATAAATCTTCATCATATTTTAGCTAAAAGAAAACATTGCAACAAGAAAATTGCTATTTCAAATGTAGTTGGTATTCTAGAATCCAGCCCATGTAGCTTACTATATACAACGTATTCATTAAAATGACACCCGAAAAATGAATGTTTATTATCTTATTGGTACCACATTATGGTCACTTTTGCTTGCCTAATGCTAAAATTATCCATAGTATAGATACTACATCATAAATATGAATGTTCTAACAAAAATATCCTTTTCAAGAATAGGTAAAATCTAACATTATTTTTGTGAAAAATCATATAAATATTTGCTTCTGCGCCCGAATTTTATAATTCTTCATCATATTTTTGCTAAACGAAAACATTGCAACAAGAAAATAGCTATTTCAAGTGTAGTAGGTATTCTAAAATCCAGCCCATGTAGTTTACAATATACAACGTATTCATTAAAATGACACACGAAAAATAAATGTTTATTATCTGATTGGTACCACGTTATGGTCACTTGTGCATGTCCAATGCTAAAATTATCCATAGTATAGTTCCTAAGGCATGAATATAGATGTTTTAACAAAAATATACTTTTCAATAATGGGTAAAATCTGACTTTATTTTTGTAATAAATCATATAAATATTTGTTTCCCCGTCCGAATTTTATAATTCTTTATTAATTTTAGCTAAAAGAAAACATTGCAACAAGAAAATTTGACTTTATTTTTGTCAAAAATCATATATATATTTGCTTCTATGCCCGAATTTTATAATTATTTATTATATTTTAGTTAAAAAAAACATTGGAACAAGAAAATTCCTATTTCAAGTGTGGTAGGTATTCTAGAATCCAGCTCATGTAGCTGAGCAATTTTCTTGTTGCAATGTTTTCTTTATCTAAAATATGATGAAAAATTATAAATTTCGGGAGCGGAAGCAAATATTTATTTGATTTTTTAGAAAAATAAAAGTCAGATTTTACCTATTCTTGATGAATACGTTGTATATTGTAAGCTACATGGGTTGGATTCTAGAATACCTACCACACTTAAAATAGCAATTTTCTTGTTGCAATGTTTTCTTTTAGCTAAAATATGGTGAAGAATTATAAAATTTGGGCGCGGAAGCAAATATTTATATGATTTTTTATAAAAATAATGTCAGATTATACCTTTTCTTGATAAATACGTAGTATATTGTAAGCTACATGGGCTGGATTCTAGAATACCTACCACACTTGAAATAGCAATTTTCTTGTTGCAATGATTTCTTTTAGCTAAAATATGATGATGAATTATAAAATTCGGGCGCGGAAGCAAATATTTATATGATTTTTTACAAAAATAAAGTCAGATTTTACCTATTCTTGAAATTGATATTTTTGTTAAAACATTCAAATTCGTACTTTAGGATCTATACTATGGATAATTTTAGCATTGGACATGCAAAAGTGACCATAACGTGGTACCAATCATGTAATAAACATTCAATTTTAGGGTGTCATTTTAATGAAATAGCAATTTTCTTGATGCAATGTTTTCTTTTAGCTAAAATATGATGAATAATTATAAAATTCGGGCGTGGAAGCAAATATTTATATAATTTTTTACAAAAATAAAGTCAGATTTTATCTATTCTTAAAGAATACGTTGTATATTGTAAGCTAAATGGGCTGGATTCTAGAATACCTACCACATTAGAAATAGCAATTTTCTTGTTGCAATGTTTTCTTTTAGCTAAAATATGATGAAGAATTATAAAATTCGGGCGCGGAAGCAAATATTTATATGATTTTTAACAAAAATAAAGTCAGATTTTACCTATTTTTGATGAATACGTTGTATATTGTAAGCAACATGGGCTAGATTCTAGAATACCTACCACAATTGAAATAGCAATTTTCTTGTTGCAAAGTTTTCTTTTAGCTAAAATATGATGAAGAATTATAAAATTCGGGCGCGGAAGCAAATATTTATAAGTTTTTTACAAAAATAAAGTCAGATATTACCTTTTCTTGATGAATACGTTGTATATTGTAAGCTACATGGGCCGGATTCTAGAATACCTACCACCCTTGCAATAGCAATTTTCTTGTTGCACTGTTTTCTTTTAGATAAAATATGATGAAAATTTATAAAATTCGGGCGCGAAAGCAAATATTTTTACAATTTTTAGCAAAAATAAAGTCAGATTTGACCTATTCTTGAAATGGATATTTTTGTTAAAACATTCATATTCATTCTTTAAGATCTATACTATGGATAATTTTAGCATTGGACATGCAAAAGTGTCCGTAACGTGGTACCAGTCAGATAATAAACATTTAATTTTCGGGTGTTATTTTAATGAAATAGCAATTTTCTTGTTGCAATACTTTCTTTTAGCTAAAATATGATAAAGAATTATAAACTTCGGGAGCGGAAGTAAATATTTATATAATTTTTTACAAAAATAAAGTCAAATTATACCTTTTCTTGACGAATACGTTGTATATTGTAAGCTACATGGGCTGGATTCTAGAATACCTACCACACTTAAAATAGCAATTTTCTTGTTGCAATGATTTCTTTTAGCTAAAATATGATGATGAATTAAAAAATTCGGTCGCGGAAGCAAATATTTATATGATTATTTACAAAAATAAAGTTAGATTTTACCTATTCTTGAATTGGATATTTTTGTTAAAACATTCGTATTCGCACTTTAGGATCTCTATACTATAGATAATTTTAGTATTGGACATGCAAAAGTGACCATAACGTGGTACCAATCATATTATAAACATTGAATTTTCGGGTGTCATTTAAATGAAATAGCAATTTTCTTGTTGCAATGTTTTCTTTTAGCTAAAATATGATGAAGAATTATAAAATTCGGGCGCGGGTAGCAAATATTTATATGATTTTTTACAAAAATAAAGTCAGATTTTACCTATATTTGATGAATACGTTGTATATTGTAAGCTACATGGGCTGGATTCTAGAATACCTACGACACTTGAAACAGCAATTTTTTGTTGCAATGTTTTCTTTTTGCTAAAATATGATAAAAAATTATAAAATTCGGGAGCGGTAGCAAATATTTATATGATTTTTTACAAAAATAAAGTCAGATTTTTCCTATTCTTGAAATAGATATTTTTGTTAAAACATTCATATTTATGCTTTAGGATCTATGCTATGGATGGTTTTAAGTATTGGACATGCAAAAGTGACCAAAACGTGGTACTAATCAGATAATAAACATTTAATTTTTGGGTGTCATTTTAATGAATACGTTGTATATTGTATGCTACATGGGCTGGATTCTAGATTACCTACCACTCTTGAAATAGCAATTTTCTTGTTGCAATGTTTTCCTTTAGCTAAAATATGACGAAGTATTATAAAATTCAGGCGCGAAAGTAAATATTTATATGATTTTTTACAAAAATAAAGTTAGATTTTACTCATTCTTGATGAATACGTTGTATATTGTAAGCTACATGGGCTGGATTGTAGAATACCTACCACACTTGAAATAGCAATTTTCTTGTTGCAATGTTTTCTTTTAGCTAAAATATGATAAAGAAATACAAAATTCGGGTGCGGAAGCAAATATTTATATGTTTTTTACAAAAATAAAGTCAGATTTTACCTATTCTTGATGAATGATGAATAATAACGTTGTATATTGTAAGTTACTTAGGCTGGACTCTAGAATACCTACCACTCTTGAAATAGCAATTTTCTTGTTGCAATGTTTTCTTTTAGCCAAAATATGATGAATAATTATAAATTTCGGGCGCGGAAGCAAATATTTATATTATTTTTTACAAAAATAAAGTTAGATTTTTACCTATTCTTGATGAATACGTTGTATATTGTAAGCTACATGGACTGGATTCTAGAATACCTAACACACTTAAAATAGCAATTTTCTTGTTGCAATATTTTCTTTTAGCTAATATATGATGAAAAATTATAAAATTCGGGCGCGGAAGCAAATATTTATATGATTTATTACAAAAATAAAGTCAGATTTTAACTATTCTTGAAATGAATATTTTTGTTAAAACATTCATATTCATACGTTAGGATCTATACTATGGATAATTTTAGCATTGGACATGTAAAAGTGACCATAACGTGGTACCAATCAGATAATAAACTTTTAATTTTCGGGTGTCATTTTCATGAATACGTTGTATATTGTAAGCTACATGGTCTGGATTCTAGTATACCTACCACTTCAAATAGCAATTTTCTTGTTGCAATGTTTACTTTTAGCTAAAATATGATTAAGAATTAAAATATTCGGGCGCGGAAGCAAATATTTATATGATTTTTTACAAAAATAAAGTCAAATTTTACCTTTTCTTGATGAATAAGTTGTATATTGTAAGCTACATGGACTGGATTCTACAATACCTACTACCCTTGAAATAGCAATTTTCTTGTTGCAATGTTTTCTTTTAGCTAAAATATGATTAAGTATTATAAACTTCGGGCGCGCAAGCAAATATTTATATGATTTTTTACAAAAATAAAGTCAGATTTTACCTATTCTTGATGAATACGTTGTATATTGTTACTTTTATTTTTGCTGGTGTGTGTTGACACTTAGTTCCTTGCTCTATGAATTTTTGCTTTTTTAGTGGTTCTATTTTTGATTTTTTTTATTCAAATTTATATGTGTGGGTTGATATTTTCTTCTACATTCTCATCATATTTGTGATTTTGTGAACTAGTGTATCTCTGGTGAGTTATCTTCAATATGTTATATTTTTTTATGCACTTTAAGAACGTGGCTTTTGTTTAGTTTTGTCTTGTTTCGTTGATGATAGTTCATTAACCTTACAGCTGTGATATTTATACTGGGCGTTTTTATAAAACATATATACAGGGTGCAGGTTCTTTTTTTTCGCTTTTTCTTTGGCTTGCTTTCTTATTTCTATTTTCATCATGTTAGTTTGTAATTGTTGCAAAAAAAGTGCAGAAAATCACAAATTAGTCACTTGTTCAATTTGCAAAAATTTGTATAATATGGATTGCGTTGAACTTTCTGCAGTAGAAGCACGACGAATTCGAAATGTAAAATCAGGTTTGAAGTGGAATTGCACTTCTTGTATTAATTTAGGTAATGATATCGAAAGTCTAAAAATTATTATTTTACAATTACAAAAGGATATTGCTGAGCTAAAAAACATTAATTCGAGTAACATACTCGATCCTCAAACAACATCATCATTGTCGGATACTATTATTAATGAAATTGTAGAACGTGAAAAGCGTTCTTACAATATCTTAATATTTAATTCTAAGGAGGACAGTACTCTCCCTAAGCAACAACAAATTGACCGTGATAATTCCCTATCTAAGGACCTTCTCTCGAATACTGGTATATTAACGCAACCGGTCAAAGTTTTACGTATTGGCCGATATGATTCAACATCTAGTCGGTGTCGGCCAATTAAAATTCAACTTTCTTCCACTAATGACGTTAATACAATAGTAAAAAATATAAAAAAGATAAAGTCACTTGATATGTGGAAAAATCTATCTATTTCACGTGACCGAACAACTATGCAAGTTAATCAATACAAAAAATTAAAACTTGAAATGGAGCAACGTGTATCTAACGGCGAAACTAATTTATCAATAAAATATATTAATGGAATTCCCAAAATCGTTCGCTCGGGAAACTAATCTTGCCCAACAGTGTTCATTCTTCTAGTATAAGTTGTTATTACCAAAATACAAGGGGTCTCAATTCTAAATGCATGAAGTTTTATATTAAATGTTGTGCTGTCTCGTTCGATATTATTGCTTTGTCTGAAACGTGGCTTTCCAGCTCAGTTTATAATGCTGAATTGTTTCCATCTAATTATAATATTTTGAGATGTGACATAGATTTCAATTTAGTAAATCGATCTACAGGAGGTGGTGTTCTTTTGGCATTAGCCAACCATATCTCATTTAGTCGTTGTGATGTTTCATCTTTAAGATTACTCAATCCTTTAATTGACATTGTTGCTAGTAAGTGTAAAATAGGTAATAGAATATGCGTAGTCTGTGTATTATACGTTCCTCCAGATATAACTGTAGTTGATTTTGTAAATTACATTGATGCACTCTTCTTCTTGAATGAATCTACTTTGTTAATTGGTGACTTCAATGCACCCAACTACTGTAATTCTTCTACCAATTGTACAAAATCTATTTCGCTCCAACAGATGTGCAATGTCTTAAACCTCACACAATATAACAATGTTACTAACATCAATAGCAATACTTTAGATCTGTTATTTTCGAATTTAAACAGTTTAATTGAAGTGAGTAAAGCCGAATGTCCTCTTGTTCCTGAAGATGTTTATCATCCTTCACTTACTGTGCATTTTGAATTAAAGTCGTGTGCTGAAACTAAATTCACACCTTCTAATAATCTTTTTTATAATTTCCGTAAGGCGAATTACATTGAATTATATAATGAAATTTCAGAAACTGACTGGTCTTCTATTTATAACCATAATAATGTTGATAATGCCTTGGATACATTTTATGACTTATTATATGATGCATTAGATAAACATGTTCCTAAACAAAAAAATATTAATTCCAGTTTTCCGCCATGGTTTACTTCGGAAATGAGATATAATATTAGCACTAAAAATTACTTTAGGAAAAGATGGATAAAAACCAAGAACCTCAATTATCAGCTAGAATTTAAAAGATTACGACAGGTAGTAAAACATCAAATTAAAACTGCATATGACAATTATATTCATTCAGTAGAAAACAATATTCAGTCTAATCCATCAGAGTTATGGAAATATGTACAAATGAATAAAGGAAATACTCGTATACCCGGTAAATTATATGATGATGATAATGAATATGAATCCTCTCAAGAAATTGTTAATTCTTTTGCTTCCTACTTCTCCACATTTTATCAGTCTGCTACGCCTACTTTATCATCAAATGATTATACAAATCATTCCCTTTTTAATCTTCAGCCAGTCTCTGAAGATGAAATTCTCTCTATTATATCTTCTTTGCCAAATAAATTTACTTCAGGTGAGGATCAAATTCCTAGTTTTATTGTAAAAGATCTCAAATTTGCTATTGTTCATCCACTTATGTTTATAATAAATCTTGCCATGAAAACTGTCACTTTTCCTGAAAAATGGAAAAGTGCACGCATTATTCCAGTGTTTAAAAAAGGTGATAAATCACACGTAAAAACTATAGGCCAATATCAATTTTAAATAACTTCAGTAAAATTTTTGAAATGGTTCTTTTTAAACTGATCTACACAAACACACATTGCTTAATTTCTAATTATCAACATGGCTTTATGAAAGGAAGATCTACTACAACAAACCTTGCTTCATTTTCGCAATATGTGTCAGAAGTAATTGATAAACGTGGTCAAGTAGACACTATTTACACGGATATGTCTCGCGCATTTGATTCTATAAATCATGAGATTCTATTGAATAAGCTAGATTTCTTCGGAGCAGGACCATCAGTTATACATCTTATTAGATCGTACTTACAGAATAGAATGTGCTTCGTCTATTATAATGGTTATAAATCTTTTAAATTTCCAGTATTGTCCGGTGTGCCTCAAGGCGCACATCTAGGACCTTTATTATTTAACCTTTTTATGAATGAATTAATTGAATCGCTTTCTTGTCATGTACTTGCTTATGCAGATGATATTAAGCTTTATTATAGTATTTCTAATGACAATGATTCCTTATATTTGCAATCAAATATTGATACCCTAGTAAAATGGTGTGATGATAATAAACTCACTCTAAATGTTGATAAATGCTGCTTGATTAGTTATAGTAGAAAGGTGAACATCATTCTCTTCCGTTATTCCATACGAGGGATTGCAGTAGAACATAAAACATCGATTAAAGACCTTGGCGTAATTTTTTCTCAAAATTTCAGTTTTCAGAAGCATATACTTGATGTCTGCAATTCTACTAGCAAGATGCTTGGATTCCTAATGAGAATATCTAAAATGTTCAACAATCAGTTAGTACTTAAATCGCTATATTTTGCATTTGTAATGAGTAAATTTGATTATGCTAGTTTAATATGGTATCCATTCTATAATTATCAATCAGCCGCTTTAGAGCGTATTCATAGAAAATTTTTGAAATTTCTTTCATTTAAACTCGATGGCGTTTACCCAGAAAGAGGAGCTGATCAAAACTCTCTACTAGAACGTCATAGTATGCCATCTCTCTCTGAAAGAAGAATCACTTCTAGTTCCAGGTTCCTGTGGATGTTAATTAATAATAAAATTGATGCTCCTTATTTACTTTCTTGCATTCCTTCCTACATTCCCAGATCTGGCTGTAGGTACACAAGGACCTTCTATCTTCCCACAGCATGGACCGATATCCTCCAGCGCTCTCCAATACACATCATGTGCCGAAACGCTGAACTGCACTCTCAAGATATTTTTTTGTAATTTATATATTTTCTGTGCTGTTCATCATGTATTTCTATGTATTATTTATAATTTATATTTATATTTTTTTGTGTTTGTCCTGTAATTGGTTATTTAAACTGTTGGGCAATAAGGTTATTATTATTATTATTATTATTATTATTATATTGTAAGCTACATATACTGGATTCTAGAATACCTACCACACTTGAAATAGCAATTTTCTTGTTGCAATGTTTTCTTTTAGCTAAAATATGATGAAGAATTATAAAATTTGGACGCGTAAGCAAATATTTATATGATTTCTCACAAATATAAAGTCAGATTTTACCTATTCTTAATTAATACGTTGTATATTGTAAGCTACATGGGCTGGATTCTAGAGTACATACCATACTTGAAATAACAATTTTCTTGTTGCAATGTTTTCTTTTAGCTAATATATGATGAAGAATTATAAAATTCGGGCGCAAAAGCAAATATTTATATGTTTTTTTACAAAAATAATGTCAGGTTTTACCAATTCTTCTAATGGATATTTTTGTTAAAATATTCATATTCATGCTTTAGGTTCTATACTATGGATGGATTTAAGCTATTGGACATGCAAAAGTGACCAAAACGTGGTACTAATCAGATAATAAACATTCAAATTTCGGGTGTCATTTTAATGAATACGTTGTATATTGTAAGCTACATAAGCTGGATTCTATAATACCTACCACAATAGTAATAGCAATTTTCTTGTTGCAATGATTTCTTTTAGCTAAAATATGACGAAGAATTATAAAATTCAGGCGCGAAAGCAAATATTTATATGAATTTTTACAAAAATAAAGTCAGATTTTACCTATTCTTGATGAATACGTTGTATATTGTAAGCTACATGGACTGGATTCTAGAATACCTAACACACTTAAAATAGCAATTTTCTTGTTGCAATATTTTCTTTTAGCTAATATATGATGAAAAATTATAAAATTCGGGCGCGGAAGCAAATATTTATATGATTTATTACAAAAATAAAGTCAGATTTTAACTATTCTTGAAATGAATATTTTTGTTAAAACATTCATATTCATACGTTAGGATCTATACTATGGATAATTTTAGCATTGGACATGTAAAAGTGACCATAACGTGGTACCAATCAGATAATAAACTTTTAATTTTCGTATGTCATTTTCATGAATACGTTGTATATTGTAAGCTACATGGTCTGGATTCTAGTATACCTACCACTTCAAATAGCAATTTTCTTGTTGCAATGTTTACTTTTAGCTAAAATATGATTAAGAATTAAAATATTCGGGCGCGGAAGCAAATATTTATATGATTTTTTACAAAAATAAAGTCAAATTTTACCTTTTCTTGATGAATAAGTTGTATATTGTAAGCTACATGGACTGGATTCTACAATACCTACTACCCTTGAAATAGCAATTTTCTTGTTGCAATGTTTTCTTTTAGCTAAAATATGATTAAGAATTATAAACTTCGGGCGCGCAAGCAAATATTTATATGATTTTTTACAAAAATAAAGTCAGATTTTACCTATTCTTGATGAATACGTTGTATATTGTAAGCTACATGGGCTGGATTCTAGAATACCTACATCATTTTTTTTTTTGTATCTCCTAAGAATTTTACAATCTATCTAAATATAAGATAATAAGTAAAAATATAACAGCAAATGAATTACATGAGGAGCATTTGTCCACTGACAAAAACTCGAAATATTAACTATATAATGTTAGTTATCTATCTACTAAATCTAATGGTTTAAAACGTTTTAATCGTCGTATGTCCTCACTGCTGTCTAACAATTTCACTGCCCTTGTGTTTGGGTGGGCTTCAAGTCTTTTAAGATATTTGGTACTAAATTGTTCGATTGTTTCTTTCACTGTACACATGTTGAGGTCTCTGTGGATGTTTACATTTGGCGCATACCAAGGAGCATTTGTAATTGTTCGGAGGCACTTAGATTGAAAGCGTTGAAGCATTTCAATATTGGAGTTGCTTGCTGTTCCCCAGAGTTATATTCCATACGTCCAGACTGGTTTAAAGATGCTTTTATATATCAGTAGTTTGTTTTCCAGTGACAGTTTGGAAGTTCTACCTAATAGCCAATAGTGCTGTCTGAATTTTAGGCCCAGTTGTTTTCTTTTTGAGAAGATGTTTTTACGCCATGTTAGTCTTCTATCAAGATGTATTCCTAGATATCTTGTTTCTTCAATTTGCGGTAGCGGTTGGTTATTGAGTGTTATCACAGGACACGTACTTTTATTCAAGGTAAAGGTTACATGGACTGATTTGGTTTCGTTGGCTTTTATTCTCCAGATTTTTAGCCACTTTTCGATTTCTTTAAGCTGTATTTGAAGAAGATGTGAGGCCTCTGTTGAATTTTTATGACAAGCTAGGATTGCTGTGTCATGAGCAAATGTGGCAACTGTAGAATTTGAATATCAGCCGTGTAAATGAGGTAGAGAATAGGTCCAAGAACACTACCTTGGGGTACTCCTGATTTGATTGGGTATAATGGACTACATTCTTCTTTGTATTTTACTGTAAAATATCTGTTTGTTAGATAGGATTCTAGGATTTGATAGAAGGTATGAGGGATGTTACTTTTTAATTTATATAGCAGGCCAATATGCCACATTTTATCGAACGCTTGCGAAACATCTATAAAAGCTGCTGAACAGTAGTGTTTTCTTTCAAATGTTTTGTTTATTACGTCGACTACTCTATGAACCTGCTCAATAGTTGAGTGTTGTTTTCGGAAGCCAAACTGATGATCAGGAATTAATTTTCTTCGCATAAGTATGGGCTCCAGTCTTGTGATGAAAAGTTTTTCAAATACTTTTGAAAGTACAGGTAGTAAACTTATTGGACGATAGGACGATGTTTCCTCAGCGGGTTTCCCTGGTTTGTGTATAAGAATAATTTGAGCTACTTTCCATTGTGATGGAAAAACTCCAAGTCTTAAGATTGTGTTAAATATATAAGTTATAAGAATGATTGCTTTAAATGGGAGTTGTCTTAAAATTTCTCCAGAGATTAAATCGTATCCGGGAGTTTTTTTTTGGATTTATATGTTTGCATATTATCTCGAGAACATCCTTCGGTTTAAAATGTCGTATAGGATAATCCAACTGAAAGGGATGTTCTAACGTGTTGTATATGAATTGTTCATCTTCTGGTGGTATCGAGGGTGGAAAAGGTTGGAATACTTTTGTTAGGTGATTTGCAAAGGCTAGAGCTTTGTCAGAGTCAGTCCTTGCCCATAGTCCGCCTTCTTTCCTAATAGGTGGAATGTGTTGTTGCGGCTGTTTGATTTTTTTCGTTGCTTTCCATAATGAGTAGTCACTTGCTTCTGTTGCTAATAAATTATCAAGATAGTTTTGAATTGTTTCATTTTTTTCTTGTTGCAATATTTTTTTCAAGTCTTTGGTGGCTTTATTTAATTTACTTTTTACTTGTGGGGCTCGAGTTGTCTGCCAGATTCTTCTAATTTTCCGTTTATGGGCTATTAAATGTTTGATGTACGCTGGTAAGTTTGTTACAGTATTACTAGATTCTTGTATTGGGGTCGATTGCCAAGTAGATTCCTGAATTGATTTTGTTAAATGTTCTACAGCATTATTTAAGTCTTCTTGAGATTTTAAGCTGACATTTAACGAGATTTTACTTTCTAGTATGTTCCTGAATTTGTGCCAATTCGTTTTTTTATTACAGAGAGAGGCGGGTTTATCTACTTTTGGTATTTGTGTACTGAATATTAGAATTACGGGTGAGTGGTCTGATGATAAATCTACGCAGGAATCTACTTTAAAATATTTTTCTGATTTTCCACTGACTATGAAAAAGTCAAGTAGATCAGGTATTTTATTTGGGTCAGTCGGCCAGTAGGTTAGTTCTCCAGTTGAAAAGGTTATGTAATGTTTATTCTGGATAGTTTTGAGTAATTCTCTTCCTCTTGGTGTAATGAGTCTCGATCCCCAAATTTGGTGTTTAACATTGTAATCTCCACCAGCAATGAATTTATTTCCCAATGTATTAAAAAAGGTAGTACATTCTTCGTTTTTAATTATATGTTTCGGTGGCATATAAATTGCTGACACTACAAAAGATTCCGATAGCGTTTCAATTTTTATATTTGTGGCTTGCAAATATTCTTTCTGGTATTTTACAAGTTCATAATGTTTAATTGAATTTTTTACAATAATTGCTGTTCCACCATGAGCCGTTCCGTCAGGATGATTTGTTGAATATATTGAATAATTTGGTATTTTAAGATAGTTTTTATTCGTAAAATGAGTTTCTGATATAAGTATTATATCTAGTTTGTGGTTAATAATAAATGATTTTAATTCTTGGCTATGTTGAGCCAAGCCGTTGGCATTCCATAATACAATTTTCATCTGAGTATTCATTTTATTTTTGAAATTAATGTTGTTAAAATATTTAACATTGTGTCCCTACGTTCCATTAGTTTACATAACATTTGTTCTGGATTTTTATTAGAATTACCTTGTGTGTTTATTTCCGGGGTAACGATTTCATTAGCTGGCGTCTCGACCTGTGAATTTTTTGCAGTATTTGCATTAATATTAGTAGGTTGCTGATTAGACATTTTTGCAACACTTGCATATGTATTGTTATTGTTTACATATTGTGCTGGACGGATGTTGACATTATTATTTGTAGGTCGTTGAGTAATTTGTTTAGTACGTAAAGTGGGATATTTTCTTTTTTGAATCTCTTTGTATATTGCGCAACCTTTGTAATATGCAGGGTGTTTTCCATCACATAAGGCACAGGTTGCATCTGTATTAGATGGTTTTTCACACGTAGATGTATGATGATTTTTCCCACATTTCACACAGCGTGCTTGCCGCTCGCAGTAGTTATGGGTATGTCCGTATCTTTGTAAAAATCATGTAAATATTTGCTTCCGCGCCCGAATTTTATAATTGTTCATCATAATTTAGCTAAAAGAAAACATTGCAACAAGAAAATTGCTATTTCAAGTGTGGTAGGTATTCTAGAATCCAACCCATGTAGCTTACAATATACAACGTATTCATCAAGAAAAAGTAAAATCTGACATTATTTTTGTAAAAAATCATATAAATATTTGCTTCTGCGCCCGAATTTTATAATTCTTCATCATATTTTAGCTAAAAGAAAACATTGCAACAAGATAATTGCTATTTCAAGTGTGGTAGGTATTCTAGAATCCAGCCCATGTAGCTTACAATATACAACGTTTTCATTAAAATGACACCCGAAATTTGAATGTTTATTATCTGATTAGTACCACGTTTTGGTCACTTTTGCATGTCCAATAGCTTAAATCCATCCATAGTATAGAACCTAAAGCATGAATATGAATATTTTAACAAAAATATCCATTACAAGAATTGGTAAAACCTGACATTATTTTTGTAAAAAAACATATAAATATTTGCTTCCGCGCCCGAATTTTATAATCTTCATCATATATTAGCTAAAAGAAAACATTGCAACAAGAAAATTGTTATTTCAAGTGTGGTATGTACTCTAGAATCCAGCCCATGTAGCTTACAATATACAACGTATTCATCAAGAATAGGTAATATCTGACTTAATTTTTTTTAAATCGTATAAATATTTGCTTCCGCGCCCGAATTTTATAATTCTTCATCAAATTTTAGCTAAAAGAAAACATTGCAACAAGAAAATTGCTATTTAAAGTGTGGTAGGTATTCTAGAATTCAGCCCATGTATGTTACAATATACAACATATTCATCAAGAAAAGGTAAAATCTGACTTTATTTTTGTAAAAAATCATATAAATATTTGCTTCTGCGCCCGAATTTTATAATTCTTTATCATATTTTAGCTAAAAGAAAACATTGCAACAAGAAAAATTGCTATTACAAATGTGGTAGGTATTCTAGAATCCAGCCCATGTAGCTTACAATATACAACGTATTCATCAAGAATAGTTAAAATTTGACTTTATTATTGTAAAAAATCATATAACTATTTGCTTTCGCGCCCGAATTTTAAAAATCTTTTTCAAATTTTAGCTAAAAGAAAACACTTATTCATTAAAATGACACCCGAAAATTGAATGTTTTTTATCTGATTGGTACCACGTTTTGGTCACTTTTGCATATCCAATGCTTAATTCCATCCATAGTACAGAACCTAAAGCATGAATATGAATGTTTTAACAAAAATATCCGTTTCAAGAATAGGTAAAAACTGACTTTATTTTTGAAAAAATCAGAGAAATATTTGCTTCCGCGTCCGAATTTTATAATTCTTTATCATATTTTAGATAAAAGAAAACATTGCAACAAGAAAATTGCTATTTAAAGTGTGGTAGGTATTCTAGAATTCAGCCCATGTATGTTACAATATACAACATATTCATCAAGAAAAGGTAAAATCTGACTTTATTTTTGTAAAAAATCATATAAATATTTGCTTCTGCGCCCGAATTTTATAATTCTTTATCATATTTTAGCTAAAAGAAAACATTGCAACAAGAAAAATTGCTATTACAAATGTGGTAGGTATTCTAGAATCCAGCCCATGTAGCTTACAATATACAACGTATTCATCAAGAATAGTTAAAATTTGACTTTATTATTGTAAAAAATCATATAACTATTTGCTTTCGCGCCCGAATTTTAAAAATCTTTTTCAAATTTTAGCTAAAAGAAAACACTTATTCATTAAAATGACACCCGAAAATTGAATGTTTTTTATCTGATTGGTACCACGTTTTGGTCACTTTTGCATATCCAATGCTTAAATCCATCCATAGTACAGAACCTAAAGCATGAATATGAATGTTTTAACAAAAATATCCGTTTCAAGAATAGGTAAAAACAGACTTTATTTTTGAAAAAATCAGATAAATATTTGCTTCCGCGTCCGAATTTTATAATTCTTTATCATATTTTAGATAAAAGAAAACATTGCAACAAGAAAATTGCTATTTCAAGTGTGGTAGGTATTTTAGAATCCAGCCCATGTAGCTTACAATATACAACGTATTTATCAAGAATAGGTAATATCTGACTTTATTTTTGAAAAAATCATATAAATATTTGCTTTCGCGCCCGAATTTTTTAATTCTTCATCATATTTTAGCTAAGAGAAAATATTGCAACAAGAAAATTTCTATTTCAAGTGTGGGAGGTATTATAGAATCCAGCCCATGTAGCTTACAATATACAACGTATTCATCAAAAATATGTAAAATCTGACTTTATTTTTGTAAAAAATCATATAAATATTTGCGTCCTCCCCCGAATTTTAAAAATCTTTTTCAAATTTTAGCTAAAAGAAAACATTGCAACAAGAAAATTGCTATTTCAAGTTTGGTATTTATTCTAGAATCTAGCCCATGTAGCTTACAATATACAACGTATTTCATAAAATGACACCCAAAAATTGAATGTTTCTTATCTGAGTGGTACCACGTTTTGGTCACTTTTGCATGTCCAATGCTAAAATTATCCATAGTATAGATCCGAAAGCATGAATATGAATGTTTTAACAAAAATATCCGTTTCTAAAATAGGTAAAATCTGACTTTATTTTTGTAACACATCATATAAATATTTGCTTTCGCGCCTGAATTTTATAATTCATCATCATATTTTAGCTAAAAGAAAACATTGCAACAAGAAAATTGTTATTTTAAGTGTGGTAGGTATTCTAGAATCCAGTCCATGTAGCTTACAATATACAACGTATTCATCAAGAATAGTTAAAATTTGACTTTATTATTATAAAAAATCATATAAATATTTGCTTTTGCGCCCGAATTTTATAATTCTTCATAATATTTTAGCTAAAATAATACATTCCAAAAAGAAAATTGCTATTTCAAGTGTGGTAGGTATTCTAGAATCCAGCCCATGTAGCTTACAATATACAACGTATTCATCAAGAATAGGTAAAATCTGACTGTATTTTTGTAAAAACTCATATAAATATTTGCTTCCGCGCCCGAATTTTATAATTCTTCATCATATTTTAGCTAAAAGAAAACAATGCAACAAGAAAATTTCTATTTCATGTGTGGGAGGTATAATAGATTCCACCCCATGTAGCTTACAATATACCACGTATTCATCAAGAATAGGTAAAATCTGACTTTCTTTTTGTAAAAAATCATTTAATATTTGCTTTCGCGCCTGAATTTTATAATTCATCATCATATTTTAGCTAAAAGAAAACATTGCAACAAGAAAAATGCTATTTCAAGTTTGGGAGGTATTCTAGAATCCAGCCCATGTAGCTTACAATATACAACTTATTTAATAAAATGACACCCAAAAATTTAATGTTTATTATCTGATTGGTACCACGTTGTGGTCAATTTTGCATGTCCAATGCTAAAATTATCCATATAGTCGAAATGTTTAAGCAGTAGAGAGACGTCAGAGACCTGAGAAAAACGTTACAAAACGAAATAAAACTTGTAGAAATTTTCGAAAGATGTTTTTATTTAGAAAACCGAGTAGTAAAAAAAGGTATCATAAAAAAATTACTTATTTATTATATTTACTATTATTTCAAATTAAAATATAAGTTGTTTAATGACATTTCAATTTATTTATAATAATTGCAGTGTATTTTTTTTAACACACGTTGGCTACGACTCAAATAAAATATGTTTACATATATTTGTTTCTTGTCACGCCGATTGATTGAGTTGTCACATAATATAATATAAAATCTTTGTTTGTTCGTTTAAGTTGTATTGTTCCTTATAATTGTTCGTATTCGTGTTCTTTGTTTCTTGTTATACGTTTATTTTATTAGCTTAAGTAATAATGCCTAAAGCATTATCGAAGCAGTCGCAAGTGCTAACTGCAAAGGCGACTACATATTTTGAAAAAGAACTGACAGTGGACCATTACTGCCGTTAAAAGCAGTTCGAGAGGTATGTTATCATTTTATTTGTTGTTATTAAATTTGGCATTACCATATGCAACACGCAACACATTGTCTAAACTAATGCACATATAAAATTTGTAATTCGTGACGTCATAATCTAGTTACAAATAATGATGACGTCTCTTTACTGCTTAAAATTTTCGCCTATAGTATAGATCCTAAAGCATGAATATGAATATTTTATAAAAAAAATATCCATTTTAAGAATAGATAAAATCTGACTTTTTTTTAAAAAAAAATCATTTAAATATTTGCGCCCGTGTCCGAATTTTATAATTCTTCATTAAATTTTAGCTAAAAAAAAACATTGCAACAAGAAAATTGCTATTTCAAGTGTGGTAGGTATTCTAGAATCCAGCCCATGTAGCTTACAATATACAACGTATTCATTACAATGACACCCGAAAATTTAATGTTTACTATCTGACTGGTACCACGTTTTGGTCACTTTTGCTTGTCCAATGCATAAAACCATTCATAGTATAGATCCTAAAGCATGAATATGAATGTTTTATCAAAAATATCCATTTTAAGAATAGGTAAAATCTGACTTTATTTTAAAAAAAATCATATAAATATTTCCTTTCGCGCCGAATTTTATAGTTCTTTATCATTATTTAGCTAAAAGAAAACATTGCAACAAAAAAAATGCTATTTCAAGTGTGGTAGGTATTCTAGAAACCAGCCCATGTAGCTTACAATATACAACGTATTCATCAAGAATAGGTAACATCTGACAAAATTTTTGTAAAAAATCATATAAATATTTGATTCCGCGCCCGAATTTTATAATTCTTCATCATATTTTAGCTAAAAGAAAACATTGCAACAAAAAATTGCTATTTCAAATCTAGTAGGTATTCTAGAATCCAGCCCATGTAACTTACAATATACAACGTGTTTATCAAGAATAGGTAAGATCTGATTGTATTTTTGTTAAAAATCATTTAAATATTTGCTTCCGCGCCCGAATTTTATAATTCTTCATCATATTTTAGCTAAAAGAAAACATTGCAACAAGAAAATTGCTTTTTCAAGTGTGGTAGGTATTCTAGAATCCAGCCCATGTAGCTTACAATGTACAACGTATTCATTAAAATGACACCCGAAAATTTAATGTTCATTATCTGATTGGTACCACGTTTTGGTCACTCTTGCATGTCCAATGCTTGAAACCATTCATAGTATAGATCCTGAAGCATGAATATGAATGTTTTAACAATAATATCCATTTCAAGTATAGGTAAAATCTGACTTAATTTTTGTAAAAAATCATATAAATATTTGCTTTTGCGCCCGAATTTCATAATTGTTCAATATATTTTAGCTAAAAAAAACATTACAACAACAAAATTGCTATTTCAAGTGTGGTAGGTATACTAGAATCCAGCCCATGTAGCTTACAATATACAACGTATTCATCAAGAATAGTTAAAATCTGACTTTATTTTTGAAAAAAATCATATAAATGTTTGCTTCCGCGCCCGTATTTTATTATTCTTAATCATATTTTAGCTAAAAGAAAACATTGCAACAAGAAAATTGCTATTTCAAGTGTGGTAAGTATTCTAGAATCCAGCCCATGTAGCTTACAATATACAAAGTATTCATTAAAATGACACCCGAAAATTTAATGTTCATTATCTGATTGGTACCACGTTTTGGTCACTTTTGCATGTCTAATGCTAAAATTATCCATAGTATATATCCTAAAGCATGAATATGAACGTTTTAACAAAAATATCCATTTCAAGAATAAGTAAAATCTGACTTTATATTTGTAAAAAATCATATAAATATTTGCTTCCGCGCCCGAATTTTAGCTAAAAAAACATTGCAACAAGAAAATTGCTATTTTAAGTGTGGTAGGTATTCTAGAAACCAGCCTATGTAGCTTAAATATACAACGTATTCATCAAGAATAGGTAAAATCTGAGTTAATTATTTTAAAAAATCGTATAAATATTTGCTTTCGCGCCCGAATTTTATATTTCTTCATCATATATTAGCTAAAAGAAAACATTGCAACAAGAAAATTGCTATTTCAAGTGTGGTAGGTATTCTAGAATCCAGTCCATGTAGCTTACAATATACAACGTTTTCATTAAAATGACACCCGAAAATTGAATGTTTATTATGTAATTAGTACCACATTTTGTTCTCTTTTGCATGTCCAATGCTTAAAACCATCCATAGTATAGATCCTAAAGCATGAATATGAATGTTTTAACAACAGAGTGATTATAGTATTGTCGTAAGACAGGTAGCACGTTTTTTTATTGCTCTGCGAATATTACAATTTTTCTTTGGAAATACTACGATTTTGTCGTAAAGTTACGTTTTGTGTTGTTATCATATCAGTGCTTTAAGTGGTTGTGATATTTGTTCCACACCATCTTGATCCAGATACAAGATTTTTGAGATTTTATCTGCCCATAAGTGATACACCAGAAATAAAATTTAAAATTTTTACAATTGTTGTATAAACTAGCCCGTGCGAACTTCTGCCAAAACTCACAGAGTTCATCGACCTGCAATAGACCAGATAAGTAGTATTCAATATATTTTCATTCATCACGAACATCACAAACATGGTTAGCTCCTGCTTCACCTGTAACAATAACGTCAACAGATCAAATCCAGGGTTGACTTGTACCGGGCCATGTAAAAATTTTATCATTTTACTTGCGCATCATTAAATGGAAATGAGAGATCGGTACTAACATCATCTAGCAATATAAAATGGATGTGTAATTCTTGCAATACTAATCCTAACAATTCCACCAATAATCCAGAATTGTCAACATCAATCATTAATAATCTGCAAGAACTAAGAAAATCCGTTGAGTCTTGCTGCCTGAAATTAGATGATTTTGAATCTAAATTCAACGATCTTTTTAATAAAGTTAAAATAGTGGACGAATTAAAAAATGAGAACGAGACATTAAAAATAAAAATAGCTGATCTAGAACAGAGATCTAGATTAAACAATTTAGAAATTGTAGGGAAAAAAATAATGAAAATTTAATAAATTTAACAACTAAACTCAGCAACGTTATAAAATACCCTATAACAGAAAATGACATAGACGCAATCCACCGGGTTTCATCATTTAATTACAGGAAAGATCAACCTAAAAATATTATAGTTCGCTTCACTTCAAGGATAAAAAAAGAAAATTTCATAGCTAATGCCCGAAAAATAAAGAACTTAAATATCAGACAATTAGATTTCTCCGAGGATAAATTGATCTACATTAATGAGCACTTGAGTCCTAACAATAAAATACTGCTAAATAAAGTGAAATCCGCGGCCATTCAGTATAAATACAAATTTGTGTGGATAAAATCATGTAAAATATTTGTCCGTAAAAACGAAACAGCACGAATCATTGTTGTAAATAATGAACAAGATATAAAAAAAATTAAATAAACTGCCATATCTTCAATATAGCTATTATAATCAAAATTAATAAAATCTTATGGATCCAGAATTAAAAGTATATTATCAAAACGTTCGAGGAATTAAAACAAAACTAATAAATATTTACAATGAGATTTCTACCAATCAGTACGATCTAGTCATACTAACTGAAACATGGTTAAATGATAGTGTCTTAAATTCTGAGTTTTGTGACACACGTAAATATAGTGTTTATAGACGCGACAGGTGTAACTCTAATACTGATCAAGGAGGTGGCGTACTCATTCTCACTAACACTAAACTCCAAGCCAAAGTCCAACAATCCTGGAGCTCCCCTGCAGAAGACATTTGGGTTACGGTGTCATTCAGTAACATCATGCTACATGTGTGTTGTGTTTACATTCCTTCTTCATCCGGTCCTGATCTATATACCGAATTCTTTAACAAACTTATTGACATTGGTTTAAATAACAACGATAGTGAATTGTTAGTGGTCGGGGATTTTAATCTTCCATTCATCAAATGGCCTGCAACTCACAATTACTACATACCTAACCCCTTAAAAAGAAATAATACACATACGTCACTCTTGAATACTATGAGCGTTTGTAGTTTGCAACAGTACAACGGCACTTTAAATTGTAATGAACGCATTTTAGATCTAGTCTTAAGCACAATACACAGCAAAGTAATGCGTAGTCATTCTCCCCTAAGTAACATCGACATACATCATCCACCTTTAGATATTTCAATTAAAACTAGAACTTATAACCAATTACCCACCAAACATCATAACATTTTAAATTTCAATAAATCGGACTACGATAATATTATTTATAAATTATCATGCGTTAATTGGGAACATAGGTTAAATTCGGATGATGTCAATGTGAATGTTGATATTTTCTACAGTATTTTGAGTTCTATAATAAACGAAAACACCCCTTACAAAAAAAAATCTAATAATTCATATCCAGAATGGTTTAGCTTAGAATTAATTAAAATAATAAAAGAAAAACACAAAATCTATAGAAAATGGAAAACTTACAGCAGAATATCAGATTACGTAATATTTTCTACCTCACATGATAGAGTAAAAACAAAAACGAAGCAGGATTTCAATAACTATATACAGAAAAATATAACATAAAATCCTAAATCGTTTAGGAATTACTCTAAGACATTGAAAAAATTTTATTGTATGCCTAGTTCTCTATATTATAATGATAAAGAAGCAAATAACGGTCAAGATGTATGTAACTTATTAGCTGATTATTTTGAATCTGCGTTTGTTAATAATAACTCTTCCTTGCAGTACAATACAGTAAATATACATGACTCAAATCCCACAATTTTAAATTCTGTTCTGATGAATGAACAAATGATTTTTGAATATATTTCCACTTTAGATATAAATAAAGGATATGGACCCAAACAGATACCTCCTAAATTCATTAGAACCTGCGCTCACTATCTCTCTAAACCACTTCACATTATTTACAGTCAGTCACTAGAAAATGGAATCTTTCCAGACGCATGGAAAGTTTCTTATATAAAACCCATTTTTAAATCTGGTAACGCAAATGATGCCACGAACTATAGGCCTATATCACTCATATAATCTTTTGGAAAAATTTTTGATGCTCTAGTAACAAAACAACTAAAATGAAAATTGGAACACATGATAATACCAGAGCAGCACGGTTTTTGTTCAGGTAGATCGAGTTCGAACATGGACAGAAAGAAACAAGTAGATGTGGTATAGACGGACTTTAGTAAGGCCTTCGATCGTATCCATCACCCTACAATTATATCAAAATTAGATAAGATTGGAATACACGATTCGTTACTAAGATGGATTGAGTCATATATATCTTTCAGGTCGCAGCTTGTTTATTGCAATGGTTTTAAATCTCGAAATATCCTAGTTACATCAGGAGTCCCTCAAGGATCGCATCTTGGACCCTTTCTTTTCAATTTATTTATTAACGACATTGCTTATTGTTTCCAACATTCAAACTTTCTATTGTACGCTGACGATCTGAAATTATATAAAACAATAATGTGTAATAATGACTGTATGGAACTGCAGGATGATCTCAATCGCTTCTTTACATATTGCAAAAGGAATCATTTATCATTAAACATCAAAAAATGTCATATTGTTAATTATAATAACAAGAAAATTGCTATTTCAAGTGTGGTAGGTATTCTAGAATCCAGCCCATGTAGCTTACAATATACAACGTATTCAATAAAATGACACCCGAAAATTGAATGTTTATTATCTGATTGGTACCATGTTTTGGTCACTTTTGCATGTCCAATGCTAAAATTATCCATAGTATAGATCCTAAAGCATGAATAAGAATGTCTTAACAAAAATATCCATTTCAAGAATAGGTAAAATCTGACTTTATTTTTGTAAAAAATCATATAAATATATGCTTCCGCGCCCAAATTTTATAATTCTTCATCATATTTAGCTAAAAGAAAACATTGCAACAGGAAAATTGCTATTTCAAGTGTAGTAGGTATTCTAGAATCCAGCCCATGTAGTTTACAATAAACAACTTATGCATCAAGAAAAGGTAAAATCTGACTTTATTTTTGTAAAAAATCATATAAATATTTGCTTCCGCGCCCGAATTTTTTAATTCTTCATCATATTTTTAGTAAAAGAAAACATTGCCATAAGAAAATTGCTATTTAAAGTATTGTAGGTATTCTAGAATCCAGCCCATGTAGCTTAAAATATACAACGTATTCATTAAAATAACACCCTAAAATTGAATGTTTATTATCTGATTGGTAATACGTTTTGGTCACTTTTGCATGTGTAATGCTTAAATCCATCCATATAGATCCTAAAGTATAAATATGAATGTTTTACCAAAAATATCCATTTCAAGAACAGGTAAAATCTGATATTATTTTTGTAAAAAATCATATAAATATTTGCTTCCGCGCCCGAATTTTATAATTCATTATCATATTTTAGCTAAAAATAAATTCAAAAAGAACATTTCTATTTCAAGTGTGGTAGGTATTCTAGAATCCAACCCATGTAGCTTACAATATACAACGTATTCATCAAGAATAGGTTAAATCTGACTTTATTTTTGTAAAAAATCATATAAATATTTGCTTCCGCGCCCGTATGTTATGATTCTTCATCATATTTTATCTAAAAGGAAACATTGCAATAAGAAACTTGCTATTTCAAGTGTGGTAGGTATTCTAGAATCTAGCCAATGTAGCTTACAATATAAAACGTATTCATTAAAATGACTCCCGAAAATTTAATGTTTATTATCTGATTGGTACAACGTTTTACTCACTTTTGCATGTCCAATGCTTAAAACTATCCATAGTATTGATCCTAAAGCATGAATATGAATGTTTTAACAAAAATATCCATTTCAAGAATAGGTAAAATCTGACTTTATATTTGTGGAAAATCATTTAAATATTTGCTTCCGCGTCAGAATTTTTTAATTCTTCATCATAATTTAGCTAAAAGAAAACATTGTAAAGAGAAAATTGCTATTTAAAATATTGTAGCTGTTCTAGAATCCAGCCCATACAGCTTACGATAAACAACGTATTTATTATAATAACACTCGAAAATTGATTGTTTATTATCTGTTTGGTACCACGTTTTCGTCACTTTTGCATCTCCTATGCTTAAAACTATTCATAGTATAGATCCTAAAGCATGAATATGAATGTTTTAACAAAAATATTCATTTCAAGAATAGGTAAAATCTGACTTTATTTTTGTAAAAAATCATATAAATATTTGCTTCCGCGCCCGAATTTTATAATTCTTCTTCATATTTTAGCTAAAAGAAAACATTGCAACAAGAAAATTGCTATTTCAAGTGTGGTAGGTATACTAGAATTCAGCCCATATAGCTTACAATATACAACGTATTCGTCAAGAATAGGTAAAATCTGATTTTATTTTGGTACAAAATCATATAAATAATTGCTTCCTTGCCCGTATTTTATGATTCTTCATCATATTTTATCTAAAAGAAAATATTGCAACAAGAAACTTGTTATTTAAAGTGTGGTATGTATTCTACAATCCAGCCCATTTAGCTTACGATATACAACGTATTCATTAAAATGACACTTGAAAATTGATTGTTTATTATCTGATTGGTACCACGTTTTGGTCACTTTTGCATCTCCTATGCTTAAAACCATCCATAGTGAAGCTCCTAAAGCATGAATATGGATGTTTTAACAAAAATATTCATTTCAAGAATAGGTAAAATCTGACTTTATTTTTGTAAAAAATCATATAAATATTTGCTTCCGCGCCCGAATTTTATAATTCTTCATCATATTTTAGCTAAAAGAAAACATTGCAACAAGAAATTGCTATATCTAGTGTGGTAGGTATTCTAGAATCCAGCCCATGTAGCTTACAATGTACAACGTATTCATCAAGAATAGTTAAAATTTGACTTTATTATTGTAAAAAATCATATAAATATTTGCTTCCGCGCCCGAATTTTATAATTCTTCATCATATTTTAGCTAAAAGAAAACAATGCAACAAGAAAATTTCTATTTCATGTGTGGGAGGTATTATAGAATCCACCCCACGTAGCTTACAATACACAACGTATTCATCAAGAATAGGTAAATTCAGACTTTATTTTTGTAAAAAATCATAAATATTTGCTTCCGCGCCCGAATTTTATAATTCTTTATCATATTTTAGCTAAAAGAAAACATTGCAACAAGAAAATTGCTATTTCAAGTATGGTAAGTATTCTAGAATCCAGCCCATGTAGCTTACAATATACAACGTATTTATTAAAATGATACCCGAAAATTGAATGTTTATTATCTGATTGGTTCCACATTTTGGTCACATTTGCATGTCCAATGCTTAAAACCATCCATAATATAGATCCTAAAGCATGAATATGAATGTTTTAACAAAAATATCCATTTCAAGAATAGGTAAAATCTGACTATATTTTTGTAAAAAATCATATAAATATTTGCTTACGCGCCCGAATTTTATAATTTTTCAATATATTTTAGCTTAAAGAAAATATTGAAACAAGAAAAATGCTATTTCAAGTGTGGTAGGTATTCTAGAATCCAGCCCATGTAACTCTCAATATAAAACGTATTCATAAGAATAGGTAAAATCTGACTTTATTTTTATTTTTATTTTTATTTTTATTTATTATCTGATTGGTACCACGTTTTGTTCACTTTTGCATGTCCAATGCTTAAAACCATCAATAGGTTAGATCCTTAAGCATGAATATGAATGTTTTAACAAAAATATCCATTTCTAGAATAGGTAAAATCTGACTTTATTTTTGTAAAAAATCATATAAATATTTGCATCCGCGCTCGAATTTTATAATTCTTCATCATATTTTAGCTAAAAGAAAACATTGTAACAAGAAAATTGCTATTTCAAGTGTGGTAGGTATTCTTGAATCCAGCCCATGTAGCTTACAATATACAACGTATTCATTAAAATGACACCCGAAAATTGAATGTTTATTATCTGATTGGTAGCACGTTTTGGTCACCTTTGCATGTCAAATGCTAAAATTATCCATAGTATAGATCCTGACTTTATTTTTGTAAAAAATCATATAAATATTTGCTTCCGCGCCTGAATTTTATAATTTTTAATCATATTTTAGCTAAAACAAAACATAGGAACAAGAAAATTACTATTTGAAGTATGGTAGGTATTCTAGAATCCAGCCCATGTAGCTTACAATATACAACGTATTCATTAAAATGACACCCGAAAATTGAATGTTTATTATCTGATTGGTACCACGTTTTGGTTACTTTTGCATGTCCAATGCTTAAAACCATATATATATATATATATATATATATATATATATATATATATATATATATATATATATATATTATATATATCCTAAAGAATGAATATGAATGTTTTAACAAAAATATCCATTTCAAGAATAGGTAAAGTCTGACTTTATTTTTGTAAAAAATCATATAAATATTTGCTTCCGCTCCCGAATTTTATAATTCTTCATCATATTTTAGCTAAAAGAAAACATTGCAACAAGAAAATTTCTATTTCAAGTGTGGTAGGTATTCTAGAATCCAGCCATGTAGCTTACAATATACAACGTATTCATTAAGAAAAGATAAAATCTGACTTTATTTCTGTCAAAAATCATATAAATATTTGCTTCCGCGCCCGAGTTTTATAATTTTTTATCATATTTCAGCTAAAAGAACACATTGCAACAAGAAACTTGCTATTTCATGTGTGGTAGGTATTCTAGAATCCAGCCCATGTAGCTTACAATATACAACGTATTTATCAAGAATAGGTAAAATCTGTCTTTATTTTTGTAAAAAATCATATAGATATTTGCTTTCGAGCCCGAATTTTATAATTTCTAATCATATTTTAGCTAAAAAAAACATTGCAAGAAGAAAATCGCTATTTCAAGTGTAGTAGGTATTCTAGAATTCGTGTTCATTGCAATCGCTGACTTGTGGCTGGCGAGTTTCCGCACACTTAAATTCTAGTAGAACCGCGGAAACTTACCGGTCGAAAATTGTTAACGTGGTCAAATGAACCAGCTTGCAAAGACTGTGCGTTTCCAGCAGGGAGGATTCTTGATTCGGTCGTGGAAGCGAACAGTCGCACGTTTCCAAATTGTATTCATATCTTAGATTTTGTTATTAATTAATCTTTAATTATATTTATATTTTTTCAACTTGTTTCGTTCTTTCGTGTGTGCACCCATTATCCGATTCTGCAGCAGTGTGTCTACCCAGGCAGCGTAGTGACACAGGTAAGTATAAATTTCATTATTCTTTCTGTGGTTGTTCGGGTAATAGTTCAATACGTCAACGACAGTGCGGTTCACTACCTAAACGCACTGACTGTTACAATTGGCGCAGCCGGTTTGTGCTTAACTGTATTGGTTTTATACAGTTGAGTTCAAAGGGGGAGGCAGTGTAACGGCCAGTTGTGTGCCTTCGGAAATTTTATTAATTTTCTGTTTATGGTGCTCCGTGTTCGTTGCACTCGCTGACTCGTGGCTAGCGAGTTTCCGCACACGTAAATTCTAGTAGAACCGCGGAAACTTACCGGTCAAAAATTGTTAACGTGGTCAAATGAACCAGCTTGCAAAGACTGTGCGTTTCCAGCAGGGAGGATTCTCGATTCGGTCGTGGAAGCGAACAGTCGCACGTTTCCAAATTGTATTCATATCTTAGATTTTGTTATTAATTAATCTTTAATTATATTTATATTTTTATGAACTTGTTTCGTTCTTCCGTATGTGCACCCATTATCCGATTTTGCAGCATTGTGTCTACCCAGGCAGCGTAGTGACACAGATAAGTATAAATTTCATTATTCTTTCAGTGGTTGTCCGGGTAATAGTTCAATACGTCAACGACAGTGCGGTTCACTACCCAAACGAACTGACTGTTACACTAGAATCCAGCCCATGTAGCTTACAATATACATCGTATTTATTAAAATGGCACCCGAAAATTGAATGTTTATCTGATTGGTACGACGTTTTGCTCACTTTTGCATGTCCAATGCTTAAAACCATCCATAGTATAAATCCTAAAGCATGATTATTAATGTTTTAACAAAAATATCTATTTCAAGATTAGGTAAAATCTGACTTTATTTTTGTAAAAAATCATATAAATATTTGCTTCCGCGCCTGAATTTTATAATTTTTAATAATATTTTAGCTAAAAGAACACATTGCAACGAGAAAATTACTATTTCAAGTGTGGTAGGTATTCTAGAATCCAGCCCATGTAGCTTACAATATACAACGTATTCATTAAAGTGACACCCGAAAATTAAAAGTTTATTATCTAATTGGTTACACGTTTTGGTCGCTTTTGCATGTCCAATGCTTAAAACCATCCACAGTATAGATCCTAAAGCATGATTATTAATGTTTTAACAAAAATATCTATTTCAAGATTAGGTAAAATCTGACTTTATTTTTGTAAAAAATCATATAAATATTTGCTTCTGCGCCCGAATTTAATATTTCTTCATCTTATTTTAGCTAAAAGAAAACATTGCAACAAAAAAATTGCTATTTCAAGTATGGTAGGTGTTCTACAATCCAGCCCATATAGCTTACAATATACAACGTATTCATAAGAATAGATAAAATCTGACTTTATTTTTGGAAAAAATCATATAAATAATTGCTTCCACGCCAGAATTTTATAATTCTTCATCATATTTTAGCTAAAAGAAAACATTGCAACAAGAAGATTGCTATTTCAAGTGTGGTAGGTAATCTAGAATCCAGCCCAAGTAGCTTTCAATATACAACGTATTCATCAAGAAAAGGTAAAATCTGACTTTATTTTTGTAAAAAACCAAATAAATATTTGCTTCCGCGCCCGAATTTTATAATTTTTTATCATATTTCAGCTAAAAGAAAACATTGCAACAACAAAATTGCTATTTCAAGTATGGTAGCTATTCTAGAATCCAGCCCATGTAGCTTACAATATTCAACGTATTCATTAAAATGACACCCGAAAATTAAATGTTTATTATCTGATTGGTACCACGTTTTGGTCACTTTTACATGTCCAATGCTTAAAACCATCCATAGTATAGATCCTAAAGCATGAATATGAATGTTTTAACAAAAATATCCTTTTCAAGAATAGGTAAAATCTGACTTTATTTTTGTAAAAAATCATATAAATATTTGTTTCCGCACCCGAATTTTATAATTCTTCATCATATTTTAGCTAAAAGAAAACATTGCAGCAAGATAATTGCTATTTCAAGTGTGGTAGGTATTCTAGAATCCAGCCTATGTAGCTTACAATATACAACGTGTTCATCAAGAATAGATAAAATCAGATTTATTTTTGTAAAAAATTATATAAATATTTGCTTTCGCGCCCGAATTTTATAATTCTTCATCATATTTTAGCTAAAAGAAAACATTGCAACAAGAAGATTGCTATTTCAAGTGTGGTAGGTATTCTAGAATCCAGCCCATGTAGCTTACAATATACAACGTATTCATTAAAATGACACCCGAAAATTAAATGTTTATTATCTGATTGTTTCCACGTTTTGGTCACTTTTGCATGTCCATTGCTAAAATTATCCATAGTATATATCCTAAAGCATGAATATGAATGTTTTAACAAAAATATCCATTTGAAGAATAAGTAAAATCTGACTTTATTTCTGTAACAAATCATATAAATAATTGCTTCTGCGCCCGAATTTTATAATTCTTTATCATATTTTAGCTAAAAGAAAACATTGCAACAAGAAAATTGCTATTTCAAGTGTGGTAGCTATTCTAGAATCTAGGCCATGTAGCTTACAATATACAACGTATACATTAAAATGACACCCGAAAATTTAATGTTTATTATCTGATTGGTACCACGTTTTGCTCACTTTTACATGTCCAATGCTTAAAACCATCTATAGTATAGATCCTAAAGCATAAATATGAATGTTTTAACAAAAATATCCATTTCAAGAATAGGTAAAATCTGACTTTATTTTTGTAAAAAATCTTATAAATATTTGCTTCCGCACCCGAATTTTTTAATTCTTCATCATATTTTAGCTAAAAGAAAACATTGCAGCAAGAAAATTGCTATTTCAAGTGTGGTAGGTATTCTAGAATCTAGCCCATGTAGCTTACAATATACAACGTGTTCATCAAGAATAGTTAAAGTCTGATTTATTTTTGTAAAAAATCATATAAATATTTGCTTCCGCGACAAAATTTTATAATTCTTCATCAAATTTTAGCTAAAAGAAAACATTGCAGCAAGAAAGGTGCTATTTCAAGTGTGGTAGATATTCTAGAATCCAGCCCATGTAGCTTACAATATACAACGTGTTCATCAAGAAAAGGTCAAATCTGACTTTATTTTTTTTAAAAAATCATATAAATATTTGCTTCCGTGCCCGAATTTTATATTTCTTCATCATATTTTAGCTAAACGAAAACATTGCAACAAGAAAATAGCTTATTTCAAGTGTGGTAGGTATTCTAAAATGCAGCCCTTGTAGCTTACAATATACAACGTATTCATCAAGAATAGTTAAAATCTGACTTTATTTTTGTAAAAAATCATATCAATATTTGCTTTCGCGCCCGAATTTTATAAATCTTCATCATATTTTAGCTAAAAGAAAACATTGCAACAAGAAAATTGCTATTTCAAGTGTGGTGGGTATTCTAGAATCCAGAACATGTAGCTTACAATATACAACGTATTCATTAAAATAACACCCGAAAATTGAATGTTTATTATCTGATTGGTACCACGTTTACGTCACTTTTGCATGTCCAATGCTAAAATTATCCATAGTATAGATCCTAAAGCATGAATATGAATGTTTTAAAAAAAATATCAATTTTAAGAATAGGTAAAATCTGACTTTATTTTTGTAAAAAATCATATAAATATTTGCTTCTGCGCCCGAATTTTATAATTCTTCATCATATTTTAGCTAAAAGAAAACATTGCTTCAAGAAAATTGCTATTTCAAGTGTGGTAGGTATTCTAGAATCCAGCCCATGTAGCTTACAATATACAACGTGTTCATCAAGAATAGGTAAATATGACTTTATTTTTGTGAAAAATCATATAAATATTTGCTTCCGTACCCCAGTTTTATAATTTTTCATTATATTTTAGCTAAAAGAAAACATTGCAACAAGAAAATTGCTATTTCAAGTGTGGTAGGTATTCTTGAATCCAGTACATGTAGTTTAAATATGCAACGTATTCATCAAGAAAAGGTAAAATCTGACTTTATAATTGTAAAAAATCACATAAATATTTGCTTCAGCGCCCGAATTTTATAATTCTTTATCAAACTTTAGCTAAAAGATAACATTGCAACAAGAAAATTGCTATTTCGAATGTGGTAGGTATTCTAACCTCTAGCCCATGTATCTTACAATATTCAACGTATTCATTAAGAATAGGTAAAAATCTGACTTTATTTTTTTGTAAAAAATCAAATAAATATTTGCTTTCACGCCCGAATTTTATAATTCTTCATCAAATTTTAGCTAAAAGAAAACATTGCAACTACAAAATTGCTATTTCAAGTGTGGTAGGTATTCTAGAATCCAGCCCATGTAGCTTACAATATGCAACGTATTCATCAATAAAAGTTAAAATCTGACTTTCTTTTTATAAAAAATCACATAAATATTTGCTTTCGCCCCCGAATTTTATTATTCTTCATAATATTTTAGCTAAAAGAAAACATTGCTACAACAAAATTGCTATTTCAATTCTGGTAGGTATTCTAAAATCCAGCCCATGTAGCTTACAATATACAACGTATTCATTAAGAATAGGTAAAAATCTGACTTTATTTTTGTAAAAAATTGTATAAATATTTGCTTCCGCGCCCGAATTTTATAATTCTTTATCATATTTTAGCTAAAAGGAAACATTGCAACACGAAAATTGCTATTTCAAGTGTGGTAGGTATTCTAGAATCCAGCCCACGTAGCTTACAATATACAACGTATTCATCAAGAATAGGTAAAATCTGACTTTATTTTTGTAAAAAATCATATAAATCATTGTTTCCGCGCCCGAATTTTATAATTTTTCATAATATTTTCGCTAAAAGAAAACATTGCAACAAGAAAATTGCTGTTTCAAGTGTGGTAGGTATTCTAGAATCCAGCCCATGTAGCTTACAGTATACAACGTATTCATCAAAAATAGGTAAAATCTGACTTTATTTTTGTAAAAAATTATGTAAATATTTTCTTCCGCTCCCGAATTTTATAATTCATCATCATATTTTATCTAAAAGAAAACATAGCAACAAGAAAATTGCTAATTCAAGTGTGGTAGGTATTCTAGAATCCAGCCCATGTAGCTTACAATATACAACGTATTCATTAAAATGACCCCTGAAAATTGAATGTTTATTTCTTTATTGGTACTACGTATTGGTCACTTTTGCTTGTCCAATGCTCAAAACCGTCCATAGCATAGATCCTAAAGCATGAATATGAATGTTTTAACAAAAATATCCATTTCAAGAATAGGTAAAATCTGACTTTATTTTTGTAGAAAATCATATAAATATTTGCTTTCGCGCCCGAATTTTATAATTCTTTATTATAATTTAGCTAAAAGAAAACATTGCAACAAGAAAATTGCTATTTTAAGTGTGGTAGGTATTCTAGAAACCAGTCTATGTAGATTACAATATACAACATATTCATCAAGAATAGGTAAAATCTGACTTTATTTTTGTAAAAAATCATATAAATATTTGCGTCCACGCCCAAATTTTATAATTCTTCATCATATTTTAGCTAAAAGAAAACATTGCAACAAGAAAATTGCTATTTCAAGTGTGGTAGGTATTCTAGAATCCATACCATGTAGCTTACAATATACAACGTATTCATCAAAGATAGGTAAAGTCTTACTTTATTGTAAGCTACATGGGCAACGTATTCATCGAGAATAGGTAAAATTTGACTTTATTTTTGAAAAAAATCATATTAATATTTGCTTCCGCGCCAGAATTTTATAATTCTTCATCATATTTTAGCTAAAAGAAAACATTGCAACAAGAAAATTGCTAATTCAAGTGTGGTAGGTATTCTAGAATCCATCCCAAGTAGCTTAAATATACAACGTATTCTTCAAGAATAGGTAAAACCTGACTTTATTTTTGTAAAAAATCATATAAATATTTGATTCCGCGCCCGAATTTTATAATTCTTCATAATATATTAGCTAAAAGAAAACATTGCAACAAGAAAATTGCTATTTCAAATGTGGTAGGTATTCTAGAATCCAGCCCATGTAGCTTACAATATACAACGTATTCATCAAAAAAAGTAAAATCTGACTTTTTTTTTGTAAAAAATGATATAAATATTTATTTTCCGCGCCCAAATTTCATAATTTTTAATCATATTTTAGCTAAAAGGAAACATTGCAACAAGAAATTTGCTATTTCAAGTATGGTAGGTATTTTAGAATCCAGCCCATGAAGCTTACAATATACAACGTATTCATTAAAATGACACCCGAAAATTGACTGTTTATTATTTGATTGGTACAACGTTTTGGTCACTTTTGCATGTCCAATGCTTAAAACCATCCATATTATAGATACTAAAGCATGTATATGAATGTTTTAACAAAAATATTTATTTCAAGAATAGGTAAAATCTGACATTATTTTTGTAAAAAATCATATAAATATTTGCTTCCGCGCCCGAATTTTATAATTTTTTATCATATTTTAGCTAAAACTAAACATTGCAACAAGAAAATTGCTATTTCAAGTGTGGTAGGTATACTAGAATCCAACTCATGTAGCTTACAATATACAGCGTATTTATCAAGAATAGGTAAAATCTGACTTTAATTTTGTAAAAAATCATATAAATATTTGCTTCCGCGCCCGAACTTTATAATTCTTCATTATATTTTAGCTAAAAGAAAACATTGCAACAAGAAAAATGCTATTTCAAGTGTGGTAGGTATACTAGAATACAGCCCATGTAGCTTACAATATACAACGTCTTCATCAAGAATAGGTAAAATCTGACATTATTTTTGGAAAAAATCATATAAATATTTGTTTGCGCGCCCGAATTTTATAATTCTTTAACATATTTTAGGTAAAAGAAAACATTGCAACAAGAAAATTGCTATTTCAAGTGTGGTAGGTATTCTAGAATCCAGCCTATGTAGCTTAGAATATACAACGTATTCATCAAGAACATTAAAATCTGACTTTATTTTTGTAAAAAATCATATAAATAATTGCTTCCGCGCCCGAATTTTATAATTTTTCATCATATTTTATTTAAAACAAAACATTGCAACAAGAAAATTCCTATTTCAAGTTTGGTAGGTATTCCAGAATCCAGCCCATTTATCTTACAATATACAGCGTATTCATTAAAATGAAACCCGAAAATTGAATGTTTAAAGCTTAAAACCATCCATAGTATAGATCCTAAAGCATGAATATGATTGTTTTTACAAAAATATCCATTTCAATAATACGAAAAATCTGACTTTATTTTTTTAAAAAATCATATAAATATTTGCTTCCGAGCTCAAATTGTATAATTCCTTTATCATATTTTAGCTAAAAGAAAACATTGCATTGTGGTAAGTATTCTAGAATCCAGCCTATGTAGCTTACAATATACAACGTATTCATTAAGAATAGGTAAATCTGACTTTACTTTTGTAAAAAATCATATAAATATTTGCTTTTGCGTCCGAATTTTATAATTCTCCATCATATTTCAGCTAAAAGAAAACTTTGCAACAAGAAAATTGCTATTTCAAGTGTGGTAAGTATTCTAGAATCCATCCCATGTAGCTTACAATATACAACGTATTCATTAAAATGACACCCGAAAATTGAATGTTTATTATCTGATTGGTACCACGTTTTGGTCACTTTTGCATGTCCAATGCTTAAAACTATCCATAGTATAGATCCTAAAGCATGAATATGAATGTTTTAACAAAAATATCCATTTCAAAAATAGGTAAAATCTGACTTTATTTTTGTAAAAAATCATATAAATATTTGCTTCCGCGCCCGAATTCTATAATTCTTCATCATATTTTAGCTAAAAGAAAATAATGCAACAAGAAAATTGCTATTTCAAGTGTGGTAGGTATTCTAGAATCCAGCCCATGTAGCTTACAATATACAAGGTATTCATCAAGAATAGGTAAAATCTGGCTATATTTGTGTAAAAAATCATATAATTAATTGCTTCCGCGCCCGAATTTTATAATTTTTCGTCATATTTTAGCTAAAACAAAACATTGCAACATGAAAATTGCTATTTCATGTGTGGTAGGTATTCTAGAATCCTGCCCATGTAGTTTACAATATACAACGTATTCATTAAAATGACACCCGAAAATTGAATATTTATTATCTGATTGGTACCACGTTTTGGTCACTGTTGCATGTCCAATGCTTAAAACCATCCATAGTATAGAACCTAAAGCATGAATATAAATGTTTTAACAAAAATATCCATTTTGATAATAGGTAAAATATGACTTTATTTCTGTATAAAATCATATAAATATTTGCTTCCGCGCTCGAAGTTTATAATTCTTCATCATAATTTAGCTAAAAGAATACATTGCAACAAGAAAATTGCTATTTCAAGTGTGGTAGGTATTCTAGAATCCAGCCCATGTTGCTTACAATATTTATTTATTTATTTATTTGAATACATTGTTCAACAGGAAACCCAAAAATAGAACAAGTACAAAACCTAACTAGTGAAAATAACATAAAAGCGACAAATAAACATTAAATAGTGTTGTTGGAGAAAACATCGATATTATTAAACTTATTGTTATATAAATACACATGTTTGTTATTGGTGATTGTGATGCTATATTAGTTCTAGCTTTAGGAATGTAAAAAGTAGAACTCGTACGTAAAGACGACGTTGGACATTAAAAGGAAATTTGCGCTAAAGAAACAGGATCGTCAATAGAACCATTAATTAATTTTGTCAGGAAATGAAGAGCAAATATATCACGCCGATTTGATAATGACTTAAATGAAAATAATTTACTAAGAAGTTCATATGATACGTTGCGGTCGGGATAGTAGCCCATTATTTTGTAATAAATAAAACAGAGAAAACGTTTTTGGATAGTTTCAATTAACTTAATGTATTTGGAATAAATAGGAGTCTAAATAAGGGAGCAATATTCTAACCGTGATCGTACTAGGGAATAATAAATTATAATAATTGCATCTATGTTAATAAAAATTTTAGTGTTACGTATAACGAAACCTAAGGAATGAAGAGATAAAGTAAATATATTATCAAAGTGGTCTTTGAACATTAATTTGGCTTCAAAACTTACACCAAGATCACAAATGGAGGTTACACGGTCTATGCTAACTCCATTAAGTAAGTAATTGTGATTAAGATGACTGATTTTTCGAGTGAACGTTATGATTTTGCATTTTTTAATGTTTAGCGACATGTTGTTTTCAATGCACCATTCATCAACGAGATTAAGATCATGTTGTAATAATATACTATCATTAACAGTCTCGATTTAATTATATATTTTTAGATCATCTGCAAGAAGTAGTCTATGGCAGTGCAGATTTGATATAATGTCATGAATAAATAGAATAAACAATAAGGGTCCTAAATTAGAACCCTGTGGAACACCGGAAGTGGTAGGGAATTTGTTGGAATTTGTGCCAAGAAATTCAACATAAGCTAGTCTATTGTGTAAATAAGATTACCCCAGAGGTAAATCTTTATGTGAATACATCACTAGTACCAATCTAGAAATTCTGAACCAAGGCGATGAACCTACTTTCGTCACGTCTCGTGCACAATCTAGGATTGACATCACCCTGGCAACACCTAAGATATCTAATGACATATCAGGATGGTATGTATCACCTGATGTCTCAATGTCTGATCACAAATCAATTCACTTTACGCTGAACGCTAAGCATATTGATAAAAAGGTCTTTCGGAACCCCAGGAAAACAGACAAAACTCTATTCCTAGATCTTCTTCATTCTAGAATAGAGGGATGTCATATTCCAAATCAAATTAGCAAGGATTCGCTTGAAGATTGTGTCAGCAAACTCCAGCACGTTCTTATCAATTCATATGAAAGGGCATGTCCCTTAAGTACAATTAACTCAAAGAACGCCCCATGGTGGTGCAAGGAATTGAGTAAAATGAGAACTTCTATTAGGAAATTGTTCAACAAAGCCAAAAACTCCAAAATGGAAGCTGACTGGCTCTCGTACAAATTGGAGAAAACAAAATACAAAAAAGCTATCAGGCAAAGGCAAAGGAACGCCTGGCAACAATATGTCAGCAATATTGACAAATCTGCCCCTGTAGCTCGCTTGAAAAAAATGATCTGCAAAGAACCAAACCAACAGCTAGGCTGCCTCAAAAAAGAAGATGGCACCTACGCTTCCTCAATCATTGAAAATAATGAAATTCTTCTAATATGTCATTTCCCCGGCTGTGTGATCTCTGAAAGATGTACCTGGAAGGACAACGATCACTCCTTCTCAGAGGAGGCGCTCGAACTCTCTAAGGTAATCATTGATGAGACACGCACAACCTGGGCAATAAACTCCCTAAAGCCTTATAAATCACCAGGTCTAGATGGTATTGTTGCGGCCCTTCTTCAATGGGGCTGCAAGCAATTAACACCTTACCTGGTTTGGATTTTTAGAGCTTGCATTACCCTCGCATATGTCCCTATAGGATGGAGGGAAGTTAAAGTAGTTTACATTCCCAAACCTGGACGCGTAGACTACTCAATACCTAAATCATATCGCCCAATAAGCCTTACCTCAGTTCTTCTTAAAACTCTGGAAAGACTTTGTGATAGATACATAAGGGAAACTGCACTGGTTCAAAATCCGCTGCACCCTAACCAACATGCTTATATTCAGGGAAAATCGACCGAAACTGCTCTTCATGCTGTGGTTAGCAGGATCGAAAATTCTTTGGAACACAACAATTCCTCCCTGGGTATTTTCATAGATATAGAAGGCGCTTTCGACAAAGCTACCTTCAACTCTATAGTCCATGCTCTAGAGTTCCATGAAGTAGAATCTCCTCTTATCAGGTGGATAAAGTTCATGCTAGAACATAGGGCGATCGTATTCTCCTCTGGAGAAACAACCATAAGAGGCTATGTTACAAGAGGCTGTCCCCAAGGTGGTGTTCTGTCACCCCTTCTTTGGGCGATATTAGTAAACAATCTTCTGCTACTCCTCAACAACAATGGATATCACTCTATTGGATATGCAGACGACATCACTGTCCTACTAAACGGGAAATTTGAGAACATCCTTGCAAATCTAGCAAGCGCTGCTCTTAAACTCATTGAAAACTGGTGCAAAGACCACTCTCTTTCGGTAAATCCTGCCAAAACTGAAATGGTTCTTTTCACAAGAAAGCGTAAAATTGGCACTCTCACAATTCCAAAAATATTCAATCAGTCTCTAAGTTTGTCCAGTAACGTCAAATATCTGGGAGTCATAATTGACAGCAAACTTAACTGGAGTCTACATTTAAACTACAAAGTTGAAAAAGCCTGCATAGCATTCTGGCAGTGTCGACGGATCTTAGGTAAAACCTGGGGTCTAACTCCAAAACTCGCTTTATGGTTATACGTATCCATAATCAGGCCAATGATCACCTACGGAGCTCTTGTCTGGTGGCCCAGAATCAAACAATCCGTAGCAATATCAAAACTAGAACATGTACAAAGATTGGCATGTCTAGCCATAACCGGTGCAATGCGCACCACACCAACAGCGGCAATGGAAGTCCTTCTATGCCTTCCTCCTCTAAACCTTCACATAGAGGAAGTCGCGCTGAAAGCAGTCCTACGCCTCTCACAATTAGGCCACTGGCCCAAAATAGGACCAAGTTGCAGGCATTGTTCTATTTTCAAAGAAGCAGCTCAAAGTGCTCCTCTTCTGCAAATGAACACTGACTGCATTGCTCCAAAATTATACTTTGATAAACCCTATCGGATTATACTAGACTGTCAGATATCATCAAATCCCGACATTCTAATTTCCACTGACGGCTCCAAAAATGGGAAAGGCTCAGGTTCAGGAATTTTCTCTGAACAAATGAACCTGGACGTCAGTATTCCACTAGGCAAATATGCTACTGTCTTCCAAGCAGAAATGCTGGGGATCCTGCATAGTGCATTGCTGATTAAAGAACACAACGTTCTAAATAAGCATATAAGGATAGCATCTGACAGTAGAGCAGCTCTTCAAAGCCTGAATGGTTTTAAATTTACCTCAGGTTTAACTGAACTCTGTCACACCGCCCTGTCAAACGTATGCCAAGATAATACTCTTGAACTCATATGGGTAAAAGGACATAGTGACAATGAAGGTAACATTCGTGCCGACTATTAACAAAGCAAGGCTCATCTACCCCACCTTGTGGGCCCGAGCCCATCTTGCCGCTAAGTAAATCGACTCTTCATAACATCATTCGAACCATTACTTTCGACAAATTTTCAGCTAGTTGGAACACTAGATCTAACTGCAAACAGACGAAATCTTTTATCTTTAAGCCGACTTTCAAGCTGGCTAATTACCTAATAAGGCTTTCGAGGAACAATCTCAAACTCCTTATTGAAGTATTTACAGGGCATGGTCGTTTCAACAAGCACATGCATCGTATAAAAATCTCAAACACCTCACTTTGCAGAGGATGTGATATGGATGATGAAACAGTGGAGCACATTCTTCAGGAATGCCCCACTTTATCATTAAAAAGAGGTTCCATGCTTGGGGATATGTGGCCTTCCGAGGCAACACTCAGCACAACCCCACCTGCCAACTTGCTAGCCTTCTTCCGTAGCGTAGAATGGCTTCAAGATAGCTAGGGAGCTGTGCACCTAGAGGCAGTACAATGGGCCCATATGTGAGGCCTCAGTGCACGTGGAGTTTATCCACCCTCCACCTCAAATCTAAATCAAATCTAAATCTAAGATTGAAAGAGTGATATTAATGTAGGCGAAAATGAATAATATTGAAACTTGTGTAATAAAATACGGTGGTCTACAGTATCAAATGCTTTTTTAAAGTCAGTATATACCACATCGACCTGTTTGTTTTTGTCGATGGTATTAGAAAGATAATGGGAGAAATTTGTAAGATTGTTTGTTGTGGAACGACCCTTAAAGAAACCATGTTGATGAATTGATACTAAATTATTTATTTTGGTGTTATATATTGTTATGAATTATTCGTTCAATGACTTTACTGAAATTGGAGAGAATTGCAATTGGACGGAAGTTTTCAATTTTATTTTTAGTGCTATTTTTAAATATAGGAAGTATTTTAGTTAATTTTCACATAGTTGGGAACGTTGAGGTTTTTACAATTAAGTTAAAAATGTGAAATAGTGCTTTTGATAAAGGAAAGCTACAATCTTTAATAAGTAAATTAGAAATGAGATCGGGCCCAAAAGACAAATTATTTTTTAGTCTTTTTATTGATTTTTCAATTTCAATATAAGTGATATTATGTACATTAAGACAAAAATTCGATTTCGACGTTAATACAGGGAGTGGGTTATTATGATTGGTTTCGGTATATACTGACTCAAAAAAATTAGCGAAGTTGTTTGCAATATCTACGTTCTCTGTTAAAATGCAGTCATTGAATAACATTGGAGTAGGATAGCTCGAACCTTTTCGTTTTGAATTAATAAAAGTCCAGTATTTCTTAGGGTCAGTTTAAAGTTCGTTTTCACGCTGGGTAATGTAATCATTATAACATCTTTTATATCAGTTTTTGTTTTTGCTGTAGGAAATAATTAAAAATTTAAATTTGGCGCGCTATGTAGGTGTAAGAAGAAGAACGGGAAGAGGGAGATGTTACAATATGGCGTGGTTATTGAATAAAATAAACGTGGTTGAAAACAGTTTTGTGTGAATTCAAAATAAAATCCTGCCCTACAATCTCAGGTGTGGGGTCATCCAAATCAATAACTCATCAAATTTGGATCTACCTAAAGTGTGTTTATGGAATTTAACTATATTTACAATTAATAGTGAAATTCAAATACGAAAAATGCCCAATGAAAATACAAGTCAAGATTTAACGAATAATGAGTGATAGAATAAGCATGACTGTAGAAGATATAGTGCGAATTGCTGTACAGGCATTGTCAATACAAACGAACTCAAACAATGCATCTACGACTGTTGATGAGCGCAGCGGTGAATCCTCCGTTTACGAGCCGAGAAGCCATAACCGTGGAAACATCACTTACACTAATAGAGAAATCGCCGAACTTCTACCAGAATTTGAACGAGTCTTAGCTGTGAAACAAGCATACCAAGTGAGACCAGAGGTAATGCACCATATTTTGGTTAGTAAACTAATTGGACCCGTAAAACGATGGTACCATTCCAAAGTGTCTAATGTAAGCTTAACTTTAGAAGAACTTACCGAAAAACTATTGTCAAATTTTACATTAAAACCTCAGCGAATTACATTAAAGCGTAAGTTAGAATCAAGAAAATGGAAAAATGAATCATTTTAAGATTGTTACCATGAAAAGGGAACTATTGTCAAATTTTACATTAAAACCTCAGCGAATTACATTAATGCGTAAGTTAGAATCAAGAAAATGAAGGAAAAATGAATCATTTCAAGATTATTACCATGAAAAGGTGTCTTTTAGTAATATGTTAGACCTGCCAGATGAAAACACAATCAGTTACATTATAGACGGAATGGAAAACCAGTCGCTGCAAAATATGGCTCGCATTCGAGACTTTGACAACTTACAAGAATTCTTAAAGTCATACGTTGATGTTGAGTGCCCTCTTGTACCTGAAACAAATTATGAAATGTCTTTATCCTTAACTGATAACAAACCTTTTAAATTCTCTCCCTACCGAATGTCATACCATGAGAAGCAAGAAGTAGACAAAATAGTCGATGATCTCCTGCAACGAGGTATTATAAGGCCAAGCTGTTCTGAATATACCTCAAGAATAGTCTTTGTGAAGAAAAACAGTACTTTTACATTTGGAGAAAAGGAAATGGGATCGTTTGAGTACTTAAAGAACTCTTTAATTAGTAAGCCAGTCCTAGCGCTATATAATCCAACTGCTGTTACAGAACTTCATTGTGACGCAAGCAGCTTAGGATTTGGAGCAGTTCTGCTTCAAAAACAAAGTGATGGCAAGTTCCGACCTATATTCTACTTTAGTAAACGCACCAGTCCTGCCGAGAGCAAATACCACAGTTACGAGTTGGAGACTCTAGCAGTGATTTACGCACTACGTAGATTCAGGATTTATTTGCATGGAATAAAATTTAAGATCATTACTGACTGCAACAGTCTAAAATTAGCACTAAAGAAAAAGGATATAAATCCTAGAATAGCACGTTGGGCTCTTGAATTAGAAAATTACAATTTTGAAATGGAACATAGATCGAATAATCGGATGCGACATGTAGATGCGCTAAGTCGCCAGCACAATATTTTAGTTTTAGAAGATAATCCGTTTGAATTAACACTAGCAATTAAACAGAGTGACGATGATGAAATAATAAAGAAAAGAGATGAGCTCGAAAAAAAGAAGACCCAGATTATGAATTGGTAAATGGCCTTGTTTATAAGAAAGATAACAAACGTTTTTTATTTTGGGTACCAAAGAATCTCACTCCAAAGGTAATAAGTAACTGTCATGATAAAATGGCACATGTATCTACTGAGAAAGTTATTGAACTCATAAAAAGAAACTACTGGTTTCCTCATATGAGAGCAGTAGTCAAAAGGTATATTAACAATTGTTTAAAGTGTATCGCCTACTCACCGCACAGTGGTAAGAAAGAAGGCTTGCTACATAGTATACCCAAAGGTGATGTCCCTTTTGCAATGGTTCACATAGACCATTACGGACCTCTTGAGAAGACACCCAAAGGCTACAAGTACATATTTGAAATAATTGATGGATTTACGAAACATGTAAAACTATACAAATGCAAGACTACAAACGCCGATGAAGTAATAAAGTACTTAGCACAGTATTTTAAGAATTTTAGTAAACCGCAGTGTATGGTCGCAGACAGAGGATCTGCATTCACGTCATCAAAGTTTTCTAAATTCCTAGAAGAAGAAAATGTAAAGCTTACACTTATTGCAGCTGGTACGCCCCGCACGAACGGATAGATAGAAAAAATTAATCGGTCTCTAACGCCAATGCTAGCTAAACTAACAGTAGAAACGAATCGATGGGACGATGCTTTAGACGAAGTAGAATTCTCATTTAACAATACTATCTGTCGCTCTACAGGAGATACACCAAGCCGATTACTATTTGGGGTTGATCAACGAGGACAAGTTAATGACCTGCTAAAGGAATATTTAGAATCTTAAGTCAATCGTAGTGAACGAGATCTTGGACAACGAAGAAAAAAAGCTTCCCAGAATATTCAACAAATGTCTAAGTACAATACTGTACAGTTTAATAAACATCATCAAGAACCGAAAAAATACAATATTGGAGATCGTGTAATGACAACTAATGTTGATACAACTGCTGGAATAAATAAGAAGCTGATACCAAAATACCGAGGTCCTTATCAGATTACTAAAGTCCTAGAAAATGACCGTTACGTAATTGAAGATATCCCAGGCTACCAGATCACTAATAAACCATATAAATCCGTCCTAGAGACAAGCCGAATGAGACCTTATCCGTAAACCTTCCCTTCCCGAAATGTTCATATTGAAAACTGAGTGGAAATTTCTATTTAATTTAAAAAAAAATTATGTAATGATGAACTTAGTGCGTCATAATTAGTTACTTATGCAACAAGTTATGTGTTTTATGTGAAATGAATAAAACTTCTGATATCCTACAGGGATGCTAGCGATTTATGTTATGTATTCAATGCTTATGTTATGTACTAGAATTTAAGTTATGTAACTTTTGTAAATTTATGAACCTGCAAATTTATCTCGATTATGTTTATGCTTTCACAATATTGTACCACTTATATTATGTTATGGTGATCGGGACGATCACATGTCAGGTTTGGCCGAACTGTAGGAAATAATTAAAAATTTAAATTTGGCGCGCTATGTAGGTATAAGAAGAAGAACGAGAAGAGGGAGATGTTACAATATGGCGTGGTTGTTGAATAAAATAAACGTGGTTGAAAACAGTTTTGTGTGAATTCAAAATAAAATCCTTCCCTACATTTCTCTAAGAAATTTGTACATTTGGGCATATTGTTGATTGTTTGGAAATTTTTTGTGCATTTTATTATAATGATTCTTCTTTTAACTTCGATTCTTAAGGTTGGTGTAAACCAGGGTGGAAAATTTATCTTATTAATACGTTTAAAAGGTACACAAATATCAAAAAATGAATAAAGAGTTTCGTAAAGATAATCGCAAGCGTCGTATACAGCAGAGAAACTACTTAAAACATCCCATTTATGATTGGCAATAAGTTCATATAATTGTATGTAATTAGCGTGCTTGAAATTATATTGTTTACTATTAATCTTGGGAGCCTTGAAATGTTTTGGATTAGTCTCAGTGGGAAGTTCAATTGATAGTGGTGTTAGGTACATTATTGTATTGAGAAGCATAAATAATACTCAAAACAGACGAAAATATTTGGCATCTGATGCTATTCACGTTGGTAGTTAACTCTAGAATATTAAAGTCGCCAAAAATTATAAATTTGTTATCAACTAAAAAATCGAGAGCCCCAAAGAATTCAAAAATTTTCGTAAATTGGTCGATATCAATTACTGGTGGAATATAGATAACAAATATGTAAAGTACATTTTGATTCAAAAATAATTAGGAACACAAAATGTCAATGTTTACGGGTAGAATGTCATTGAATTTATCTAAACAAACTACGCTGCAGTGCAGGTTTGATTTTGTTAGTAGTAGCACGCCGCCTCCACGACTCACTTCACAAAGATTGAATTTTCTGTCAATACGGTTTATTGTGTACGAACTATCGCATATTTCCGAGTTTAACACACTATCACATAACCAAGTTTCCGTGAAAGCAAGAATGTCATAATTTGTTGAAAATAATGACGTATATAGATCTGGAAGTTTACTGTTGAGACCATGTACGTTTTGATAAAAGCACGAGATTTTGATGTGATGATCAGGTAAGTACTTCCTGGTGGACTGTAGTTGCTATTGATAGCCAAGTATTCCGGATTTGATTTTTTGCAATGTTTCTAGATATATGGGGCAGTTTTCGTTCCAAACGTCATGGTCAATTGGCGTATTGACTTTGTTGATTTCATTTTGTCGAATACAGTTAATCCATTTGAAGGCAGTAATCTGAGCAGAACAATCTTTAATAGTGTGCTTACTAGCACATTTTGCACAAGAAGGATCTTTCCGTGAACAATGAGAGGCGTGGTGATGGTATCCGCAGCAGTTAAAGCAGCGACGTACTTCAATAGAATCGAAGACTGTACAGAAATCGTAACCGATAAAAACTTTGCCGGTATGTACGAGATTTTTATACGATTGTATATCAATTTGGATTGTGGCTTGATATTTTTTCTCATTCTTTTTCAGTGGGGAAACATTGATTACGCTGCATTCGAAGTTGTCGGAGAAAATATCCTTATTCTGATTACATAAATAGTTTTTGAAGACTTCCAGGCTATATTGATCTGACATACCTACTATTCTGACTCTCGGATGTAGACCAGGAAGATCGATACTTACATAATCTTTGAGTTTATCCTTGGCTAATGATTTTAATTTTTCAGTTTGTTCAGAGTTATTGCATCGTATTACTAGACCGCCCTTCTTAGTAGTCTGCACTGTTTGAAATTGTAAATTTGAAGCTACAGGATCAACTAGTGAAAGAACTTCGTTTTTTGTGACGTTAACTGGTTGTGATCCACTTTTGGGTTTCAAGATAACTTGAGGAGTAACTTTTTTCAAAATATTAGCATAAGAAGACGTAGATGATGAAGTATTACTTGAAGACTTTAGATTGCTTTGGTACGTGAAAGTTTCGATTTCGGTTTTTAATGTTAACAATGTATGTCCAATTAAATTATTAACTTCCGATTTCAAGTTCTCGAAATAAGCTTGTAGGGTGTTTTGGTCGAATAAAGCATTAAATGACTTATTAATTGATTGAATCCCCTGGTCCATATCCAAATATCTCGATTTATTGACAACTTCACAGGTGATCTTACAATGATCGCACAAGTAAAACAAGTTTCGAGATTTCTCTAATAGCTTAAAATCGTCATCGTTAATTCCGAAACAAGATATATGGAACCATTTTCCGCAACATCCTTCACAGCCGACTTTTTTTTCGCGGGTTTTCTTCTTACATTTACCACATTCACTAATAGTGCTGCAAGACAAAATACACTACACGTGGAAAGGTTGCAGGGGTAGATTGCTTAAGCAGACTTAAATTTTTGTTAACAAGTAAGAACTTGGATAAATCACTGTAAACACGAGGCACGCAAAATGATCTTAATAAAATACTTTAAGTCACTAAAAGTTTTAATACGCTTAGACTTAGTCGTTGTCGAATAAACTGTTAGCACAACAGGATATCACGCAATCAGATAAGATCAAACACTTTAAATATTAGTCGAAAATAACACCACAGATGTTTTAATAAATATTCTTAGTATTTGAGAATTTATTAATAATTATTACTCTTGTAATAACATACAACGTATTCATCAAGAATAGGTAAAATCTGCCTTTATTTTTGTAAAAAATCATATAAATATTTGCTTCCGCGCCCGAATTTTATAATTCTTTATCATATTATAGCTAAAAGAAAACATTGCAACAAGAAAATTGCTATTTCAAGTGTGGTAGGTATTCTAGAATCCAGCCCATGTAGCTTACAAAATACAACGTATTCATTAAAATGACACCCGAAAATTGAATGTTTATTATCTGATTGGTACCACGTTATGGTTACTTTTGCATGTCCAATGCTTAAATCCATCCATAGTATAGATCCTAAAGCATGAATATAAATGTTTTAACAAAAATATCCATTTCAATAATAGGTAAAATCTGACTTTATTTTTGTAAAAAATCATATAAATATTTGCTTCCGCGCTCGAATTTTATAATTCTTTATCATAATTTAGCTAAAAGAATACATTGCAACAAAAAAATTGCTATTTCAAATGTGGTAGGTATTATAAAATTTAGTCATGTAGCTTACAATATACAACGTATTCATCAGGAATAGGTAAAATCTGACTTAATTTTTGTAAAAAATAATATAAATATTTGTTTCCGCGCCCGAATTTTATAATTTTTCATCATATTTTTGCTAAAAGAAAACATTGCAAGAAGAAAATTGCTATTACAAGTGTGGTAAAAATTCTAGAATCCAGCCCATGTAGCTTACAATATACAACGTATTCATCAACAATAGGTAAAATCTGCCTTTATTTTTGTAAAAAATCATATAAATATTTGCTTCCGCGCAAAATTTTATAATTTTTTATCATATTTTAGCTAAAAGAAAACATTGCAACAAGAAAATTGCTATTTCAAGTATGGGTGGTATTCTAGAATCCAGCCCATGTAGCTTACAATATACAACGTATTCAATAAATTGATACCTGAAAATTTAATGTTTATTATCTGATTGGTACCAAGTTTTGGTCACTTTTGCATATCCAATGCTTAAAACCATCCATAGTATAGATACTAAATCATGAATATGAAAGTTATAACAAAAATATCTATTTCAAGAATAGATAAAATCTTACTTTATTTTTGTAAAAAATCATATAAATATTTGCTTCCGCGCCCGAAATTTATAATTCTTCATCATATTTTAGCTAAAAGAAAACATTGCAACAAGAAAATTGCTATATCAAGTATGGGTGGTATTCTAGAATCCAGCCCATGTAGCTTACAATATACAACGTATTCATTAAAATGACACCAGAAAATTTAATGTTTATTATCTGATTGGTACCACGTTTTGTCACTTTTGCATGTCCAATGCTTAAAACTATCCATAGTATAGATACTAAATAATGAATATGAATGTTTTAACAAAAATATCTATTTCAAGAATAGATAAAATCTGATTTTATTTTTGTAAAACATCATATAAATATTTGCTTCCGCGCCCGACTTTTATAATTCTTCATCATATTTTAACTAAAAGAAAACATTGCAACCAGAAAATTGCTATTTCAAGTGTGGTAGGTATTTTATAATCCAGCCATGTAGCTTGCAATATAGAACGTATTCATAAAGAATAGATAAAATCTGACGTTATTTTTGTAAAATATCATATAAATATTTGCATCCGCGCCCGAATTTTATATATTTTTTTTTCATATTTTAGCTAAAAGGAACCATTGCAACAAGATAATTGCTATTTCAAGTGTGGTAGGTATTCTAGAATCCAGTCCATGTAGCTTGCAATCTACAACGTATTCATCAAGAATAAGTAAAATCTGACTTTATTTTTGTAAAAAATGATATAAATATTTACTTCCTCGCCCAAATTTTATAATTTTTCATCATATTTTAGCTAAAACAAAACATTGCAACAACAAAATTCCTATTTCAAGTGTGGTAGGTATTCCAGAATCCAGCCCATGTAGCTTACAATATACAACGTATTCATTAAAATGACACCCGAAATATGAATGTTTATTATCTGATTGGTACCACATTTTAGTCACTTTTTCATGTCCAATGCTTAAAACCATCCATAGTATAGATACTAAAGCATGAATATGAATGTTTTAACAAATATATCCATTTCAAGAATAGGTAAAATCTGACTTTATTTTTGTAAAAAATCATATAAATATTTGCTTCCGCGCCCGAATTTTATAATTCTTTATCGTATTTTAGCTAAAAGAATACATTGCAACAAGAAAATTTTTATTTCAAGTGTGGTAGGTATTCTAGAATCCAGCCCATGTAGCTTACAATATACAAGGTATTCATCAAGATAGGTTAAATTTGACTTAATTTTTGTAAAAAATCATATAAATATTTGCTACCGCGCCGGAATTTTATAATTCTTCATTATATTTAAGCTAAAAGAAAACATTGCAACAAGAAAATTGCTACTTCAAGTTTGGTAGGTATTCTAGAATCCAGCCCATGTAGCTTACAATATACAACGTAATCATTAAAATGACACCCGAAAATTGAATGTTTATTATGTGATTAGTACCACGTTTAGGTCACTTTTGCATGTCCAATGCTTAAAACCATCCATAGTATAGATACTAAAGCATGAATTTGTATGTTTTAACAAAAATATCCATTTCAAGAATAGGTAAAATCTGATTTTATTTTTGTAAAAAATCATATAATTATTTGCTTTCGCGGCGAATTTTATAATTCTTCATCATATTTTACCTAAAAGAAAACAATGCCACAAGAAAATTGCTATTTCAAGTGTGGTAGGTATTCTAGAATCCAGCCCATGTAGCTTACAATATACAACGTATTCATCAAGAAAAGGTAAATTCTGACTTTATTTTTGTAAAAAATCATATAAATATTTGCTTCCGCGCCCAAATTTTGTAATTCTTTATTATATTTTAGCTAAAAGAAAACATTGCAGCAAGAAAATTGCTCTTTCAAGTATGGTAGGTATTCTGGAGTCGAGCCCATCTAGCTTACAATATACAACTTATTCATTAAAATGACACCCGAAAATTGAATGTCTATTATCTAATGGGTAACACTTTTTGGTCACTTTTGCATGTCCAATGCTAAAATTTTCAATAGTATAGATCCTAAAGCATGAATATGAATGTTTTAACAAAAATATCCATATCAAGAATAAGTAAAATCTGACATTATATTTGGAAAAAATCATATAAATATATGCTTCCGCGACCGAATTTTATAATTCTTTATAATATTTTAGCTAAAAGAAAATATTGCAACAAGAAAATTGCTATTTCAAGTGTGGTAGGTATTTTAGAATCTAGCCCATCTGGCTTACAATATACAACGTATTCATCAAGAATAGGTAAAATCTGACTTTATTTTTCTAGAAAATCATATAAATATTATCTTCCGCGCCAAAAGTTTATAATTCTTCACCATATTTTAGTTAAAAGAAAACATTGCAACAAGAAAATTGCTATTTCAAGTGTGGTAGGTATACTAGAATCCAGCCCATGTAGCTGACAATATACAACGTATTCATTATAATAACACCCAAAAATTGAATGTTTGTTATCTGATTGGTACCACGTTTTGGTCACTTTTGATTGTCCAATGTTCAAAACCATCCATAGTATAGATCCTAAAGCATGAATATAAATGTTTTAACAAAAATATTCATTTCAAAAACAAGTAAAATCTGACTTTATTTTTATAAAAAATCATATAAATATTTGCTTCAGCGCCCGAATTTTATAATTCTTCATTATATTTTAGCTAAAAGAGAACATTGCAGCAAGAAAATTGCTATTTCAAGTGTGGTAGGTATTCTAGATTCCAGCCCATGTAGCTTACAATATAAAATTTATTCATCAAGAATAGGTAAAATCTGACTGTATTTTTCTAGAAAATCATATAAATATTTTCTTCCGCGCCAGAATTTTATAATTCTTCATCATATTTTAGCTAAAAGAAAACATTGCAACAAGAAAATTGCTATTTCAAGTGTGGTAAGTATTCTAGAATCCAGCCCATGTAGCTTACAATTTACAACGTATTAATTAAAATGACACCCGAGCATTAAATGTTTATTGTCTGCTTTGTACCACGTTTTGGTCACTTTTGCATGTCCAATGCTAATATTATCCATAGTATAGATCCTAAAGCATGAATATGAATGTTTTCACAAAAATATCCATTTCAAGAATAGGTAAAATCTGACTTTATTTTTGAAAAAAAAAACATAAATATTTGCTTCCGCGCCCGAATTTTATAATAGCTAAAAGAAAACATTGCAACAAGAAAATTGCTATTTCCAGTGTGGTAGGTATTCTAGAATCCAGCATATGTAGCTTACAATATACAACGTGTTCATCAAGAATAGGTATAATCTGACTTTATTTTTGTAAAAAATCATATAAATATTTGCTTTTGCGCCTGAATTTTATAAATCTTTATCATATTTAGCTAAAAGAAAACATTGCAACAAGAAAATTGCTATTGTAAGTGTGGTAGGTATTCTAGAATCCTGCCCAAGTAGCTAACAATATAGAACGTATTCATTAAAATGACACCCGACATTTGAATGTTTAATTATCTGATTGGTACCACGTTTTGGTCACTTTTGCATGTTCAATGCTTAAAACCATCCATAGTATAGATCCTAAAGCATGAATATGAATGTTTTAACAAAAATATCCATTTCAAGGATAGGTAAAATCCGACTTTATTTTTGTAAAAAATCATATAAATATTTGCTTCCGCGCCCGAATTTTCTAATGCTTTATCATATTTTAGCTAAAAGAAAACATGGCAAAAAGAAAATTGCTATTTCAAGTGTACTAGGTTTTCTAGAATCTGGCCCACGTAGCTTACAATATACAACGTATTCATTAAAATGACAGCCGAAAATTATATGTTTATTATGTGATTGGTACCACGTTTTGGTCACTTTTGCATGTCGAATGCTAAATTATCCATAGTATAGATACTAAAGCATAAATATGAATGTTTTAACAAAAATATCCATTTCAAGAATAGGTAAAATCTGACTTTATTTTTGTAAAAAATCATATAAATTATTGTTTCCACTCCCGAATTTTATAATTTTTCATCATATTTTAGCTAAAAGAAAACATTGCAACAAGAAAATTGCTATTTCAAGTGTGGTAGGTATTCTAGAATCCAGCCCATGTAGCTTACAATATACAAGGTATTCATTAAAATGACACCCGAAAATTGAATGTTTATTATCTGATTGGTACCACGTTTTGGTTACTTTTGCATGTGCAATGCTTGAAACCAACCATAGTATAGATCCTAAAACATGAATATGAATGTTTTAACAAAAATATCCATTTCAAGAATAGGTAAAATCTGACTTAATTTTTATAAAATATCATATAAATAATTGCCTGAATTGTATTATTGTTCATAATATATTAGCTAAAAGAAAACATTGCAACAGGAAAATTGCTGTTACAAGTCTGGTAGGTATTCTAGAATCCAGCCCATGTAGCTTACAATATACAACGTATTCATCAAGAAAATGTAAAATCTGACTTTATTTTTGTAAAAAGTCATATAAATATTAGCTTCCGCGCCCGAATTTTATAATTCTTCATTATATTTTAGCTAAAAAAAAACATTGCAACTAGAAAATTGCTATTTCAAGTGTGGTAGGTATTCTAGAATCCAGAACATGTAGCTTACAATTTACAACGAATTCATCAAGAATAGGTAAAATCTGACATTATTTTTTTAAAAATCGTATAAATATTTGCTTAAGCGCCCGAATTTTATAATGCTTCATCATATTTTAGTTAAAAGAAAACATTGCAAAAAGAAAATTGCTATTTCAAGTGTGCTAGATTTTCTAGAATCCAGCCCGCGTGGCTTACAATATACAGCGTATTCATTAAAATGACACTCGAAAGTTAAATATTAATTATGTGATTGATACCACGTTTTGGTCACTTTTGCATGTCGAGTGCTAAAATTATCCATAGTATAGATCCTAAAGCATGAATATGAATGTTTTAACAAAAATATCCATTTCAAGAATAGGTAAAATCTGACTTTATTTTTGTAAAAAATCATATAAATATTTGCTTCCGCGCCCGAATTTTATAATTCTTCATCATATTTTAGCTAAAAGAAAACATTGCAACAAGAAAATTGCTATTTCAAGTGTGGTAGGTATACTAGAATCCAGCCCATGTAGCTTACAATATACATCTTATTCAATAAAATGACCCAAAAATTGAATGTTTGTTATCTGATTGGTACAACGTTTTGGTCACTTTTGCATGTCCAATGCTAAAATTATCCGTAGTATAGATCCTAAAGCATGCATATGAATGTTTTAACAAAATTATTCATTTTAAGAATAGGTAAAATCTGACTTTATTTTTGTAAAAAATCATATAAATATTTGCTTTCTCGCCCGACTTTTATATTTCTTCATCATATTTTAGCTAAAAGAAAACATTGCAACAAAAATGTTGCTATTTCAAGTGTGGTAGGCATTCTAGAATCCAGCCTATGTAGTTTACAATACAGGGTGAATACTGAAAACCTTGACATAGGGAAATAACATGGGAAAACAGTTTTTTGCTGTTTCCATCTGTCCCGCTAAATAAAATCGGGTGTATATGGTATCGTTAGTTAGATTACTTAATTTTGCATCTAATAAAACCAAATGTTGTGTAATATGGCCTTTTCTAACAGAAATATTTGATAAAATAAATTGTATTTTGAAGGTTATCCTTCATATTTTCGAATAAGAAACGTCAAAAACAAAATGCTCTATAGCCGAGTGGATACGAGGGCTGTTTCATATAACATAAATAATCTACAAGACCTGGTTCGAGACCACCTCGGCCCTACTTTTTTTTAAATTAAATTATACTTAAAATATCATGTTTCGAAACATGAAATACCAAATTATACACCAAAAACTAAATTCGAATTAATTGTTAAGTTTGACAGACAGCAAATAATATTGCTATTAAATATTTGGATTTTTTTATTTATAAAAATATTAATATTGCTATTTTATTAAAATAGTCTGATATAATAAAGATATTTTAAGCATAATTTAATTAAAAAAAAGTAGGGCTGAGGTGGTTTCGAACCAGGTCTTGTAGATTATTTATGTTATGAAACAGCCCTCGTATCCATTCGGCTATTGAGCATTTTCTTTTTGACGTTTCTTATTCGAAAATAGGAAGGATAACCTTCAAAATACAATTTACTTTATCAAATATTTCAGTTAGAAAAGGCCTTATTACACAACATTTGGTTTTATTAGATGCAAAATTAAGTAATCTAACTAACGATACCATATACACCCGATTTTATTTAGCAGGACAGATGGAAACAGCAAAAAACTGTTTTCCCATGTTATTTCCCTATGTCAAGGTTTTCAGTATTCACCCTGTATACAACGTATTCATTAATATAACACCCGAAAATTTAATGTTTATTATCTGATTGGTACCACGTTTTGTTCACTTTTGCATGTCCAATGCTTAAGTCCATCCATAGTATAGATCCTAAAGCATGAATAATAATGTTTTAACAAAAATATCCATTTCAATAATAGGTAAAATCTGACTTTATTTTTGTAAAAATTCATATAAATATTTGCTTCCGCGCCCGAATTTTATAATTTTTCATCATATTTTAGCTAAAAGAAGATATTGCAACAACAAAATTGCTATTTCAAGTGTGGTAGGTATTCTAGAATCCAGTCCATGTAGCTTACAATATGCAACGTATAGGTAAAATCTGACATTATTTTTGTAAAAAATCATATAAATATTTGCTTCCGTGCCCGAATTTTATAATTCTTTATCATATTTTAGTTAAAAGTAAACATTGCAACAAGAAAATTGCTATTTCAAGTGTGGTAGATATTCTAGAATCCAGCCCATGTAGCTTACAATATACAACGTATTTATCAAGAATAGGTAAAATCTGACTTTGTTTTTGTAAAAAATCGTATAAATATTTGCTTCCGCGCCCGAATTTTATAATTCTGCGTCATATTTCAGCTAAAAGAAAACATTGCAACAAGAAAATTGCTATTTCAAAAGTGGTAGGTATTCTAGAATCCAGCTCATGTAGCTTACAATATATAACGTATTCATCAAGAATAGGTAAAATCTGACTTTATTTTTGTAACAAATCATATAAATATTAGCTTTCGCGCCCGAATTTTATAATTCTTTATCATATATTAGCTAAAGAAAACATTGCAACAAGATACTTGCTATTTTAAATTTGGTAGGTATTCTAGAATCCAGCCCATGTAGCTTACAATATACAACGTATCATCAAGAATAGGTAAAATCTGACTTTATTTTTGTAAAATATCATATGAATATTTGCTTCCGCGCCCGGATTTTGTAATTCTTCATCATATTTTAGCTAAAAGAAAACATTACAACAAGAAAATTGATATTTCAAGTGTGGTATGTTTTCTAGAATCCTGCCTATGTAGCTTACAATATACAACGTATTCATCAAGACTAGGTAAAATCTGACTTTATTTTTGTGAAAAATCATGTATATATTTGTTTTCGCGCCCGAATTTTATAATTCTTCATCATATTTTAGCAAAAAGAAAACATTGCAACAATAAAATTGCTATTTCAACTGTGGTAGTTATTTTAGAATCCAGCCCATGTAGCTTACATTATACAACGTATTCGTCAAGAATAGGTAAAATCTGACTTTATTTTGTGTAAAAAATCATATTAATATTTGCTTCTGTACCCGAATTTTATAATACTTCATCATATTTTAGCTAAAAGAAAAAATTGCAACTAGAAAATTGCTATTTCAAGTGTGGTAGGTATTCTAGACTCCAGCCCATGCAGCTTACAATATACAACGTATTCATCACGAATAGGTAAAATCTGACATAATATTTGTAAAATATCATATAAATATTTGCTTCCGCGCCCGAATTTTATAATTCTTCATCATATTTTAGCTAAAAGAAAACATTGCAACAAGAAAATTGCTATTTCAATTGGGGTAGGTATTTTAGAATCCAGCCCTTGTAGCTATCAATATAAAACGTATTCATTAAAATGACACCCGAAAATTGAATATTTATTATTTGATTCGTACTAAGTTTTGGTCACTTTTGCATGTCCAATGCTTAAAACCATCCGTAGTATAGATCCAAAAGCATGAATATGAATGTTTTAACAAAAATTTTCATTTCAAGAATAGGTAAAATCTGACTTTATTTTTGTAAAAAATCATATAAATATTTGCATCCACGCCCAAATTTTTAAAATTTTTCATTATATTTTAGCTAAAAGAAAACATTGCAACAAGAAAATTTCTATTTCAAGTGTGGTAGGTATTCTAGAATCCAGCCCATGTAACTTACAATATACAACGTGTTCATTAAAATGACACCCGAAAATTTAATGTTTATTATCTGATTGGTACCACATATTGGTCTCTTTTGCATGTCCAATGTTTAAAACCATCCATAGTATAGATCCTAAAGCATGAATATGAATATTTTAACAAAAATATCCATTTCAAGAATAGGTAAAATTTGATTTTATTTTTGTAAAAAATCATGTAAATATTTGCTTTCGCGCCAGAACAAGAAAATTGTTATTTCAAGTGTGGTACGTATTCTAGAATCCAGCCCATGTAGCTTACAATATACAACGTATTCATCAAGAATAGGGAAAATCTGACTTTATTTTTTAAAAAAATCGTATAAATATTTGCTTCCGCGCCCGAATTTTTTAATTCTTCATCATATTTTAGCTGAAAGAAAACATTGCAACAAGAAAATTGCTATTTCAAATGTAGTAGGTATTCTAGAATCCAGCTCATGTAGCTTACAATATAAAAAAAATCATATAAATATTTGCTTCCGCGCCCGAATTTTATAATTCTTCATGATATTTTAGCTAAAAGAAAACATTGCAACAAGAAAATTGCTATTTCAAAAGTGGTAGGTATTCTAGAGTCCAGCCCATGTAGCTTACAAAATACAACGTATTCATCAAGAAAATGTAAATTCTGACTTTATTTTTGTAAGAAATCATATAAATATTTGCTTCCGTGCCCGAATTTTATAATTCTTCATCATATTTTAGCTAAAAGAAAACATTGCAACAAGAAAATTGCTATTTTAGGAGTGGTAGGTATTCTAGAATCCAGCCCATATAGCTTACAATATACAACATATTTATCAAGAATAGGTAAAATCTGACATTATTTTTGTAAAAAATCATATAAATATTTGCTTCCGCGCCCAAATTTTATAATTATTTTTCATATTTTAACTAAAAGAAAACATTGCAACAAGAATATTGCTATTTTAAGTATGGTAGATATTCTAGAATCCAGCCCATGTTGCTTACAATATACAATGTATTCACTAAAATGTCACCCGAAAATTGAATGTTTTTTATATGATTGGTACCACGTTTTGGTCACTTTTGCATGTCCAATGCTTAAAACCATCCATTGTATAGATACTAAAGCATGAATATGAATGTTTTAACAAAAATATCCATTTCAAGAATAGGTAAAATCTGACTTTATTTTTGTAAAAAATTATATACTAATTTGCTTTCGCGCTCGAATTTAATAATTCTTTATCAAATTGCTATTTCAAGTGTGGTAGGTATTCTAGAATTCAGGCCATGTAGCTTACAATATACAACGTATTCATTAAAATTACACCCGAAAATTGAATGTTTATTATCTGATTGGTACTACGTTTTGGTCACATGCAAAAGTTATTCATTTTAATGAATACGTTGTATATTGTAATCTACATGGGCTGGATTCTAGAATACCTACCACACTTGAGTAGGTATGGGGGGCGATTGAGCCTGGGAAAATTTTGCCAACCGTGGGAACTATTTGGCATCTCTTGATCCCCAAATTTCGGGGGTTTGGCCGACCTTAATTTGCATACCGTGGTGTTTGGCTTACCCTAATTTGCATACCGCGAAGTACGGCCCACCCCCGAAATTTTGGGGGTTTGGCCCACCCTAATTTGCATACCGAGGGTGTTTGGCCCACCCTAATTTCCATACCGTGAAGTATGTCCCACCTCATTTTGGGGTAATTTGAATACCATAATTTGTGGGATTTGCATACCGTAATTTTAGGTGTTTGGCCCACCCTTATTTGAATTTTGAAATTTGCATACGGTAATTTGCGTAATTTTGGGATTTGGCCAACCCTAAATTTCATATCGTAATCTGCGTACCATAATTTGCCTATGGGAATTTGCGTAATTTTGGAGTTTGGCATACCCGTGGGAAAATTTGAATACCGAAAAAATCTGCATAACTTAATTTGAATACCGTAATTTGCATACCGTAATATGTATACGGTAATTTGCATAATTTTGAGGTTTGGCCCACCCTAGTTTAGTAATTTTGCATACGTTAATTTTATATTATAATATTTTCATCATCAAACTAGGGCAATAATAGTACATAATCAGCAAAGGTTGGGCAATAGTAGTTGTTGACGTCATGCTCTATTAATATTGAAATAAATGAAATAATACATTATCATCACATTAAACTAGGACAATATTAGTTGCTGACATTGTACTTTAGTAATATTACAATGAATGAAATCATCGAACTAAACAAGGGCAATAACATTACGTTTTGAAATATTCACCATTGCTGAAAACAGGGTTTTTACAGTAAAATTAAATAGTAAATTATCAGCCAATTGGGGCAATAATGTTGTGCTATTGATTCCAGTACCGTAATTTGCATACGGTAATTTGCGTAATTTTAGGGTTTGGCCTGCCCTAATTTTACATACCGTTATTTGCACGGGTTTGGTCCGCCCTAATTTACTAATTTTTGCATGAAAATTTACATACCGTGGGAGCCTGTCTTCTCCTTTGATGCCACCGACCACGTTGTGCGATATAAATAAAAACCACTCCCGCACTTCCTCTGTCGGATTCCAAATCCTGACATCCTTTCAACACGAAACAAAATTATGAATAAGACAAGTTGTCAACAACGGGCTCCTGTGGAGAGGGGGAGGTGCAAAACCTTGCAGAACTTGCAGGTCAGTGTCTTACTAAGGTACACGTGCAAGTTGCACCTGCGTAACTATCTAGACATAGGGGGTGAATGTTCAGAATTGATACAGGTGTGCAAGGTCAGTTTCTGTTTGTGATGCTGTGTCAACAACCTAGCCGGAGGCTTGACTTATAGGTCAGTGTCTTACTAAGGTACACGTGCAAGTTGCACCTTTCTTTACAGATAGGTTGAATGATACACATGTGAGCAATGTCGGTTTCTGCTTGTGATGCTGTGCAACAGACTAGTCGGAGTGTCTTACTAGGCAGACTGCATCTGCTGCGAGCAAGGTCAGTTTCTGCTTGCGGTGCTGTGTCGACACCCTGGCCGGAGATTCACTAGACAATAAAAAATAGTACCGGATCAGCAATAAATTCCGTAGAAGTGGGGGATCGCGCGCCTATTATAATTACCAGCATTGTGCACACGAATAGTCATTCTTTTAACCGAAGAAGAATAGACCGATCGACGCTACAAAAATGTTTATTGTAGGGGCTAGTGGGAACTGGGATGAGTGCTCTGATGTGAGTTCGCTCGTGTATATTCAAGAACGGTGAGTTAATGTAAATTTATTATAATAATAATAGTACTATTTTTCATATTTTTACAAAATGTCCAGCAGATGGGTCTCGCATCTTGCCCCAGCAACCACTGAAAATTTGGGCCAGTGTTCCGCTGTGAGTCCGCTCGTGGACATTCAAACAAAGAAGAATAGACCGATGAACGCTACGAAAATGTTTGTTGTAGAGGCTAGTGAGAACTGGGATGACTGTTCCGCTGTGAGTCCGCTCGTATATATTCGAGAACGGTGAGTTAATGTAAATTTATTATAATAATAATAGTACTATTTTTCATATTTTTACAGAATGTTCAGCAGATGGGTCTCGCATCTTGCCTTAGCAACCACTGAAAATTTGGGCGAGTGTTCCGCTGTGAGTCCGCTCGCGGACATTCAAACGAAGAAGAATAGACCGATCAACGCTACGAAAATGTTTGTTGTAGAGGCTAGTGAAAACTGGGATGACTGTTCCGCTGTGAGTCCGCTCGTGTATATTCGAGAACGGTGAGTTAATGTACATTTATTATAATAATAATAGTACTATTTTTCATATTTTTACAGAATGTCCAGCAGATGGGTCTCGCATCTTGCCTTAGCAACCACTGAAAATTCGGGCGAGTGTTCCGCTGTCAGTCCGCTCGTGGACATTCAAACGAAGAAGAATAGACCGATCGACGCTACGAAAATTTTTGTTGTAGAGGCTAGTGAGAACTGGGATGACTGGTCCGCTGTGAGTCCGCTCGAGTATATTCGAGAACGGTGAGTTAATGTAAATTTATTATAATAATAGTACTATTTTTCATTTTTTTCCAGCAGACCGGTCTCGTACGTGTTGCACCCGAAAATTGCAGCAGCAGCCTTCTTAATAACTCCAGCGCTGTTGGTTCAAGATTAATTATAAAAAGTCTTCCTTTAGATATGTATAAACCAAGTAGAAAAGACAAAAAGCAATTTAGGAACCAGGAACGACAGCGCTGGAATGAGATAAAAAAATTACAATCAGAAAATTAGTTGCAACTCCAGCCCCATTTCTAATTTTGTAAACCAGATCAAATTAGTAGTAGATATTATTTATAACATGTAATTTTAACTGTGTTTGTAAGCTGTGTAATTTTTAATACATATGTTATATTCTTTAAATTTGTCTCTTGCTTCATATCCCCTCGTTATTCCTTGTTGATTTTAAGCTAATTTTCCTTATTTCCTAGTAATACATAACTTGATGATAGCGATTATCTCCGTATGTTCTTGAAAATTTTTCAAAACAGATCAAATTCCTAATATTTGGCATGACTAATTATTACAAGCAAAACAGCTTTGCAAGAAAACAGCTGTAAATTCGTAATGTGTAAAGATAGGTTCACATAATCGATTATAATAAGACAATTGAAATTGAATGTACAACATTACCCAATGATTATTTTTAATATCCAATTTCAAATTATCATATCTGAGTACGCATGCGTATATTTTACTTCTATTCATACACACAGCTACAATTACAAACATTACACGCTGGGGTAGACATTCTTTATGTAATCTTCAAACCACAAGGTTGTTCTTTGTTAAATTAAAAATGGATATCGATAAAACTAAACTTTCTATTTTAAGCACGTTAATTTCGCGCGCTTTAATTAATGAAAATTATTACGAGGCTTGTTTACCGGCTGAATTCATATTTTGTGATGAGGCTAAAAAGTTGGGATTCACCCCGGAAATCATTATGGGGCATCAGGTGCATTATTATCAACCATTTCCTGGACTTCATTTTCGTGTAAAAGTTAATGAGGAACTATACGACCCTAATCTACAAGTACTACAAACATACTGCGATTTAGATCCCAAATATTTTAAATTTACCTCTTCTGAGATTCAATTACCTCCAAGAAATGAAGATGAATTTCGAATGATTGAGTACTATAATAAGTATAAACAATCGCAGAGTTCTCACGAATATTTTAATGAAAGCGACGTACCGCAAATTTTACTCAAAATAAGAAAAAATGTACAACGTAGAGTTAAGAAGTTGTTAAGGAAATAGTGACGCGAGGTGCGTGAACGACAATATAACACAATTTAACCAGCAGTATATAATTTTTTTTTCTATTTTAAAGTTTTACCTCCTTTTCGACAAGTGTTCTTGTAAAAGAAACACACCTGTGAAACAATCGTTGCTGAGGCGACAACAACAATTAGAAGAAAAACAACAACAACAATTGGAACTACAATCAGTAGGACAACAGCGGCGGTGGCGAGAACAAAATGAAGAAATTTTGAATGTTCTTGTAGAAAAAATTTGTAATTGTGCTATATGTGCCTTAATAAAACAAAACATATTTTTCAAACATAAATGGTTGTAGAATATATTGTGTTTGTTACAATTATTTGTATTATTGTGTCTGTACATAAATAGTAATAAAACATCTTAATCTCAAAATTATTCATTCGAAAATTAAATTTTCATACAACATTTTATTTTTTCTGGAGTATTCTAGTTGTTGATGTTATATTATAGCAATATTTCAATAACGAATCATCATCAAACTAGGATAATAATAGTACATAATCAGCAAATTAAAGTTAGGTGTAATAGTAGTTGTTGACGTCATACTCTAGTAATATTGAAATAATACATTATCATCGAATTAAACTAGGGCAATAGTAGTATAAAGTAAATTATCAACCAATTACAATTAGGGCAATAATGTTGTGCTATTGATCTAATTACCAGTACCGGACTTGTAAAAATCGTAACACAGTGGCGCTACATAGGAAATTCTCCTGATTTCATTCAACGACGCCAGTCCACTTCTGGTAGTTATTATTACATAACCGTCAATAAATTTTGCTTACACTAATAAAAATTTAATTTAAATAGCGGTGGTGGTTGTTGTAATTTACCATATCTAAGCTTCAACTTAATAGCATTAGTGGTGTTTGCTGTAAATTGGTGTATTTAAACTTTCAACTCAATAAAGTTTGAAAATGTGCTTCTGCAGTAGTAAGATGGTAAAATATATAGTTTTTTGCTATCTTATTCTAATTGGTGATAGTGTTAAATGCGACACCGACGAGTCGTTTTTAAACCGTGTGGATGAAGTTGAAGATGACGGGTTATTTTTGGATCGTGTGGAATTTTTGGAAATATATGGATATTTGAAGGTGGTAGATAACGAAATAGTAAGCCTTAATCCATCATCGGCAAAATATCGAGAGGCTATTTCACTCTTTCAAGAATACCATGGTTTGGAGCAAACAGGTGCGGTAAATAGTGAAACATTAGAACTGATGCAGTGTTCAAGATGTGCGGTATCTGATATACCCCGTGGACTACATCATCAACATCATCAATACAGATAGAACGCCCCCGTTGTAACATGGGACTTTATAGGCGGAGATAGTAACCAGGTTCACATTGCAAAGGAAGCATTTTACGTTTGGGAGCAACATGCAAATATTACCTTTCAACACGCACCAAATTATAAAAGTAATTATTTAAATAGAGAGTTTATACAGGGTCAGTACTGTCCAAACATTTTAATTTCTCTTAGTAGAAGAATACATCATTCGTACTATGATGGTAAAATATGTTCTTCGTTGTTTGAAAATCTTTCACCGGTGTTGGGGCACGCATATTCACCAACTAGATTCAGTACGTCAGTAGACATTCATATGAATGCTAATCGTAACTGGAATTATAAGCATCACAAGACCCTGCTGATGAAGGAGATAGTTTTTTTGAAGTTCTTGTGCATGAGATTGGGCATTCGTTGGGGTTGATGCATTCTGGAGTAAAAACAGCTATTATGTATCCATATAGCAGAAATTCATATTTCAAAAATTTATCACAATTTACTCTGAATGCAGACGATATCTTCGCCATACAAAAACTGTATGGAAAAAAAATAAAACAACCTCCAACAACAACACCAGACATAACGAATAACGATGATAAAAATTCACCAACTGTTACGGTAAACGATTATGGAGCAGAATTGTGCAATTTTGATAAAATATCAAAGTTTTTAGTTGTTGACGATAAATTGTTAATTTTTTCAGATAAAAGAGTTTGGGTAAAAAGTTTGTTGTTGTCGGGGGATAAAATATCCAAACCATATTTTCTAAATAATTTGCTTCCATTTTTACCAGCCGAATTTGAAAATATATCTGGGGTATACCGCCGTTCAGACGATCATATTGTACTAATAATAAAAGATAATTTTTACGAAATTGTTATAGATGAAAATATTGTTTTAAAAAAAAATGATAATTTTTTGGATATTCAGTGGCCTTTATTTAAACTCCACAGAAATTCTTACAATTTTAACAATGAAATACACAATATTATAGGTGCACTGAGAACCAATTCGGGGAAAAATTATATTTTTTATGATTTGAGTAATTTTGTTGAGTTAAATGAATGTAATAATAGAATTATTAGGTATGGCGTAATAAATTCAGAATTTCCAGGTATACCACAGTATATTGACGGTGCATGCCAGTACATGGATGGAAACATATATTTTTTCAGAGATAATATTACGTATAAATACCGCGAGAATTTAAAATTACTTTTAAATGTTGCACCTTTCAATCTATCAATCTTTGGCATAAATTGTTAAAATTTAAATCTATTACAACAACTAAAAAATTTGTTTATAGAAAATTTGAGAAACAAAAATTAAGAATGGTGAATTTTTATATTTTCGGTGACACAAATGTCAACAACTGTGAGAAAATTTTATCCAGCTAGAGAGAGAGAGAGAGAGATGTTGTTTGAAATGAGATTTATTAACACAAACGAAGTGAAGATATGTGATAAGTGGTAGTGAAATAATAATATTAAATCTAAATTTGTGCAAAAACAATAACGTGTTATTGATAAACTTCGCAGAACCAATCAGCAGCTCGAAAGCAGTCAGGCCACATCTCTATGCCATCTCTTTCTACATCGCAGAACCAATCAGCCACTCGAGGACAGTCAAGCCACATCTCCATGTTATCTCTTTCTACGTCGCAGAACCAATCAACCGGCAGTGAGGCTGAATCTCTGGGTCATCTCTTTCCTTTCATGTCTTTAATTTAACTATATAGTTCTTGTCTGTTGCATATGTTTAACAAAAAAAAATTGTTTAAGAAAAACTAGACTCACGTGAAAATATAATTGTTTATATATAAAATAGTAATATATGACTGTGTGTGTGTGTGATAATAATTATACTAGATATGTTAATAAAATTGTATGTATAATATTTGACTGTAGTATAATAATAATACCATGGTTTGTTAATAAAATTACTATTTATGAATTTTTAGTTGTTCTTTACAAAAGTTTTGCTGACGTGTACTGGATATGTTAATAAAATTGTATGTATAATATTTGACTGTAGTATAATAATACCATAATTTGTTAATAAAATTACTATTTATGAATTTTTAGTTGTTCCTTACAAAAGTTTTGCTGACGTGTGTCGTCGTTGTTATGCTGACTCGATACTGGGTCATCGTCACCTCCTTTTGCTCTACGTCAGCGTTATGATGACCAGGGTCAGGCCAGTCATTGATGAATAGCGAGTAGAATTTAAATTATACCTCGCCCTCAGTATCAGAGCTGATTATGACAAACTGCTACTTATTAGAAACAGAACAGCTTTACAACAGCTTTACAATAGCATAGTTGTTTATCTGTAATTGGATCTGTCTTTTATCTGGTAATGAGCTGTTTTTCTGTTATTGAATCAGTTTTTTATCTGTTTCTATAAATAACACCCCTGTTTTTTATCTGGTCATAAACAATTTATCTGTTTTCACAAATAACAGTTTTGTTAGGGAAATGCTCTCGCGATATGGGGTGGAACAGCGAGTAGAATTTAAATTATACCACGGATTTAGCAACCAAACTCTTTATCTTTAGAAACAGAACTGCGCCATCAGTATCAGAGCTGATTATGACAAACTGCTACTTATTAGAAACAGAACAGCTTTACAACAGCATAGTTGTTTATCTGTAATTGGATCTGTTTTTTATCTGGTAATAAGCTGTTTTCCTGTTATTGAATCAGTTTTTTACCTGTTTCTATATATATATATATATATATATATATATATATATATATATATATATATATATATATATCACCTCTGTTTTTTATCTGGTCATGAACAATTTATAGGGAAATGCTCTCGCGGGATGGGCACCTCGGGTATATACAAGAATTGATTGTAATTTGACACACACACACAAAGACTGGTATGAGTAGGTTTTCTTACAAGTAAAAGACAACATCAATTTAATACATTTATTGACATATAAATATTACATATACATATCCAAAGTATTATGAGTTAAAACAGCAACCATGTGAAAGGGTGTCTGAAAAGACTAAAACAGCAACCTTATGAATGAGCATCTGAAAACATATCATCATGTGAAACTTAGTGCTAATATTATTTACTTGATAGACGTTTTACTCGTTTATCTAAAATAAACTATTCTAACAAAAATATGTTGTTGTTATATTATACCAGAAGAAAGATACTCGCTAATTTTGAATTTAACACGGTAAACGCCATGTCAACATCTCGTTGGGGCGCACGGTAAATATATAATTAACATTTTGTTAAATTAATAAAAAGTTAGTAATTGCTATTATTTAGCTTTTTTGTATCCATATGGAACAGAATCATATTGATCAAATTTTCGTTTACATGAGGTCGGCTTAAATTCTTTTGTTTCACTTCGTGAGATAACCTCATGTATTTTTATTCTTCGAATGGTTTTGAATGCTATTTTTCTAGGTTTCATTTTTTCATTGTCAATAATCATCCCTTTAAGCGTACTAAAATTAACATCTTTTTCCACCTCGTGATTTATACAAATTCCCTTTACTTTACAAATTTCAGTATATTTATTTTTTGTTGGTGAATAAACTATGTAACCGTACTTTTTCGGCCCGCCAGAGGCAAATTGTGTAATGTAACTCCCGGGTCCATAACTGGTCAATTCATTCGTCATGTCACCGATACAATTTCCCAATACAGGGTCAACATCTCCTGGTTTGGAAATAAATATTACCGAATCTGTATCGTAGTACAATACCCTTTCTCCAAGTTGCTCAAGATAACTACAATTTTAAACGAGCTTGTGTTGTGGTGTAGGCGGCTAAGCACACATTTACTGTTGGTAGAACGTCGCATGTTTCTTTAGTATATTCATAATTAATTACAACGGTATTATCATTAACTGGAAGCACGGTATTAACTACAATTGTCGGGTCAGTCATCATTTTAAAAAATTCATCGGGTCTATTTATTATTTTTGTTTTTAGCTGATTTTCTCGTTGCCCCAATTTTCCCCAAAATGAGTTAAGTATTAATTTCGCTAGAGCTCTTAAGCCAGGGTTTTCAAAAATTTCTGTGTACACTAAACGTAGACCCTCCTGTTTGAAAAAATCTTTAATATATGCATTTTTTTGTTCCTCTGTGTCGCAATCTTGCGGCCACCCCGATGCCTGTTGTTTAATTTTTATAAATTGATTCATCATCTCTGTAAACAACCCCATGATATTCTTTTCTTTGTTATACTGTTCAACCTTAAATTTCCAAATTTCATGAACCTTAAGCAATTGATATCCCATCTCCTGTGCTTTTACAACTTCATCTATAACCCAAGTTCCGGTTATAGCTCTCTCTAAATCATTGTGTGAACAATCACCCGTATTAAAATTTTTTGCACAAGCATGGCAGAGTGCAAACATTAATTTATTATTTATTTTTACCGGTAATACAGGATGGTATAAATTTTGAGGTGGCAAAAGCACGCATTTAATTATGCCGTCAAGACCAGAAATATTTTTTGAACATTCATCCCCTAGGAGCACTACAAAGTGACCCACAGGATATTTTCCATATTTACAAATATAAGGATATAGTGAGCAAATATCGATGTAGTGAATTTTTTCGCCATCCTTACATTTATAATAAGTTTTATTAAAACGCGTCACGCGGATTAAGCGGTATATTAGTAAGCAGGGTCGATGTATTAGTAAAATTTTCAATTTCGGGGTTAGTCTGCATTTCTCGTCTAAAATCACACTCCCACATTTCCACAACCTCGTAACCAAGTGTTTTAAGTCTCAGGATGTCTATGGTAATAACACCCGTGAAATTCAAAAACCTGGTTTAATTGTTCACAATAGCCATCAACTTTTAACCCCCCTAATCTAACTTCTTTTTGTTTAGCCGAGTGTAATATATTTACCCCACGAATGTGTTCCTCCCACGCAAGCCATTGTGTTGCTATTTTAGATTGTATGTCACGATTGCGATAACCGTTTTTAGGTATTATACCGATTGCATTTGGTTTTAAGAAATTGCGCCTGTACACTTTGTTGCACGACGACGCAATAGTACACGCCTCGGTAAACGGACATACATTACTTGTGGAAATCAATTGACCCCTAAACTTTAAACACGCCTGAGTGAGAATTTCCACATCAGAGATACAGTATTCGACTATATCACGTTGCATATCGAACTCGGGGTTCTTATGCTCTTCATACCATTCTAAAAAATTTGTTCTTTCTATGTCTTTCATTGTGTTTGGACTGTAGTACTCTACAGCAGGTAATGGGCCAACGTAATTTTTATTTTCCAACGTGTTAAATAAATGAGGAAAATAACCCTTTTTAAAATTATGTCCCAACCCAAATGCTTTAGGTAATTTGGCTAGTGCCATAGGAAAATAATTTAAAGAATCGAGAAATTTTACATTTCCCAAAACCATGGATATAATTTTCGTGCCACGCATTATTAATTAAGGTATTAATGAGGTTTTTGTTAAAATATAATTCAAAATAAACTGATGATCGAACGCTTGGCCGTTATGAGCTATGACTACAATATGTTTAAATTTTTTACGTAGTGTTAATAAATGAAGCATAAACCTTTCAACGACGTTGTCTTTTATGGTCTGCACTTTAATACCACAATTTTTGCAAACGAATAACTTTTTTTCATTTATGCATTTATCACAACATTGTTTAAAAACACAAAGATTGGGTTCGTGCTCGATTGTATGGTCATCAATTATTTTCTCTTGCCGCGTTTTCAAATCAAAAAATATAAACAAAAAGTCTTTAGTTTTAGGTGAACCCGTATCAGGCTGCATGTAACACAAGTGATCTTGAGATTGATGAGTCATGCAAATTTTACAGTATATTTCACCGCATGTGTGTTTTCTATTATTTCTAATTGTTTTCAAACAGATAGTACAACAAACAATTTCGCTACAGATAGTATTTTTACCCAGAGAATTTGGTTTAGTGTGATTTTGAGGGCACTGTGTACTTTTGAACCAGCGATTGCAATCGGTGCATTTTATTTTTATGTCTGTCTGACATGGTGGAGATTGTTGGCAGGCATAACACGTACCACCGCACCTGTGCCGATTTTTAGTGTTGTAGGGTACATGACACTTTTCGCGATAGTAACTACAGCAAAATGCTGCAGTCAACGATTTTATAACGTTGGAATGCCCTTTGTTATAGAGAAGATTCAAAGTACACTTCGCCTCACCTCCTTCAAATACAACGTCTTTACCCTTGCCACCAAACTCGTATACACATATTTTGTAAGTGTCACCGAAATACCGCTGGAACTGATGTAGTTCGGGTATTCCGGCTCCATCATCAGGAATACTTACCTCAGCATCTTCCGCAAGTTTAATAGCTCTCTTCAATTGCAGCTTACCAATATCCTTCCGCACTTTAGTAAAATCGACGTCTTTTCCAGCATTTGCAATAGCCACAACTAATGCTCGGGGTAAACACAAATTGTCTTTGTTCTGAATACTAATTATACTTCGACGCATACCACATTCTTCGTTAAATGTGTTGTATTTGTTTGATCGTTTTCCCGTTCCTTTGGGAATGCGTACAGTTGTTACGCCTAAAATGAAGTATTTTACTAATACCACTACAAAGTTGGTGTGTATTTTTAATAAAATCAAAATTACAGAGTATTTACATCTGGGTGTAAAATAATATTTCGTAATACGTATCGCTAAATATTATTACCTAGACAGAAGGTGTCGGTATTCAGTCCTACAGAATTAGATTGAAATATTCCGCTAAGCACTTGCCACTCATCATCAATAGACACTTCAGACGCATCGCTAAAATTTTTCCATCCTTGACCCCTCTTGAAATCATTGCTACAGAATGTAAATCCTACTTTATCAGATGGATCTACATCTTGCGTAGCATGTATTATTACATCTGTTATAGCTTCTCGCACCCATTTAACAGGGTCTTTACCTTGTAAAATAGGTTTAATATTAAACTCGATAGTTCTTCCTTGTAAATTAAAACGTTTAACTTTCTTCTTGTAATCTTTAATTACAATAAATTTTTCCATTTTAAAAATGTTTGGTGAACTTTCTACTTTCAAGATTAAGTGAAGAATGACCGGCCTAGGATGTGTGATGTCTGTAATTATAGTAGACGTGTAAGTAGTGACCTTCTTCTTTTTCTTCTCTCTCCATCATCAAGCACATATGCCACCTGCACACCTGGTGGTTGCACGTGTGGTTTGGTGAGGCACTGACCTATAAGTCAAGGTTCCGGCTAGGTTGTTGACACAGCATCACAAACAGAAACTGACCTTGCACAACTGTATAAATTCTGAACATTCATTCCCTATGTCTAGACAGTTACGCAGTTGCAACTTGCACATGTACCTTAGTAAGACACTGACCTGCAAGTTCTGCAAGGTCTCGCACCTCCCCCTCTCCACAGGAGCCCGTTGTTGACAACTTGTCTTATTCATAATTTTGTTTCGTGTTGAAAGGATGTCAGGATTTGGAATCCGACAGAGGAAGTGCGGGAGTGGTTTTTATTTATATCGCACAACGTGGTCGGTGGCATCAAAGGAGAAGACAGGCTCCCACGGTATGTAAATTTTCATGCAAAAATTAGTAAATTAGGGCGGACCAAACCCGTGCAAATAACGGTATGTAAAATTAGGGCAGGCCAAACCCTAAAATTACGCAAATTACCGTATGCAAATTACGGTACTGGAATCAATAGCACAACATTATTGCCCCAATTGGCTGATAATTTACTATTTAATTTTACTGTAAAAACCCTGTTTTCAACAATGGTGAATATTTCAAAACGTAATGTTATTGCCCTAGTTTAGTTCGATGATTTCATTCATTGTAATATTACTAAAGTACAACGTCAGCAACTAATATTGTCCTAGTTTAATGTGATGATAATGTATTATTTCATTTATTTTAACATTAATAGAGCATGACGTCAACAACTACTATTGCCCTACCTTTGCTGATTATGTACTATTATTGCCCTAGTTTGATGATGAAAATATTATAATATAAAATCAACGTATGCAAAATTACTAAATTAGGTTGGGCCAAACCTCAAAATTATGCAAATTACCGTATACATATTACGGTATGCAAATTACGGTATTCAAATTAAGTTATGCAGATTTTTTCCCACGGTATGCAAATTACGGTATTCAAATTTTCCCACGGGTATGCCAAACCCCAAAATTACGCAAATTCCCGTAGGCAAATTATGGTACGCAGATTACGATATGCAATTTAAGGTTGGCCAAATTCCAAAATTACGCAAATTACCGTATACAAATTACAAAATTCTAATTAGGGTGGGCCAAACATCTAAAATTACGGTATGCAAATCACAGTATGCAAACTACGGTATGCAAATTATAGTATTCAAATAAGGGTGGGCCAAACCCCAAAATTTCGGAGGTGGGCCATACTTCACGGTATGCAAATTAGGGTGGGCCAAATATCCTCGGTATGCAAATTAGGGTGAACAAACCCCCAAAATTTCGGGGGTGGGCCGTACTTCGCGGTATGCAAATTAGGGTGGGCCAAACACAACGTTATGAAAATTAGGGTAGGCCAAACCTCCAAAATTTGGGCGGTGGGCCAAACCCCTTGCGAAGGTGGGCCAAACCCCCAAAATTTTGGGGGTAAGCCAAACCCCCCGAAATTTTGGGATCAAAGGATGCCGCCAAGTTCCCACGGTCGGCAAAATTTTCCCAGGCTCAATCGCCCCCATACCTACTCACTTGAATTACCAATTTATTTGTTGCAATGTTTTCTTTTGGCTAAAATATGATGAAGAATTATAAAATTCGGGCGAGGAAGCAAATATTTATATGATTTTTTACAAAAACAAAGTCAGATTTTGCCTATTCGTGAAATGGATATTTTTGTTAAAACATTCATATTCATGCTCTGGGATATATACTATGGATGGTTTTAGCATTAGACATGCAAAAGTGACCAGAACGTGGTACCAATCAGATAAGAAACATTTAATTTTCGGGGGTCATTTTATTGAATACGTTGTACATTGTAAGCTACCTACATGAGCTGGATTGTAAAAAACCTACCACACTTGAAATAGCAATTTTCTTGTTACAATGTTTTCTTTTAGCTAAAATATGATGAAGAATTATAAAATTCGGGCGCGGAAGCAAATATTTATATGATTTTTTACAAAAATAAAGTCAGATTTTACCTATTCTTGAAATGGATATTTTTGTTTAAACATTCATATTTATGCTTGAGGATCTATACTATAGATGGTTTTAGCATTGGACATGCAAAAGTGACCAAAACGTGGTACAAATCAAATAAGAAACATTTAATATTCAGGTGTCATTTTAATGAATACGTTGTATATTATAAGCTACATGGGCTCGATTCTAGAATACCTACCACAGATAAAATAGCAATTTTCTTGTTGCAATGTTTTCTTTTATCAAAAATATGATGAAGAATTATAAAATTCGGGCGCGGAAGCAAATTTTTATATGATCTTTTACAAAAATAAAGTCAGATTTTACCTATTCTTGAAATGGAGGTTTTTGTTAAAACATTCATATTCATGCTCTAGGATCTATATTATGGATGGTTTTAGCATTGGACATGCAAAAGTGACCAAAACGTGGTACCAATCAGATAATAAACATTCAATTTTCGGGTGTCACTTTTATGAATACGTTGTATATTGTAAGCTACATGGGCTGGATTCTAGAATTACTACCACACTTGAAATAGCAATTTTCTTGTTGCAATGTTCTCTTTTAGCTAAATTATGAAGAAGTATTATAAAAATCGGGCGCGGAAGCAAGTATTTATATGATTTTTTACAAAAATAAAGTTAGATTTTACCTATTCTTGAAATGGATAATTTTGTTAAAACATTCATATTCATGCTTTAGGATCTATACTATGGATGGTTTTAAGCATTAGACATGCAAAAGTGACCAAAACGTGATACCATTTAGATAATAAACATTCAATTTTCGGGTGTCATTTCAATGAATACGTTTTATATTGTAAGCTACATGGTCTGGATTCTAAAATACCTACCACACTTAAAATAGCAATTTTCTTGTTGCAATGTTTTTTTTTAGCTAAAACATGATGAAGAATTATAAAATTCGGGCGCGGAAGCAAATATTTATATGATTTTTTTCAAAAATGATGTCAGATTTTACCTATATTTGAAATGGATATTTTTGTTAAAACATTCATATTCATGCTTTAGGATCTATACTATGGATGGATTTAAGAATTGGACATGCAAAAGTGACAAAAAAGTGGTACTAATAAGATAATAAACTTTCAATTTTCGGGTGTCATTTTAATGAATACGTTGTATATTGTAAGCTACATGGGCTGGATTCTAAAATACCTACCACACTTAAAATAGCAATTTTCTTGTTGCAATGTTTTCGTTTAGCTAAAATATGATGAAGAATTATAAAATTCGGGCGCGTAAGCAAATATTTATATGATTTTTTACAAAAATAAATTTAGATTTTACCTATTTTTGAAATGGATATTTTTGTTAAAATATTCATATTCGTGCTTTGGGATCTATACTATTGATGGTTTTAAGCATTGGACATGCAAAAGTGACCAAAACGTGGTACCATTTAGATAATAAACATTTAATTTTCGGGTGTCATTTTAAGGAATACGTTGTATATTGTAAGCTACATGAGCTGGATTCTAGAATACCTACCACACTTAAAATAGCAATTTTCTTGTAGCAATGTTTTCTTTTAGCTAATATATGATAAAGAATTGTAAAATTTGGGCGCGAAAGCAAATATTTATATTATATTTTACAAAAATAAAGTAAGATTTTATCTATTCTTGAAATAGATATTTTTGTTATAACTTTCATATTCATGATTTAGTATCTATACTATGGATGGTTTTAAGCATTAGATATGCAAAAGTGACCAAAACGTGGTACCAATCAGATAATAATCATTAAATTTTCAGGTGTCAATTTATTGAATACGTTGTATATTGTAAGCTACATGGGCTGGATTCTAGAATACCACCCATACTTGAAATAGCAATTTTCTTGTTGCAATGTTTTCTTTTAGCTAAAATATGATAAAGAATATTAAAATTCGGACGCGGAAGCATTTATTTATATGATTTTTCACAAAAATAAAGTCAGATGTTACCTATTCTTGAAATGAATATATTTGTTAAAACTTTCATATTCATGCTTTACGATCTATACGATTGATGGTTTTAAGCGTTGGACATGCAAAAGTGACCAAAACGTGGTACCAATCAGATAATAAACATTTAATTTTCGGTTGTCATTTTAATGAATACGTTGTATATTGTAAGCTACATGGGCTGGATTCTAGAATACTTACCACACTTAAAATAGCAATCTTCTTGTTGCAATGTTTTCTTTTAGCTAATATATGATGAAGAATTATAAAATTCGGGAGCGGTAACAAATATTTATATGATTTTTTACAAAAATAAAGTCAGATTTTACCCATTCTTGAAATGGATATTTTTGTTAAAACATTCATATTCATGGTTTAGGATCTATACTATTGATGGGTTGAAGCATTGGACATGCAAAAGTCACCAAAACGTAGTGCTAATTAGATAATATACATTTAATTTTCGGGTGTCATTTCAATGAATACGTTGTATATTGTAAGCTACATGGCCTGGATTCTAGAATACCTACCACACTTGAAATAGCAATTTTTTTGTTGCAATGTTTTCTTTTAGCTAAAATATGAAGAAGAATTATAAAATTTGGGCGCGGAAACATATATTTATATGATTTATTTACAAAAATAAAGTCACATTTTACCTATTCTCAAAATGGATATTTTTGTTAAAATATTCATTTTAAGAAGACCAAAACGTGATACGATTTAGATAATAAACATTTAATTTTCGGGTGTCATTTTAATGAATACGTTGTATATTGTAAGCTACATGAGCTGGATTCTAGAATACCTACCACACCTAAAATAGCAATTTTCTTGTAGCAATGTTTTCTTTTAGCTAATATATGATAAAGAATTATGATATTCGGGCGCGGAAGCAAATATTTATATGATTTTTTACAAAAATAATGTCAGATTTTACCTATTCTTGAAATGTATATTTTTGTTAAAACAATCATATTCATGTTTTAGCTTCCATACTATGGATGGTTTTAGCATTGAAGATGCAAAAGTGTCCAAACAGTGATACCAATCAGATAATAAACATTAAATTTTCGGGTGTCATTTTAATGAATACGTTGTATATTGTAAGCTACTTGGGCTGGATTCTAGAATACCTGGCACACTTTAAAAAGCAATTTTCTTGTTGCAATGTTTTCTTTTAGCTAAAAGATGATAAAGAATTTTAAAATTTGGGCGCGGAAGCAAATATTTATATGATATTTTACAAAAATAAAGTCATATTTTACCTATTCTTGAAATGGATATTTTTGTTAAAACATTCATATTCATGCTTTAGGATCTATACTATGGATGGTTTTAAGCATTGGACATGCAAAAATGAACAAAAGGTGGTACGGATCAGTTAATAAACATTCAATTTTCGGGTGTCATTTTAATGAAAACGTTGTATAATGTAAACTACATTGGCTGCCTTCTAGAATACCTATCACACTTAAAATAGCAATCTTCTTGTTGCAATGTTTTCTTTTAGCTAAAATATGATAAAGAATTATAAAATTCGGGCGCGGTAACAAATATTTATATGATTTTTTACAGAAATAAAGTCAGATTTTACTCATTCTTGAAATGGATATTTTGTTAAAACATTCGTATTCATGTTTTAACTTCTATTCTATGGATGGTATTAGCAATGACCATGCAAAAGTGACTAATACGTGGTACTAATCAGATAATAAATATTTAATTTTTGGGTGTCATTTTAATGAATACGTTGTATATTGTAAGCTACATGGGCTGGATTCTAGAATACCTACCACACTTGAAATAGTAATTTTCTTGTTGTAATATTTTCTTTTAGCTAATATATGATGAAGAATTGTAAAATTCGGGCGCGAAAGCAAATATTTATATGATCTTTTATAAAAACAAAGTGAGATTTTACCTATTCTTGAAATAGATATTTTTGTTAAAACATTCATATTCATTCTTTTGGATCTATACTATAAATAGTTTTAGCATTGGACATGCAAAAGTGACCAAAACGTCGTACAAATCAAATAATAATTATTCAACATTCAGCTGTCATTTTAATAAATACGTTGTATATTGTAAGCTACATGGGCTGGATTCTAGAATACCCACCACACTCGAAATAGCAATTTTCTTGTTGCAATGATATCTAATTAGCTAAAATATGATAAAGAATTATAAAATTCTGGCGCGGAAGCAAATATTTATATGATTTTTTACAAAAATAATGTCAGATTTTACCTACATTTGAAATGGATATATTTGTTAAAACATTCATATTCATGCTTTAGGATCTATACTATGGATGGTTTAACATTGGACATGCAAAAGTGACCAAAACGTGGTACCAATCAGATAATAAACATTCAATTTTCGGGTGTCATTTTAATAAATACGTGTATATTGTAAGTTACTTGGATGGATTCTAGAATACCTACCACACTTGAAATAGCAATTTTTTGTTGCAATGTTTTCATTTAGCTAGAATATGATAAAGAAATATAAAGTTCGGGCGCGAAAGCAAATATTTATATGATCTTTTACAAAAATAAAGTCTGATTTTAACTATTATTGAAATGGATGTTTTTGTTAAAACATTCATATTCATGCTTTAGGATCTATATAATGGATGGTTTTAGCATTGGACATGCATAAGTGACCAAACCGTGGTACCAATCAGATAATAAACATTCAATTTTCGGGTGTCATTTTAATGAATACGTTGTATATTGTAAGCTACATGGGCTGGATTCTAGAATATCTACCACACTTGAAATAGCAATTATCTTGTTCTAATGTTTTCTTTTAGCTAAAATATAATGAAGAATTATAAAATTCCGGCGGGGAAGCAAATGTTTATATGATTTTTTACAAAAAAATAAAGTCAGATTGTACCTATTCCTGAAATGGATATGTTTGTTAAAACATTCATATTCATGGTTTTAGGATCAATACTATGGATGGTTTTAATCATTGGACATGCAAAAGTAACCAAAACGTGAAATCAATCAGATAATAAACATTCAATTTTTGGGTGTCAATTTAATGAATAATTTGTATATTGTAAGCTACCTACATTGGCTGGATTCTTGAATACATACCGCACTTGAAATAGTAATTTTCTTGTTGCAATGTTTTCTTTTATCTAAAATGTGATAAAGAATTATAAAATTCGGGCGCGGAAGCAAATAATTGTATGATTTTTTACAAAAATAAAGTCAGATTTTACCTATTCATGAAATGGATATTTTTGTTAAATATTTATATTCATGCTTTAGGGTCTATACTATAGATGGATTTAGCATTGGACATGCAAAAGTGACCAAAACGTAGTAACAATCAGATAATAAACATTCAATTTTCGGGTGTCATTTTAATGAATACGTTGTATATTGTTAGCTACCTACATGGGCTGGATTCTAGAATACCTACCACACTTGAAATAGCAATATTCTTGTTGCAATGTTTTCTTTTAGCTAAAATATGATAAAGAATTATATTATTCCGGCGCGGAAGCAAATATTTCTATGATTTTTTACAAAAATAAAGTCAGATTTTACCTATTCTTGAAATGGATATCTTTGTTAGAACATTCATATTCATGCTTTGGGATCTGTACTATGGATGGTTTTAAGAATTGGACATGCAAAAGTGACTAAATTGTGGTACCAAGCAGATAATAAACATTAAATTTTCGGGTGTCATTTTAATGAATACGTTGTATATTTTAAGCTACATGGGCTGGATTCTACAATACCTACCACATTTGAAATAGCAATTTTCTTTTTGCAATGTTTTCTTTTCGGTAAAATATGATGAGGAATTATAAAATTCCGGCGGGGATGCAAATATTTATATGATTTTTTACAAAAATAATGTCAGATTGTACCTATTCTTCAAATGGATATCTTTGTTAAAACATTCATATTCATGCTTTAGAATCTATACTATGGATGGTTTTAAGCATAGGACATGCAAAAGTAACCAAAACGTGTAATCAATCACATAATAAACATTGAATTTTCGGGTGTCATTTTAATGAATAATTTGTATATTGTAAGCTACCTACATTGGCTGGTTTCTTGAATACATACCGCTCTTGAAATAGCAATTTTCTTGTTGCAATGTTTTCTTTTATCTAAAATGTGATAAAGAATTATAAAATTCAAGCCCGGAAGCATATAATTATATGATTTTTTACAAAAATAAAGTCAGATTTTACCTATTCTTGAAATGGATATTTTTGTTAAAACATTCATATTCATGCTTTAGGATCTGTACTATGGATGGTTTTAAGAATTGGACATGCAAAAGTAACCAAAACGTGGTACCAATCACATAATAAACATTCAATTTTTGGGTGTCATTTTATTAAATACGTTGTATATTGTGAGCTACATGGGCTGGATTCTAGAATACCTACTACACTTGAAATAGCAATTTTCTTGTTGCAGTGTTTTCTTTTAGCTAAAATATTATAAAGAATTATAAAATTCAGGCGCGGAAGCAAATATTTATATAATTTTTTACAAAAATAAAGTCAGATTTTACCTATTCTTGAAATGGAAATTTTTGTTAAAACATTCATATTCATGGTTCAGGATCTATACTATGGATGTTTTTAGGATTGGACATGCAAAAGTGACCAAACCGTGGTACCAATCAGATAATAAGCATTTAATTTTTGGGTGTCATTTTAATGAATATGTTGTATATTGTAAGATACATGGGCTAGATTTTAGAATAAATAACTCACTTGAGATAGCAATTTTCTTGTTGCATTTTTTTCTTTTAGCTAAAATATTATGAAGATTTATAAAATTCAGGCGCGGAAGCAAATATTTATATAATTTTTTACAAAAATAAAGTCAGATTTTATCTATTCTTGAAATGGATATTTTTGTTAAAACATTCATATTCATACGTTAGGATCTATACTATGGATGGTTTTATGCATTGGACATGCAAAAGTTACCAAAACGTGGTACTAATCAGATAATAAACATTCAATTTTCGGGTGTCATTTTAATGAATACGTTGTATATTGTACGCTACATGGGCTAGATTCTAGAATACCTACCACACTTGAAATAGCAATTTTCTTGTTGCAATGTTTTCTTTTAGCTAAAATATGATAAAGATTTATAAAATTCTGGCGCGGAAGCAAATATTTATATGATCTTTTACAGAAATAAAGTCAGATTTTACCTATTCTTGAAATGGATATTTTTGTTAAAACATTCCTATTTATGCCATAGGATCTATACTATGGATGGTTTTAGCAGTGGACATGCAAAAGTGACCAACACGTGGTACCAACCAGATAATAATTATTCAATTTCGGGTGTCATTTTAATGAATATGTTGTATATTGTAAGCTACATGGGCTGGATTCTAGAATACCTACCACATTTGAAATAGCAATTTTCATGTTGCAGTGTTTTCTTTTAGCTAAAATATAATAAAAAATTATAAAATTCGGGCGCGGAAGCAAATATTTATATGATTTTTTACAAAAACAAAGTCAGAATTTACCTATTCTTGAAATATATATTTTTGTTAAAACATTCATCTTCATGCTTTAGGTTCTATACTATGGATGGTTTTTGCTTTGGACATGCAAAGTGACCAAAACGTGGTACCAATCAGATAATAAACATACAATTTTCGGGTGTCATTTTAATGAATACTTTGTATTTTGTAAGCCACGTGGGCTGGAATCTAGAATACCTACCACACTTGAAATAGCAATTTTCTTGATGCAATGTTTTCTTTTAGCTAAAATATGATGAAGAATTATAATATTCGGGCTCGGAAGCAAATATTTATATGATTTTTTACAAAAACAAAGTCAGATTTTACCTATTCTTGGAATGGATATTTTTGTTAAAACATTCATATTCATTCTTTTGAAACTATACTATGGATGGTTTTAGCATTGGACATGCAAAAGTGACCAAAACGTAGTACAAATCAAATAATAAATATTCAACTTTCAGCTGTCATTTTATTAAATACGTTGTATATTGTAAGCTACATGAGCTGGATTCTACAATACCCACCACACTCGAAATAGCAATTTTCTTGTTGCAATGATATCTTTTAGCTAAAATATGATGAAGAATTATAAAATTCGATCGCTGAAGCAAATATTTATATGATTTTTTACAAAAATAAAGTCAGATTTTACCTATTCTTGAAATGGATATTTTTGTTAAAACATTCATATTCATGCTTCAGGATCTATACTATGGATGTTTTTAGGATAGGACATGCAAAAGTGACCAAACCGTGGTACCAATCAGATAATAAACATTTAATTTTTGGGTGTCATTTTAATGAATATGTTGTATATTGTAAGATACATCGGCTAGATTCTAGAATAAATAACTCACTTGAGATAGCAATTTTCTTGTTGCAATGGTTTCTTTTAGCTAAAATATTATGAAGAATTATAAAATTCAGGCGCGGAAGCAAATATATATAATTTTTTACAAAAATAAAGTCAGATTTTACTTGTTGTTGAAATGGATATTTTTGTTAAAACATTCATATTCATACGTTAGGATCTATACTATAAATGGTTTTAGGATTGGACATGCAAAAGTGACCAAACCGTGGTACCAATCAGATAATAAACATTTTCTTTTGGGTGTCATTTTAATGAATATGTTGTATATTGTAAGATACATGGGCTAGATTCTAGAATAAATAACTCACTTGAGATAGCAATTTTCTTGTTGCAATGTTTTATTTTGGCTAAAATATTATGAAGAATTATAAAATTCAGGCGCGGAAGCAAATATTTATATAATTTTTTATAAAAATAAAGTCAGATTTTACCTATTCTTAAAATGGATATTTTTGTTAAAACATTCATTTTCATACGTTAGGATCTATACTATGGATGGTTTTATGCATTGGACATGCAAAAGTTACCAAAACATGGTACCAATCAGATAATAAACATTCAATTTTCGGGTGTCATTTTAATGAATACGTCGTATATTGTACGCGACATGGGCTAGATTCTAGAATACCTACCACACTTGAAATAGCAATTTTCTTGTTGCAATGTTTTCTTTTAGCTAAAGTATGATAAAGATTTATAAAATTCGGGCGCGGAAGCAAATATTTATATGATCTTTTACAAAAATAAAGTCCGATTTTACCTATTCTTGAAATGGATATTTTTGTTAAAACATTCCTATTTATGCTATAGGATCTATACTATGGATGGTTTTAGCAGTGGACATGCAAAAGTGACCAACACGTGGTACCAACCAGATAATAATTATTCAATTTTCGGGTGTCATTTTAATGAATATGTTGTATATTGTAAGCTACATGGGCTGGATTCAAGAATACCTACCACATTTGAAATAGCAATTTTCTTGTTGCAGTGTTTTCTTTTAGCTAAAATATAATAAAAAATTATAAAATTCGGGCGCGGAAGCAAATATTTATATGATTTTTAACAAAAACAAAGTCAGAATTTACCTATTCTTAAATTATATATTTTTGTTAAAACATTCATCTTCATGCTTTAGGTTCTATACTATGGATGGTTTTAGCTTTGGACATGCAAAGTGACCAAAACGTGGTACCAATCAGATAATAAACATACAATTTTCGGGTGTCATTTTAATTAATACTATGTATTTTGTAAGCTACATGGGCAGGATTCTACAATACCTACCACACTTGAAATAGCAATTTTCTTGTTGCAATGTTTTCTTTTAGCTAAAATATGATAAAGAATTATAATATTCGGGCTCGGAAGCAAATATTTATATGATTTTTTACAAAAACAAAGTCAGATTTTACCTATTCTTGGAACGGATATTTTTGTTAAAGCATTCATATTCATTCTTTTGGATCTAAACTATGGATGGTTTTAGCATTGGACATGCAAAAGTGACCAAACCGTAGTACAAATCAAATAATAAATATTCAACTTTCAGCTGTCATTTTATTAAATACGTTGTATATTGTAAGCTACATGAGCTGGATTCTACAATACCCACCACACTCGAAATAGCAATTTTCTTGTTGCAATGATATCTTTTAGCTAAAATATGATGAAGAATTATAAAATTCGAGCGCTGAAGCAAATATTTATATGATTTTTTACAAAAATAAAGTCAGATTTTACCTATTCTTGAAATGGATATTTTTGTTAAAACATTCATATTCATGCTTCAGGATCTATACTATGGATGTTTTTAGGATAGGACATGCAAAAGTGACCAAACCGTGGTACCAATCAGATAATAAACATTTAATTTTTAGGTGTCATTTTAATGAATATGTTGTATATTGTAAGATACATGGGCTAGATTCTAGAATAAATAACTCACTTGAGATAGCAATTTTCTTGTTGCAATGTTTTCTTTTAGCTAAAATATTATGAAGAATTATAAAATTCAGGCGCGGAAGCAAATATTTATATAATTTTTTACAAAAATAAAGTCAGATTTTACCTATTCTTGAAATGGATATTTTTGTTAAAACATTCATATTCATACGTTAGGATCTATACTATGGATGGTTTTATGCATTGGACATGCAAAAGTTACCAAAACGTGGTACTAATCAGATAATAAACATTCAATTTTCGGGTGTCATTTTAATGAACACGTTGTATATTGTACGCTACATGGGCTAGATTCTAGAATACCTACCACACTTGAAATAGCAATTTTCTTGTTGCAATGTTTTTTTTTAGCTAAAATATTATGAAGAATTATAAAATTCAGGCGCGGAAGCAAATATTTATATAATTTTTACAAAAATAAAGTCAGATTTTACCTATTCTTGAAATGGATATTTTTGTTAAAACATTCATATTCATACGTTAGGATCTATACTATGGATGGTTTTATGCATTGGACATGCAAAAGTTACCAGAACGTGGTACTAATCAGATAATTAACATTCAATTTTCGGGTGTCATTTTAATAAATACGTTGTATATTGTACGCTACATGAGCTAGATTCTAGAATACCTACCACACTTGAAATAGCAATTTTCTTGTTGCAATGTTTTTTTTTAGCTAAAATATGATTAAGATTTATAAAATTCGGGCGCGGAAGCAAATATTTATATGATCTTTTACAGAAATAAAGTCAGATTTTACCTATTCTTGAAATGGATATTTTTGTTAAAACATTCCTATTTATGCTATAGGATCTATACTATGGATGGTTTTAGCAGTGGACATGCAAAAGTGACCAACACGTGGTACCAACCAGATAATAATTATTCAATTTCAGGTGTCATTTTAATGAATATGTTGTATATTGTAAGCTACATGGGCTGGATTCTAGAATACCTACTACATTTGAAATAGCAATTTTCTTGTTGCAGTGTTTTCTTTTAGCTAAAATATAATAAAAAAATATAAAATTCGGGCGCGGAAGCAAATATTTATATGATTTTTTACAAAAACAAAGTCAGATTTTACCTATTCTTGGAATGGATATTTTTGTTAAAACATTCATATTCATTCTTTTGGATCTGTAATATGGATGGTTTTAGCATTGGACATGCAAAAGTGACCAAATCGTAGTACAAATCAAATAATAAATATTCAACTTTCAGCTGTCATTTTATTAAATACGTTGTATATTGTAAGCTACATGAGCTGGATTCTACAATACCCACCACACTCGAAATAGCAATTTTCTTGTTGCAATGATATCTTTTAGCTAAAATATGATGAAGAATTATAAAATTCGAGCGCTGAAGCAAATATTTATATGATTTTTTACAAAAATAAAGTCAGATTTTACCTATTCTTGAAATGGATATTTTTGTTAAAACATTCATATTCATGCTTCAGCATCTATACTATGGATGTTTTTAGGATAGGACATGCAAAAGTGACCAAACCGTGGTACCAATCAGATAATAAACATTTAATTTTTAGGTGTCATTTTAATGAATATGTTGTATATTGTAAGATACATGGGCTAGATTCTAGAATAAATAACTCACTTGAGATAGCAATTTTCTTGTTGCAATGTTTTCTTTTAGCTAAAATATTATGAAGAATTATAAAATTCAGGCGCGGAAGCAAATATTTATATAATTTTTTACAAAAATAAAGTCAGATTTTACCTATTCTTGAAATGGATATTTTTGTTAAAACATTCATATTCATACGTTAGGATCTATACTATGGATGGTTTTATGCATTGGACATGCAAAAGTTACCAGAACGTGGTACTAATCAGATAATTAACATTCAATTTTCGGGTGTCATTTTAATGAATACGTTGTATATTGTACGCTACATGAGCTAGATTCTAGAATACCTACCACACTTAAAATAGCAATTTTCTTGTTGCAATGTTTTTTTTTAGCTAAAATATGATTAAGATTTATAAAATTCGGGCGCGGAAGCAAATATTTATATGATCTTTTACAGAAATAAAGTCAGATTTTACCTATTCTTGAAATGGATATTTTTGTTAAAACATTCCTATTTATGCTATAGGATCTATACTATGGATGGTTTTAGCAGTGGACATGCAAAAGTGACCAACACGTGGTACCAACCAGATAATAATTATTCAATTTCGGGTGTCATTTTAATGAATATGTTGTATATTGTAAGCTACATGGGCTGGATTCTAGAATACCTACTACATTTGAAATAGCAATTTTCTTGTTGCAGTGTTTTCTTTTAGCTAAAATATAATAAAAAAATATAAAATTCGGGCGCGGAAGCAAATATTTATATGATTTTTTACAAAAACAAAGTCAGATTTTACCTATTCTTGGAATGGATATTTTTGTTAAAACATTCATATTCATTCTTTTGGATCTGTAATATGGATGGTTTTAGCATTGGACATGCAAAAGTGACCAAATCGTAGTACAAATCAAATAATAAATATTCAACTTTCAGCTGTCATTTTATTAAATACGTTGTATATTGTAAGCTACATGAGCTGGATTCTACAATACCCACCAAACTCGAAATAGCAATTTTCTTGTTGCAATGATATCTTTTAGCTAAAATATGATGAAGAATTATAAAATTCGAGCGCTGAAGCAAATATTTATATGATTTTTTACAAAAATAATGTCAGATTTTACCTATTCTTGAAATGGATATTTTTGTTAAAACATTCATATTCATGCTTCAGCATCTATACTATGGATGTTTTTAGGATAGGACATGCAAAAGTGACCAAACCGTGGTACCAATCAGATAATAAACATTTAATTTTTAGGTGTCATTTTAATGAATATGTTGTATATTGTAAGATACATGGGCTAGATTCTAGAATAAATAACTCACTTGAGATAGCAATTTTCTTGTTGCAATGTTTTCTTTTAGCTAAAATATTATGAAGAATTATAAAATTCAGGCGCGGAAGCAAATATTTATATAATTTTTTACAAAAATAAAGTCAGATTTTACCTATTCTTGAAATGGATATTTTTGTTAAAACATTCATATTCATACGTTAGGATCTATACTATGGATGGTTTTATGCATTGGACATGCAAAAGTTACCAAAACGTGGTACTAATCAGATAATAAACATTCAATTTTCGGGTGTCATTTTAATGAATACGTTGTATATTGTACGCTACATGGGCTAGATTCTAGAATACCTACCACACTTGAAATAGCAATTTTCTTGTTGCAATGTTTTCTTTTAGCTAAAATATTATGAAGAATTATAAAATTCAGGCGCGGAAGCAAATATTTATATAATTTTTACAAAATTAAAGTCAGATTTTACCTATTCTTGAAATGGATATTTTTGTTAAAACATTCATATTCATACGTTAGGATCTATACTATGGATGGTTTTATGCATTGGACATGCAAAAGTTACCAAAACGTGGTACTAATCAGATAATTAACATTCAATTTTCGGGTGTCATTTTAATGAATACGTTGTATATTGTACGATACATGGGCTGGATTCAAGTATACCTACCACATTTGAAATAGCAATTTTCTTGTTGCAGTGTTTTCTTTTAGCTAAAATATAATAAAAAATTATAAAATTCGGGCGCGGAAGCAAATATTTATATGATTTTTAACAAAAACAAAGTCAGAATTTACCTATTCTTGAATTATATATTTTTGTTAAAACATTCAACTTCATGCTTTAGGTTCTATACTATGGATGGTTTTAGCTTTGGACATGCAAAGTGACCAAACCGTGGTACCAATCAGATAATAAACATTTAATTTTTAGGTGTCATTTTAATGAATATGTTGTATATTGTAAGATACATGGGCTAGATTCTAGAATAAATAACTCACTTGAGATAGCAATTTTCTTGTTGCAATGTTTTCTTTTAGCTAAAATATTATGAAGAATTATAAAATTCAGGCGCGGAAGCAAATATTTATATAAGTTTTTACAAAAATAAAGTCAGATTTTACCTATTCTTGAAATGGATATTTTTGTTAAAACATTCATATTCATACGTTAGGATCTATACTATGGATGGTTTTATGCATTGGACATGCAAAAGTTACCAAAACGTGGTACTAATCAGATAATAAACATTCAATTTTCGGGTGTCATTTTAATGAATACGTTGTATATTGTACGCTACATGGGCTAGATTCTAGAATACCTACCACACTTGAAATAGCAATTTTCTTGTTGCAATGTTTTCTTTTAGCTAAAATATTATGAAGAATTATAAAATTCAGGCGCGGAAGCAAATATTTATATAATTTTTACAAAAATAAAGTCAGATTTTACCTATTCTTGAAATGGATATTTTTGTTAAAACATTCATATTCATACGTTAGGATCTATACTATGGATGGTTTTATGCATTGGACATGCAAAAGTTACCAGAACGTGGTACTAATCAGATAATTAACATTCAATTTTCGGGTGTCATTTTAATGAATACGTTGTATATTGTACGCTACATGAGCTAGATTCTAGAATACCTACCACACTTAAAATAGCAATTTTCTTGTTGCAATGTTTTTTTTTAGCTAAAATATGATTAAGATTTATAAAATTCGGGCGAGGAAGCAAATATTTATATGATCTTTTACAGAAATAAAGTCAGATTTTACCTATTCTTGAAATGGATATTTTTGTTAAAACATTCATATTCATACGTTAGGATCTATACTATGGATGGTTTTATGCATTGGACATGCAAAAGTTACCAAAACGTGGTACTAATCAGATAATAAACATTCAATTTTCGGGTGTCATTTTAATGAATACGTTGTATATTGTACGCTACATGGGCTAGATTCTAGAATACCTACCACACTTGAAATAGCAATTTTCTTGTTGCAATGTTTTCTTTTAGCTAAAATATTATGAAGAATTATAAAATTCAGGCGCGGAAGCAAATATTTATATAATTTTTACAAAAATAAAGTCAGATTTTACCTATTCTTGAAATGGATATTTTTGTTAAAACATTCATATTCATACGTTAGGATCTATACTATGGATGGTTTTATGCATTGGACATGCAAAAGTTACCAGAGCGTGGTACTAATCAGATAATTAACATTCAATTTTCGGGTGTCATTTTAATGAATACGTTGTATATTGTACGCTACATGAGCTAGATTCTAGAATACCTACCACACTTAAAATAGCAATTTTCTTGTTGCAATGTTTTTTTTAGCTAAAATATGATTAAGATTTATAAAATTCGGGCGAGGAAGCAAATATTTATATGATCTTTTACAGAAAGAAAGTCAGATTTTACCTATTCTTGAAATGGATATTTTTGTTAAAACATTCCTATTTATGCTATAGGATCTATACTATGGATGGTTTTAGCAGTGGACATGCAAAAGTGACCAACACGTGGTACCAACCAGATAATAATTATTCAATTTCGGGTGTCATTTTAATGAATATGTTGTATATTGTAAGCTACATGGGCTGGATTCTAGAATACCTACTACATTTGAAATAGCAATTTTCTTGTTGCAGTGTTTTCTTTTAGCTAAAATATAATAAAAAAATATAAAATTCGGGCGCGGAAGCAAATGTTTATATGATTTTTTACAAAAACAAAGTCAGATTTTACCTATTCTTGGAATTTATATTTTTGTTAAAACATTCATATTCATTCTTTTGGATCTGTAATATGGATGGTTTTAGCATTGGACATGCAAAAGTGACCAAATCGTAGTACAAATCAAATAATAAATATTCAACTTTCAGCTGTCATTTTATTAAATACGTTGTATATTGTAAGCTACATGAGCTGGATTCTACAATACCCACCAAACTCGAAATAGCAATTTTCTTGTTGCAATGATATCTTTTAGCTAAAATATGATGAAGAATTATAAAATTCGAGCGCTGAAGCAAATATTTATATGATTTTTTACAAAAATAAAGTCAGATTTTACCTATTCTTGAAATGGATATTTTTGTTAAAACATTCATATTCATGCTTCAGCATCTATACTATGGATGTTTTTAGGATAGGACATGCAAAAGTGACCAAACCGTGGTACCAATCAGATAATAAACATTTAATTTTTAGGTGTCATTTTAATGAATATGTTGTATATTGTAAGATACATGGGCTAGATTCTAGAATAAATAACTCACTTGAGATAGCAATTTTCTTGTTGCAATGTTTTCTTTTAGCTAAAATATTATGAAGAATTATAAAATTCAGGCGCGGAAGCAAATATTTATATAATTTTTTACAAAAATAAAGTCAGATTTTACCTATTCTTGAAATGGATATTTTTGTTAAAACATTCATATTCATACGTTAGGATCTATACTATGGATGGTTTTATGCATTGGACATGCAAAAGTTACCAAAACGTGGTACTAATCAGATAATAAACATTCAATTTTCGGGTGTCATTTTAATGAATACGTTGTATATTGTACGCTACATGGGCTAGATTCTAGAATACCTACCACACTTGAAATAGCAATTTTCTTGTTGCAATGTTTTCTTTTAGCTAAAATATTATGAAGAATTATAAAATTCAGGCGCGGAAGCAAATATTTATATAATTTTTACAAAATTAAAGTCAGATTTTACCTATTCTTGAAATGGATATTTTTGTTAAAACATTCATATTCATACGTTAGGATCTATACTATGGATGGTTTTATGCATTGGACATGCAAAAGTTACCAAAACGTGGTACTAATCAGATAATTAACATTCAATTTTCGGGTGTCATTTTAATGAATACGTTGTATATTGTACGCTACATGGGCTGGATTCAAGTATACCTACCACATTTGAAATAGCAATTTTTTTGTTGCAGTGTTTTCTTTTAGCTAAAATATAATAAAAAATTATAAAATTCGGGCGCGGAAGCAAATATTTATATGATTTTTAACAAAAACAAAGTCAGAATTTACCTATTCTTGAATTATATATTTTTGTTAAAACATTCAACTTCATGCTTTAGGTTCTATACTATGGATGGTTTTAGCTTTGGACATGCAAAGTAACCAAAACGTGGTACCAATCAGATAATAAACATACAATTTTCGGGTGTCATTTTAATGAATACTTTGTATTTTGTAAGCTACACGGGCTGGATTCTAGAATACCTACCACACTTGAAATAGCAATTTTCTTGTTGCAATGTTTTCTTTTAGCTAAAATATGATGAAGAATTATAATATTCGGGCTCGGAAGCAAATATTTATATGATTTTTTACAAAAACAAAGTCAGAATTTACCTATTCTTGAAATAGATATTTTTGTTAAAACATTCATGTTCATTCTTTTGGATCTATACTATGGATGGTTTTAGCATTGGACATGCAAAAGTGACCAGAACGTGGTACAAATCAAATAATAAATATTCAACTTTCAGCTGTCATTTTAATGAATATGTTGTATATTGTAAGCTTTTACAAAAATAATGTCAGATTTTAACTATTATTGAAATGGATATTTTTGTTAAAACATTCATATTCATGCTTTAGGATCTATACTAAGGATGGTTTTATGCATTGGACATGCAAAAGTTACCAAAACGTGGTATCAGTCAGACAATAAACATTCAATTTTCGTGTGTCATTTTAATGAATACGTTGTATTAGTCAGATTTTACTTATTCTTGAAATGTATATTTTTGTTAAAACTTTCATATTAATGCTTCAGGATCTATACTAGCGAATGCTCAGCTACGCTGTGTGGTCCCTAGGCCTCCGGCGTCAGTGAAATGTTAACATTTGATAGCTAATTTTATTACTGCAAGGCAGGTCTTGTTGAATGCTTTCATTTAATATCAAATATAGTGTACTTCCGGCATGTAATTGTAGAAAAACAAATGTACATCAACTTTGCAATTTTTTGTTACTTCTGTACATCAGCCCACATTAAGACATTTAATTTGATACCAAACATGACATATTTCTAACAAATTTTTCCAAAAAACAAAAACGGGTGAACATGAACCATTTCTGTCCATTTTACATGTCAGCTCTCTTCGAGACCTTTCATTTTATACCAAACATGATATACTTCTGAAAACTTTTTGCAAAAAAACAAAAGCCGATTAACATGAAACATTTTTGTCAATTCTGGACATTAGCCATCAACGAGACCTTTCATTTGACACCAAACACGATATACTTCTGACAACTTTCTGCAGAAAACAAAAGTCGATCGTCATGGATCATTTCTGACATATCTGTTCGCCAGCCCTAGTCGAGTCCTTTTATTTGATTTCAAGCACGATATACTTCTTACAACTTTTTGCAGAAAACAAAAACCAATCGACATAGATCATTTTTTGTAACTTTTTGCAAAACACAAAAGTCGATCGATATGGAATATTTCTGTCAATTTTGCATTTCAGTTCTCAACGAGACCTTTATTAATTACCAAACACCACATACTTCTATGAACTTTTTGCATAAAACAAAAACCGATCAACATAGAAAATTTTTATTTCTGCACACCAGCCCTCCCCGAGACTTTTCATTCGATACCAAACACGACATATTTCTGGCAACATTTTACAAAAAACAAATTCTAATCGACGTAGAACATTTTTGTCATTCGAGCACACCAGTCCACATTGTGTTAAAACTCAAGGACGACCTACTTCTAACAACTTTTTGCGAAAAACAAATGCAGGTCGACATGACATATTTTTTTTTCATTTCAAAACCGGCCCTTTAGTTTCTTGATAAATTGGCAACACTCTTTTTATTAAAAAATTGTAGTTAATTTTTAATTTATAAATTACCATCGGCAATTCTAATATATCAATTTCTATCTTCAGGTTAGTTACTATAGGAATATTTATTTTTATTTAGTTACTTCATAACACATACTCGTATGGCATCATTGACTTCTTTAATTTGAAACGTCATGTTTGCTTTAGAATACGGATTAATATTTCCAATAACACAATCTAATTCTTTCATAATATCCGGTTTGCATTTTTTATTATATTCTAAGTTCATTCGCTTTTCTAATGCTTCATTTGTATAAGTAATATATAACTGAGCATATTTTTCTAATTTTCCATTAGTTGGATACAAACATGTAGCTGATTCATGATAAATTTGACCATGTATGCGAAAACAATATGGTCCATGCCCAGGTGGTGGCGATAAGTTTGCCCCCATAGAAGCAAAAGACAAGGCACTACTATATTTTCTGACATTATTTTTTAAATTTTTGCTATTTATGTCTCTATGCTCTATCTAACACTAATTTTTGTATAAATTCTGGACAGTCCTCTATTATATCTAGATTTAGTTTATTTTTCCGGCAATAGTTTGTAAAATCGCCATCTTGAGGTTCTTCGAATGAAAAATTTTTGAACGAACAATATTTGCAAATAATTGTCATTGCCCCTACACTATGTGGTTCAACATCTATCTCTAAACCTTTACTTGCTAACTTACATGTATTACCTCGTGGATTACTATCTTTATTGAGATTTCTTGCATTAATTTTATTTTCAGAATTTGTCTTTAATTTTGTCTGTTTTTCTAATAAGACTCATTTTTAATTAAATTTGAATAGTTATTTCTATAACGTACTAAACGGTCTAACTTTTGCTTTTCTCTTTCATTATTGTGTAATTTATAAAGATACATTTAAGTTTATCTAATCTTTTTAATCTCATTTTAAGTATTTCCTTTTCTATAAGATTTATATTATATTGTTTCTGTTTTTCTATTCTCTTGATTTTTTTGTCTAATGATTCATTGTTTATTTGTGTTTTATTAATTTCTTTTTGTTTATTTATGCGTTGAGTTTTAATTTCTTCTGTTTCATTTGCTTTAAGTTTTAAATAATTTTCGTATAATTGTTGCTGGCGAGTAATTGGAAACATTAGTATTTGACGGGATCTAAACATCTGAAGAAGATGTGATCTTAATTTATTAATATCATATATTCATTTTCGGGGTTTCTATTTAATAAAATGCTTGTACAAAATTATGTTAGATTTATTAAAATGTAAATGTAGTTTTATTTATGTTTTTAATGTTTGTTTGCAAATTATAAATAAATTGTATATTTTTAGCCTAAAACCATATGATATTATGAACTGGGTACAGAAAAATATGTAACCACTTATTTATTACTGTGCAAAATTTTGTACCAATGTTATAAAATATAGATTATAATCATGATTATCGAACTTGCAAAACACCTTATAACTGCACATATATAATTAAAATTGATCTGATTTTACTGTTTAAAAAATTATGTAATAAAAATGAATAATAATATAGAGTAAAAGTGTAGTTTAGGTAAAACACGGTGAGTGACTTCTGCACAAGCCTCAAATTTATGGATTTGCTCAACCAAATCAAATATAATGTAAAATTTAAAAATTTATTATTTATATAATGAGGGCAAGTTTGTTTATTATTACAAATGAAAAATAGAAGATTATTTCGTTAACACTCATTATTAAAATTGATTAGTGATTACTACCTTTAGTTTATTGCGCGGCACATCTACGTATAATCATAGAAGATATTGGGACAATGATATTGTAATTAAAAAATATACTAAGTTGCCGCAACATAATTTTTGAGAAACACTGACCTGAAGTACATTTTAAGTGATTTTAGCCTAAAATAAAATATAGCTCTTACCTGTCAGATATCAGCTTCTCTTAAATTATAAAATGTCAATACTGCATACAATATAGATGTATTTAATGTTATGTTAATACACTACAAATACTATATTTTATGGAGATTTTCTCAACACTAATTCTATTGGCACAGGGCATAATATGAAACTATGCTTTTCACAGAAAGTGATAAAACAATCAATCAGGGCCTTGATGCCTTGAAAGAGTGATTGAAAGTGAAATTAAACTTTAGGAGACCTATTCTAAATGATAGCACATGTCATGGCGGCTTTGACAAACGCCAAGTTCAGTGATATTACTTTGGTTGGGTTTTTTATTTTGTGGGTTGGTGTCAAATATAACTTGATGTTGGCAACATTGTTTAAACTCAGAATATTCGGAGATACAATCGCTTAAACTGAATGTTTAAAAAAAAGGATAATAATTTCTTCTCGACTTTATTGCATTTCAGTGTGTAAATTAAAGGTTTAGCAAATATATAATTGTAATGTAAGTTATATTTATACTTATCGTTTGTTCAAAATAAATTATAAACAACGAACATGTTTAGAATAATCAAATAACTAATCCAAATAAATTAATAACACAAGTTATTTTAAAAAAGTGTGTACGAAATGTAGTCACACATGCGCAGTTAGCTTGGCGTGTACGCCATGACACTTAGCACATGGTCGAGAGCTTAGACTAGGAATAGTGGGGAGACAAGGCATATGGACGCGTATGTTTCAAAATCATCAGAGAGATTTTAAACCTTAATGACATGTCAAAATCAGCTGAAACAATCTAATCGACCAGTTAAATACTGTACAATTACAGTTGTCCAAATAAATACTTGATTATTCATAAATCAACACATAATTTTATTTTATAGATGTAAATATATATATACGTATGAAATAACAATAAACAATACAATACAAATTACTAAAAATAATAAATATGTAAAAGTGTAAAACTATCAAAGTTTAATTTTCTCTAATCATTCCATAGCAGCTGGTATAATATTATGTTGATGTACAAGACCATGTTCAAATTTATTTAATGGTGGTAATTTATGATATAAAAGAATACAAAGTAAACTAAACTCAACTAATGTAGAAGAAACTAATCTATTAAAAATTAAAGATTTAAAACTCAGAAAATTGAGTCAAACTAAAAACGTGTACTCGTGATCGTCAGTAAATACAAAATGGGGTTGATAAAATAAAGTTTCTGGGCTACCCTAGTTTGTAAACTTATGTGTTCGACAGTTCGACTGTACTTGTTCGTAAAACGCCTTCTTTATGGAATGATTAGAGAAAATGAATCTTTTATAATTGTTATACATTTACATATTTATTATTTTTAGTAATTTATATTGTACTATTTATTGTTATTTTATACGAATATATAAATTATATAGAGACACCACCCTTATTTGCGTAATGCAACTATAAATTGCATCATTCTCTTTCTCATAAATTCAGCACTTTTAACTTGAGATCTCTTAAAAGAAGACGATTCTTGTATATATAAGATGTACTTAGTAAGATAAGACATTCCTTTTTTAGCTACTGTTAATGTAAGATTTCATTGTGTTTTAAAATAAATTTTTTAAAAACTTAAATTTGAGTTCCAAATTTATTATTGGCGCAGTCGGTAGGATTGGCAAACAAGTATTTGTGAATCGAAAACCAAGTGTTCAATTAGTTCAAATTCACAAATTCGTCGATTTTTATCGTTAAATTCTGCCAATCACGAATCAACGAGTCAATCCTGCAATCATCAGCGATACTCAAGTGAAAAAATACGGAACTCATCCCATCTTACGTGACGAGGAATCCTTCTACGGCAGTTCCTGATCCAAAGGACCCGAGAAGTAAACCACACGGACTCGGACTCTACGCATCGAACGGACATCGATCGAGAGCCAACCAGTCACCACCTATTCCCATTCCACATCGAGCGGACATCGATCGACAGCTGACCGTGCCATCATCCACCGTCACCCTCCATCGAACCACACTAAATAACCTAAGTATCAATATGACTCCCCCTGTACCAACCAATGTACTGGATAACTTAAACAATGAAATTATAAAATTATTAGACTTAATACCATGCTTTGATGGAGATGTAAAAACTCTACCAAATTTCATTAACACCGTAGACGACATAATAAGTTTAGTCAATCAATCAAACCCATCAGAGATTACAAAAAAAATTGTTATCCTCACTTTAAAAAACAAAATTAAAGGAAGTGCTGCGCAATGCCTCAACATCACAACCATAAACTCCTGGAAAGATTTAAAAGAGCATTTATTACAAAATTATTCCGATACTAGATCAGAGCACACTTTAATGTACGAAATTACAACTTACAAGCAAACAAAGGATAATATAATTGAATTCTTCAATAAATTTAATGACATTTATCTAATATGTAAGAGTAAAGTAGAATGCAAATACAATAGTGCAATCAGCAAAATAATATTAGAATACTCCATAAAATACTTTACACAATGCTTTATAAACAATTGCAGAGATCCATTTAGATCCCAACTCTCTGCCAGAAACCCGCAAAATTTAAGTGAAATATTAAATCTTCTCACTAACGACCTCCAATACATACACAACCAACACACACAAACACAAAAAGCACCTCTACCAAAGAATCAATTGCAATTCAACCCACCAAAATACCAATCTCCAATGCATTAAATATCCTCAAGAACCACAACAACAACCATCTAAATCCTTTGCCCCTAGTGCAAATATTCGTAATGCACAACAAAGAGTTACCACACCCATGAGCATCCAAACCTCTTAATTCTCCAGACGCCCTGTCCAACCACGATCAGAACAATTATTTACTCAAGATATCGAAAGTGCAGATAATACACCAGTAGAATACCCAGAATCTTTGGAAATTGAGCAAGAAAATGAAATTAACGAGGAAAATAATTTTTTAGACATAGACCAATACCAACAAGAATCGAATCCTTAACTAACAATTTCAGTAAACTACCATTCATCAAAGTGTCAAATTTAAAAATTTTATTAGATACTGGCTCTACCCAAAATTATATCAATCCAAATTTAATTAAACCAAATTTCACAAAATTTTCCGAATTATTCACAGAACATACTTGCAACGGCAAATCTTCAGGGAAAGAATTCACATTTTTCAAATTTAAAAATAATAATATAAAAAGTTATATTTTTAATTTTCATAAAGATTTTGACATTTTATTAGGCCTACCAGGAATAAAATTACTTAAAACAAAATTTGATTTTATAAAAGAAGAAATAACATTTTTAAATAAATTTAAATATAAATTACAATATTTTAACTCAAATAAAAACGAAAATTTCAACATAGAAATAAAAAATCAAACTATTCGAGACGAACAATTAAATCCCGAAGAAAAAAAAGGTTTAAACAAAGTAATAAACAAATACAAATCTTTAATATTACAAGAAAATGAAAAACTCACTTTCACTAACAAAATCAAACAAACTAATAATAATAAAACTACTGACAGTGTTCCTATCCTTACCAAACAATACAAATATCCAGAGACGTACAAACAAGAAGTACAAACACAGATTGACAAAATGTTACACGACGACATTATACAACACTCTTACTCCCCTTTGTCCGCCCCTATTTGGGTCGTCCCAAAGAAAATGGACGCTTCCGGTAAACAAAAATTTTGCGTCGTAATTAACTACAGAAAATTAAACGACAAGACAATCACTGACAAGTTCCCTATACCAGACATCACTGACATCTTAGACAAGTTAGGCAAGTCAAACTATTTCACAACCATCGACTTGACATCGGACTTTCACCAAATAGAAGTTGACTCAGACGACATCCCAAAAACTGCATTTTCAACAAATTTCGGACATTACGAGTTTAAAATAATGCCTTTCGGCTTAAAAAATGCACCGTCGATATTTCAAAGACTTATGAACTTCGTTCTCAAAGATCTGATTAATAAAATATGCTTTGTCTATCTCGACGACATAATTATACTAGGCACATCCCTCGAAGATCATTTAAACAATATCGAAAAAGTATTCCAAAAATTAGAGGAAGCCAACTTAAAGATCCAGCTAGATAAATGCGAATTTCTCCGCAAAGAAGTCGCTTATCTCGGGCACGTTATTACTACGAAAGGAATCAAACCCAACCCGGACAAAATAATTCTCGCAATAAAAAATTTCCCTATTCCTAAAACAAGTAAAGAAATAAAATCATTTCTCGGACTCCTAGGCTATTATAGAAGATTTATCGACAGCTTTTCAAAAATCACTAAACCCTTAACCAACTGTCTAAAAAAGGGTCAAAAAATTGACATAAAAGATCCGGAATACATCAAATGTTTCGAAAAATGCAAAACACTTCTCTCTAACAGCCCCATTTTACAATATCCAAATTTCTCAAAAACTTTTATCCTAACAAACGACGCGAGCAATTACGCGATCGGAGCAGTTTTATCGCAAAAGAACGAAAATAATAAAGATCTCCCCATAGCCTACATTTCACGAACCCTCAATAATCACGAAATAAATTATTCAGTTGTCGAAAAAGAACTCTTGGCTATCATATGGGCAACAAAACAATTTCGGCCATATTTATTAGGACACCAATTCAAAATTGTTACAGATCATAGACCTTTAGTTTGGCTTAATTCACTTAAAGAACCAAATTCCAAATTAATAAGATGGCACCTCAAATTAGAAGAATTTGATTATACAGTAGAATACAAGAAAGGATGCCAAAATGTCGTAGCCGATGCCCTGTCCCCAATCAGATCAGATTTTAAAATAGAATACAAAAAAATCAAGTATTTTCGAATCTGACAAACCACTCGTCCATTGTATTTCTAGCGACACAAAAATGAGTAAAGGTTTTGCATATCAAGTAAAACAAAATTACCCTAGTGAAATTTATTATAACATTGACAACAAAATTCTTATACAAAACGACCCACGATTAATTTGTCATTTAATTACAAAAGATAAATACCACAATAAGCCTTCAATTAGAAATATAAAAATATGCCTAGAAAAATTATTAGATTACTGCATACAGACCGAAATAAACGAAATTGACATGCCAAAAATTTGTTCCGGCCTTGATGGAAAAAATTGGAACGAAATAGAAGACATAATAAAAGTAATATTTCTAAATTCTAATATCAAAATTAATGTTTATGAACAACCTAATGACGAAGAATTAAACTTAAATTCGGACACAGATTCTGTAATCGTAGAAACAGGAAGCGAAAAAGATTCAACTGATACAGCTAACTCTGATAACGAGCACCCAGTTAATGGCTTAACATATTTAGAAACACCTATAAATACATGCAAAAACCAGATAGTTGTAAAAGAAAGTAATGGTAAAAACGATATCAAAATAAGCAAACTTTTTAATAATAATATTCTACGCATTTACCTTTATTTAAACAAAATTGGCAGTAATAAAACAATCCTGAAATTCATTAAAGAACTCCTACAACCTGGAAAAACGTACTATTGCTTGATCCCTGACAAATTCAAAACTAACTTCAACGCCGTACTGCAAACCTACTTCGACGCGAATAGCTATAAATTAGTAGCATGCAGCTCGATAAGTAATGATATTGAAAATAAAGAAGACCAGCAACTCACAATAAAAAACTATCACGAGGGAAAGACTAACCACAGAGGTATAACGGAAACTTACAACAAGCTAAAACAATCATATTACTGGCCTAATATGCTGAAAGATATTCAAAATTACATTAATAAATGCAATGTTTGCTTAACCACAAAATATGAAAGAAACCCTATTCAAATACCTAACATAAAAACACCCACAGCAGACAAATCTTTCGAAAAAATTCATATTGATCTCTTATCGTTAGAACAAATTAAAATATTAACCATAGTAGACTCTTTTTCAAAATTCGCTGTAGCATATGTAATTAAAGATAAAAATGCAATAACAATTTTAAACAAATTAATTAAATATTTTACACATTTCCCAATACCAAAAGAAATAGTATCTGATAACAGCCTAGAATTTAATAACAAAACAATTCAAAATTTTTTGGCTCTCAGACAAATAAATATCCATTATATTTCTATTGATAATCCCAAGAGTAATGGCATAGTAGAAAGATTCCATTCTTCCCTCATAGAACATATGAGAATTATTAACCAAAATTCGATAATAAAAACTTTACAACTCAAAGAATGATTGAACTATGCACTAATAGCTTACAACAATAGCATTCACTCAATTACGAAAAGAACTCCCTTAGAAATTATTTTCGGACGCATCTCTGAGCCAAATTTGAAACCAGAAGAAGTACAAGTCGACGAATATTTACAAAAACACTCCGAAATTATCAAACAAGTAAACGAACATGTAAAATCTAACATAGAAAAATATAAAGCAAAATATTCAGGAAAACCCGAAAAACAATACGAAATACCAAACCAAGCTTATGTAAAAATAAATAAGAGAAATTCCGGCAAAATAGACAAACCAAAATTTAAAATTCTAGGTGTAAAGACAATACGCCCGGCAAGAGGACAAATTGTAGACGAAAACGATAAAAAACATAAAATATCAAATCTTAAAACTCCTCGACTTGTTACAGACTAATTCCTTTCGGAATATCCCAAATCATACAAGATGACACTAATAGTGGACTTAACATACTTGACTTAGGGACAGCCAACATACAGGTAAACACCCAAATAATATCATTCCAAGTCCCCATATCTAATATCCTCCAACAATACCATATCTTAGAATCCAACACTAACACCCTATATCAAAAATTACAAAAATATAAATTTCAAGATAATATCACAAACAACAAAAATATATTAAATAATATCATATTACATTCAAGAGATAAAGTACAACTCTTAAATACTAAAAGAAATAAACGCGGTTTAATTAACGGGCTAGGCTCAATAATCAAAAGTATAACAGGTAACATGGATGATACAGATAAAGAACGATACGATCAAATAATAGAAAATATAAAATTCAATGAAAATAAATTAACTGATAAAATCAATACAATGGTAAAAATCAACAACAATATCACCGCCCAATTTAACGATAAAATTGAAATAATTAATGAAAATAACAACATTTTTAATAAAAAACTAGACACTTTAGAAACAGTACTAGGAAAAATTATCGACGAAATAGACATTGTAAGAACTCAAAACATTCTAAACGAATTAATACAAGTAGGACAAGAACTTTATTTCTCTCTAATACTGTTAGAAGAAACTATAACTTTCTGCCAATTAAATACTTTATATTTCGGAATAATAAATTACAACGAACTAATAAACGAAATCAATAAGATTGAAAACCATTTTATAAAAACAAATTTAATTAACAATATTCATAATAACAATCTTTTAAAAACGTATTGTTCTATAAAAGACGAGAACCTTATAATCCTAATAGAAATCCCATCAAATATCCTTAAAGAAGAACTCTTACAAGTCACCTCAATTCCAACATACCAACACGAAACATACAAAACTGTAAATGTACTAAATGGCCTATACACGAAAAATAATTGTAAAATAAAACCCGTAAATAAATGTATTAGAATAAGTAACAAAGAATACTACTGTCTATCTCAACACAACGAATATGAAAAATGTTTAGAAAATGTAATATGCTATAAAGATTTCCAATATTGTAGTTATCATAAAATATCATTAATCAACTCAATCATTAAAATAAAAAATTCTAATTTAAAATATCTATATTTTCCGTATAAAAAAGTAAAATTTTATTGTAACAACACGTTGCATATTAAAGATTTAAAAGGCATATATTATACAAATAACTGCAAATTTAACGATCAAATTAAGATAAAAGATAACTTCGGAGAATTAGTAGATATCCAAATAAATTCTACTAATACCTATATCAAAAAATTAAAAGACGAAATAAAAAATATATCACTAATTAAACACGATATAGAAAGTAGTATTCGGCTAGATTATCCATATGATGTAAGCATTAATAATTATCATTATATTTTCATTTATACTTTAATTACGTTAATTATTATTATAATATTAATTTGTAAGTACAAAGATTGTCTTCGAAACAAATTTAAAAATTCAAACCAATTAGAATTAAAAGAAACTAGTAAAAGTTCCAAAATTGTAACTTCCACTCTTGAGGAGGGAGGAATTATATAGAGACACCACCCTTATTTGCGTAATGCAACTATAAATTGCATCATTCTCTTTCTCATAAATTCAGCACTTTTAACTTGAGATCTCTTAAAAGAAGACGATCCTTGTATATATAAGATGTACTTAGTAAGATAAGACATTCCTTGTTTAGCTACTGTTAATGTAAGATTTCATTGTGTTTTAAAATAAATTTTTTAAAAACTTAAATTTGAGTTCCAAATTTATTATTTATATATTTATATCTATAAAATAAAATTATGGGTTGATTCATGAATAATCAAATATTTATTTGGGCAACTGTAATTGTACAGTATTTAACTGGTCGATTAGACTGTTTCAGCTGATTTCGACATGTCATTAAAGCTCAAAATCGCTCTGATGATTTTGAATTCCGTCTTACGGCGACTTACACAGCATGCCCTGTCTCCCCACTATTCCTAGTCTAAGGTCGAGAGCATGTGCTAAGTGTCATGGCGGATTTGTCACATATACGCCATCCATGACGTCACGGTTTAGTTCTACTAATCTCACTAGATGGCACTAAGATCGAAAAACTCCAAATATGGCATCCAAATACACGCCAAATTGAATTAGAATAGGTCTCTTATGCTGTTGTAGTTCTTCTTATTATTCTTAACTGAATCTATGTGGATTTTTTTTTAATGAAATATTTTATAGCACCTTAATTTACATCACAAAAACAATCAATATATTAATATGAAAGAATAAGTTATTGCCTGTAAATACTCAATATTTGATTACAAAAATAAAATTGATTACAACAAAGAGTAATTAATGTTTAAAATTTTTAATATGCAGCTATTTCACAGTTCCTATAAATTAAAAAAAATACTCAGTCAATTTTGCAAAGTGTGAGTTTATTTGTAAAAATAAACAAATTGTTATAGGTATTAGGAATATTTGGTTTAGTTAGTAATTTGGCAAAATTGAATGTCATGTAATTTAAAACGTTAAAAATTAAATTTAGCAACACTGTTTGTATTAAAAAATAGTAGTTAATTTTTAAATTTATAAATTAATATTATCAATCCTAATACAACTGCCACCGTCTTCAGTGAAGTTAGTTTAGGAATATTTGGTTTTAATTTAGTTAGTTCATCACACATTTGGCAACATTGACTTTTGATATTGGAAACGTCAAAATTTATATTAATTAAATACGTTATGTTTTAAACTTAAATTAGTTATAACACCTTTGCTCAAGACTATTATTCGTGATACTGTATTTACTTCTTTAATATCAATGTTCTATAAGAAGTTACAATCGTTTAAAGTTCGTAGACAGTATACAGATTGTCAAAATGACGGATAACAGCGTGACTCTTCTTAAATTTAGACATGGCTACTAAGAACATTGTTTCAAGTTATTAGATTTGCACAGTTTTCATTTTTTTACATAAGAACCACTCACAGTAAAAATATGAGACCCTCAAAGGCACAACTACACATTATTCACTGCAACCTAAAAAAAAATTACAACAATCCTTTTCATGGTTCAGGCAGTTAGGTTTGTGACAAAGTTTGGCGATTGTAGTGATGAAAATAAATAAACATCATTGACACATGTCTTTTAGTATATAGGAAACACATTTGGCAACATTGACTTTTGTAATTTGAAACGTCAAAATTTACAATAAATAAATAAGTTGTGCTATAAAAGTAAATTATTGGTAAAAGCTATGCTCAAGAGTATTATTTATAATATTGTCTTCAAATCTTCGATAACAATGTTCTATTAGAAGTTACAATCGTTCATAGTTCATATATAGATTGTCAAAAGAGCCGGAACGGTAGAGTGATTCTACTTAAATTTAGGCATGGCATCTAGGATTTATTGTTTCAATGCTCCATTTTTGTAGTTTTTATTTTTTCTTACGAAAACCAACCCAAAATGCTCCAGATCTCATTAGTCCCCACATATAAAAAAAGAATTACAACAATAACTTGCATGGTTCAGGCTGTAGCGATTTACAAAGTTTTAACATTTTTTATGATGAATTTATAGAGAGTGAGAATGATTATATTCATTATATTACATTGTACTTACCAAATATATGTGAAAACTAATACTGCTCATGTACCTGCTAATAAATTTTTTATAAAGTAATAAATTATAAACTACAAGATATATTTTTTTAAAAAAATTTATTGGTCCCGAGCGTCCCTGGCTAGCCGGTACAAAGCCCACCATTGATAATTTTTCTGTAACAATTATTTTATATGAATGAATTAAATGTATATAGTAAGAATGTATAATGTTTCCACCGCGACCACGACCACGACCGCCACCGCCATCGCGATTGCCACTGCGTCCTCTTTTCGCGGACTAACGGCCACGGAAGTTTCTGCGAAAATTTCCACGAAAATTTTCGCGGGAACTTCCCTGACTTCGGTTTTCTTTTGGTGGAGGTTTCGACAAGAGGAGCTCTTTGATATTATCAAAAGTATCCATCATTTGGTTTACTCTTGTTTCAATCTCTTGGATCCGAGCGTTGGTATCTGTATGTACAGAAGGAAAAAATGAATTTATAAATGTAAATGCGGTATGAAATTATTATCTAAAATAATTACTAACTGATTTCTTTTTCCTTTACTTCTTCCACCGCTACATTTCTTTCGTCTGCCATCTTGTTAGTGGAAATGTACAATAACGTATATTCGTCACTATGAGTCCAACTTGTAAAAATAGGGATGTTATGCGTAGTTCATACGGGGCAACTTCCGCTACATTTCTTCTCTGAAGAAGAAGAGGTACCGGCAAGTTGCCCCAAAGTTAACGGCGTCTATAAAACTGAGAGATATTGCGGCAAGTTTTAATTAACTAAGTTCTTATTTATTCAAATAGCGCTTGTAAATAATTTCATATTTGTAAATTTTTAGTACTTCTTCTTCTTCAGGCAAGAAATATGGCACAAGTTGATATTCATATAAGTTGTAGTTAATATATTTGCAATGCTAGTATATGAGCAGTAGCGGCCATTTTTTCCCTTCTCTAAATGCACAAGCTCCATCCATACAAAAAAAAATTTTTCCTACGACCACTGTTAAAAATAGTCTTTTTAACGATTGCTTAGCAAGTTAAAAATAACAGTTTATAACACAGTAAATACTTTTAACACGTGGTCATTGAATTAAAAGTAAAAAACAAATTTACTTTTAACACTTCTTATGTTCAGTTGTTGATAACAAATACATCATGACCTGTCATAAATGTCATTCTATAATGCTTAGTTTTTATTTACTAATACATAAATAGGATCTTAGGAAAAAGAGTGTATGATATTTGTGTTAAAAGTGATTTTATTTCGTTCGTGGGGTTTGTTACACTCGGCTTCGTCTCGTTTCATAAACTTCCCCACTCACTCATAAAATGTCACTTTTAACACTTATATCATAAATAACTATTTTAGGCGGCTGGTACATAAATTGTTGTTTTTCGTATCTGCCGGTAACCTTAAAGTATCAGTTTTTATTTGACATCTGTCAAAGTCAAAATTTTTGGCCGCTTGTTTGTTCATTATTGCTTTACATACAGGGTGAATACTGAAAACCTTGACATAGGGAAATAACATGGGAAAACAGTTTTTTGCTGTTTCCATCAGTCCCGCTAAATAAAATCGGATGTATATGGTATCGTTAGTTAGATTATTTAATTTTGCATCTAATGAAACCAAATGTTGTGTAATATGGCCTTTTCTAACTGAATTATTTGATAAAATAAATTGTATTTTGAAGTTTATCCTTCATATTTTCGAATAAGAAACGTCAAAAATAAAATGCTCCATAGCCGAGTGGATAAGGGGGCGGATGCATAATATAAATAATCTACAAGACCTGGTTCGAGACCATCTCGGCCCTACTTTTTTTTTAAATTAAATTATGCTTAAAAAATCTTTATTATATCAGACTATTTTAATAAAATAGCAATATTCATATTTTTATAAATAAAAAAAAAATACAAATATTTAATAGAATTATTATTTGCTGTCTGTCAAACTTAACAATTAATTCTAATTTAGTTTTTGGTGTATAATTTTGTATTTCATGTTTCGAAATGGATTTAGTAGGTATTAGAAGATATAATAAATATTATAAAACTTTATTATTAGGGCAAAAGTTTAAGAGATATTCAAAATATTTTTACTAGTATTTGTAACCTACTATTAAAATTAGAGCATTCTGATATAATATAATAAAAATATTTCTGATATAATATAATAAAAATATTTTAAGTATAATTTAATTAAAAAAAAAATAGAGCCGAGGTGATCTCGAACCAGGCCTTGTAAATTATTCATATTATGAATCCGCCCTCTTATCCACTCGGCTATGGAGCATTTTATTTTTGACGTTTCTTATTCGAAAATATGAAGGATAACCTTCAAAATACATTTTATTTTATCAAATATTTCTGTTAGAAAAGGCCATATTACACAACATTTGCTTTTATTAGATGCAAAATTATAGTTATTTACGATATAAGTGGGGTATAGACATTATTAACGCACGTATTGTGAATTGCCCTACGAGCCCGTAGGGCGAGTTAGGGTAATCACATAGTGCGTTAATAATGTAGTACCCCACGAATATCGTACAAAGTTTTATATATCACCGTTAAAATTGTTTCAAAATAGCTTCACTTTGATAAAAAATAAATTAATCAAGAAGACGATAGGATCTATTTTGTTTGAAAATCACAGAAAAGCGTTAGTAGTCTATGATCGTGTCTTAGTTACCGAATAACAACAAACTGTTATTCTAAATAAATTTTTCTGATGTCAAACCGTTTTGTTGTGATTTTCTTCGAAAATGAGTTTGCCAGGCTGTTCTTCTGAAGAAAAAACGTCCGATGTGCCCGTAAGTATTGAGGAAGAAGCAAATAATGTAATATCCGGACTTGTCCCATCAAAATCTGGAGCCAAATATGAATTGGCATTTAAAAAATATGAGCAATGGTGCAATTTGAAAAACATAGAAAACATTACCAGCGAAAAGGCATTACTAGTATATTTTAAAGAACTAAGTAACAGCCAGAAGCCCTCATCTCTTTGGTGTTACTACTCGATGCTGAAGACGGAAATATCGATCAAGAAGCGCATTGATATAAAAAAATATGTCAATCTCACAGCTTTGCTGAAAAATATAGCAAAAGGCTATAAACCTAAAAAGTCTAAAGTTCTAAACAGAGAAGATACTGTTAGATTCTTGCAGACAGCAGGGAACGAGAAATATTTATGCATGAAGGTTAGTCATATACACAGTGAATCATGTATTTTATTGGTTATAACATATAATAATTTTCAGGTTGTTCTGATTTTTGGTTTGGCGGGTGGATGCAGAAGAGAGGAGCTTACATTTCTGAGGATAAGCAACGTCATAGATGAAGGATCATGTTTTAGAGTCGTAATTCCGGATACCAAAACTAATACAAGTAGAGAATTTTTTATAACGGTTGGAAATATTGATGGTATTAATTTAGTTCAGACTGTCAGAAATTACGTGAAACTTCGTCCTAAAATTTGTTCCAATGATCGTTTTTTTCTGGTCGATGCACGAATCAACCTATTGGGATAAATACAATAGGAAGCATGCCGAAAATAATTGCAGAGTTTTTGGGGTTGCCTGATGCAAAGGAATTTACTGGTCATTGTTTCCGGCGCACCTCCACTATAATGTTGGCAAATGCAGGAGCAGATCTCCACGACATAAAAAGGCACGGTGGATGGCGTTCTGATTCCGTTGCGGAAGGCTATATACAGACTTCTGCTGAGAATAAGAAAAAAATCGCAGTCCAAATTTTGGGGAAGAATGGAGCAGTATCATCCGAAAAATCTGATGCCACCGTCTCGGTAACTAATTCCAGTTGTAGAAGCACACAAGTAAAAACGGCCAGTGTTAACGAAGGTGTTAATTTGTATAATTGTTCAAATTGTGTTGTTAATATTTATAAACAATAAATAATATCTTTTCTTGAATTTATGAGTTGTCAATTTCATTACCGCACTAGTGTGGTAATAATTTCATTAAAGCACTCATTGGGTTAACAAGTCCATTACATAACTAAAATGAGTGCGATATGGTATAACTTATCCCACGGTGATATATAAAATAATTTAACTAACGATACCATATACACACGATATTATTTAGCGGGACAGATGGAAATAGCAAGAAACTGTTTTCCCATGTTATTTCCCTATGTCAAGGTTTTCAGTATTCACTCTGTAGTTCATATTAATGTTATTAATTATTTTAGAATATAATAACAAATGTAAGTAAAATTTTAACTATTCCTTTACAAATATTAATGAAAAAGTAATGAATTTGCGAGTAAAAATAGCGGCCGTGAAGTAAATGCGGCCGTAAAGTAAAATTTGACAGATGTTAAAAATTGATTTTGAATGAAAAATCATAATTTCTTTTTGTAATCGCCTAAAAAATGTTGTGTGCACCTCGGCTAAAAGTTCTTTTTGGGCCTCATCTGATTTGGTTTTGGCCCAAAAAGATTACTTTTAGAACCTTGATACAGAAATAACTATTTTCATAGGTATATAACATAGGATAACAGTTTTTGGTAAATAAAACTGTCTGGCTAACAACAGAGTGACTATATTGCACAGGAAAATGAATCATTTTATTCTATATGGATTATTTCATTTCAATATCATAATTCATTGAAATTTATAAAAAAAGTGTTAATTTTTTTTGTTATGCAAAATGATAGCTGTCAATTTATTGTTATCAGGTTAGGACAATAAGTTACGGAATTTAAAGTATTTAGGTCTATTCCGATTATGGAATTCTCCTTTTTATGTTTTATGGTTTTTAATAATAATACAAAATTATGAATATGTTTTGTAAAAAATATTTAATAAGAAATAATTAAAATAAATTAAGAAATAAAGAAAAAACTGAAAAAAAAACTACTTAAAAGGTTTAATAAAGAAATATTATTAACAAGTTTTTTTATTAAATTATAAATATATAAAATAATTTTAACAAAAATTACTTGTTCATTCTGATGACCGAATTGATAAAAAAATTAAAATGCAACTACACAAATACCAAAGTAGTACAATATCAAAATATTACAATTAATAATAATGAGAATAAGTTCTTGTAGCAAAACACTGGGTCTAATATATTCCATTCGTATGTGATTATTGTAGACGGAAGACGAATGGACGCCTGCAGGATTTCCTTGAATGCTAACGGAAAACCGTCTAAAAACGTTAGCAGAAGACGATAACTAAACAAAAATATCATATAAAGTAATAAAGTAAATCGGTTAACCAAATTAATTTATATTATATAGTAGATATAAAAGGAGATACATAAAGTAATGTGGAACATGTTCGTCGAAATTCTTCGGTGTTTGTAGAAGACGATCCTACAACCAATAAAGTAAAGTGATGAGCAAAAATGTTAATGACAAATGGATTTACTTTACTTGGACATTGCAAATTTTTACTTGAAACATATCTTTCATCTCATATATTGTAGTAACTTTTACGTATTGAAGTTCTGTACAGAAATAATGAATTATTTACCATTTTTACCTTTCTATATAGTATTGTAAATTTCTTGATAGTAGTGCTGATTTGTAGATTTCGAACATTCTCAATGAATATCGTTAATCGGTAAGACACTCCTACACTGTAAGCAAAAGAGAATAAGTTATTAAAAGGAAGAAGATTTGCATTCAAATATTACCTTTGTGTATTCCTTTTTCCACATATTGTCAAATAATTTATACATATAATCTAAAAAAATATTTAATTAGTATTATTTATATTCCTGTAGATGTAGTGGTATTTTTCGTGGAAAAGCGATCCATTTTTCTACATTTATAAAGGATTAATATTAATATTTTTAAAAAATGTGTAAACATAAGTTTAATATATATTTTCAAATGGGCTCAATTCAGATGGAAGAATTAATGTATGACAATTTTTAATAATAATTGCAAATATCCAAATTGTAACTGTAACCATAATTTTTTTTATTTTGAGTTTTGTTTATAAATAATATACCTTTTTAGGAATAAATCGAGAAGCTATATGATTTGTGCACCTTAGTTACACAATTACACAATATCTTAGTTATAATTATTTAATTTGATTTTTGAATTAATAACATAATTATTTTTTTAATTAAATGTTAGACCTGTTGTCTGAAACAAAGTTTATTTATTTTTTTTGAAAATGGTGGTATTTTATTTATATTTAAATATCAAAATTTAATTTTGTAATTTTAAAATTATAAGAGTTACCAGACAATTAAAATTATTTTTTTTAAAATTGAATTATTAGTCACAATTAATAATTAATAAAATTTTATTTATATGTTATGAATTTATTTTTTGTAATTAAAAGTATAATTTTGTCATTTTAAAAAAATTCTAGTACTCGTTGTTGTTGAAAGTAACTTTTTTTTATAAAACTATATTTAAATTTTTTTATCATTGGGTTCTGGTAACTCGACGATGTTTACATACATATACACATTCATTCAAACAGTCGTACTTTAGCGATTTATTTTTATCATTTATATATTTTTTTTTATCGCTTTGTGGAACTTTTCTATTAGACTTGACTTAAATGTTCCAGCTCCTCACCCTTTAGTGTGACGGATGTACATATGTATAATATTGCTGGAACTATTTATTTCTTATTATTTATTTTTTTGTCAGTCTTTTAACCACACTTGGAAAATTTATTAAATTGAATAATAAGATACCAAAATTTTAAGCAAAGTACGGCAAAAATCTCACATACCATCGGTATTGGGCTTCGAGACATTATGTTCCAAGCCATTGCCTTACCGTATCTTACAAACGAGAAATGTTGTTATAGACTGTGTGTATTTTATTACAGAATTTAATGTAAATAGTAATTGTATAATTTAATATTAATACAATATAATACATTCATCTAGTTTTACAATTTTATAAGAATGTAAAACTGTTTTCTTTGATAGTTATTGCTTAGTTTGTTCCTTTTTAAATTTCTACAAATTGATTTTATGACTATTTTTAAAATTTATGCAACAGGGACAATGACTTGAAACACAATATCTCAAAACCCACCAATGGTATTTGAGATTTTTACAGTACTTTGCGGTTTTCCGTATTTATAGCACCTCTTACATACATTTCCTGTAGCATAAATTTGTAAACTTATTTCCTCGTTTGTAGATCGGTTGCATGTTGCGATTATTTTTTTTATTGTTTAACGTCACACAAGTGTTTTTTAATAATTAAATAATTTGAACACTTAACCTCTATTTTATTTGAATAACGCATCATACTTTTTAGAAACTTAAGCCTGGTATTAGATAGCTTTCGGAAAACGTATTGATTACTACTTGAAAAATTAAGCTGTAATAGCAATATAACAACTTATCTGACAATAAATAATCGTTTTAAAATTTGAATTATTATTTCTTATAACATAACATTAAAAGCGATAAGTGTTGGCATAAAAATATTTGCATAATTGAAATATGTCAACTTCGGCTTTCTTGCTTTTTAATAAATTATTAATAAAAAAATTATCATAGAATATTATATTATAAAATAGAAAAAAATATATAATATAACGTGAATTATTATAGACGTTTTCCAAACATTTTCTAATAATGAACCATTGCTTAATGCCATATCATATTATATTTATACTTTATTATGATTTAAGTTAATATTTTTGCATATTATATTTGCCATTCTCATATGTTTTTAACAATTAATTACAATTTGGCATCTTTATTTTTTGTTAATAATTTATTATAATTTGGCATTTTATATTTAATATTTTCATTTTTAATAAAGTTCACAAAATTTGCTAAAGGGCAATGGTCCAATTCAGACTTAAGTCTCTTTCTTTCTGAACCTTTAGCAATATTTTGTGAACCATTTTTTTTTGTTTGATAAATTTATATTATTTTTCTTTGTTTTATTCTTTTCCAATTTTTTTTATAATTAAATTTTGTAATAAAGTTTTTTTATTCTTTTAATTAATGAAATATTATATGATTTTTTTAAATTATAAATTTGGTACAAAGTTGTTTCTATTATTTTATTGTTAATAATTCTAATACGATATATAACTGATTTTGAAATTTTGTATTAATATAATAAATGAACTTTTTTTATGATATTTAATGTTATATATTAAAAAAAATAGTTTTTTTTTTGTAAATATGTACATAGGTTTAAATATTCTAAATATTTTATTTTTGAATTATAAATCAATGTTTATAAATATGTTCTTCATATGATATATGTTTGTTATATAATTTATTTAGCTGCTTAAAATGTAGTTGACAGTTGTTTTTTTCTCACGATTTTAATAACTTGTTGATAATTTATTACAATTTTGACTTTTTTCTTTCTTTCTGAGCTTTTGGCAATACTTTGTGAGACATTTCTTTTTTTTTTGTTAGATAAATTTACATTTCTTTGACTTAGTTTACTGTTAATTAGTGAAATATGACAAATAAATGATTTTTTAATATTTTTGTTTATTGAATAAATTGTTTTTTATGTAGATTTTTTGGCATTTCTACATTTTGATTTTTAGTTTTATAACGTTTTATTTTTTACATATGTACTTATTTGAAGTTATATAATTATATAACTAAATCATTTTTTAATTTAATTCTAAATTTGGTTGTTTGTTATGATTTTCATCTTGTTCAATTTAATTTTTTTTTAAAAACTACATTTTGTATGAATCCCTCATTTGTTTCATTGTTAATACTCTCCTCTGACAATTTAATTTTTAAATTTTGCCATGATTTGATGCGAGACATTGCAACATATAATTGACCATGTGTAAATACTGGTTTTTCTAAATTTATACCAATGAAATCAAATGTTTGCCCCTGCGATTTATTAATGGCCATTGAAAATGCGAGTCTGAGAGGAATTGCCTACGTTTTAAATTGTTTTCAGTAGTTAAATCAAATCGCGGTAAATAAATTCTGATTCCTGCACTTTGACCTGTAAAGACTTCTAAATCTAAATAGTTTGTTTTCATGTCTTTTACTATTAATCGTGTACCATTACATAATCCGCGATTCGGATTCATATTTCTCAATAACATAACAATAGCACCTACTTTAAGTGTTAATTTATAGGGAGGCATACCGGTTGGTAATTGATTGTTTAACACTTCTGTCGGGTAATTCATTTTATTGGATTCGTCACATTCACAAGAGTCTGCACTAAAATATACCTTTGATGGACCTGTAATTTTGCGTAAAAAAATTTCATTCAGTATCATTGTGTCGTCATTTTTTGGGGCAAGAATGGCTCTATTTGTAAATTTATAAATGTTGTTAGGTGCTATTTCATCTGTACCGAATATTTCGTCTGCTAAAGATTCTTTTGAAATACAGTTTGCGGGAATAGTTACAATATCGGTTAAGCCATACCGACAGTTAAGAGATATTCTGAAAACTGTTTTTCATCTTTATTTACTCGCATGTTTTGTGTTAACGAATACTTTTTAAATAATGACCATAAATGGCTTGTAAGTACAGACGCCTCTATTATTGCTGTTCTATGATTTGAATAATTAACAATTGGTAAATATTGACGAAAATCTCCACCTTACACAATTACTTTTCCACCGAACGGTAATGAATTATTCATTAAATCTTTTAAAATCAATTCGATTGCGTTTAGAGCATGTTTCGGAATCATAGTTACCTCATCACAAATTATTATTGTTGCATTTTTAATTAATTTTCCCGCATTAGTATTAGCTTTAATTTTACAAACGCTTGTCTCAGTTATGGGTACAAGTAATTTGAAAATTAAATGCATTGTTTGACCACCTTTTAACAATGTGGCAGCTATGCCTGTCCACGCAACAGCTATAACTTTTTGCCCTTCTCCTCTTAAAATACTTATTAATGTATTGTACAAAAACGTCTTTCCCGTTCCCCCTTGACCATCAACAAAGAAATATCTATCTTTATTATTTTGATCGTTTACAGCATTTAAAATTAATTTTATGATTTCTCTTTGCTCAATGTTACATAAAGTTATATTTTTCTCACCCTCTAATTTCTCTATGTCTACATCTACTAAATCATTGTCATTTTCAATATCGTTTATATCACTCGACTGTGGTAAACCGAAATCAGTTAATTGAAATCTATGTATTATTAATATTTCTTCAATTTTGCGTAAGCATTTGTTTTGAGCAATATGCTTTGAATAGTGTAAGGCATAATCTTCCATTAAATAATGTTTTAATTTTTCCCAAAGAGCAAGAGCATTAATTGAAGTGTGAAAACATATTAAATAAGCAAATAATTCTCTTAATTGTGCTGGAAATGTAATTAATACCGCTTCATCTAAACAATTTTCACATTCTTTATCGTTGGCTAAAAGATCTAAGGCGCGAGCAGCTTCTTGATATGTTTTATACAATTTTCCGTCTACAGTATACAAATCTTCATAATTTTTAGCACCTGAGGCATGAACTAAAATTAATCTTAAATGAAACCTTTCAATATCTTTTGGGCTCACAGAAATCATGCGCCCTATTGGTGGTTTGGTTTCTCTTTGTCTAGCTTTCCACATATTATTATAAAAAACGTAATATTTTGGAATTTCCATATACCGATATTCTTGCGCATTTGCATCTATTTGATTAAGTAAAAACCACGCTGTGAGTGTGGTATTTTTAATTGCTGCTCTTTCCACTGCACGTTTTTCTTGCCCGTTAATAAAAAATACTGCCTGTTGATGTTTGAAATGTACGGCAAGTTCAAAAATTGCATGAGATTTGTCGTGCAGCGGATACTCTAACAATCTCCAACAACATTCTGGGGCGGACACATACCTAGCATCTAAATACCCATTTATTTCATCCCACTTTACTATTTTATTGTTATCAGCCTGACCTAATTTTATGCTGGCACAATCATGACCTTTACATAAATAATCGCATATATATTTTATGCTTTTTACTGACGAAAATATCTCTATATTAATATGAGTTCGATATTTCTTTAATAAATATGGATTACAAGGAACTATCCATCTATTGTCAATTGTATACTTTATTATACCGTTTTTCCAAAGAATATACATTTCTGCTTTATTGTTTGGTCTTTTATATAAAGGATAGCCATTGACATTTTCATGTGTTTCGTTTCGAAAGTCTTTGGGATATTTTTTGGTACATTTATTGTTGGTCATACATGGTGAATTTTTATTTAAAATTCCGCATGGGCCATGAATCATATGTGTTCGAACTATATGATACAATTCTGATTCGTTATCTTCATTTGGAATTTCAGCGCTCACTATCCTATCGATATCATCTTTATTACGGATTTTGCTACTTTCATTTAATGTTAATAATAAATGCATATGTGGTAATCCCCGTTTCTGAAATTCTATTACATATATATATATACGCTACTACTTTTCCAAATATATCATCCTTTAAAAATTCTTTCATCATATTTTTTATTTTACCACAAAACACTCTAGCTATGATATCTGGTCTATCTGATGCGTTTTGACCTTCGCGTAGCTGTTCAGTAATTTCCGGCCACTTAGGATTACATGTTACCGTGATAAATAAATCAGGTATACCAAACTCGCGAACAATTGCCATAGCATTTTGGTACATCTTTTGCATGAACCTACTACCACCTTGAAATGTGGATGGCAATAAGACCATACTACCTGGTTTACACCCTTCGTTTACTGCTATGTTATTAATATGATCCATCAAACCGCTATAGAGCTCTACTCTTAAGGTAGGCTGATTAAACCTAATAAAAGTTAACCTTTCAGCTTCGACTTTTACGTACGCATCTACAATATATTGCTGAGTCAATTTCCCTGCTTCCAAACAAGGATTAAAATAATCTCTAATTGCTAAGCGATTCATATAAAATTGTAACATGCTTTGCTTTTTTATACCGTCAGCTTGTTTCATAGTGATGTTCCACCCTGGTTCCCCTCTTGGAAATAACAATGGATAGGCCATGGGGTCACAATTTTCACTAAATTGATTAATTCTTATAAGACCACCAGTTCTAGGATGTACGCAAATATCTCGTTTTATTGGGGGTTCACCGTCGTTGGAACTAAAAACTACAGCTACTTCGTTACTGGTTGGCAAGTTATATCTACGTATATTAATTTATTTTTTTATTTAAATATGAACTACCCAAACAGGCTAAGCCCAGACGAGGGTGGAGAGGTACAGAGAATGATACAAATAGGAAAGACAAAAATATAGATACATAAAACACAAATATAAAAGTAAACTATTTTTAAGAAATTTTGAAAAAGATGTATAATTTAAAAGAAAAATGTCTAAATGAGAAAATTTATTGTTATATAAGTGACACATTCGATAAAGAGGTGAAGACTTTAATAGGTTAGTGCGACTGTAAGGAAGATAGAAGGTGGATAGAAGTCTGGTGAAGATAGTACGAGAGTGGAAGTTGATCATAGAAAGGCATAAAGGATCGTCAATATGATTGTTAATAAGTTTATATAAGTGAAGAATGGAATAGTTTTCTCTACGTTCGTACAGGGTTTTGAAATTGAACATAGAGCATAAATGAGAATAAGGAAAGTGGCCCTCAGCGTAGTAACCCTTAACTTGTAAATGTACTTCAAAAATTTTTTCTGTACAGATTCCAAGAGGTCTTGATGTATTTCATGAGTAGGGCTCCAGATAACACTACAGTATTCAAGCTTGGATCTTACATAAGCATAATAAAGTGCAAATATAGCTGTAATGTTATGAAAATCTTTAGTATTTCTTATAACGAAACCTAACATTCGCAAAGCGGATTTATAGACATTATGAATGTGATTAACAAATGTGAGCTTAGGGTCAAATTGGACTCCTAAATCTTTTATTATTACAGAGCGACTTAAAAAGACTGTATTTATTGAATAATCATACCTCAGTGGAACAATTTTCCTGGAGAATGACATAACAGTACATTTATTGAGATTGAGCTGCAAGTTGTTTGTAGTACACCAATGATATAAATTATTCAAATCATTTTGAAGAGTAATACAGTCATTAATAGTAGAAACTGAATAGAAAATTTTTAAGTCGTCCGCGAATAACAGTTTGTCACAGTGGAGGATATTCGTGATGTCATTAATGAAAAGTAAAAATAGTAGTGGCCCAAAGTTAGAGCCCTGAGAAATGCCCGAAGAAGCAAAGAAAGTACGCGATTTGAAGCCTTTAAAATTCACAAACAATTCACGATGAAATAAATAGGAAGAAATAAGATCAATGAAAGAAGAAGAGAAAGAAAAAGATTGTAGTTTACTGATCAAGATGTCGTGATCTAGTCTGTCAAAAGCCTTAGCAAAGTCTGTGTAAATACAGTCAACTTGCCCGTTAGTATCAAGAACAGCAGAAACTCGTTGCGTAAAGTACATGAGATTGGTGGAAGTAGATCGTTTTACAACGAAACCATGTTGGTAAGGAGATATATATTGCTTTATAGATGGATATATGGTGTTGTAAATAATTTTTTCAAAAATTTTCCTAAAATTGGATAAAATAGCTATTGGGCGATAATTAGAAATATTACTTGCTTCATCAGATTTATGTAACGGAGTAATACTTGATAATTTCCAGACATTGGGAAACGTACTAGTCTTTACATTAAGGTTAAAAATATGGAAAAGTGCAGTTGACAGAGGAGACACACAGTCCTTGATCAGCAAACTTGGGACAAGATCAGGACCACATGACAGAGAAGATTTGAGTGTTTTAATAGAGGTTTTTATATCGTTAAGGGAAATATGCTTAAGAGAGATAGAATCATGCGAGAGGGAAGAGGGAGTACACGAAATAGTAGATTTACTGACAGGTGAGTTTATATAAGTAGACTGAAAGAATGAAGACAAAGCATCAGTTTTGTCATTAAGGAACATAGAGTTATTATGTGAAGACATTTTTCTTTTAGAATTAACATAGTTCCAGAATTTTTTTGGATTTGTTTTAACATTATTTTCACAATTTGTCACATAAACAGTATAAGAATTTTTTATTAAATATTTTAGCTCAGATCCAAGATTTTTGAAATTAATACAATAAGCTTGATTATGTGGAAAACGAGAAAGTAATTTTCTGGCGCGAATCTTGGCCTTGAGTTTACGAATAGTTGTTTTAGTGAACCATGGTGGATATTTAGTATTAAAATTATATTTTAAAGGAACACGTGAATCGAAGAAGGAGTACAGTATAGTATAATAGAATTCACAGGCCTGATTAACATCAGAAAATTCCTTTAGAGTATTCCAATTAAAATTACAAATCATACTATAAAGTTTGGTGAAATCAGCTTTTTTAAAATCATAATTATGAGATGTTGCAGAATATGAGTTTTTATGAGTAGGGAGATTGATCTGAACAGAAATACTGAGTGCTGGGTGATGCAGAGGAAATTCAGCGTCAAATAATAAACCTTGAGCATGTGATATGTCGCAATGAGTGTTAGAGATAATTAAATCCAAGAGTTTATTATTGCCATTTTTTATTGAATTGAGCTGAGAAGCATCGTAAAATTCAAGTAAGTTAAGTAGTTTCTCAACTTTAGGCGAGTTAGGGTTGGAAGTGAACTCAGGGATATTGAAATCGCCGCATATTAAAAAGTTATTGTTTTGTAAGAATGGTAAATTCTCAAAAAAGTCATATACTGCAACATAAGAACTTACAGTTTGTGCTGGTGGAATATATATGGAAAAACAAAACAAGGGTTTATTATTAATAATGATTTTAGCGCAAACAATGTCAATGTTTATAGGAATAATATCAATAAAATTACTAAGATCAACCTTTGAAAATGATAATTCATTCTTGATGAGCATAAGCACCCCTCCTCCTTTAGAAAGACGGCACGATTAAAAATCACGGTCACATCTATAAACATTGAACATGTCTGTACAGAGTTCAGCATTCAAAACATTGTCAGAGAGCCAAGTTTCAGTGAGGGCAATGATGTCGAAGTCGACTGTAGCACTGATGGACTGGAAATGACAAAGCTTTGAATTTATACCTTGGATGTTCTGGTAAAAGCAGGAGAGTCTACGATGGCCGTCTGGAAGTGAGAGGCTTGGAGAGATCAGTGGTTGCTATTGTGAACCGACGATATTAGCTTTGAAGCTTTTTAAAATTTCAAGATACGTGTGACAGTTCTTGTTCCAAACATCAAGTGCAGTGTTCAATTTAGTGTTATGCATGTCATTATATTTGACGCAATTGATACATTTGGGTAGAGCCGATTGACAGTTTTTAGCGTCATGATTTCCCGCACATTTTCCACATACTTGCTCAGATATGATGCATTGTTTAGAAGTGTGATGGAAGCCGCAGCACTTAAAACATCTACGCAGCTCAATGGCATCGTAAACAGTGCACATATCAAAGCCAAGAAACACTTTTTGGGCCTTCAGTAAGTTATTGTAGGTGGTAACATCAGTTTGAATAAGCGCTTGGATTATCTGGGTATTATTTTTCGTAGGACATAATTCGAGGACATCACATTGGTATCCAGGAAGGAAGTGTGACTTATTTTGATGCAGTAGATGTTCAATGAAGGTCTCTTTTGTAAAGGACTCAGACATGCCAGTTATACGAAGTCTAGGATGTAAGGTAGGTAGATGTTTGACATCATATTTACTCTTGAGATTATCGCTGATTAAGTCTTTTAATTTTTCAGACTGATCGGACCCAATGATAAGAGCACCTTTATTTGCATGACGGACAGAGTTGATAGTGATGTTGGATGCCACTGGATTCGCAGATTTAAACAGATCGGATTTCGTTACGTTGGTAGATTGTGACGCATCTTTTGGTTTCAGTAAAACTGATGGTTGTGGTACAGGTAGCAGCGAATGAGGGTGCGCTACAAATGGAAGAGGACTGCTTATTATTGACAGTATGGAGATGAGATATTATATCTTTCTGAATGTCATTCTTTAATGAAGAAACAGCATTAGAGATAATGGAGCCGATATCATCTTTAAGAGCAGACAGTAGTGTGGTGACAATTGAGTTCTCTAGGGTCGTGAATCTCTCACTAATTAATTGGAGCTTGTTCTTGATGTTTGTCTCTTTGCTTTGATCAATAATAACACAGTTAATTTTACAGGAAGAGCACCAAAAAAATACTGAGTTGGATTTCTCCAGAAGACGACATTCTTCGTTGGTGAGGTCCGCACAAGCTGGATGGAACCACTGCCCACAAGTACCTTCGCACCCTATGAAGTTGTCCGGTGTTTTTCGTTTGCACTTCGCGCACTTAATCATGATTCATAATTTGGCGGGAAATCACACACAAACACAACACAAAGTAAGAGGTCAGTGACATATAAGTTGATAAAGCAAGCAAAATTTTGTCTGAAGTGGTAGGTCAAGGTTTAGAATTGACTTAAGAAAGTTGATAAACGCAAAACACAAGCACACAAAAAACTAGATCGCGTAAAAGTTTAAAAGATGCAAAAACAAAATCACTGTGTAGTACGTAACATGATGAACACAAAGATGTAAACTTTAACGTAAAATAAATTTAAAAAACTAGTTTATGGTAAAAATAAGCCAGAGCAAAGAAAAATGCGACTGCACACGTGTAATATTGAATTTTTTATTTTATAAGGATAAAATAGAAAGAAACAATAAACAAATACATGACATTGAATTTATTTATTAAATACTGAATATTTTATTATACTGAACATTTTTTTTCGTTTTCTATAAGATTTAGTCTTTTGATTTTTTTGTCTAATGATTCATTGTTTATTTGTGTTTTATTAATTTCTTTTTCTTTATTTATGCGTTGAGTTTTAATTTCTTCTGTTTCATTTGCTTTACGTTTTAAATAATTTTCGTGTAAATGTTGCTGGCGAGTGATGGGAAACATTACTATTTGACGGGATCTAAACATCTGAAGAAGATGTGATCTTAATTTATTGATATCATATATTTCATTTTCGGGGTTTCTCTTTAATAAAATGCTTGTACAAAAAGCAAAAGCAAACAAACCACAGTCATAGTTATTTGTTTGTTGTTGTACACGAATAAACTTAACGGATGGTCTAAACGGAAACAATTTTTCTAAATATATTGTTGCGTCCTCATTTAAATTTTGCGAATTTAAGCTATCATAAATATTAATTATCGAGCCATCATAATACAATATGCAATACTACAACCACGTGAAAATAAAATTTGAATATGCTTTGTACCTTGTGGTAAAGGAACAATGCGCTCTGGTGCTTGTATATAAGCAGTACTCTGAGGTCTAAATTGTGATACAGATCGAACTATCGAAAAAAATGTATCAATATGAATGTCTTCTAAAAAACCCTGGGAATTTATTACTGTATCTAAATCGTGACTTGTTAAATTACATTGAAATAATTGATTTTCAAATTTTGTATTTTCTGAATTTAAATTATTTACTTTCCCTTGATTAACAACAAGTTTTATTTTTATTTCAACCTGCTTACTTAATCTAGAAATCTCTTTTAAATTTGATGCCGCTAATTTTTTTTTATTGTGATCTAAATATTTATTTGATTCTAATATACTAAATTCTGTACTTTTTTTATTTACCTTATCGCTATTTATTCTGTTGTTTTGAGTGTAAAGCTTTTTTTTTTTCTTCTAATTCTATCTTTCGATGGCATTGTATTTAGTTTATAAAATGAATTTATATAAGACTTACCTCTTCGGAATACGATATAAGTATATGTTTAATTTAAATTATATCAGACCTTAATGAATACCCAGGATCTATTGTAATGATGTTGGATTTATTAAAATTCAATAATACAAGACACTTGCAGTATCTGAAATAAAATATTGTAATTTTTTTTTTAATGTTAGTTTGCAAATTATAAATAAATTTCATATTTTTAGCCTAAAACCATATGATATCATGATGATATCATGAAATGGGTACAGAAAAATATGTAACAACTTATTTATTACTGTGCAGAATTTTGTACCAATGTTATAAGTAATAGATTATAATCATGATTATCGAATTTGCAGAACACCTTATAACTGCATATAGATAATTAAAATTGATTTGATTTTACTGTTTAAAAAATTATGTCACAAAAATGAATAATAATGTAGGGTAACAGTGTAGGTTATATAATACACGGTGAGTGACTTCTGTACATGCCCCAAATTTTTGGATTCGCACAACTAAACCAAATATAATGTAAAATTTAAGAATTTAATATTTATATAATGATGCTAGTTGGTTCAGATATTACAAATGAAAAATTGAAGATTATTTCGTTAATACTCATTATTAAAATTGATTACAGTGATTATACCTTTAGTTTGTCAAGCGGCACATCTACATATAATCATAAAAGATATTGGGACAATGACATTATAATTGAAAAATATACTAATTTGCCGCAACATAATTTTTAAGAAACACTGACCTCAAGTACATTTTAAGTGATTTTAGCCTAAAATAAAATATAGCTCTTACCTGTCAGATATCAGCTTCTCTTCAATTATAAAATGTCAATACTGCATACAATATAGATGTATATAATGTTATTACACTAAAATATTGGCACAGGGCACAATGTAAAACTATGCTTTTCACAGAAAGTGATAAAACAATCAATCACGGCCTTGATGCCTTGAAAGAGTGATTGAAAGTGAAATTAAACTTCCGGTTATGCTGTTGTAGTTCTACTTATTATTCTTAACTAAATATATGTGGATTTTATTAAATGACATATTTTATAGCACGTTAATTTACATCACAAAAACAATCAATATATTAATATGAAAGAATAAGTTATTGCCTGTAAATAATCAATACTTGATTACAAAAATAAAATTAATTACAACAAAGAGTAGTTAATGTTCAAAATTTTAAATATACAGGCATTTCACAGTTCCTATAAATAAAAAAAAAAATACTCAGTCAATTTTGCAAAGTGAGAGTTTATTTCTAAAAATAAACAAATTGTTATAGGTATTAAGAATATTTGGTTTTAATTAGTAATTTGACAAAATTGAATGTCATATAATTTAATACGTCAAAAATGAAATTTGGCAATAATGTTTGTATTAAATAATAATAATTAATTTTTAAATTTATAAATTAATATTGTCAATCCTAATAAAACTGTCACCGTCTTCAGAGAAGTTAATTTAAGAATATTTGGTTTTAATTTAGTTACTCCATCACACATTTGGCAACACTGACTTTTGACAATGGAAACGTCAAAATTAATATTAATTAAATACGTTATATTTTAAACTTAAATTAGTTGTAACACCTTTGCTCAAGACTATTATACATGATACTGTATTTACTTCTTTAATATCAATGTTCTATAAAAAGTTATAATCATTTAAAGTTCATAGACAGATTGACAAAAGTGACAGATAAGAGCGTGACTCTTCTTAAATTTAGACATGGCTACTAGGATCCATTGTTTCAAGTTATTAGTTTTGCAAAGTTTTTATTTTTTTACACAAGAACCACTCACAGTAAAATATGAGACCCCCAAAAGGCACAACTACACATTATTCCCTGCAATCTAAAAAAAAATTTACAACAATCCCTTTCATGGTTAAGGTAGTTAGGCTTGACACAAAGTTTAGCGATCGTCGTGATGAAAATAAATAAACATCACCGACACATGCCTTTTTAGTATATAGGACTAGCGAATGCTCAGCTACGCTGAGCGTTCCGTAGGCCTCCGGCGTCAGTGAAATGTTATAGCTAATTTCATTTCTACAAGGCGGTTCATGACGAATGTTTTGATTTAATACCAGACACGGTGTATTTCCAGCTAATTGTACAAAAACAAATGCAGATCGACTTGGCAATTTTTTGTCACTTCTGCAAATTAGCCTTCAACCGATATTTAATTTGATACCAAACATGACATACTTCTGACAACTTTTTCCAAAAAACAAAAGCGGGGTAACATGAACCATTTTTGTCAATTTTGCATGTCAACTCTCATCGAGACCTTTCATTTTATACCAAACACGATATACTTCTGATAACTTATCATATCTGCTCGCCTGTCCTCATCGAGTCTTCTTATTTGATTCCAAGCACGATATACTTGTTACAACTTTTTGCAGAAAACAAAAGCCGATTAACATAGACCATTTTCGTCAGTTCTGCACGCGAGCCCTCAACAAGACCTTTCATTTAAGACCAAACATGATATACTTTATACGACTTTTTGCATAAAACAAAAGCCGATCGACATAGATCATTTTTGTCAATTCTCTACGCGAGCCCTCGCCGAGACATTTCTTTCGATACTAAGCACGACATATTTCTGACAACTTTGAGGAAAAAACAAAAGCCGATCGTTATAGATCATTTTTGTCAATTCTCTACGCGAGCCCTCGCCGAGACCTTTCTTTCGATACTAAGCACGACATATTTCTGACAACTTTGTGGAAAAAACAAAAGCCGATCGTTATAGATCATTTTTGTCAACTATCTACGCGAGCCCTCGCCGAGACCTTTCATTCGATACCAAGCATGACATATTTCTGACAACTTTTTGCAAAAAACAAAAGCCGATTGGCATAGATCATTTTTGTCAATTTTGCTCCCCAGTCCTCATCGAGACCTTTCATTAGATACCAAACACGACATACTTATATTAACTTTTTGCATAAAACAAAAGCCGATCAACATACACCATTTTCGTCAGTTCTGCACGCGAGCCCTCGACAAGACCTTTCATTTGACACCAAACATGATATACTCTATACGACTTTTTGCATAAAACAAAAGCCCATCGACATAGATCATTTTTGTCAATTCTCTACGCGATCCCTCGCCGAGACATTTCTTTCGATACTAAGCACGACATATTTCTGACAACTTTGTGGAAAAAACAAAAGCCGATCGTTATAGATCATTTTTGTCAATTATCTACGCGAGCCCTCGCCGAGATCTTTCATTCGATACCAAGCATAACATATTTCTGACAACTTTTTGCAAAAAACAAAAGCCGATTGGCATAGATCATTTTTGTCAATTCTGCTCCCCAGTCCTCATCGAGACCTTTCATTAGATACCAAACACGACATACTTCTATTAACTTTTTGCATAAAACAAAAGCCGATCAACATAGAAAATTTTCATTTCTGCAAACCAGGCCTTTCCGAGACTTTTAATTCGATACCAAACACGACATATTTCTGACAACATATTGCAAAACACCAATTCTAATCGACGTAGAACATGTTTGTAATTCGTGCACACCAGTCTACATTGTGTCATTTCATTAAAACCCAAAGACGACCTACTTCTAACAATTTTTTGCGAAAAACAAATGCAGATCGACATGACACATTTTTTTGTCATTTCAAAACCGGCCCTTATTGTTTTCTTTCTTTTGATATCAAATACAGCGAAGTGTTTAATTTATTTTATTTAGGAATATTTGATTTTTATTAAGTTACTTCATAATTTGGCAAAACTGTTTGTAGTTAATTTTTAAATTTATAAATTACCATCGGCAATTTTAAAATAACAGATTTTATCTTCAGTTTAGTTCCTTAAGGAATATTTGGTTTTTATGTAGTTACTTCATGACACATTTGGCAACACTGTCTGTACATTTAAACGTCAAAAATTAGAAATTTTAAATTCGCCACGAAAGACATTAAAATTTTTTGTGAAATAATTGCTCATGTGTACAATGAATAACAATGCTTTCATATTTTTGATATCTTGCTTCTGACTTGTCAAACATGACAGCTAGTAGTTGGCATTCACTTGAAATTTTCCAATGCTTGCTTGAGCTATTGTTTCAAAGTACCAATTTCACAAAGTTTAAATTTTTTTACACAAAAACCACACACAGTAAAAATATAAAAACTAAAAAGGAAATTAATTTGAATCAAGCTCTATAATATGGTGCAAAAATCATTAAAATCGGATAATCAGTTTATGCTGTAGCCCGTTGCAAAATTTTGGCGATCGTCTGATGAAAATATATATTTGAAAAATTGTCTAAGCCTTTTAGTATATAGGATTATGGATGGTTTTAGCAATGGACATGCATAAGTGACCAAACCGTGGTACCAATCAGATAATAAACATTCAATTTTCGGGTGTCATTTTAATGAATACATTGTATATTGGAAGCTACATGGGTTGAATTCTAGAATACCTACCACATTTGAAATAGCAATACTCTTGTTGCAATGTTTTCTTTTAGCTAAAATATGATAAAGAGTTATAATATTCCGGCGCGGGTGCAAATATTTATATGATTTTTAACAAAAATAAAGTCAGATTTAACATATTCTTGATATGGATATTTTTGTTAAAACTTTTGTATTCATGCTTTAGGATCTATACTACGGATGGTTTGAAGCATTGGACACTCAAAAGTGACCAAAACGTGAAACCAGTCAGATAATAAACATTCAAATTTCGAGTGTCATTTTAATAAATACGTTGTATATTGTAAGCTACATGGGCTGGATTCTAGAATATCTACCACACTTGAAATAGCAATTTTCTTGTTGCAATGTTTTCTTTTAGCTAAAAAATGATGAAGAATTATAAAATTCCGGCGGGGAAGCAAATATTTATATAATTTTTTACAAAAAATAAAGTCAGATTGTACCTATTCGTGAAATGGATATCTTTGTTAAAACATTCATATTCATGCTTTAGGATCTATACTATTGATGGTTTTAAGCATTGGACATGCAAAAGTGACCAAAACGTGGTACCAATCAGATAATAAACATTAAATTTTCGGGTGTCATTTTAATGAATACCTGTATATTGTTTGCTACATGGGCTGGATTTTAGAATACCTACCACACTTGAAATAGATATTTTCTTGTTGCAGTGTTTTCTTTTAGCTAAATTATGATGAAGAATTATAAAATTTGGGCGCAGTAGCAAATATTTATATTATTTTTTACAAAAATAAAGTCAGATTTTACCTATTCTTGAAATGGATATTTTTGTCAAAATATTTAGATTCATGCTTTAAGATCTATACTATGGATGGTTTTAGCATTGGACATGCAAAAGTGACCAAAACGTGTTACCAATCAGAACATAAACATTCAATTTTCGGGTGTCATTTTAATAAATACGTCGTATATTTGAAGCTACCTACATGGGCTGGTTTCTAGAGTATCTACCACCCTTGAAATAGCAATTTTCTTGTTGCAATGTTTTGTGTTAGCTAAAATATAAAGATGATTTATAAAATTCGGGCGCGGAAGCAAATATTTATATGATTTTTTTACAAAAATAAAGTCAGATTTTACCATATTTTTGAAATGTGTATTTTCCTTAAAACATTCATATTCATGCTTTAGAGTCTATACTATCGATGGTTTTAAGCATTGGTCATGCAAAAGTACTTAAAATGTGGTACCAATCAGATAATAAACATTCAATTTTTGGGTGTCATTTTAATGAATACGTTGTTTATTTTAAGCTACATGGGCTGGATTCTAGAATATCTACCACAATTGAAATAGCAATTTTCTTGTTGAAATGTTTTCTTTTAGCTAAAATATGATGAAGAATTAAAAAATTCGGGCGCGTAAGCAAATATTTATATGATTTTTTTACAAAAATAAAGTCAGATTTTACCTATTCTTGAAATGGATATTTTGTTAAAACATTCATATTTATGATTTAGGATCTATACTATGGTTAATTTTAGCATTGGACATGCAAAAGTGACAATTACGTGGTACCAATCAGATAATAAACATTCAATATTCGGGTGTCATTTTAATGAATACGTTGTATATTTTAAGCTAAGTACATGGGCTGGATTCTAGAATACCTACCACACTTGAAATAGCAATTTTCTTGTTGCAATGTATTCTTTTAGCTAAAATATGATGAAGAATTATAAAATACGGGCGCGGAAGCAAATATTTATATGATCTTTTACAAAAATAAAGTCAGATTTTAACTATTCCTGAAATGGATATTTTTGTTAAAACATTAATATTCATGTTTTAGGATTTATACTATGGATAATTTTAGCATTGGACATGCAAAAGTGACCAAAACGTGGTACGAATCAGATAATAAACATTCAATTTTCGGGTGTCATTTTAATGAATACGTGTATATTGTAAGCTACATGGGCTAGATTCTAGAATACCTACCAAACTTGAAATAGCAATTTTCTGGTAGCAATGTTTTCTTTTAGCTAAAATATGATTAAGAATTATAAAATTCGGGCGCAAAACCATATATTTATATGATGTTTTACATAATAAACTCAGATTTTACATATATTTGAAATGCATTTTTTTGTTAAAACAATTATATTCATGCTTTAGGACCTATAATATGGATTGTTTTAAGCATTGAACATGCAAAAGTGTATATTGTAATGGGCTGGATTTTGGAATACCTACTAAACTTGAAATAGCAATTTTCTTGTTGCAATGTTTTCTTTCAGCTAAAATATGATGAAGAATTATAAAATTCGGGCGAAAAACAAAAATAAAGTTAGATTTTACCTATCGTTCAAATGGATATTATTGTTAAAGCATTCATATTCATGCTTTAGGATCTATACCGTGGATGGTTTTAAGCACTGTACATGCAAAAGTGACTGTTTGAGATTTTAATTGTTGTCAGCTCCGTATATTGGAAAGGTACACCGCATGTTTGCCAATGTCAACGACATGTACGGTTCTCTGTATTTTTTGTAGTTTGTTGTTAGTGGCGCTGTCGCTAGCGAATTTTGTTGGTTTTGAAATCGTACAAGGACAAGTCTGTTCGGTTCCGGCCTTGTCGCGCCAAAGTTGTTTTGTATCGCGCCGCAACAATCCATTGTTGTACTGCTCCAGTAAAGTATTTACATTTGTTATATCTGTTATTTTGTATAGTTTTGGTTGTGCTATGTGTAAATAAATAAGTGTTTTTCGCGTGGTTGTGTGAAAGTGAGATTTACGACCTCACCATTGTTACCATCATCCATACTCGATATCCTGGGTATCCATCCCTGTTATCCCGCACATTTTTTGGTCCTTCGAGCCGGATACATTTTTTGGTCCTTCGAGCCGGATACTATCCGGATTATCCGAGTTTTTTCCATTGGGAGAACTTCCTGACTAACCACCACTCTTTTAGAGCAGAAAAGGGTTCAGAAGCTACGGTGTACTTCGTTGAAGATCACTTCTCCGCCACAGAGCTCTTGTACTTGACAAGTGTCGCTATCCTGGAGGCCCTCCGTCCTTCGACACCTCCGCCAGCTCCAGTTGTCGCTCCAGTCCAACCGCCAAAGGCTTCCCTTCCGCCTCTACCTAAGGTAAACCTGCCGGAGTTCTCCGGATCATACTTGGAATGGGAGGCATTCCACGACGCCTTTCAGGGTCTCGTGATAGACCGTGACGATGTTCCCGACGTCCAGAAGCTGCTCCTCCTCAAGGCAGCACTGAAAGGGGAAGCCGCACTCCTAGTGCGTACCATGGCCACCACGGCAGCGAACTTCCAGGGAGCCTGGGACGCCGTCTGCGCCAGGTACCGGAACAGTCGGGTTCTGGTAAGTGCTCACCTGTCGGCACTGTTCGACCTGCCCCAGGTATCGAAAAAGTCCGCACGCGACCTGCGGGCCCTGATCGACCGAGCACGGGAAGAGATAAGATCGCTCGAGCAGCTAGGGCGACCTGTAGACAAGTGGGACGACGTCATCGTGTTCTTACTCCTCCGTCGCCTGGACTCCGCATCCCGCCGAGCATGGGAGCTGCATCTCGCTTCCATAGATGCGACTCAAACGTTGGTGAACCCCGACTACAAGTTGGAACAGCCGACACTCAAGCAGCTCGAGGCCTTCTTCGAGATGCGTATCCGCGCATTAGAGATGTCGGCCCCGCTGAGCCCACCTGCCCGCTCCACAACGGCCTCCAACGCGAAGGCTGCGCCACTTCGCTCACACCAGGTCTCTGCAAGCGTCAAGAACACGAACTGCGTGTTTTGCGGAGACTCGCACTCCAACTTCTCCTGCTCATCGTTCCGGGAGAAGTCTCCACAAGAGCGCCTGTCCGAGGTCAAGCGACTTCGGCTCTGCTTCAACTGCCTGGGTTCCCACCAGCGTAACGCATGCAGATCCACGAAGACGTGCTCCAAGTGCAGCCAGACGCACAACACGCTGCTGCACGACGCTTTCCCATCCAGTTCTGTTACAGGTTCGGCCAGTCCTCCAGAAAGAGCTGCTGCTCGCCATACCTCCACGGTCTCTAGTCACTCCACGCAACAGGGCACATCCCGTGCCATGGTTCTCTTGACCACAGCGCTGGTCCCCATCTGTTCGCCCAGCGGACAGCGCGTGCAGACACGCGCGCTCCTCGACACCGGGTCCGAGGTGTCTTTCATCTTTGAAGACATTGTGCAATGTCTTGGTCTAGCCAGGCGGCGCTCCCACGTCAAGGTCGTCGGCGTCGGGGCCTCGCACTCTGCCACGGCCTCCTCACAAGTGGAAGTCGTCTTCCGATCCAGAGCAGCACCTGGTGCCGAGCACCTGGTGCCGAGCACCAGGTATCCGCCTACGTGCTTCCACGTCTGACGGCTCACGTTCCACAACGGAGAGTCCGTCCCTTAGATCCGCAGCTGCTGCTGCACCTCGAGCTGGCCGATCCATGCTATCACCGAGACCAGAAGGTTGGCCTACTGCTTGGAGCCGACGTTTTAGGCCCTCTACTCCGTCCAGGAGTGTATCCAGTCCCAGGCTCCAAGGTGGTAGCCATAAACACAGCTCTAGGTTGGGTCCTGTCCGGAGCCGTCGACGAGGACGGTGCATCTCCCAGAAAGATCCAACTTCAGTGCGGGCCAGTTAGTGCTGGTTCACCACCCGCAGCTGCCTCCAGGTAGATGGGCACTGGGCCAAGTGACTGAGCTGCATCCAGGAGCAGACATCCTCGTCAGGGTAGTCACCGTCAAGACTGCCACATCAGAGCTTCGCCGACCTATCTCCTGGCTAAGCCCTCTGCCGATCGAGACGGACGTCATCCCTTCAGCCAAGCAGAGACTCGCCGCGCCGCCGTCGTCACCGCTGCGTCGTTCTACGGTGGGCAGTCCAGGTCATTCCCAGTCGGCCTGATGTCCACACGATCTTGCTTACTTAAGTTTTATTGTTATTCCATGTTAATTGTTTAGTTTCTCGACTAGGTGGGCAGTATGTTTGAGATTTTAATTGTTGTCAGCTCCGTATATTGTGAAAGGTACACCGCATATTTGCCAATGTCAACGCCATGTACGCTTCTCTGTATTTTTTGTATTTTGTTGTTAGTGGCGCTGTCGCTAGCGAATTTTGTTGGTTTTGAAATCGTACAAGGACAAGTCTGTTCGGTTCCGGCCTTGTCGCGCCAAAGTTGTTTTGTATCGCTCCGCAACAATCCATTGTTGTACTGCTCCAGTAAAGTATTTACATTTGTTATATCTGTTATTTTGTATAGTTTTGGTTGTGCTGTGTGTAAATAAATAAGTGTTTTTCGCGTGGTTGTATGAAAGTGAGATTTACGACCTCACCATTGTTACCATCATCCATACTCGATATCCTGGGTATCCATCCCTGTTATCCCGCACAGTGACCAAAACATGGTACCAATCAGATAATAAACATTCAATTTTCGGGTGTCATTTTAATGAATACGTTTTTTATTATAAGCTACTTACATGGGCTGGATTTTAGAATACCTACCACACTTGAAATAGCATTTTTCTTGTTTCAATGTTTTCTTTTAGCTAAAATATGATAAAGAATTATAAAATTCGGGCGCGGAAGAAAATATTTATATTATTTTTTACAAAAATAAAGTCAGATTTCACCTATCTTAAAGTGGATATATTTGTTAAAACATTCATATTCATGCTTTAGGATCTATACTATGGATGGTTTTAGCATTGGACATGCAAAAGTGACCAAAACGTGGTACCAATCCGATAATAAACATTAAATTTTCGGGTGTCATTTTAATGAAATCGTTGTATATTGTAAGCTACATGGGTTGCATTCTAGAATACCTACCAAACTTGATATAGTAAGTTTCTTGTTGCAATGTTTTCCTTTAGCTAAATATGATGAAGAATTATAAAATTCGGGCGCAAAATCAAATATTTATATGATTCTTTATAAAAATAAAGTCAGATTTTAACTATATTTGAAATGGATATTTTTGTTAAAACATTCATATTCATGCTTTAGGACCTATAATATAGATTGTTTTAAGTATTGGACATGCAAAAGTGACCAAAACAAGGTACTAACAAGATAATAAACATTCAATTTTCGGGTGTCATTTTAATGAATACGTGTATATTGTAATGGGCTGGATTCTGGAATACCTACCACACTTGAAATAGCAATTTTCTTGTTGCAATGTTTTCCTTTAGCTAAATTATGATGAAGAATGATGAAATTCGGGCGCGGAGGAATATATTTATATGATTTTTTACAAAAATAATGTCAGATTTTACCTCTTCTTGAAATGGATATTTTGTTAAAACATTTAAATTCTTGCTTTAGGATCTATACTATGGATGGTTTTATCATTGGACATGCAAAAGTGACCAAAACGTGGTACCATTAAGATAATAAACGTTCAATTTTCGGGTGTCATTTTAATGAATACGTTGTATATTGTAAGCTACATGGGCTGGATTCTAGAATACCTACCACACTTGAAATAGCAATTATCTAGTTGCAATGTTTTCTTTTAACTAAAATATGAAGACAAAATATAAAATTCGGGCGCGGAAGCAAATATTTATATATTTTTTTACAAAAATAAAGTCAGATTTACCTATTCTTGAAATGGATATTTTTGTTAAAACATTCAAGTTAAAGAACAAATTTATTTGTTCAATAAAAAAATTTATTTTTATAAGTACAAACGAATTAGGTATTACAATACATAAGTTTTATACAATGTTTACAGTAAAGGATTCCAGCTAAGACTGAATATTATAAGTTTCTTCATCTTGGTGGATGACACCTGAGATGCGTCGCGACTTGGTGGTCGCCTGATGTTTTCCAGGTTCGTGTGCAACACAGACTGTAGTGTCAGCACAAAAGCGTGGGACCGGGTAGTGTTAACTCCTCCCCCCTAAGATGTGGGCTTCACCGGGAAGTCGGATGGACTGGCTTGGTGAAGGCCTAGATTCGATTTCTTGGGGTGGCCCTGATTTTGAGTTCACAAATTTTTTGATATTGTGGGCTGCAATTATACTGAATGCGATTATTAGAACAAGACAATATAAAATAATTATCGAATAATTTGTTGTTGGGATGTTATTGGCGATGATTCCGGAGTCGATGTCTTCTAGTTTGTTGATTGGCAGTTGTAGTTCTTGAATGTTGTTCAGGTTGATGGTGAATTTGGGTTTTTGCGTCTCGTTGAGTTGAATATTAAAGTCGTTAAAGATGATTGGTTTCCCAAATGATTTTTGTGTAAGTGTTAAAATTTTGTTTCTAAATTTAAATTTACAATTTTCGTCCTTTATTAAAAATATTCCTTGTAAATTTCTGATTTCTTCACTTTTGTTGCAAGACAGACTAATTTTTTCTGATTTTGGAAAAATTACTAATATTTGATTTATTTCTTCTAAAATTTCAACGTGGTTCTTTTTGATGTTGATTTTAATGTATTGGCAGTTTTCCGCATTGTTCCTCGCGATGATGTTCTTCTCACAGGAATTGTCGTCAAGTCGATTGACCTTATTTGGACATTGATACTTATCTCCTTTAGTACATACGTCATTAAGAGATATAACAGTACCATCTATTGATTTTAAAAAATAATTTTTATCTGGAATAACAGTTACAAAATCGTTTTGGTGCTTCGTTGGGATGGGAATAAGGTGGAGTAATTCAAAGTTAGTTTCATAATTGAGCGGAATTTCTATGAAATAAACAATTCTGTTTGCTTCTAATTTACAATTAACTGTAATTAATTTTTCAAATTTTTGTATATTTGTTGGAATAGGTTCAAAAGGTAGTTCATTGTTATAATGTTTGTTAATTTTGTTTAGTTCTGTTAAAAGGTCTTGTTTTTGAATAATGCTTGGGTGTAAAACATGCAAATTACAAAATGTTAAAGAGTCTTCAATGTCTTGTAGACTATTTAAGATCATTGTATAGAGTATATCGAACTGATTGTAAATGTCAAGGATAAATAAAAATGAATTTTCGTGAAAAGATCTGCCCGTAACAATTTGCATTAGTTTTTCAACTTTTGACTTCAGAATGTTTTCGTTTTCTTTAATAGTTATTAAAGTACTATTGAACTGTTCTGTGAGTTTAGAAGTAATTGAATATTGTTGTTTAATTTGTTTATTTAAATTTTGTTGGTTGGTCTCCAAATGTTTTAAAATTTCATCATAACGTTTTTCGTCTTCGGCATCGAGATTTCCAATAATTGTTTTAAGAATTGAACCAAGCCCGTTTATTAATCCTCTGTTATGTCTATGTGTTGCCTTTTCTGAATTTATTGATAGATGATCAATTTTATTGTCTATTGAATTTTGTATATAATTGATAATTTTATCGTTGTTAATGAATTCTTGTGATGTTTCATTAGTCAGGGTTTTCTTTAAATTGGAATATTGAATATTCAAATCATCGTAATGGTTGAATAATGATAACAAGTCATAGTAATGTAAAAATGTGTGCGTGGACTTTTGTAGTTTAGCTTGTCCTAGGTTAAGAGTCAGCAATCCAGGGTTATGCGTTATGTCCATCAGGTTTAGTCCTTGGGTGAGTGGGAACAGGATGGATCTGGAATATTGGAATTTTTTGTTATTTTTCGGGGTCTTTTAATATTAGCCAAATGAATTTTAGCTTGTTTCTTATCTTTGCCTGTCTGTTTCTATTTTCGCGGTTTTTAAATTTTCATCAAGCTTTTAATTTTTTCTTTCTTATATTTGATATGTTTAATTTTATTCACTTTTTGTTTATTGTGTACGAAAACTGTTTCTGGAATTTCCGGTAATTTATCGCGGGATTCGTTTAATTTTGTGATATATTCTTGTTTTCCTGATTGCAAACGTTCGTTAATAATTTTGTAAGTTTGTTTGGTTTTCTCTTTGTGTTTTTGAACATAATCTTGAGTTATTTTATTTTCTATTTCAATATCTAAAGGCGTGGTACCAATCAGATAATAAACATTCAATTTTCGGGTGTCATTTTAATGAATACGTTGTATATTGTAAGCTATATGGGCTGGATTCTAGAATACCTACCACACTTTAAATAGCAATATTTTGTTGCAATGTTTTCTTTTAGCTAAAATATGATAAAGAATTATAAAATTCGGGCGTCGAAGCAAATATTTATATGATTTTTTACAAAAATAAAGTCAGATTTTACCTATTCTTAAAATGGATATTTTTAGTAAAACATTCATATTCATGCTTTAGGATCTATACTATGAATGGTTTTAGCATTGGCCATGCACAAGTGACCAAAACGTGGTACCAATCAGATAATAAACATTAAATTTTCGGGTGTCATTTTAATGAATACGTTGTATATTGTAAGCTACATTGGCTGGATTCCAGAATACCTACCACACTTGAAAAAGCAATTTTCTTGCTGCAATGTTTTCTTTTAGCTAAAATATGATAAAAAAATATAAAATTCGGGCGAGAAAGCAAATATTTATATAATTTTTTACAAAGATAAAGTCAGATTTACCTCTTCTTGAAATGGATATATTTGTTAAAACATTCATATTCATGCTTAAAGATCTATACTATAGATGGTTTTAGCATTGGACATGCAAAAGTGACCAAAACGTGGTACCAATCAGATAATAAACATTCAATTTTCGGGTGTCATTTTAATAAATACGTTGTATATTGTAAGCTACATGGGCTGGATTCTAGAATACCCACCAGACTTGAAATAGCAATTTTCTTGTTGCAATGTTTAATTTTAGCTAAAATATGGTAAAGAATTATAATAATCGGGCGCGGAAGCAAATATTTATATGATTTTTTACAAAAATAAAGTCAGATTTTACCTATTATTTAAATTGATATTTTTGTTAAAACATTCATGTTCATACTTTAGGATCTATACTATGGATGGTTTCAGCATTGGACATGCAAAAGTGACCAAAACGTGGTACCAATCAGATAATAAACATTCAATTTTCGGGTGTCATTTTAATGAATACGTTGTACATTGTAAGCTATATGGGCTGGATTCTAGAATACCTACCACACTTGAAAAAGCAATTTTTTGTTGCAATGTTTTCTTTTGGCTAAAATATGATAAAGAATTATAAAATTCGGGCGCCGAAGCAAATATTTATATGATTTTTTACAAAAATAAAGTCAGATTTTACTTTTCTTGAAATAGATATTTTTGTTAAAACATTCATAATCATGCTTTTGGATCTATACTATCGATGGTTTCAGCATTGGACATGCAAAAGTGACCAAAACGTGGTACCAATCAGATAATAAACATTCAATTTTCGGGTGTCATTTTAATGAATACGTTGTATATTGTAAGCTACATGGGGTGGATTCTAGAATACCTACCACACTTGAAATAGCAATTATCTTGTTGCAATGTTTTTTTTTTAACTAAAATATGATGAAAAAATATAAAATTCGGGCGCGGAAGCTAATATTGATATGATTTTTTACAAAGATAAAGTCAGATTTTACCTATTATTTAAATTGATATTTTTATTAAAACATTCATGTTCATGCTTTAGGATCTATACTATGGATGGTTTCAGCATTGGACATGCAAAAGTGACCAAAACGTGGTACCAATCAGATAATAAACATTCAATTTTCGGGTGTCATTTTAATGAATACGTTGTAAATTGTATGCTACATGGGCTGGATTCTAGAATACCTACCACACTCGAAATAGCAATTTTCTTGTTACAATGTTTTCTTTTAGCTAAAATATGATGAAGAATTATAAATTTCAGGCGCGGAAGCAAATATTTATATGAATATTTACAAAAATAAAGTCAGATTTTACCTATTCTTGAAATGGATGCCTTTGTTAAAACATTCATATTCATGCTTTTGGGTCTATACTAATGATGGTTTTAAGCATTGGCCATGCAAAAGTGACCAAAACGTGGCACCAATCAGATAATAACCATTCAAATTTCTGGTGTCATTTTAATGAATACATTGTATATTGTATGCTACATGGGCTGGATTCTTGTATACCTACAACACTTGAAATAGCAATTTTCTTGTTGCAATTTTTTTTAGCTAAAATATGATAAAGAGTTATAAAATTCGGTAGCGGAAGCAAATATTTATATATTTTTTTACAAAATTAAAATTTACCTATTCTTGAAATGGATATTTTTGTTAAAACATTCATATTCATGCTTTAGCATCTATACTATGGATGGTTTTAGCATTGGACATGCAAAAGTGATCAAAACGTGGTACCAATCAGATAATATACATTAAATTTTCGGGTGTCATTTTGATGAATACGTTGTATATTGTAAGCTACATGGGCTGAATTCTAGAATACCTACCACACTTGAAATAGCAATTTTCTTGTTGCAATGTTTTCTTTTAGCTGATATATGATGAAGAATTATAAAATTCGGGCGCGGAAGCAAATATTTATATGATTTTTTACAAAAATAAACTCAGATTTTACCTATTCTTGAAAATAATATTTTTGTTAAAACATTCATATTCATGCATTAAGATCTATACTATGGATGGTTTTCACCATTGGACAAGCAAAAGTGATCAAAACGTGGTACCAATCAGATAATAAACATTCAATTTTCGGGTGTCATTTTAATGAATACGTTGTATATTGTAAGCTACATGGGCTGGATTCTAGAATACCTACCACACTCGAAAGTGACCAAAATGTGGTACCAATCAGATAATAAACGTTCAATTTTCAGGTGTCATTTTAATGAATACGTTGTATATTGTAAGCTACCTGGGCTGGATTCTAAAATACGTACCACACTTGAAATAGCAATTATCTAGTTGCAATGTTTTCTTTTAACTAAAATATGAAGACAAAATATAAAATTCGGGCCCGGAAGCAAATATTTATATATTTTTTTACAAAAATAAAGTCAGATTTACCTATTCTTGAAATGGATATTTTTGTTAAAACATTCATATTCATGCTTTAGGATCTATACTATGGATGGTTTTAGCATTGGACAAGCAAAAGTGACCAAAACGAGGTACCAATCAGATAATAAACATTCAATTTTCGGGTGTCAATTTAATGAATACGTTGTATATTGCAAGCTACATGGGCTGGATGCTAGAATACCTACCACAATTGAAATAGCTAATTAGTAGTATAATCATGAGAGTTCGAAATCACTTGGTGGTGCTCGAGGGGGAAAGGTGAGGCAGGGGTGCGGGGAGGGGTCAAGCGGGAGGGGTCATCTGCCAACGGTGACGTCATGCGCCGCTGTTGAGGACCTAGCCAATGTCTTAAGGACCTAGCCAACGTCTTAAGGACCTAGCCAACGTCTTAAGGACCTAGCCAACATCTTAAGGACCTAGCCAACGTCTTAAGGACCTAGCCAACGTCTTAAGGACCTAGCCAACGTCTTAAGGACCTAGCCAACGTCTTAAGGACCTAGCCAACGTCTTAAGGACCTAGCCAACGTCTTAAGGACCTAGCCAACGTCTTAAGTACCTAGCCAACGTCTTAAGGACCTAGCCAACGTCTTAAGGACCTAGCCAGCGCCTCAGCTAACGCTCCAGGAACAATCTTTGTTATATACGTTTATTGAAAAAAAAAAATATTGCCTGACAACGTTTCGAACCCACCTTCGGTTTAGGATGCCACAACGCTATACACTGTGCTATTTGGCTGCTTCTGCGCGACGCGTGTCGGTGTGTATAATAAGCAACGACTCGGCCAACGTCTTAAGGATCTCAGCATAGGTCTTATGGATGGTAGGTACACCCAAAATGATGACTCATCTCTTGCGCAAGTTTTAATTTCGCGAATTGCAGTTTATAATTATTTAATTACTCACTAATTGATTTAATTTATGCACCCCAATAACGAACTTTGTATGATTCATTTTTTCAGTTAAGCACTCATCACTGTGAAAACATATGTTAGGGGATATAGGAATGGGATTTTTACAAAAATAAGAACAATTTTTATTATATACGTTTATTTAAAAGTATATTACACAGTTAATTACATAAAATATTAAACTATTATCTTATACTTATGAACTAAAACTATAGCCATGTGGATAGGTATCTGTAAAAAGATAGTTAATAATTCTTTTGTCATCATATGCACTTAATGCTAATTTATTTTGTTTAACAGTATATACATTGTGTTCGTTTGATGAAATCAATGTTTGGGATTTAACTACAGATTCATTATTGAAAAGACAGTTAAAATAATCATTAAAAGTTATACTTTTCATCGTAGCTTTTGTGACTCCCTTAGCTTTCATACTTACCTCAGGTTTAATACTATTTAGAGTTTTGTATGCATACATTTTTGCTCGAAGTCCAATGAAATGTGTCATTATACTACCATTATTTTTATCTTTCATCAGACCGACAACTTTTCTATTAGCCAAAGGTATGTCATAAATATTATCTAAAGGATAATCGGAAGTGTCAAATTTTTGAATATCTCTTTTTATAATTTCGTAAATGTTAACATTTTTGAAGAAATAAATTAAACTGTCCGTATCAGTATAACAAAGTTCAGCATTTTGATTGAAATTTCGTATTATATAATTGTAGTGAAAATCATAAATATAAGTTTTAGAAATATCTAAAATCGAAAATCCAACGTAAATAGGTTTATTGAACACTACTGACTTTTTATTCATTTCTACAATTATTAAATCTTCGTCTAATATTGTACAGCTGTGAAAATTGGGCTTAGCTATAAGATTTTTTGCTCCATGTCTACCACCCCATTGAGTCACTACCCTGACATCTCTATGTTTTCTTGTGTTTTCCATGGTTTTTCCGAAGATTGCATTATTCATTAACTTGAAATAATTCTTTTGAAATTCATTATTTGATTTTTTCCTCAACTCAGTATTTAGATCAATGTAAGACTTCAACCAGGAGCTCTGTTTAAATTTTAGAATTCTATGAATTTGCCGTATTTGCAATCCTAAATTTATGCATTGTTTTAAATGCTTGTAATGAATAACATAGTTCTTTTTGTTATATAAGTTAGCAATTAGTTTGGATTGCTTCGATGTAGGTGGGGTAAAATTTTCAGGGCACAAAGGCAAGTCTTTATGTATCTCATGCAAGTCTTTGGGGTAATCTACATCCACTTCGAAAATGTAACCGGTGTCAGAATTTTCTGAAATGTTTATTATATTATAATATTCAGATTTATCAAGCCAGCTAAATTCTCTATAAGGCAGATATTGACTCATTGCAGCTCCATACAAATTGTTAACATCAAAATACATAAGATAAGAATCATCTTTCTCGGCATCGTATAAATCATTCATATATTTATTATTAGCCTCTGCATATCGTTTTGAACATTGAACTAGTCCACCGCGAATTCCTTTTTCAATAAACAATAATTTCTCTACATCGGTTAACAGTTCAAGCGTTACATTTGTGTATTTTAACATTGCATCAAACGATAAAGCAGGGGCGGTATAATAGTGTAGAGCATCCAATTTATATGTCTCCAAACTTATTTAAGTCTTTACAAAAATTTTGGGTTATAGGCTTTTCATGATCTTTGAGATACGATGATAATTTGTCAATTGAGCTTGACATAAAGCGAAATGAATCGATGAATCTATAATTTATTTTTGTATCTTTAACGTATTTAGTAAAGGATATGTACCGTTCTTTATTAATTGGAAGTAATGACACTTGCCCAGGAAAACGTTTGGCCACGTTTTTAATAATGAAATGTCCATCATAATTACTGAGGTTATGAAACACAACTGGAATTGTATGTGACTTTCTAAAATTTAAATTACAGGACTGATGTGCAGCGCCGCGAAATGCTCCTGTAAAGTGATTGTGATCACGAACTTTGATGTCTGACAATAAAAATTTCTTTCTACATATATGACATAATTTCGAGTTTAAATAGTCAGCTTCTTCTTTTTTAGTCATATTCATTGGTATTGGGCTTTGAAATATTTCATCTATGAATTGTGCTACTGTGTAAAGTTCATTTAGAAACCAATCAATACAATTTTTACTTTTATTTAATTTGAAGTATGACAGTGAATTATCATATGAACATTTTAAATAATATGCAATGCTACTCGGAATATGCTCATGAATTTTAGTAGTATTTTTATTTTGTAAGTCTTTAGTCTTTTGTAATATGGATTCTATGTCAGCATATATTACAAAAGGCACAGTATCCTGATAATGAAAATTTTTGAATTTTAAATATTTATTTTCTTCAGTAGGCAATTCAACTCGACATTTATTCATTAATTTACAGTCAGCAGCATGCTTGTCAAAAATAATTTTTGTATTGAAATGATTTAAACATCGGTCACATAAAATTAATTTTCCATTATGATTTGAAATTTGTTTACTTAAGAGTCTTGATAAATTTTTTATCCACATAAAATGGTATTTAGTATTATTCTTTACAGTTTTTATAATTTCATCCACTTCCATATCGTCAACCTCATCACAGTTTTCATACGTCATTAACAAATGAATAAAGTTATTAGTTTCCAATTTGGATAAATATATTGGTACGACCTGATTTTTCTCTTTACCAATTGTTTCTAAAGTGTAGACATTAATAGATAAATTATTCATTTCTTCAAATTTTGGAATATTTTTTAATTGAATTGGAAAATGAATACCGTCATATTTAAGCACTTTACTAATGTGTGGGTAAGATGATATTCGATCTGGATTTCGATCTGCAGGATGCAATGCAGAAAGTACAGCCCACAAAAAACAATAGTCATCTTTATTTTTTATATTGATAACAGCTTGTTTACGTGTAATATCAAGCGGTAATTCAATGTATGATCCACCAAGAATAGGTGTATACTTATTAATATTTATTTTTAAGTGTAAAATTTCATATAGACTCCAGCCGGAATCACGTTCTTGAAACTCTGATAATTTTGCTATAATTTTATTAATATGTTCACTGAACCATTCTTTAATATTTGTTGTTTTTGTTATTATGCTATTGGCTGTATTAAAATATTTAATTTCTAATGCACCTGTTTTAGGCATTATGAAATCAGCGCTGAAAACAAGATTAACTTTTAAATTTGACAATTTTAAAGCTTCTTTAATTTTGTTTGAGAATATTCTATAGCATTTATTTAGAAATAATGATGGATCTTTATAATTTAAATTTACAATAATCCCCGTACGTATTCGAGACCCGAAACATGATTCTAAATCTTGCCAAATTAATTGTTTTTGGAATCCTGCACCATGAATACCACTTTTCGTTCGTTTTAATTTTTCACGGTAAAATTTGAATAAAGCCAAATTAGATTCTAGTTGAAATAAGTTGCCATTATTTTCATTATTTTGCTTTATAGCTCGGCGAATTAATAATATGAATTTATTAATATGCTTTAGCCAGCGAATATATTCATCGTATGTTTTTAAAATTTTGCGTCAACGAGTACCTTTAATGTTTTTGTGCTTAGTTTAGCAACGCTCAACATCGCGGTCTGTATACGGAACACGAATGACCGTTGTGCAATGATATTAGGGTATTAATCAGCAACGGGAAAATTCAACCATTACACGCATGCGCATAAATAGACCCTCATATCATCTGGCCAGGGTTTTATAAATAAAAATCATGGAATTATTGTAAAACATTTATTTTACAAGAGAAAAATACATTAAATATTTTTATTATTACATATTACTAATAATATTTGTTAATGGATTATAGTTATATATTCTATCATGTATAATTAAACAATAGGCGGCTGTATTATCAGGTATGTTTTCATTTGTTTCAAATTCCAACCTGATATCAACATTACCCGATTTCAACGTCTCACTCTGATGTGAACAATCTATTACTGCTAGGGGTGCAGTAGTTAAAAACTCGTTGGGTGTGAATATAGGTTCACATGGTCGCTCATAGTAAGACAATTGGAACTGAGTGTACATGTCATACAGCATTGCCCAATGATTATTTTTAAGGTTTAAATTCAAATTATCGTACGGATACATATCTGAATTTAAATATAACTTAATATTAGTTAAGTTACAATGATCAAATTTACTCATATCTCTATTTAATTTATTTTTTCGATCAGTTTGGAATCCCACGATGACGTAACGCGGTGTTTCTAATAGAGTAGTCGTTTTAATTGGCCAGGTATGTCTCTGTGTTTTTTGTAGTAGTGGATATTCATGAAGCTCCCAGCTGCGGAATGCTATCTCCAAATTAACACTTTTCTCCATATACTTCATTAGCATTAATCGTTCGGCATCAGCTATAGATATATGTGGAATCTTCCAATGAACTTTACTTAATTCAATCTTCATATCTTCGCTTGCTGTACCATTCTCAATCGCATTCATGTCTGTGCTGCTTCGAATGAGGACTAACTCTTGTTGTAAATTTAAAATAATTTTTTTGAAATCTTCACAGAATCCCAGGAGCATGTTTAATGGAATACATATGTTAAAATTGCCCTCGTTATCAATTATATGTTTCGTATTATCAGTCAAAGGTGACCAACCAGCAATTTGTAATCGTTTGCTTTCATTTGTGTTATAAGAAACATAACCTTTCATACAAGAAGTTAGGCCTGGATTTCGAACTCTATCTATAACTATACCACCAATTTCATACCGAATTTCGCTGAACAAGAAAGCAAATGCATTGTTGACTAATAGCTGTTTTGGATGGTTTGTCGTCATGTGTGAGAAGTTTACCCTCAATATAGAGTAAACTATTCCACGGAAGAGTGTAAAGATCTTGTTGCTGTATAGCTATGCGAATTTCATCGTTATTATTTAAAGTCGTAGATGCATACGGTTGATGTGTGTGTTTTTCCGCATGACTGATTGAATCGTCAAATAAAGCCTTTTTTGATACATTCAGTATATTAACATTCATTCTGATGATAGCAAAGAATAAAATTTTTTGATTTTTTAAATTGTATTCCTATCCAAATAATAACAGCCCTGAGACGTTTTTTACGTTTGCTTTTATCCAGATCGAATTTTGAGACCAATTGATTTCAGAAATTGATAATTGAGAGGTGCTAACTCTCTCACAATCTTCTTACTAATGACATTATTACTGACTCGCGGCAAATTTATATGTTTGCAGATTACATGATTAAATTTGATCCCCATTTTGTTTCTTAAGATGTAGTCTTACCGTGATGACTTCACCTCTAAAATTAATCAAATTTCCATCTTGATCTACTATTTTAAGGGTTAAGTGGTTTATAATATGCGTGTTGATTGGTAGATAGATTATTTGATTTGGGGCTTCTATAATTTTAAACCCTGGCGGGACGCTCGGCGAAAATTCATGAAGTATATGAACATGTTTACTGTTAGAATACGAATTTGTAGTTATGCTACACTCAATGCATATTGCATTTACTTTAATAATAGACACTGGGTTATCAGATTCATGTGCTATATTAGATATTAATTTACGTGGTCGAAAGCCCAAAATATTACTAATAGAATCGCTTGGTTCAAAATTTACAACCTTGTTACTTTTAATTTCACACTTAAGAGTACTATTATTGGCTATTATGTCTAACTGAGTATCTGCATCTAACTTGCTGATTATGAATTTATTTACGTCATCAATTTCATAAGAACCTTCTGGAATTGTAATAACATTATTGCCCATATAAAATTTATTATTTTGATTATCAATGTTTGGTATAGCATTATATACTTCAAAATTAATTAAGCCAAGAACATGGTTATCGTCAAGTACAATCGGTGGATGGAAAGTTTGAGTTTTAGTAGAATTGTCACCAAATAGGGTAAATGTGTATGACATGATGGTTCAATGAAGACTAAAAAGTTTTAAATTATGTTCGTATAAAAACGCCAAACACAAATGACCACATCTTACACTGTTATTACGTTGGTATCTATCATAATTGTAGTGTATTGAACATCCATTTCCGAAATAATTAATCAGTTCTTTTGGCGGCGCGAGGTTTCCATAACTGTCAAAGTATGTAACTAAATTATTATGTTTTTTGTATGCAACCCAATGTGATCCTGACCCGTTACTGTTATCCAAATTAACGATTGCATACTCATTACGATTCACTTTCTTAGGTAGATTATTTCTCATGAAAATTCCTCTAAAATATGGCAGTTTTAATTGTTTAGCATATTTCTGAAGATCGAGATTAGTTAAAGCCCGCGTTGGTAATTTTATTGGTAGTTTTTTGATTGATTTAAATATAGACCGAGCCCCTTTCGGTACGGCTTTAGGTATAGACCCTTTCCCATGGCAATAGCTTCCATCATTTTGTTATGTCGCTCGGATTCTTTTAATTGTTTAGCGGCAGCACGGGCGTCATTCACGGCCTTGGCAATACCTGCTGCCCCGCCTCCTAACGCACCGAGAGCACTCAAACCGGCAAAGATCGGAATCAGTGGTAGAAACCCACCTGTTTTCGGAACAGATATAACACGAGGACTGTTAATTTTTCTTTTAATTCTTTTGATGGAACGTAATGCAATTTTGGCTGATTTATTTATGTCTGAACCAGTATTACTTGATTTTATAGCCTTACGCGCGCGACTCACAACCTTGCGAAATGGCAAACTCGATGTTTTCGGAACTTTCATCTTAAAAAGACACACGTCTTACTCACTCAACAGTTGGTGGCTAACTGTCTTCGTGTCACTTTCACTCTGCTATTTATAGTATGCAGACGATTAAACAAAATAATAATCTTGTTGTGAAAAATTATGATTTTGAAAATCATAACAAAAATCGAAGGCACAGTACATTGTTGCCAGATATATTAAGGTGCATTATAGCTGGCCCGTCCGGATGTAGCAAAACAAACGTAATGATTGCTTTATTAGAGCATATGAATGGGTTGCGTTTTGAAAACATATATATTTATTCTAAATCTTTATTTCAACCAAAATATTTGTACTTAAAAGAATTACTAGAACCTATTAAAGAAGTAGGTTACTATGCATATAGCAACAATACATCTATAGAGAAACCTACAGCTGCGAAATATAATTCGGTGGTAATCTTTGATGATGTAGCGTGCTATAATCAAGATGTTATGCGAGAATATTTCAGTATGGGGCGTCATAAATCTTTGGATTGTTTCTACATATGTCAAACTTATACCAGAATTCCTAAACATCTTATACGTGATAATGTTAATTTTTTAATATTATTTAAACAAGATGATTTAAATTTGAAGCATGTATACAATGATCATGTAAATACCGATATGACGTATGAAATGTTTAAGAACTACTGTTCTTTTTGCTGGTTGGATAAATACGGGTTCCTGGTTATAGACAAAGATAGTGATTATAATGCAGGTCGCTACCGGAAGGGGTTTGATCAGTTCATTATAAATACTGATACAACTAATTAAACAGATCATTTAGCACTTAGTATTAGTATGGTATACATCAGCTGTTTAACTGGTACTATAATAAGAGTTCTCATCTGATTATGAGCAGATTATCTGTTGTCGGATCAGTTTTTTACCTGTGTCTTCAAATAACAGCTGTGATAATCGCCTGTATATGACCTTGAACTTACAATCTGTCAGCTGTTGCGAAGCTACCTGTTTCCGTTAAACCTACCAGAACAGCCTGCTGTTTCATAGCCCGTATTAAATCATGAGTGAAAGACTAACAAGGGATATAATTAATACTCGTAATGTAATTAAACAAAAGCTTAAAAACCTTAAGCTTGGTGCATTACATAGAAAAGCTGAATTAGAATACCAATATAGGCCAATTATTAAATCTTTGCAAGATATTGCAGTTAATTTACCCATGACAAATATAAAGGAAGAAGTTAAAAGTAAACCGAAACAGGAGGAAGATACACCGAACAAAAATAATACTTTAGTAGGGCCTAAATTTTTAGAAACAAGTGTTGTAGCAGAATCAGTGAACAAGGATGACGATGAAGATGTATTTCAATCAACCATGGTAGAAGATCAGCCATCAATAACTAGAGAGGATATTTTGAATTTAACCCAGGAACCCTCATTCAAGGAGTATTTGGAGCAGTATGATCCATTACCACGACAATACATCGAAGAAATGGTAAAAGACGATAAAGATTCATTTGATTTTAAGTATGGCGTGCGTCATGATGTGTCAACTGAAAAATTTTATATAGGTAATTCTGAGATAAAAATTGAAGGCAAGGATTTGATTGTACAAAATATAAAATATATCGGAACGCCAGGTTTGTATGAGCTCCTATTTAAAAAACAACCATCAGGTTACACTCAGACTGATCAAAAAAATTATATTGATATTGTAAAAAGAACTAAGGCTGCCCATCGCAATTATAGCGAGAATGAACAATTGTCGGGGTCAAGATCTTATAAGTATACTACTGTAATTGCCCCAATGTTAGATCCGCGAAGAAGAGCTCTGCAGTCTAGAAAATTAAGTTTAATTTCTAAAAGAACTAGTTCCACTTCAGGTGGAAGTTATTTGAAAAATTTTAACAAAAAACAGGTAGAATATGTATACTGGGACAATATTAATGAATTGGTTGATAGACTGCGTCTTCTTATTGCGTCACGTGATGCCGGTCATACAGGTCACGATAATGAAATTATATCCATAATTGAGGAGTTAAAAGAGGCTCAAGTTATAGAATAAATTTATTTCAATAATGACTCTTGACCGCTTCGGACGTCATATTGAACATCATAAAATTATAAAACATATAAATGAAAGGGTATACACCCTGGCTGAAAAATATATTTCACTAATCGGGAAATTAAAATATGAATTCGAAAACAAAGTTGCTAACATTAAAGATAATTTTCAACTGCAATTATCTAAATCAAAAAGGAATTTGAAATCAATTGTAATTATTAATTTAAAACTAGAATTGAAATCTGATTTCTATAATATAAATAATTCAGACGTTTATAATTTTCCATGCTCGGGAAAAATTATTCAAGTTACAATCAGTCCAAAACAATTCCTTAATTACCGTGTTCGAAATGACCCCCATCGTATTTCAAGTTTAATTAATAACGATATTACTGTTGGTGATTCTTTACACATATATCCTGGACCAGTTGGCAAAAATACTTCACATTTACATATTGAAATTATACTTGAAACACCTGTTTACTATGTCTAAAATTAAACGTGTAATTGTAGATGAATTACACAAACCTACTTGAATACATTTTCCTAGAAGACGAGTGGTAATAAAGGGTTTACATGATTTGTTTCAGGCTGATTTTGTAGAAATGATACCCTATGTAAAGGAGAATAGAGGCTATCGATATATTTTAGTTGTAATTGACGTGTTTTCTAAATACTTATGGACAAGACCAGGAAAAAGTAAATCAGGTCTTGATATTGCACATGCTATGAAAAGTATATTAATTGAGAGTAACCGCACCCCTCAAAATTTACAAACTGATCTTGGAAAAGAATTTTATAATAAAAATTTTCAAAACGATATGGTAAAATACAACATCAATCATTACTCATCTTTTAGCACTAAAAAAGCATCAATAGTTGAACGTGTCAACCGCACTTTAAAATCTATGATGTGGAAACAATTTAGCTTACAGGGTAATTATAAGTGGTTGAATCTATTACCCGAATTAACTAAAACATATAATAATACAATACACAGAACAATTAATATAAAACCCATTAGTGTTACAAAAAAACATGAAAAGTTTCTACTTAATAACGTGTATAATCAAATAAAAATGGTAGGTTTGGCAAAATTCAAAGTAGGTGATTTTGTACGTATTAGTAAGCATAGAGGACTGTTTACCAAAGGTTATACCCCTAACTGGTCAAATGAAATTTTTACTGTAGATCAAGTGAAATTGACAAATCCTGTCACATATATTCTCAAGGATGAGTATGGACAAATAATAAAAGGAGGATTTTATGAATTTGAATTACAGAAAGTAAAGTATCCTGATGTATACCTTGTTGAAAAAATACTTAAACGGAAGGGTGACCAAATTTACGTAAAGTGGGCTGGGTTTAATAACACACGAAACAGCTGGATTTCAAAAGGAAATGCTGTTTAGCAAATAACAGTACACGATTGGTTAAACGATGCGGGGCTAAATCTACATAAAGGGGGATATTTTTGTACTCAGCTCATTCTTGCATTACTCATAAAATGGGCAGTATAATATTAGATTGATAAGGATTTTTTATCTTTACAAATAATGTTAAAACATTCATTTTTAAGGAATTTGCATACGTTAATATAAAAAGCAATATTTATGAACACAAAATTTTTAAGCCACCATTTCCCTGGGATGAATTAAATTTGAAAAGCAAGAAAAATATTCGTTGGCTAACCAAATATCATCATAATTTGGATTGGCATGTTGGTGATATACCATATGATAAATTAGAAGTTGAAATGCAGATAATGTTGGATAATATTGAGAAAATTTATGTTAAAGGGGATGAAAAAGTTTTGTGGTTGAAAGACATTATTAAAAATTTAGAAATTTGTATTAAAAACTTAGAAATGTTAGGTTGTCCATCCTTAAAAGATTTAAATAAAACAAAATTAAACTATTATTGTAATATACACAATATGTGTGCCTTAAAAAATATTCAAATGTTAAAAAAATGGTTCATTAGTCGTTTTAATAAGTTCAATTCGTTAAAATTATTTCATGATTATGCAATGCTTCATTTAATGTTAGAGGAGGAAATTGCAGAATTGTCCAAAGAATTTGTAATGGTTTTTGCAGCACGAGAAATAGAAAATTTGTGGTACAGGTTTCCTAGGGCCTGGAGGATAGACCAAGAGTTCCAAAAGTATCGATGCTGCTTTGAACATAACAATGACAGCATATCAGGCGATCAAATTAGTGGAAGATATCCAATGAAAATTAATTGTACTCAATGTATTTTATAATTATTGTATTGTATTGTAAGTTATTTAATGTAATAATTTAAGAAAAATAAAAGATACTTATTTTGCGCAAATATGTGTTTCAATGCACCCTCATACTTACCATATGTTCATAATAATTATGCACCTTTGTGAGTATATTGACCTGTCTGCACTTTAGGATTATAATATAAATGTAAATAAATAAAAAAATCATAACAATACAGTTTATTATTTTATTAATAAAACTTGAAATAATACATTGTTATATAAACTTATTTTCTAACCTTACACACTAAAATATTTTTCTTAATTTTATTTTCTAATACAACTCTTAACAATGGTTCATAATAGTTATTAATTTTATATCTAAAACGTGCTCTGTCAACAGCGATTTGTATCCAGGGGCTCTGTCTGGCTCTCTTGTATGCGAATGTCCACACAAACATGTGATAAATTTTCACTGTTCCGCCAAACTGCACTTTTTGACCCATTGTTTATGTTGAGTTTATTTAAGTTCATATTTAAACAATAAATATCAATATCTTGTTTTAAAATTTGAATTTTTTTAATAAATAAATTTAGTTTTTTATTGTAGTTTAAAACTTGTATTTTATTATTGTTATTATTATTATAAAAGTTAATAAGCTGATTAATATCATTCATTTTATATTAACACAAACTAGTAATGTCTAGAAACTACTTTTATTATTTAATTTCACTTAACACAAATTTTATTATTATTATTATTTAATTTCACTTATTCACAAATTCAATGTCTACCACTTTTCCGTTTTTCCCGTTGGAAACAACGTAGAGTTTTCCTTCTTCTGCCTTCTTGTTAGCAGCTTCTAATTCTTCTGCGGTGAGTTTATTGAAGCGAGCTCCCAAGAATAGAATATTTTGCTCCAATTCGAGCACTATTTTTTCGCCAAAAGTTGTTGTAACTCGTCGACAATTCATTACATTGTATTTCTCGCCTTTTTTTAAATCGCTGAGTGGAATAGGCACTTTGACTTGAGCTATTTTATTTAACGTTGCGAAGACAGACATATTGCAGATCTTTTACTGGTAGAGCGAGTATGTCTGGACATGAACTAATTTCAAAGCAAGGGCTCATAGGTTTATATGTTGAAATTATTAACCCCCACTCTTCTTTTATTTTATCTGTGTAGTCGCAGATTGTAACGATCTCTGTCTATCGTATTTCTCTATTATTTTTTAAAACTTGCCAATAACTTACATTGCAATTTTTAGCAATCGTCATCTGTGAATTTATGTAAATAACCACCCGTATAATTTTATAATGCAATATGTTATAAAAATTTAAAAATTCAAACTTTTAAACAGCCCTCTCTTTAATCTGTCTTTACTCGTCGAAGTGTTAAGTTCGATATGGCTGACACATGAAGCTTGTACTTGCAACACCTATTGTGCACCTAGATCAGGGTAAGTTACAACAACCAAAAGAAGAAAATCAGTGTGCATTATATAAATACTTTTACGCAAGATCAACAACAAGGACGAGGTCAGTTGGAACGTCAGGGGCCAGAACCACAACGACGACGACGACGACGACAGGCTCATCGACAACGACAACAAACGCCATATACGTCACATCACACACCTTCTATAGAATTGATAATAGAAGACAAAATTATTTGTAAATGTCGTCCATGTAGTGAAATAAACTACTACATGGATAACATTTTGAATTCTTGAATTTTTTCAATAAACGTATATATAATAAAAATTGTTTTTATTTTTGTAAAAAACCTTCACATCCCATTCCTATATCCATAAACAGATGTTTTCACAATAATAATAAGTGCTTAATTGAAAAAATTAATCACACAAAGTTCGTTATTGGGGTGCATAAAATTAAATCAATTAGTGAGTAATTAAATAATTACAAACTGTAATGCGCGAAATTAAAACTTGTGCAAGAGATGAGTCATCATTTTTAATAAACGTATATAATAAAAATTGTTCTTATTTTTGTAAAAAACCCGCACATCCCATTCCTATATCCACCAACATATGTTTTCACAGTGATGAGTGCTTAATTGAAAAAATGAATCATACAAAGTTCGTTATTGGGGTGCATAAATTAAATCAATTAGTGAGTAATTAAATAATTATAAACTGAAATTAAAACTTGCGCAAGAGATGAGTCATCATTTTGGGTGTACCTACCATCTATAAGACCTATGCTGAGATCCTTAAGACGTTGGCCGAGTCGTTGCTTATTATACACACCGACACGCGTCGCGCAGAAGCAGCCAAATAGCACAGTGTATAGCGTTGTGGCTTCTTAAACCGAAGGTCCTGGGTTCGAATCGTTGTCAGGCGATAGTATTTTTTTTTTTCAATAAAAGTATATAACAAAGATTGTTCTTGGAGCGTTAGCTGAGGCGCTGGCTAGGTCCTTAAGACGTTGGCTAGGTCCTTAAGACGTTGGCTAGGTCCTTAAGACGTTGGCTAGGTCCTTAAGACGTTGGCTAGGTCCTTAAGACGTTGGCTAGGTCCTTAAGACATTGGCTAGGTCCTCAACAGCGGCGCATGACGTCACCGTTGGCAGCTGACCCCTCCCGCTTGACCTCTCCCCGTACCCCTGCCTCACCTTCCCCCCTCGAGCACCACCAAGTGATTTCGAACTCTCATGACTATACTACTCTAATTTCTTGTTGCAATGTTTAATTTTATCTGAAATATGATGAAGAAATATAAAATTCGGGCGCGACAGCATATATTTATATGATTTTTTACAAAAATAAAGTCAGATTTTACCTATTCTTGGAATGGATATTTTTGTTAAAACATTCATGTTCATGCTTTAGGATCTATACTGTAAATGGTTTTAGCATTGGACATGCAAAAGTGACCAAAGGGAGGTGTCAATCTGATAATAAACATTCAATTTTCGAATGTCATTTTAATGAATACGATGTATATTGTAAACTACATGGGCTAGATTCTAGAATACCTACCACACTTGAAATAGCAATTTTCTTGTTGCAATGTTTTTTTTAGATAAAATATGATGAAGAATTATAAAATTCGAACTCGGAAGCAAATATTCATACAATTTTTTACAAAAATAAAGTCAGATTTTACCTATTCTTGAAATGGATATTTTTGTTAAAACATTCATATTCATGCTTTAGGATCTATACTATAAATGGTTTTAGCATTGGACATGCAAAAGTGACCAAAACCATTTCAAGAACAGGTAAAATCTGACTTTATTTTTGTAAAAAATCATATAAATATTTGCTTTTTAGCCCGAATTACATAATTCTTTATCATATTTTAGCTAAAAGAAAACACTGCAACAAGAAAATTGCTATTTCAAGTGTGGTAGGTACTCTAGAATCCTGGCCATGTAGCTTAAAATAAACAACGTATTCATTAAAATGACACCCAAAAATTGAATGTTTATTATCTGATTGGTACCACATTTTGGGTACTTTTGCATGACCAATGCTTAAAACCATCGATAGTATAGACTCTAAAGCATGAATATGAATGTTTTAAGGAAAATACACATTTCAAAAATATGGTAAAATCTGACAATATACAACGTATTCATTAAAATGACACCCGAAAATTGAATGTTTAATATCTAAGTAGTACCACATTTTTGTCACTTTTTCATGTCTAATGCTAAAACCATTCATTGTATAGATCCTAAAGCATGAATATGAATGTTTTAACAAAAATATCCATTTCAAGAATAGGTAAAATCTGACTTTATTTTTGTAAAAAATCATATAAATATTTGCTTCCTTGTCCGAATTTTATAATTCTTCATCATATATTAGCTAAAAGAAAACATAGCAACAAGAAAATTGCTATTACAAGTGTGGTAGGTTTTCCAGAAACCAGCCCATGTAGCTTACAATATACACGTATTCATTAAAATGACACCCGAATATTGAATGTTTATTATCTGATTGGTACCAGGTATTGGTCACTTTTACATGTCCAATGCTTAAAACCATCCATAGTATAGATCCTAAAGCATCAATATAAATGTTTTAACAAAAATATCCATTTCAAGAATAGGTATAATCTGACTTTATTTTTAAGATAAATCATATAAATATTTGCTTCCGCGCCCGAATTTTATAATTCTTCATCATATTTTAGCTAAAAGAAAACATTGCAACAAGAAAATTGCTATTGCAAGTGTGGTAGGTATTCTAGAATCCAGCCCATGTAGCTTACAATATACAACGTATTCATTAAAATGACACACGAAAATTGAATGTTTATTATCTAATTGGTACCACGTTTTGGTCACTTTTGCATGTCCAATGTTTAAAACTATCCATAGTATAGATCCTATAGCATGAATATGAATGTTTTAACAGAAATATTCATTTGAAAAATAGGTAAATCCTGACTTTATTATTGTAAAAAATCATATAAATATTCTCTTGCGCGCCCTAATTTGATAATTCTTAATCATATTTTAGCTAAAAGAAAACATTGCAAGAAGAAAATTGGTATTTCAAGTGTGGTAGGTATTCTACAATCCAGTCAATGCAGCTTACAATATACAACGTGTTCAATAAAATGACACCCGTAAATTGAATGTTTTATATCTGATTGGTACCACGTTTTGGTCACTTTTGCATGTCCAATGCTTAAAACCATCCATAGTATAGATCCTAAAGCATGAATATGAATGTTTTAAGAAAAATATTCATTTCAAGAATAGGTAAAATCTGACTTTATTTTTGTAAAAAATCATATAAATATTTGCTTCCGCGCCCGAATTTAAATCTTAATCATATTTTAGCTAAAAGAAAATATTGCAAAAAGAAAATTGCTATTTCAAGTGTGGTAGGTATTCTAGAATTCAGCCCATGTAGCTTACAATATACAACGTATTCATCAAAATGACACCCGAAAATTTAATGTATATTATCTGATTGGTTCCACATTTTGGTCACTTTTGCATGTCAAATTTTAAAACCATCCATAGTATAGATCCTAAAGCAAGAATTTGAATGTTTTAACAAAAATATCCATTTCAAGAATAGGTAAAATCTAATTTTATTTTTGTAAAAAATCATATAAATATTTGCTTCCGCGCCCGAATTTTATAATTCATTATCATATTTTAGCTAAAAGAAAACATTGCAACAAGAAAATTGCTATTTCAAATGTGGTAGGTATTCTAGAATTCAGCCCATTTAGCTTACAATATACAACGTATTCATTACAATGACAAACGAAAATTAAAAGTTTATTATCTGATTGGTACCACGTTTTAGTCACTTTTGCATGTCCAATGCTAAAACCTTCAATAGTATAGATCCTTACGCATGAATATGAATGTTTTAACAAAAATATCCATTTCAAGAATAGGTAAAATCTGACTTTATTTTTTAAAAAATCATATAAATATTTTCTTCCGCGCCCGAATTTATAATTTTTCATCATATTTTAGCTAAAAGAAAACATTGCAACAAGAAAATTGCAATTTCAAGTGTGGTAGGTATTCTAGAATCCAGCCCATGTTACTCACAATTTACAACGTATTCATTAAAATGACACCTGAAAATTGAATGTTTAGTATCTGATTGGTAATACGTTTTGGTCACTTTTGCATGTCCAATGCTAAAACGATCCATAGTATAGATCCTAAAGCATGAATATGAATATTTTAACAAAAATATCCATTTCAGGATTAGGTCAAATCTGACTTTATTTTTGTAAAAGATCATAGAAATATTTGCTTCCGCACTTGAATTTTATAATTCTTCATCATATTTAAGCTAAAAGAAAACATTGCAACAAGAAAATTGATATTTCAAGTGTGGTAGGTATTCTAGAATCCAGCCCATGTAGCTTACAATATACAACGTATTCATTAAAATGACACCCGAAAATTGAATGTTTATTATCTGATTGGCATCACGTTTTGGTCACTTTTGCATGTCCAATGTTTAAAACTATCCATAGTATAGATCCTATAGCATGAATATGAATGTCCTAACAAAAATATCCATTTCAAAAATAGGTAAAATCTGAAATTATTTTTGTAAAAAATCATATAAACATTTGCTTCCGCGCCCGAATTTTATAAATGTTCATCATATTTTAGCTAAAAGAAACCATTGCAAAAAGAAAATTGCTATTTCAAGTGTGGTAGGTATTCTAGAATCCAGCCCATGTAGCTTATAATATACACGTATTCATTAAAATGACACCCGAAAATTGAATGTCTATTATCTGATTGCTACCACGTTTTGGTCACTTTTGCTTGTCTAACGCTAAAACCATCCATAGCATAGATCCTAAAGAATGAATATGAATGTTATAAGAAAAATACCCAATTCTAGAATAGGTAAAATCTGACTTTATTTTTGTAAAAAATAATATAAATATTTGCTTCCGCGCCCGAATTTTATAATTCTTTATAATATTTTAGCTAAAAGAAAACATTGCAGCAAGAAAATTGCTATTTCAAGTGTGGTAGGTACTCTGGAATCCAGCCCATGTAGCTAGCTTACAATATACAACGTATTCATTAAAATGACACCCGAAAATTGAATGTTTATCATCTGATTAGTACCACGTTTTGTTCACTTTTGCATGTCCAATGCTTAAAACCATCCATAGTATAGATCCTATAGCATGAATATGAACGTCCTAACAAAAATATCCATTTCAAAAATAGGTAAAATCTGACATTATTTTTGTAAAAAATCATATATACATTTGCTTCCGCGCCCGAATTTTATAAATGTTTATCATATTTTAGCTAAAAGAAACCATTGCAAAAAGAAAATTGCTATTTCAAATGTGGTAGGTATTCTAGAATCCAGCCCATGTAGCTTATAATATACACGTATTCATTAAAATGACAACCGAAAATTGAATGTTTATTATGTGATTGGTACCACGTTTTGGTCACTTTTGCATGTCCAATGCTAAAATGATCCATAGTATAGATCCTAACGCATAAATATGAATGTTTTAACAAAAATATCCATTTCAAGAATAGGTAAAATCTGACTTTATTTTTGTAAAAAACCATATAAATATTTGCTTCCGCGCCCGAACTTTATAAATGTTCATCATATTTTAGCTAAAAGAAACCATGGCAACAAGAAAATTGCTATTTCAAGTGTGGTAGGTATTCTTGAATCCAGCCCATATAACTTACAATATACAACGTATTCATTAAAATGACACCCAAAAATTAAATTATATGATAAAATTTAACTAAACGCGTCCGAGGCAGACATTGGTTAACAGTCTAAATTACCGTGCACTGTAAGGGTAATTGGACATATTCCTAAAGCATGAATATGAATGTTTTAACAAAAATATCAATTTTAAGAATAGGTAAAATATGACTTAATTTTTAAAAAAATCATATAAATATTTTCTTCCGCGCCCGAATTTATAACTTTTTGTCATATTTTAGCTAAAAGAAAACATTGCAACAAGAAAATTACAATTTCAAGTGTGGTAGATATTCTAGAATGCAGCCCATGTAGCTCACAATATAAAACGTATTCATTAAAATGACACCTGAAAATTGAATGTTTATTATCTGATTGGTAATACGTTTTGGTCACTTTTGCATGTCCAAGACTAAAACGATTCATAGTATAGATCCTAAAGCATGAATATGAATGTTTTAACAAAAATATCCATTTCAAGATTAGGTCAAATCTGACTTTATTTTTGTAAAAGATCATATAAATATTTGCATCCGCACCCGAATTTTATAATTCTTTATCATATCTAAGCTAAATGAAAACATTGCAACAAGAAAATTGCTATTTCAAGTGTGGTAGGTATTCTAGAATCCAGCCCATGTAGCTTACATTATACACGTATTCATTAAAATGACACCCGAAAATTGAATGTTTATTATCTGATTGGTACCACTTTTTGGTCGCTTTTGCTTGTCTAATGCTAAAACCATCTATAGTATAGATGCTAAAGCATGAATATGAATGTTTCAACAAAAATAACCATTTCAAGAATAGTTAAAATCTGACATTATTATTGTAAAAAATCATATAATTATTTGCTTCCGCGCCCGAATTTTATAATTCTTTATCATGTTTTAGCTAAAAGAAAACATTGCAATAAGAAAATTGATATTACAAGTGTGGTAGGTATTCTAGAATCTAGCCCATGTAGCTTACAATATACAACGTATTCATTAAAATGACACCCGAAAATTGAATGTCTATTATCTGATTAGTACCACGTTTTGGTCACTTTTGCATGTCCAATGCTAAAACCATCCATAGTATAGATCCTAAAGAATGAATATGAATGTTATAAGAAAAATATCCAATTCAGGAATATGTAAAATATGAATTTTATAATTCTTCATCATATTTTAGCTAAAAGAAAACATTACAACAAGAAAATTGCTATTTTAAGTACGGTAGGTATTCTAGAATCCAGCCCATGTAGCTTACAATATACAAGTTAAATTAACAAACCGTACATTTAAGTTTTTAAAAAAGATTTATTAAATTTATAAAAAGTAAAGTACAGGCTAAGATATACAGATCTTTAATCTACTTTGTCTCTACACAATCTGATTTGTTTTGCAAGTCTACAGCATGGGGTTGACACCCGAATCCATATGCTTGGTCAGCAAGTTACTTACAGTATGATGCAATAAGGGATGGGATCTAACATAATTCCTCCCCCGTTAAGACGAAAGAATACCTGTTGGTTCTTCAATAGGTATTGTTTCGTTAATTTGGTTTTTGTTAAAATTTTGTTTTTCTAGTAATCTTCTAGTTGCAATTGCCGAATAAATCTTGATGATGACCTTTATTGCACCAATTACAAATAGTGAATACAATAATACATCGTAGAATACGGAATGTGATTCTGATTTATGAAAATTTGTTTTAAATGGGTAATTTGTTGATTTGGGATCTTTATAGTTTCTAAATATCTTATATTTAAGGTTTTGTTAAATATTACTTTTTGTTTATTGTTTTCGATTTTCAAATTGATTATTTTGTCGTAATTAATAGTTCTGTGAAGTTTTTGTTTATTGATTGAACAGTTTCTTATAGAATAAATTCCAGAGAGTTCTTTATTTTGTATTTCATTGTCACATTCTATATTCATTAATTCTTTAATTGGTAGATATAAATATACAATATTAGAATTAGGAACGGGGTTTATTTCGTTATGATTTAGTAAGTTTTTATAATTACAATTATCAGCATTCTTATTAAAATACAAGTTTTGTAGGAATTTATCGGGAACAGAGTAATCTTGAGTACAAATATAACGTTTCTTTTCTACAAGAGTACATTTATTGAAGTGGTTGATCTGTGTATTGGAGTTAGAGTAGTATCCTTGTTTTACATTGAGTGTTACAAATGTATTGTTGTGCACAGTGGGTATAAAGGTGTTTTGCAGGAGTTCTGTTTGCAACAAAGGAATAGGTACGTCTATTATCAATTCTAATTTGAATTTTTCATATTTACAGTAAACTTTAATTATTTGTTGATTTTGCCAATTGTTCAATATGAGATTTTTAAGGTCATTTTGTAACAATTTAGAAATTTCTGATTTTATATCTTCTCTAGATAATATTCCAAAATAGGTTGTTTCGACTCCATTCATGATGCTTATTAAATTTGCAGACGTAAATATTAATTGTGTAATAATGTTCTCGATGTAGAGTTTATCTCCCATTACGTTTATGATTTTGCCAATGCTATCTTGTAAGTTATTAATTTTATCTTGTATTAGGTTCTTATTTTTATTGATTTTGTCGACTTGTTTATTGAAGTATTTGGAAATATTTTGGTTAGAAATAATTGCTTGATTTATGTTTTCTTTTAGAATATTTTAATTTTCGTTTATTAATTTTAAAGCGTTGTCGTACCTTTCTTGGTCAGAAGAATCTAAATTAGTTGTTATTGTTTTAATAATAAAACCTAGTCCGTTTGCTATTCCTCGTTTTATTTTATCATTACCATGAAATAAGACCTGTATTTTATTATTAACTATATTTAAGAAGTTTTCTAATATTATAAGATTATTATTTATTTCTACTACGTATTTACTGCTACTATATTTATTATTAATTTCTAGTTTAATTTTATTATAATGTAGGGTCAGGTTATTACAGGCTTCTTTAATTTTGTTAAGTTTAAGGTTTATATAAATAAACTTATTATTATTAGATATGAGGGCGTCACCTAATTTTACGATGTTTATTCCGGGGTTTTCTCTTTCGTCCCGGATGTTGACGGCAATGCAGGGTCGCATGGCTATGTAAATTTACGATATGGTTTTAGAGTATCAACTTTTATTTTCTTATTTTTATCTGTAATAATTTGGGCTCTGTTTTTATTGTAAGTTTGAACTTTCTGTTGTTTATAGCGCGGTTTTTCTATTTTACCCGAGTTGCGTTTTGCTTGTTTTTCATAAGCTTTTTCGGGCAATTTGCACGTATCCACTTGTGAAGTTGCGTATTTTGTTTTGTTTTTGTCTAATAGGATTTTGGTTTCACTGTAGATTTTGTTCATTATGTCTTTGAGTGTTTGTATGTAATTGTCTGTTATTATTTCAGGGGAAGTTTCTTCTTGTAATTCGTTGAAATGGCCGAAAAGAATTTCGTTTGGGGTTCTTTTAGTTACTGAGTGGATGGTTCGGTTGTAAGCTTGTAAAGCATATCGAGTTTTGCTGCTGATGTTTATATCTTTGAAATCTTTATTTTGTTCTAAGATTCGCATGTGTTCCACAATAGTCGAATGGAATCTTTCAATATTGCCGTTGCTCTTTGGATTGTTTACACTTATTAGATGTATGCGAATGTTTTTAGAGGATAGGAAGTTTAAAATTAGTTGATTGTTAAATTGTAATCCATTGTCCGAGATTATTAATTTAGGATGTCCGAATATTGACAAGTATTTAATTAATTTTTGAACTACATTGACTGTGTTTGTTTCAGGTAGATGATAAATTTGAGCATGTTTAGAGAAACTATCAATAATTGTCAAATAATTTTGTTTCTTTAGGGAGAGTATATCGATATGAATAATCTCTAGTGGTTTTGAGGCGGTTGGTGTTTTAATGAAGGGGGTTTTGAGTGGGTTTCTTTCGTATTTATTTTCTTGACAGGTGTCATAATTGTTTATAAATTTTGAAACAGTTAGTTGCATGTACGGCCAATAGTAATTGTTTTTAAGTTTTTTATAAGTCTCTACTATGCCACGATGGTTTGTTTTGCCATTATGATAATTTTGGATTAGTTCTTGCTGTTCTTCGGGTGATTCAACGTCATTTAGTTGGGTTTTGAAACATATTAATTGGTATGTACTAGGTTGGAAGTATACTTTCAAGATACTATTTAACATTGATCTTAATGTTTCAGGTACTACACAGTGATATTTTATACCGGGAGCGAGATATTCTTTAATAAATTTTAGTAATGTGTTCCGAGAATTTATTTTGTTAATATACATATACATTCTTTGTTTATCATGTCCAAATAATTTTTTTATCTCTTTTGCTTTTTGAATTTGTTTCTTTAAATACGATTTGGTTTTTGCCGAAATTTATAGGGTCGTCTATATAAGATAGTCCGTTAATTGGTGATTCGTCATCTGAGTGTTGAGTGTGTGTGTAACTGTCGGTGTCTTTTTCCTCGATAACAGAAATAGTATAGTGTTCATCACTTTTCAAAATGAATACGTTTATTTGAATGTATTTTTAAATATTTCTTTTAGTAGTTTTTCTATATTACTGACTTATATTAATAGAATTATTTTGTTTTGTATCAAGTAATCTCTTAATTGTTTTAAACAGTTTTGTATATTCTCAAGTGTTGGTTTATCGTAATATTTCTTTTTAGTGATTAAATGAATTATCAATCTAGGAGACATTTGAATAGCTTATCTCCCTTTTTATACTAACTTTCTCTAAATTATTAGTTGTTTGAAACATTTCGTTAATTTGTTTGGCGTGTACTATGGGTTCAGTGTGATTAAAGATGTCAGAATTTTTATAATTTATTTCGAATGATTTTGGGATTCTAGATAAATAGTCCGCGACATAATTTTCCTTGCCTTGTTTATATTCTACTTCGTAATTATATTCCGATAATTTTAATTTCCATCTTATAATTTTTTGATTAGGTTCTTTCAGACTATTGAGCCAAGTCAATGGTCTGTGGTCTGTTATTATATGAAATTTTTTTTCATATAAATATGGATGAAAATGTTTAACTGCCCAGATGATAGCCAGCATTTCTTTTTCAATAGTAGTGTAATTGATTTCGTGTTGGTTGAGCGTCCTACTAGCATATGCTATAGGAAGGTCTTTTCCCTCGATTTTTTGAGAGAGTACCGCTCATATTGCATAGTCTGAAGCATCCGTAGTTAATCGAAATGGTTCAGAAAAATCGGGTTATTGAAGTATAGGAGAATTTGAAAGTAATAATTTGCATTATTCGAAGCATTGAATATATTCTCTATCCTCTAAATTTATTTTTGCGTTTTTCTTAAGACATTTAGTAAAAGGTTTAGTTAATTTAGCAAAATCGTAAATAAAACGGCGGTAATATCCGAGTAGGCCTAAAAATTGTTTTATTTCTTTTTGTGTTTTTGGGATGGTAAAATTTTTAATAATTTTTATTTTATCGGGATTTGGTCGAATACCTTCAGTTGTAGTTAGGTGACCGAGATAAGCGACTTCTTTTCGAAGGAATTCGCTTTTATCAAGTTGTAACTTGAGATTTGCTTCGCGTAATCTCTGGAAAACAAGTTTAATGTTGTTCACATGCTCTTGTAATGATGTTCCTAAGATTATGATATCGTCTAGATATACGAAGCAGATTTTATTCACAAGATCTTTAAGTACAAAGTTCATAAGCCTTTGGATGGTACACGGGGCATTTTTCAAGCCGAAGGGCATTCTGAGAAATACAAAATGACCCTGGTCTGTAGAAAAAGCAGTTTTTTCAATTGTATTTGAATCCATCTCAATTTGATGGAACCAGCTTTTCAGGTCGATTGTCGTAAAATAAGTGGATTTCCCCAATTTGTCCAATATTTCGGTAATATCCGGAATTGGAAACTTGTCATCGACTGTTTTGGCGTTAAGTTTTCGATAGTCGATAACTACGCGAAATTTTTGCTTACCAGAAGCATCCTGTTTTTTGGGTACAACCCATATTGGACTACTCCATGGCGAATATGAATGTCTTATAATATTTTGGTCTAATAATTGGTTAATTTGGGAATTTACTTCGTCTTTGTAGATGAACGGGTATTTATAAGATCTTTGATGTACGGGAGTCTCGTCAGTTGTGTTAATTTTATGTTTTATTTTATTCGTAAATGTCAAATTTTGATTGTCGCGTATGGTTAGGTCTTTCTTTTATTAGTTTGTTTATTTAATTTTTTTCAATATCGTTAAGGTGATCGGTTCTCAGATTTAGTTTATCGGATATTTCGTGAATGTTTAATTGTAATTTATTCTTTTGAAAATAGTTAAAATTAAATTTATGTTTATTTTGCAGTCTTATTGATTCGTTAGAGTACTCTATATTTGCATTTAATAATTTTAACCCGGAATTGTCTATAACGATGTTAAAGTCTTGGTATTCATAGATAAAGCATTTTAATTTTTTATTAAATAATTCGACAAAAGTGTAACAATTACCGTGAGAAATAGCATGTGCCGTTTGAATTTCGGTATGTTCGTGGAATATTTTAAATTTGTTTTTATTATCCATGACAACTTTTTCACTAATAAAATTTCCGGATGATCCGGTGTCAATTAATGCTCTACAATTTTTGAATTGAATGAAAGGCAGATTAGAAGTATAATTTGCTAGGGATTCAAATTTTCAACAGGCCTCTATGAAAAATTTTCGTTATCTTGTTCTAATTCATCAAAGTTTTCGAGGATTACAATGTCGTCTGAATTTTCTTGAAATTCGGTTTCTATTTCGTCGTTTGATCTGGAGGGTTTATCTAATAAGTTCATGTCTTCGCGTTGTCTTTTTAATTGAGGTCGGAATGAATTTGTACTTATAAACATGGGTTGAGGGTAGTTTTGTTTAGGTCTGACTTGAATGGGTTCGCTAGGAAAGTTGTTTGAATACGGATGTTTGTGCATTGGAGATCGATGTTGATTAGGATAGTGGGTATAAGTTTTATATTGAGGGGTTGGAACATTTACTTTTGGTTTGGGTGGTGTTTGCTTGTTCATGTTTGTATTTAAATATTGTTCTTTTGACAACTGTCGATAAAGTTTGGTTTTCGATAATACCTAGGATTTCATAGCAGATAGTGATGAAATGTGGTAATGTTCCGGTACTGCCATCGTATTCTGGGATGATATCTATCAGATCTTTGATATCGGTAGGATTTTAGGAAGTAGTGTTAATGTGGCTGGAAGGATTGGATTTGGGTTCGAAATGGCTTACAAATATTATGTTATTCTTAAAAAAATTATATATCTAGATTAGTAGGTATTTAGAATTACGTGATTTTTTTGGATACAAAATTCAATATTTGATCTTGCAAGGTTATGTGGTGAGTAATAAAATTCTAACTTACAAGATTATAGCAAGAGTTATGATGGCCAACTTCATGCTCCTCTGGACGTAGATTGGATGGGTCCTGATGTCCGCTCAGGTGGGTTTTGAGACGTGGTCTGTGGGCGTTCTGCTCCTGGAGACGGTCTCGGGATTGACTAAGATATGATTTGCCTGTCTTCGCCAGAGATTGGGTAGGGGATCTGATAGCCTGATGTACTTTGAATTCTGGTTCCACTTTTCGAGGTGTGAAATCGTAAGCGAATTGATCTCACCAAATTGATGTCGTGAGATTTCGGACTTCTTACACTCTGGGAACGTGTAGATTCTTTGATGCACGTTAAACACTTGACAGTGACGCCTATAACTCTTTAACGAATTGGGATCTCAAATTTGAGAAACATCGAGTTAAAGCCTTTTGAGCATCCTACAGCGACTGCGCCAATTAAATCAACGAACCGTAGATTTAAGTTTTTAAAAAAGATTTATAAAATTTAAAAAAGGTAAAGTACATGCTAAGATATACAGATCTTTATTCTACTGTGTCTCTACACAATCTGATTTGTTTTACAAGTCTACAGCATGGGAATGACACCCGATTCCATATGCTTGGTCAGCAATGGAAAGTAACTTAGAGTATGATGTAATAACGGATGGGATCTACCATAATTTACAGGTATTCATTAAAATGACACCCAAAAATTAAATGTTTATTATCTGATTAGTACCACGTTTTGGTCCCTTTGCATTTCCAATGCTTAAAACCATCCAGAGTATAGATCCTAAAGCATGAATATGAATGTTTTAACAAAGATATCCATTCCAAGAATAGGTAAAATCTGACATTATTCTTGTAAAAAATCATATAAATATTTGCTTCCGCGCCCAAATTTTATAATCCTTTATCATATTATAGCTAAAAGAAAACATTGCAACAAGATAATTGCTGTTTCAAGTGTGGTAGGTATTCTAGAATCTAGCCCATGTAGTTTACAATATACACGTATTCATTAAAATGACACCCGAAAATAAAATGTTTATTATCTGATTGGTACCACGTTTTGATCACTTTTGCAAGTCCAGTGCTTAAAACAATCCATAGTATATATCCTAAAGCATGAATATGAATGTTTTTACAAAGATATCCATTTCAAAAATATGTAAAATCAGACATTATTTTTGTAAAAATCATATAAATATTTGCTTCCGCGCCCGAATTTTATAATTCTTCATTATATTTTAGGGAAAAGAAAACATTGCAACAAGAAAATTGCTATTTCAAGTGTGGTAGGTATTCTAGAATCCAGCCCATGTAGCTTACAATATACAACGTATTTATTAAAATGACACCGGAAAATTGAATGTTTATTATCTGATTGGTACCACGTTTTAGTCACTTTTGCATATCCAATGCTTAAAATCATCACTAGTATAGATCCTAAAACATGAATATGAATGTTTTAACAAAAATATCCATTTCAAGAATAGGTGAAATCTGACTTTATTTTTGTAAAAAAATCATATAAATATTTGCTTCCGCGCCCGAATGTTATAATCATTCATCATATTTTAGCTAAAAGAAAACATTGCAACAAGAAAATTGCTATTTCAAGTGTGGTAGTTATTCTAGAATCCAGCCTATGTAAGTAGCTTACAATATACAACGTATTCATTAAAATAAAACCCGAAAATTGAATGTTTATTATCTGATTGGTACCACGTTTTGGTCACTTTTGCATGTCCAATGCTAAAATTATCCATAGTGTAGATCCTAAAGCATGAATATGAATGTTTTACCAAAATTTTTCATTTCGAATATAGGTAAAATCTGACTTTATTTTTGTAAAAATCATATAAATAATTGCTTCCGCGCCCGAATTTTATAATCCTTAATCATATTTTAGCTAAAAGAAAACATTGCAACAAGAAAATTGCTATTTCAAGTGTGGTAGGTATTCTAGAATCCAGCCCATGTAGCTTACAATATACAACGTATTTATTAGAATGACACCCGAAAATTAAATGTTTATTATCTGATTGGTACTATGTTTTGGTCACTTTTGCATGTCAAATGCTAAAACAATTTAAAGTATAGATCCTAAAGCATGAATATGAATGTTTTAACAAAAATATGCATTTCAAGAATAGGTAAAGTCTGACTTTATTTGTGTAAAAAATCATATAAGTATTTGCTTCCGAGCCCGAATTTTATAATGCTTTATCATATTTTAGGTAAAAGAAAACATTACAACACGAAAATTGCTATTTCAAGTTTGGTAGATATTCTAGAATTCAGCCCATATAGCTTACAATATATAACGTATTCATTAAAATGTCACCCGCAAATTGAATGTTTATTATCTGATTAGTACCACGTTTAGGTCACTTTTGCATGTCCAATGCTAAACTTATCCATAGTATAGATCCTAAAGCATGAATATGAATGTTTTACCAAAATTATTCATTTCGAGAATAGGTAAAATCTGACTTTATTTTTGTAAAAATCATATAAATAATTGCTTCCGCGCCCGAATTTTATAATTCTTCATCATATTTTAGGGAAAAGAAAACATGGCAACAAGAACATTGCTTTTTCAAGTGTGGTAGGTATTCTAGAATCCAGCCCATGTAGCTTACAATATATACCTATTCATTAAAATGACATCCGAAAATTGAATGTTTATTATCTGCTTTGTACCACGTTTTGGCCACTTTTGCCTGTCTAATGCTTAAAACCATCCATAGTATTGATCCTTAACCATGAATATGAATGTTTTAACAAAAATATCCATTTCTAGAATAGGTAAAATCTGACATTATTTTTGTAAAAAATTATATAAATATTTGCTTCTGCGCCCGAATTTTATAATTCTTCATTTTGTTTTAGCTAAAAAAAAACATTGCCACAAGAAAATTGCTATTTCAAATGTGGTAGGTATTTTAGAATCCAGCATATGTAGCTTACAGTATACAAAGTATTCATTAAAATGACACCCGCAAATTGGATGTTTACTATCTGATTGGTACAACGTTTAGGTCACTTTTGCATGTCCAAAGCTTAAACTATCCATAGTATAGATCCTAAAGCATGAATATGAATGTTTTAACAAAACTATCCATTTCAAGAATAGGTAAAATCTGACTTTATTTTTGTAAAAATTCATATAAATATTTGCTTCCGCGCCCGAATTTTATAATTCTTCATCATATTTTAGCTAAAAGAAAACATTGCAACAAGAAAATTGCTATTTCAAGTGTGGTAGGTATTCTAGAATCCAGCCCATGTAGCTTACAATATACAACGTATTAATCAATAATAGGTAAAATCTGACTTTATTTTTGTAAAAAATCATATAAATATTTGCTTCCGCGCTAAATTTTATAACTTCTCATCATATTTTAGCTAAAATAAAACATTCTATACTATGGATGGTTTTAGCATTAAAAATGCAAAAGTGACCAAAACGTGGTACCATTCAAATAATAAACATTCATTTTTCGCGAGTCATTTTAATGAATACCTTGTATATTGTAAGCTATATGGGATGGATTCTAGAATTACTGCACTTGAAATAGCAATTTTCTTATTGCAATGTTTTCTTTTAGCTATAATATGATGAAAAATTATAAAATTCAGCGCGGAAGCAAATATTTATATGATTTTTTACAAAAATAAAGAAGGATTTTACCTATAATTGATTAATACGTTGTATATTGTAAGCTACATGGGCTGGATTCTAGAATACCTACCACACTTGAAATAGCAATTTTCTTGTTGCAATGTTTTCTATTAGCTAAAATAAGAAGAAGAATTATAAAATTTGGGCGCGGAAGTAAATATTTATATGAGTTTTTACAAAAATAAAGTCAGATTTTACCTATTCTTGAAATGGATATTTTTGTTAAAACATTCATATTCACGCTTTAGGATCTATACTATGGATGGTTTTAGCATTAGACATGCAAAAGTGACCAAAACGTGGTACCATTCAGATAATAAACATTCATTTTTCGCGAGTCATTTTAATGAATACCTTGTATATTGTAAGCTACATGGGATGGATTCTAGAATGACTGCACTTGAAATAGCAATTTTCTTGTTGCAATGTTTTCTTTTAGCTAAAATATGATGAAGAATTATAAAATTTTGGCGCGGAAGCAAATATTTATATGATTTTTTACAAAAATAAAGTCAGATTTTACGTATTCTTGAAATGGATATTTTTGTTAAAACATTCATATTCATGCCATAGGATCTATAGTACGGATGGTTTCAGCATTGAACATGCAAAAGTGACTAAAACGTGGTACCAATCAGATAATAAACATTCAATTTTCAGGTGTCATATTAATGAATACGTTGTATATTGTAAGCTACATGGGCTGGATTCTAGAATACCTACTACACTTAAAATAGCAATTTTCTTTTTGCAATGGTTTCTTTTTGCTAAAATATGATGAAAAATTATAAAATTCGGCGCGGAAGCAAATATTTATATGATTTTTTACAAAAATAAAGTCAGATTTCTACCTATTCTTGAAATGAATATTTGTGTTATAACATTCATATTCATGCTTTAGGATCTATACTATAGATGGTTTTAGCATTAGACATGCAAAAGTGACCAAAACTTGGGACCAATCAGATAATAAACATTCAATTTTCGGGTGTAATTTTAATGAATACGTTGTATATTGTAAGCTACATCGGCTGTATTCTAGAATACCTACTACACTTAAAATAGCAATTTTCTTTTTGCAATGGTTTCTTTTTGCTAAAATATGATGAAAAATTATAAAATTCGGCGCGGAAGCAAATATTTATATGATTTTTTACAAAAATTAAGTCAGATTTTACCAATTCTCGAACTGGATATTTTTGTTAAAACATTCATATTCATGCTTTAGGATTATGTCCAATTACGATTACAGTGCACGGTGATTGGGACTGTTAACCAATGTCTGCGTCGGATACGTTTAGTTAAATTTTATCATGTCATTCTATTATTGGGTGTCATTTTAATGAATAAGTTGTGTATTGTAAGGTACATGGGCTGGATTCAAAAATACCTACCATACTTGAAATAGCAATTTTCTTGTTGCAATGTTTTCTTTTAGCTAAAATAAGATGAAGATTTATAAAATTTGGGCGCGGAAGCAAATATTTATAAGATTTTTTACAAAAATAAAGTCAGAATTTACCTATTTTTGAAATGGATATTTTTGTTAAAACATTCATATTCATTCTTTAGCTTCTATACTATGGATGGTTTTAGCATTGGACTTGCAAAAGTGACCAAAACGTGGTACCATTCAGATAATAAACATTCAATTTTCGTGTGTCATTTTAATGAATACGTTGTATATTGTAAGCTACTTGGGCTGGTGTCTAGAATAACTTCCACACTTGAAATAGCAATTTTCTTGTTGCAATGTTTTCTTTTAGCTAAAATATGGTGAAGATTTATAAATTTGGGAGCGGAAGCAAATATTTATATGATTTTTTACAAAAATATATTCAGATTTTACCTATTCTTGAAATGGATATTTTTGCTAAAACATTTATATTCATGCTTTAGGATCTATACTATGGATTGTTTAAACCATTGGACATGCAAAAGTGACCAAAACGTGGCACCAATCAGATAATAAACATTCAATTTTCGGGTGTCATTTTAATGAATACGTTGTATATTGTAAGCTACATCGGCTGGATTCTAGAATACCTACTACACTTAAAATAGCAATTTTCTTTTTGCAATGGTTTCTTTTCGCTAAAATATGATGAAAAATTATAAAATTCGGCGCGGAAGCAAATATTTATATGATTTTTTACAAAAATTAAGTTAGATTTTACCAATTCTCGAACTGGATATTTTTGTTAAAACATTCATATTTATGCTTTAGGATTATGTCCAATTACCATTACAGTGCACGGTGATTTGGACTGTTAACCAATGTCTGCGTCGGATACGTTTAGTTAAATTTTATCATGTCATTCTATTATTGGGTGTCATTTTAATGAATACGTTGTATATTGTAAGGTACATGGGCTGGATTCAAGAATACCTACCATACTTGAAATAGCAATTTTCTTGTTGCAATGTTTTCTTTTAGCTAAAATATGATGAAGATTTATAAAATTTGGGCGCGGAAGCAAATATTTATAAGATTTTTTACAAAAATAAAGTCAGAATTTAACTATTTTTGAAATGGATATTTTTGTTAAAACATTCATATTCATTCTTTAGCTTCTATACTATGGATGGTTTTAGCATTGGACTTGCAAAAGTGACCAAAACGTGGTACCATTCAGATAATAAACATTAAATTTTCGTGTGTCATTTTAATGAATACGTTGTATATTGTAAGCTACATAGGCTGGATTCTAGAATACCTACCACACTTGAAATAGCAATTATCTTGTTGCAATGTTATCTTTTAGCTAAAATATGATTAGGATTTAAAATATTCGGGCGCGGAAGCAAATATTTATATGATTTTTTATAAAAATAAAGTCAGATTTTACCTATTCTTGAAATGGATATTTTTGTTAAAACATTTATATTCATGCTTTAAAATCTATACTATGGATAGTTTTAGCATTAGACATGCAAAAGTAACCAAAACGTGTTACCAATCAGATGATAAATATTCAATTTTCGGGTGTCACTTTAATGAATACGTTGTATATTGTATGCTACATGGGCTGAATTCTAGAATACCCACAACACTTTAAATAGCAATTTTCTTGTTGCAATGTTTTCTTTTACCTAAATTATGATTAAGAATTATAAAATTTGGGCGCGGAAGCAAATATTTATATGATTTTTTACAAAAATATAATCAGATTTTACCTATTCTTGAAATGGATTTTTTTGTTAAAACGTTCATATTTATGCATTAGGATCTATACTATGGATTGTTTAAGCATTGGACATGCAAAAGGGACCAAAACCTAGTACCAATCAGATAATAAACATTCAATTTTCGGCTGTCATATTAATGAGTACGTTGTATGTTGTAAGCTACATGGGCTGGATTCTAGAATACCTACCACACTTGAAATAGCAATTTTCTTGTTGCAATGTTTTCTTTTAGCTAAAATATGATAAAGAATTATAAATTAGGGCGCGGAAGCAAATACTTATATGATTTTTCACAAAAATAAAGTCAGATTTTACCTATTCTTGAAATGGATATTTTTGTTAAAACATTCATATTCATGCTTTAGGATTATGTGCAATTACCCTTACAGTGCACGGTGATTTGGACTGTTAATTAATGGCTGCCTCGGACGCGTTTAGTTAAATTCTATCATATCATTTAATTTTCAGGTGTCATTTTAATGAATACGTTGTATATTGTAAGCTACATGGGTTGGATTCTAGAATACCTACCACACTTGAAATAGCAATTTTTTTGTTGCTATGTTTTCTTTTATCTAAAATATAATAAAGATTTATAATATTCGGGCGCGGGAGCAAATATTTATATGATTTTTTACAAAAATAAAGTTAGATTTTACCTATTCTTGAAATGGATATTTTTGTTAAAACATTCATATTCATGCTTTAGAATCTATACTATGGATGGTTTTAGCATTGGACATGCAAAAGTAACTAAAACGTGGTACCAATTAGATAATAAATATTCAATTTTCGAGTGTCATTTTAATGAATACGGTGTATATTGTAAGCTACATGGGCTGGATTCTAGAATACCTACCACACTTGAAATAGCAATTTTCTTGTTGCAATGTTTTCTTTTAGCTAATATATAATAAAGAATTATAAATTAGGGCGCGGAAGCAAATACTTATATGATTTTTTACAAAAATAAAGACAGATTTTACCTATTCATGAAATGGATATTTTTGTTATAACAATCATATTTATGCTTTATGATCTATACTATGGATGGTTTTAGCATTGGACATTCATACGGGACCAAAACTTAGTACCAATCAAAAATAAACATTCAATTTTCGGGTGCCATTTTAATGAATACTTTGTATATTGTAAGCTACATGGGCTAGATTCTAGAATACCTACCACACATGAAATTCCAATTTTCTTGTTGCATTGTTTTCTTTTAGCTTAAATATGATAAAGAATAATAAAATTTTGGCGCGGAAGCAAATATTTGTATGATTTTTTACAAAAATAAAGTCAGATTTTACCAATTCTTGAAATGGATATTTTTGTTAAAACATTCATATTCATGCGTTAGAATCTATACTATGTATGGTTTCAGCATTGACCATGCAAAAGTAAACAAAACGTAACTCTAATCAGATAATAAACATTTAATTTTCGGGTGTCATTTTAATGAATACGTTGTATATTGTAAGCTACATGGGCTTGATTCTAGAATACCTACCTCACTTGAAATAGTAATTTTCTTGTTGCATTGTTTTCTTTTAGCTAAAATATGATGTAGAATTATAAAATTCGGGCGCGAAAGCAAATATTTCTATGATTTTTAGATTATGTCCAATTAGCATTACAGTGCACGGTGATTTGGACTGTTAACCAATGTCTTCTTCGGACGCGTTTATTTAAATATTATCAAGTCATTTAATTTTCGGGTGTCATTTTAATGAATACGTTGTATATTGTAAGATACATGGGCTGGATTCTAGAAAACCTACCACACTTGAAATAGCATTTTTCTTTTGCTATGTTTTCTTTTAGCTAAAATATGATTAAGATTTATAATATTCGGGCGCGGAAGCAAATGTTTTTATGATTTTTATAAAAATAAAATCAGATTTTTCCTATTCTTAAAATGGGTATTTTTGTTAATACATTCATATTCATGCTTTAGAATCTATACTATGGATAGTTTTAGCATTGGACATGCAAAAGTAACCAAAATGTTGTATCAATCAGATAATAAATATTCAATTTTCGGGTGTCATTTTAATGAATACGTTATATATTGTATGCTAAATGGGCTGGATTCTAGAATTCCCACCACATTTGAAATAGCAATTTTCTTGTTGCAATATTTTCTTTTAGCTAAAATATGATAAAGAATTACCAAATTCGGGCGCGGAAGCAAATATTTATATGATTTTTTACAAAAATAATATCAGATTTTACCTATTCTTGAAATGGATTTTTTTGTTAAAACATTCATATTCATGCATTAGGATCTATACTATGGATTGTTTAAGCATTGGACATGCAAAAGGGACCAAAATCTGGTACCAATCAGATAACAAACATTCAATTTTCGGGTGTCATTTTAATAAATACGTTGTATATTGTAAGCTACTTGGGCTGGATTCTAGAATACCTACCACACTTAAAATTGCAATTTTCTTGTTGCAATGTTTTCTTTTAGCTAAAATATGATAAAAAATTATAAAAAATCGGGCGCGGAAGCAAAAATTTATATGATTTTTTACAAAAATAAATTTAGATTCGACCTATTTTTGAAATGGTTATTTTTGTTAAAACATTCATATTCATGCTTTAGGATTATGTCCAATTACCATTACAGTGCACGGTGATTTGGACTGTTAACCAATGTCTGCCTCGGACGCGTTTAGTTAAATTTTATCATGTCATTTAATTTTCGGGTGTCATTTTAATGAATACGTTGTATATTGTAAGATACATGGGCTGGATTCTATTATACCTACCACACATGAAATTCCAATTTTCTTGTTGCAATGTTTTCTTTTAGCTTAAATATGTTAAAGAATTATAAAATTTAGGCGCGGAAGCAAATATTTATATGATTTTTTACAAAAATAAAGTCAGATTTTACCTATTCTTGAAATGAATATTTTTGTTAAAACATTTATATTCATGCGTTAGGATCTATACTATGGATGGTTTTAGCATTTGACATGCAAAAGTGAACAAAACGTCACTCTACTCAGATAATAAAAATTCAATTTCCGGGTGTCATGTTAATGAATACGTTGTATATTGTAAGCTACATGGGCTGGATTCTAGAATATCTACCACACTTGAAATAGCAATTTTCTTGTTGCAATGTTTTCTTATAGCTAAAATATGATGAAGAATTATAAAATTCGGGCGCGGAAGCAAACATTTATACGATTTTTTACAAAAATTAAGTTAGATTTTACCTATTCTTGAAATGGTTATTTTTGGTAAAACTTTTAAATTCATGCTTTAGGATCTATACTATGGATGGTTTTAGCATTGGACATGCAAAAGTGACCAAAACGTAGTACCAATCAGATATTAAACAATCAATTTTTGGGTGTCATTTTAATGAATACGTTGTATATTGTAAGCTACATGGGCTGGATTCTAGAATACCTACCACACTTGCAATTTTTTTGTTGCATTTTACGTATTTTTGAAATGATTTTGGTCACTGTTGTATGTACAATGCTGAAACCATCCATAGTATAGATCCTAAAGCATGAATATGAATGGTTTAAAAAAAAAACAATTTCAAGAAAAGTTAAAATCTGACTTTATCTTTGTAAAAAATCATATAAATATTTGATTCCGCGCCCGAATTTTACATATCTTCAAATCTTAGCTAAAAGAAAACATTGCAACAAGTAAATAGCTATTTCAAGTGTGGTAGGTATTTTAAAATTCAGCCTTTGTAGCTTACAATATACAACGTATTCATTAAAATGACACCCGAAAATTAAATGTTTATTATCTGATTGGTACCACGTTTTGGACACTTTTGCATGTCCAATGCTTAAAACCATCCATAGTTTAGATCCTTAAGCATAAATATGAATGCTTTAACAAAAATATCCATTTCAAGAATAGGTAAAATCTGACAATATTTTTGTAAAATTTTTATATAAATATTTGCTTCCGCGCCTGATTTTTATAATTCTTCATATATTTTAGCTAAAAGAAAACATTGCAACAAGAAAATTGTTACTTCAAGTGTGGTAGGTATTCTAAAATCCAGCCCATGTAGTTTAAAATATACAACGTATTCATTAAAATGACACCCGAAAATTGAACGTTTATTAACTGATTGGTACTACGTTTTGGTCATTTTTGAATGTCCAATGCTTAAAACCATCCATAGTATAGATCCTAAAGCATGAATATGATTGTTTTAATAAAAATTTCCATTTCAATAATTGGTCAAATCTGACTTTATTTTTGTAAAAAATCATATAAATATTTGCTCCCGCGCCTGAATTTTATAATTCTTTATCATATTTTAGCTAAAAGATAACATAGCAACAAGAAAAAAGCTATCTAAAGTGTGGTAGGTATTCTAGAATACAGCCCATGTTTATTATCTGATTGTACCCACGTTTTGGTCACTTTTGCATGTCCAATGCTTAAAAACCATCCAGAGTATATATTCTAAAGCATTAATATGAATGTTTTAACAAAAATATCCATTTGAAGAATAGGTAAAATCTTTCTTCCTTTTTGTAAAAAATCATGTAAATATTTGTGTCCGCGCCCGAATTTTATAATTTTTCATCATATATTAGCTTAAATAAAATATTGCAACAAGAAAATTGCTACTTCAAGTGTGGTAGATATTCGAAAATCCAGCCCATGTAGCTTACAATATACAACGTATTCATTAAAATGACACCCGACAATTGAATGTTTATTATGTGATAGGTACCACGTTTTGGTCACTTTTGCATGTCCAATGCTTAAAACCATCCAGAGTATAGATCCTAAAGCATGAATATGAATGTTTTAGCAAAAATATTCATTTCAAGAAAAGGTAAAATTTGACTTAATTTTTGTAAAAAATCATATAAATATTTGCTTCCGCGTTCGAATTTTATAATTCTTTATCATGTTTAAGCTTAAAAAAAACATTGCAACAAGAAAATTGCTATTTCAAGTGTGGTAGGTTGTCTAGAATCCAGTTCATGTAGCTCACAATATACAACGTTTTCATTGAAATGACACCCAAAAATAAAATGTTTATATCTGATTGGTACCACGTTTTGGTCACTTTTGCATGTCCAATGCTTAAAACCATCTATAGTATAGATCATAAAGCATGAATATGAATGTTTTAACAAAGATATCCATTTCAAGAATAGGTAATATCTGACTTTATTTTTGTAAAAAATCATATAAATATTTCCTTCCGCGCCCGAATTTTATAATTCTTCATCATATTTTAGCTAAAAGTAAACATTGCAACAAGAAAATTGCTATTTCAAGTGTGGTAGGTATTGTAGAATCCAGCCCATGTAGCTTACAATATACAACGTATTCAATAATATGACACCTGAAAATTGAATGTTTATTATCTGATTGGTACCACGTTTTGATCACTTTTGCATGTTCAATGCTAAAACCATCCATAGTATAGATCCTAAAGCATGAATATGAATGTTTTAAGAAAAATATCCATTTCAAGAATAGGTAAAATCTGACTTAATTTTTGTAAAAAATCATATAAATATTTGCTTCCGCGTTCGACTTTTATAATTCTTTATCATGTTTAAGCTTAAAAAAAAAACATTACAACAAGAAAATTGCTATTTCAAGTGTCGTAGGTATTCTAGAATCCAGCCCATGTACCTTACAATACACAACGTATTCTTCAAGAATATGTAAAATCTGACTTTATTTTTCTAAAAAATCATATAAATATTTGCTTCCGCGCCCGAATTTTATAATTCTTTATCATATTTCAGCTAAAAGAAAACGTTGCAACAAGAAAATTGCTATTTCAAGTGTGGTAGGTATTCTAGAATCCAGCCTATTTAGCTTACAATATACAACGTATTCATCAAGAATAGGTAAAATCTGACTTTATTTTTGTAAAAAAATCATATAAATATTTGCTTTCGCGCCCGAATACCTACCACACTTGAAATAGCAATTTTCTAGTTGCAATTTTTTCTTTAAGCTAAAATATTTTGAAGCATTATAAAATTCGGGCGTGGAAGCAAATATTTATATGATTTTTTACAAAAATAAATTCAGATTTTGCCTATTCTTGATGAGTACGTTGTATATTTTAAGCTACATAGGCTGGATTCTAGAATACCTACCCCACTTGAAATAGCAATTTTCTTGTTGCAATGTTTTTTTTTAGCTAAATTATGATGAAGGATTAAAAATTCGAGCGCGGAAGAAATTATTTATATGATTTCTTACAAAAATAAAGTCAGATTTTACCTATTCTTGAAATGAATATCTTGCTAAATACGTTCATATTCATGCTTTAGGATCTATACTATGGATGATTTTAAGCATTTGACATGCAAAAGTGACCAAAACGTGGTACCAATCAGATAATAAACATTCAATTTTCGGGTGTCATTTTAATGAATACGTTGTATATTGTAAGCTACATGGGCTGGATTCTAGAATACCTACCACACTTGAAATAGCAATTTTTTTGTTGTAATGTTTTCTTTTAGGTAAAATATGATGAAGAGTTATTATATTCGGGCGCGGAAACCAATATTTATATGAATATTTACAAAAATAAAGTCAGATATTACCTATTCTTGAAATGAATATTTTTTGTAAAACATTCATAATATTCTTTCTTTAGGATCTATACGATGAATGGTTTTAGCATTGGACGTGCAAAAGTGACCAAAACGTGGTACCAATCACATAATAAACATTCAATTTTCGGGTGTCATTTTAATAAATTCGTTGTATATTGTAAGCTAAAAGGGCTGTGTTGTAGAATACATGCAAAAGTGACCAAAATGTGGTACCACTCAGATATTAAACATTTAATTATCGGGTGTCATTTTAATGAATACGTTGTATATTGTAAGCTACATGGGCTGGGTTCTAGAATACATGCAAAAGTGACCAAAACGTGGTACCACTCAGATATTAAACATTTAATTTTCGGGTGTCATTTTAATGTATACGTTGTATATTGTAAGCTACATGGACTGGGTTCTAGAATACCCACCACACTTGAAATAGCAATTTTCTTGTTGCAATGTTTTCTTTTAGCTAAAATATGATGAAGAATTATAACATTCGGGCGCGGAAGCAAATATTTGTATGATTTTTTACAAAAATAAAGTCAGATTTTACCTATTCTTGAAATGGATATTTTTGTTAAAACATTCATATTCATGGTTTAGGATCTATACTATGGATGGTTTTAGCATTGGACATGCAAAAGTGACCAAAACGTGGTACCAATCAGATAATAAACATTTTATTTTCGGGTGTCATTCTAATGAATACGTGTATATTGTAAGCTACATGGGCTGTGTTCTAGAATACATGCAAAAGTGACCAAAACGTGGTACCACTCAGATATTAAACATTTAATTTTCGGGTGTCATTTTAATACTCTGAGATAGCGCGTTAAGCTACATGGACTGGGTTCTAGAATACCCACCACACTTGAAATAGCAATTTTCTTGTTGCAATGTTTTCTTTTAGCTAAAATATGATGAAGAATTATAGCATTCGGGCGCGGAAGCAAATATTTGTATGATTTTTTACAAAAATAAAGTCAGATTTTACCTATTCTTGAAATGGATATTTTTTTAAAACATTCATATTCATGGTTTAGTATCTATACTATGGATGGTTTTAGCATTAGACATGCAAAAGTGACCAAAACGTGGTACCAATCAGATAATAAACATTTAATTTTCGGGTGTCATTCTAATGAATACGTGTATATTGTAAGCTACATGGGCTGGATTCTAGAATACCTACCACACTTGCAATTTTTTTGTTGCATTTTACGTATTTTTGAAATGATTTTGGTCACTGTTGTATGTACAATGCTGAAACCATCCATAGTATAGATCCTAAAGCATGAATATGAATGGTTTAAAAAAAAAACAATTTCAAGAAAAGTTAAAATCTGACTTTCTCTTTGTAAAAAATCATATAAATATTTGATTCCGCGCCCGAATTTTACATATCTTCAAATCTTAGCTAAAAGAAAACATTGCAACAAGTAAATAGCTATTTTAAGTGTGGTAGGTATTTTAAAATTCAGCCTTTGTAGCTTACAATATACAACGTATTCATTAAAATGACACCCGAAAATTAAATGTTTATTATCTGATTGGTACCACGTTTTGGACACTTTTGCATGTCCAATGCTTAAAACCATCCATAGTTTAGATCCTTAAGCATAAATATGAATGCTTTAACAAAAATATCCATTTCAAGAATAGGTAAAATCTGACAATATTTTTGTAAAATATTATATAAATATTTGCTTCCGCGCCTGAATTTTATAATTCTTCATATATTTTAGCTAAAAGAAAACATTGCAACAAGAAAATTGTTACTTCAAGTGTGGTAGGTATTCTAAAATCCAGCCCATGTAGTTTAAAATATACAACGTATTCATTAAAATGACACCCGAAAATTGAACGTTTATTAACTGATTGGTACTACGTTTTGGTCATTTTTGCATGTCCAATGCTTAAAACCATCCATAGTATAGATCCTAAAGCATGAATATGATTGTTTTAATAAAAATTTCCATTTCAATAATTGGTCAAATCTGACTTTATTTTTGTAAAAAATCATATCAATATTTGCTCCCGCGCCTGAATTTTATAATTCTTTATCATATTTCAGCTAAAAGATAACATAGCAACAAGAAAAAAGCTATCTAAAGTGTGGTAGGTATTCTAGAATCCAGCCCATGTAGCTTACAATATACACGTATTCATTAAAATGACTCCCGACAATTGAATGTTTATTATCTGATTGGTACCACGTTTTGGTCACTTTTGCATGTCCAATGCTTAAAACCATCCAGAGTATATATTCTAAAGCATTAATATGAATGTTTTAACAAAAATATCCATTTGAAGAATAGGTAAAATCTTTCTTCCTTTTTGTAAAAAATCATGTAAATATTTGTGTCCGCGCCCGAATTTTATAATTTTTCATCATATATTAGCTTAAATAAAATATTGCAACAAGAAAATTGCTACTTCAAGTGTGGTAGATATTCGAAAATCCAGCCCATGTAGCTTACAATATACAACGTATTCATTAAAATGACACCCGACAATTGAATGTTTATTATGTGATAGGTACCACGTTTTGGTCACTTTTGCATGTCCAATGCTTAAAACCATCCAGAGTATAGATCCTAAAGCATGAATATGAATGTTTTAGCAAAAATATTCATTTCAAGAAAAGGTAAAATTTGACTTAATTTTTGTAAAAAATCATATAAATATTTGCTTCCGCGTTCGAATTTTATAATTCTTTATCATGTTTAAGCTTAAAAAAAAAACATTGCAACAAGAAAATTGCTATTTCAAGTGTGGTAGGTTGTCTAGAATCCAGTTCATGTAGCTCACAATATACAACGTTTTTATTAAAATGACACCCAAAAATAAAATGTTTATTATCTGATTGGTACCACGTTTTGGTCACTTTTGCATGTCCAATGCTTAAAACCATCTATAGTATAGATCATAAAGCATAAATATGAATGTTTTAACAAAGATATCCATTTCAAGAATAGGTAATATCTGACTTTATTTTTGTAAAAAATCATATAAATATTTCCTTCCGCGCCCGAATTTTATAATTCTTCATCATATTTTAGCTAAAAGTAAACATTGCAACAAGAAAATTGCTATTTCAAGTGTGGTAGGTATTGTAGAATCCAGCCCATGTAGCTTACAATATACAACGTACTCAATAATATGACACCTGAAAATTGAATGTTTATTATCTGATTGGTACCACGTTTTGATCACTTTTGCATGTTCAATGCTAAAACCATCCATAGTATAGATCCTAAAGCATGAATATGAATGTTTTAAGAAAAATATCCATTTCAAGAATAGGTAAAATCTGACTTAATTTTTGTAAAAAATCATATAAATATTTGCTTCCGCGTTCGACTTTTATAATTCTTTATCATGTTTAAGCTTAAAAAAAAAACATTACAACAAGAAAATTGCTATTTCAAGTGTAGTAGGTAATCTAAAATCCAGCCCATGTACCTTACAATACACAACGTATTCTTCAAGAATATGTAAAATCTGACTTTATTTTTCTAAAAAATCATATAAATATTTGCTTCCGCGCCCGAATTTTATAATTCTTTATCATATTTCAGCTAAAAGAAAACGTTGCAACAAGAAAATTGCTATTTCAAGTGTGGTAGGTATTCTAGAATCCAGCCTATGTAGCTTACAATATACAACGTATTCATCAAGAATAGGTAAAATCTGACTTTATTTTTGTAAAAAATCATATAAATATTTGCTTTCGCGCCCGAATACCTACCACACTTGAAATAGCAATTTTCTAGTTGCAATTTTTTCTTTAAGCTAAAATATTTTGAAGCATTATAAAATTCGGGCGTGGAAGCAAATATTTATATGATTTTTTACAAAAATAAATTCAGATTTTGCCTATTCTTGATGAGTACGTTGTATATTTTAAGCTACATAGGCTGGATTCTAGAATACCTACCCCACTTGAAATAGCAATTTTCTTGTTGCAATGTTTTTTTTTAGCTAAATTATGATGAAGAATTAAAAATTCGAGCGCGGAAGAAATTATTTATATGATTTCTTACAAAAATAAAGTCAGATTTTACCTATTCTTGAAATGAATATCTTGCTAAATACGTTCATATTCATGCTTTAGGATCTATACTATGGATGATTTTAAGCATTTGACATGCAAAAGTGACCAAAACGTGGTACCAATCAGATAATAAACATTCAATTTTCGGGTGTCATTTTAATGAATACGTTGTATATTGTAAGCTACATGGGCTGGATTCTAGAATACCTACCACACTTGAAATAGCAATTTTTTTGTTGCAATGTCTTCTTTTAGCTAGAATATAATGAAGAATTATAAAATTCGGGCGCGGAAGCAAATATATATATATGATTTTTTAGAAAAGTCAGATTTTACCTATTCTTGAAATGGATATTTTTGATAAAACATTCATATTCATGCTTTAGGATCTATAATGGATACGTTGTATATTGTAAGCTACATGGGTTGGGTTCTAGAATGCCTACCACACTTGAAATAGCAATTTTCTTGTTGCAATGTTTTTTTTTATCTAATATATGATGAAGAATTATAAAATTCGGTTCGGAAGCAAATATTTATATGACTTTTTACAAAAATAAAGTCAGATTTTACCTATTCTTGATGAGTACGTTGTATATTTTAAGCTACATAGGCTGGATTCTAGAATACCTACCCCACTTGAAATAGCAATTTTCTTGTTGCAATGTTTTTTTTTAGCTAAATTATAATGAAGAATTAAAAATTCGAGCGCGGAAGAAATTATTTATATGATTTCTTACAAAAATAAAGTCAGATTTTAGCTATTCTTGATATGGATACTTTTGTTAAAACTTTCATTTTCATGCTTTAGGATCTATACTAAGGATAATTTTAGAATTGGACATGCAAAAGTAACCAAAACGTAGTACCAATCAGATAATACACATTAAATTTACGGGTGTCATTTTAATGAACAAGTTGTATATATGTACCACGTTTTGGTCACTTTTGTATGTCAAATGTTTAAAACCATCCATAGTATAGATCCTAAAGCATGAATATGAACGTATTTAGAAAAATATTCATTACAAGAATAGCTAAAATCTGACTTTATTTTTGTAAGAAATCATATAAATATTTTCTTCCGCGCCTGAATTTTTAATTATTCATCATATTTTAGCTAAAAAAAAACATTGCAACTAGAAAATTGCTATTTCAAGTGTGGTAGGTATTCTAGTATCTAGCCCATGTAGCTTACAATATACAACGTATTCATTAAAATGACACCCGTAAATTTAATGTGTATTATTTGATTCGTACTTTTGCATGTCCAATGCTAAAATTATCCTTAGTATAGATCCTAAAGCATGAAAATGAATGTTTTAACAAAAGTATCCATTTCAAGAATAGGTGAAATCTGACTTTATTTTTGTAAAAAATCATATAAATATTTGCTTCCGCGCCCGAATTTTATAATTCTTCATAATATTTTAACTTAAAGAAAACATTGCAACAAGAAAATTGCTACTTTAAGTGTGGTAGGCATTCTAGAACTTAACCCATGTAGCTTACAATATACAACGTTTTCATCAAGAATAGGTAAAATCTAATTTTATTTTTGTAAAAAATCATATAAATATTTCCTTCCGCGCCCGAATTTTATAATTCTTTATCATATTTTAGCTAAAAGAACACATTGCAACAAGATAATTGCTATTTCAAGTGTGGTAGGTATTCTAGATTCCAGCCCATGTAGCTTACAATGTACTACGTATTCATCAAGAATAGGTAAAATCTGACTTAATTTTTGTAAAAAATCATATAAATATTTGCTTCCGCGTCCGAATTTTATAATTCTGCATTATATTTTAGCTAAAAAAAACATTGCAACAAGAAAATTGCTATTTCAAGTGTGGCAGGTATTCTACAATCCAGCCCATGTAGCTTACAATATACAACGTATTCATCAGGAATAGGTAAAATCTGACTTTATTTTTGTAAAAAATCATGTATTTATTTGCTTCCGCGCCCGAATTTTATAATTCTTCATCATATTTTAGCTAAAAGAAAACATTGCAACATGAAAATTGCTATTTTAAATGTGGTAGGTATTTTAGAATCCAGCCTATGTAGCTTACAATATACAACGTGTTCATCAAGAATAGTTATAATTTGATTTTATTTTTGTAAAAAATCATATAAATATTTGCTTCCGCGCTCGAATTTTTTAATTCTTCATTATAATCTAGCTAAAAGAAGACATTGCAACAAGAAAAATGCTATTTCAAGTGTGGTAGGTATTCTAGATTCCAGGACATGTAGCTTACAATATGCAACGTATTTATAAAAAAAAGTGTGGTAGGTATTCTAGAATCCAGCCCATGTAGCTTACAATATACAACGTATTCATCAAGAATAGGTAAAATCTGACTTTATTTTTGTAAAAAATCATATAAATATTTGCTTTCGCGCCCGAATATTATAATTCTTCATCATAATTTAGCTAAAAGAAAACATTGCAACAAGAAAAATGCTATTTCAAGTGTGGTAGGTATTCTACAATCCAGCCCATGTAGCTTACAATATACAACTTATTCATATAAGAATAGGTAAAATCAATCTTTATTTTTATAAAAAATCATTTAAATATTTGCTTTCGCGCCCGAATTTTATAATTCTTCATCATATTTTAGCTAAAAGAAAATATTGCGACATGAAAATTGCTATTTCAAGTGTGGTAGGTATTCTAGAATACAGCCCATGTAGCTTACAATATACAACGTATTCATTAAAATGACACCCGAAAATTGAATGTTTATTATCTGATTGGTACCACGTTTTAGTCACTTTTGCATGTCAAATGCTTAAAACCATCCATAGTATAGATCCTAAAGCATGAATATGAACGTATTTAGAAAAATATTCATTTCAAGAATAGGTAAAATCTGACTTTATTTTTGTAAGAAATCATATAAATATTTTCTTCCGCGCCTGTATTTTTTATTCTTTATCATATTTTAGCTAAAAAGAAACATTGCAACAAGAAAATTGCTATTTCAAGTGTGGTAGGTATTCTAGAATCCAGCCTATGTAGCTTACAATATACAACGTATTCATTAAAATGACACCCGTAAATTTAATGTGTATTATTTGATTGGTACTATGTTTAGTATAGATCCTAAAGCATAAAAATGAATGTTTTAACAAAAGTATCCATTTTAAGAATAGGTAAAAATCTGACTTTATTTTTGTAAGAAATCATATAAATATTTGCTTCCGCGCCCGAATTTTATTATTCTTTATCATATTTTAGCTAAAAAAAAAAACGTTGCAACAAGAAAATTGCTATTTCAAGTGTGGTAGGTATTCTATAATCCAGCCCATGTAGTTTAATATATACAATGTATTCATCAAGAATAGGTAAAATCTGTCTTTATTTTTGTAAAAAGTCATATAAATATTTGCTTCCGCGCCCGAATTTTATAATTCTTCTTCATATTTTAGCTAAAAAAAACATTTCAACAAGAAAATTGCTATTTCAAGTGTGGTAGGTATTCTAGAACCCAGCCCTTGTAGCTTACAATATACAACGTATTCATCACGAATAGGTAAAAGCTGTTTTAAATTTTGTAAAAAATCATATAAATATTTGCTTCTGCGCCCAAATTTTATAATTCTTCATTATATATTAGATAAAAGAAAACATTGCAACAAGAAAATTGCTATTTCAAGTGTGGTAGGCATTCTAGAACCCAACCCATGTAGCTTACAATATACAACGTTTTCATTAAGAATAGATAAAATCTGATTTTATTTTTGTAAAAAATCATATAAATATTTCCTTCCGCCCCCGAATTTTAAAATTCTTCATCATATTTTAGCTAAAAGAAAACATTGCAACAAGAAAATTGTTATTTCAAGTGTGGTAGGTATTCTACAATCCAGCCCATGTAGCTTACAATATACAACTTATTCATATAAGAATAGTTAAAATCTGACTATATTTTTGTAAAAAATCATATAAATATTTGCTTCCGCGCCCGAATTTTATAATTCTTCATCATACTTTATCTAATTGAAAACATTGCAACAAGAATATTGCTATTTCAAGTGCTGTAGGTATTCTAGAATCCAGCCCATGTAGCTTACACTATACAACGTATTCATTAAAATGACACCCGAAAATTGAATGTTCATTATCTGATTGGTACCACGTTTTGGTCACTTTTGCATGTCCAATGCTTAAAACCATCCCTAGTATAGATCCTAAAGCATGGCTATGAATGTTTTAACAAAAATATCCATTTTAAGAATAGGTAAAATCTGATTTTATTTTTGAAAAAATCATATAAATATTTGCTTCCGCGCCCGAATTCTATAATTGTTCATCATATCTTAGCTAAAAGAAAACATTCCAACAAGAAAATTGCTATTTCATGTGTGGTAGGTATTCTAGAATCCATCCCATGTAGCTTACAATATAAAACGTATTCATCTATAATAGTTAAAATCTGACAATATTTTTGTAAAAAATTATATAATTATTTGCTCCCGCGCCTGAATTTTATAATACTTATCATATATTAGGTAAAAGAAAACATTGCAACAAGAAAATTGCTATTTCAAGTGTGGTAGGTATTCTAGAATCCAACCCATGTAGCTTACAATATACAACGTATTTATTAAAAAGACACCCGAAAATTGAATGTTTATTATCTGATTGGTACCACGTTTTGGTCACTTTTGCATGTCCAATGCAAAAATTATTTATAGTATAGATCCTAAAGCATGAATATGAATGTTTTAACAAAAATATCCATTTCAACAATAGGTAAAATCTGACTTTATTTTTTTTTTAAATCATATAAATATTTGCTTCCGCGCTTGAATTTTATAATTCTGCATCATATTTTAGCTAAAAAAAACATTGCCACAAGAAAATTGCTATTTCAAGTGTGGTAGGTATTCTAGAATCCAAGCTACATGCTTACAATATACAACGTATTCATCAGGAATAGATAAAATCTGACTTTATTTTGTATAAAATCATATAAATATTTGCTTCCGCGCCCGAATTTTATAATTCTTCATCATATTTTAGCTAAAAGATAACATTGCAACAAAAAAATTGCTATTTCAAGTGTGGCAGGTATTCTAGAATCCTGCCCATGTAGCTTACAATATACAATGTATTCATTAAAATGACACCCTAAAATTGAGTGTTTATTATCTGACTAGTACCACGATTTGGTCACTTTTGCATGTCCAATGTTTAAATCCATCCATAGTATAGATCCTAAAGCATAAATATGAATGTTTTAACAAAAATATCCATTTCAAGAATAGGTAAAATCTGACTTTATTTTGTATAAAATCATATAAATATTTGCTTCCGCGCCCGAATTTTATAATTCTTCATCATATTTTAGCTAAAAGAAAACATTGCAACAAGAAAATTGCTATTTGAAGTGTGGTAGGTGTTCTAGAATCCAGCCTATGTAGCTTACAATATATAACGTATTCATTAAAATGACACCCGAATATTGAATGTTTATTATCTGATTGGTACCACGTTTTGGTCACTTTTGCATGTCCAATGCTTAAATTATCCATAGTATAGATCCTATAGCATGAATATGAATGTTTTAACAAAATTATCCTTATCAAGAATAGGTAAAATCTGGCTTTATTTTTGTAAAAAATCGTATAAATATTTGCTTCCGCGCCCGAATTTTATAATTCTTCATCACATTTTAGCTAAAAGAAAACATTGCAACATGAAAATTGCTATTTCTAGTGTGGTAGTATTCTAGACTCCAGCCCATGTAGCTTAATACATACAACGTATTAGTAGTGTGTGATGACCTATTCAACGCCCCCGGGATGGTAATTAAAAACTAATTAACTGGCGCCAGTGTCTGACGAAAGTTTTTGATAAATAATTGGAGAATGTGTGCATAATATTTCAATTAATGTTTTTAAAATATTTGTAGCCTTGAATTCTAATTATAGTAAATTAGCTTAATATCTAGTAAATGAAATTCAATTTTACTAAGCGATGGATGATATTCAAAATGACTTAAAAATATATTTCTAGTAATGATAATTGGTTTTACGTGGTTACTAATATGAGGTAAATATCTCTTTAAAAATGATAATTTATTTTCAATGTGTTTACTAATAACAGGTAAATAAATGAAATTCAATTTTCCTAAGCTATGGATGATATTCAAAATTACTTAAAAATATATTTCTAGTAATGATAATTTCTTTTCACGTGGTTACTAATATGAGGTAAATATCTCTTTAAAATGATAATTTATTTTCAATGTTTTCACTAATAACAGGTAGATAAATGAAATTCAATTTTCCTAAGCGATGGATGATATTCAAAATGACTTAAAAATATATTTCTAGGAATGATAATTGCATTTCGAGTTATAACTAATATGAGGTAAATATATCTCTTTAAAAATGATAATTGATTTGCAATATGTTCACTAATAACAGGTAGATAAATGAAATTCAATTTTCCTAATCGATGAATGATATTCAAAATGACTTAAAATTATCTATTTTGAAAATTTTCTAAAGGATAGAAAGTTATTCAAACGACTTACATTTCTCATATATATATATATATATATATATATATATATATATATATATATATATATATATATACAGTGTGTGCAAGGAAATGCGGAACATAGGACTTTAACATGGGATTTCAAAAAATTGCGGATAATCTCTCTCCTGATAGATTTAGAACAAAACTGCAAGAGTACAAAGTTGTTCAGAATTAAATTCTACGTCAGATAAAATCATAATTGTTGTAACAGCACGTCTGCAGTACGAGATATATTAAATATAAAATGTAACATTTTCGTTCAAAATCAGACACCCATGGAAATAAAAGAAAAAAATCTATGTGTCAATTGTGACAGTTAGTGACCTTACTTTGTGTTCAATATTTTTTTAAATTATATTTGTACTGTTTTTTTAATATTAGCACATTGGTAAAGTAATGAATATAATTTCAACTTAAATAATATTAAATTATGGACAATAAGTATTACAATTAGCGAAAATTCTCTAAACTGACAGATAGATGTTTTCTTTTATTTCCATGGCTATCTGATTTTTAACGAAAGTATAACATTTTATATTTAATATATCTCGTATTACAGGCCTGCTGTTGCAAAAATTATGATCTTATCTGACGTAGAATTTAATTCTGAACAACTTTGTACTCTTGCAGTTTTGCTCTAAATCTGTCAGGAGAGAGAGTATCCGCAATTTTTTGAAATCCCATGTTAAAGTCCTATGTTCCGCATTTCCTTGCACACACTGTATATATATATATATATATATATATATATATATATATATATATATATATATATATATATATAGGGGGTTTGGAATTATATTTTCAGTATACAGTGTTTTGCGATTCTGTGTATTATCTTCAATGGCCTTCAACAACTCCACCATGGACTTCATATCTTCGACGCCGTTTTCTTCTCCAGTACGTGACCAAGGGGTAGACCCCGACCTCATCTTTATCGACGAGTTGGTGAACGACGCTGCGGAGGTTTTGCTGGACAACCCGAAACCGTTTTCCGCAAGCGACAGCATGGAGTCTCTACCGTCTCCAATATTAACTCAGATGGAAGCCCCAGAGGAAGACCCCGACATCGTCATCATCGACGACCTGGTGAGCGAAACCGCGCCGGCTTTGCTGGGCAAGCCATTAAAAAGAACCCGAGAAGAAGACGGCGAGGTCTCTGGTTTAAAACCAGAAAAACAACGTCGCCTGTCTTCCTCAATAGATGAACCGTGCGGGCAGCAGTTCATTGAAGAAGACGCAGATGATGTTTTGCCTGGAAACTATTCAACAGGCTCGACTTCGAGCATACCGTGCGGGCAGCAACTCGTTGAGGAAGACGCGGATTGTTTTGAAGGATGTTGGGATAGAGACGTCGACCTGGGGTTGTTTTTAGGTTTTGCGGTAGCCGTTCGTTTTGAATTCCCACCCGCCAGGCATCTGCACGACAACAACGACAGACTCCTGGATGTGGCGGTTCTTCCTCTCGGAAAGGAGGGAAGGAGCTTTATCACCGTGGGGGTCGATCCAAATGGTGTTAGAGTGGCGGCGCGTTTCGTTGGTAGTGTGGAGAAAAAACAATATTTTAATATTGACTCATTTTCTAGACTAGTGGAATTTTTTAAAAAAGTGAGTAGCAATAAACTTAGTACAAATATTAGCTGCTGGGTCGGTAGCGTACATTTCACAGTTTTACATAAAGGACACTTAAAGTATAGATTAGGGAGTAAGTATTTAGTAATAAGAAAAGAAATGATTGATCAAATAATTAGTTTAGAATTAGAAATAGAAAATAGAATATTAGAATATAGTGTTAAATATAGGCAACTTAAAAAAATTTATAAAAAAAATATTCAAGATGTATGTGTACATAGTTTAAGACATAGTGTAGATTTAGATGTATCTTTATACGATGTAACGTTTAGATATAATTTAGTTTTTAAGGAATTATTTAGTGATATGTATACATATTATTACAACAAAACAAAAAGAGATGTAAATAGTGCTTATGTATTTATAAATAGGGAAAAAAAATATATAATTTAAAGTAAATATATTATTATCATTTTATTCCTAAATGTTATTATTTGCAGTGAGAATTAAATAAATAGGTGTGAAAAAAAACCTTACATTCTTTCGCATTTTGTAAAAATATTAGTAAAATGACTTGTTATAAAAAAGGGCAGGTAATTCGCAAATATAATCCGTATACCTGTACTTTCTCATTTTGTAAAAACTTCATTGATAAAATCAGCAGGCCTGTTATAAAAGGGGACAGGTACTTCGCAAAGTCAGTCAGTTTACCTGAACTAGTGCTAGTGGAATTTTCGTTGTGAGTCGCAATGGATCAACAACAACAACAACAATACGATGCTTTTTTTCTGCATTTGTGACGAGATGGTTGAATCTTCTTTGCAAGAAAGTAATTTCAACGCATTTTATGAAATATGCGACGAAATAATAGAATCTAGCACGAGTCAAAGAGGTAGTGGCATTGAGCGATACTCAATTGTGTCGGATCAAGAGAGACACTGCAAAAGATTTAATTTAATGGGGCGTAAAATAACCTTCACCATGAATGACCCTCCAAGAGACGAAGACTCCATACAATGGTTCTACAACTCTGTAAAAAGTGTTACAGAATTTGTAATGAAATCCACAGAACCATCAGATTATGTGGGATTCGTATTTCATACCCCGCTTCTTGAATTGGGAACAGCATGGTTAAGTATTCGCCGTGCAGATCAGCTACATGTATGCTGAATTCTGCCGAAGGAAATATGGTATTTTAGAGATTGTCAACAGAGACAATTTATGCTTACCTCGTGCACTAATTGTTGCAGAATCATTGTGTAAGAAAGAACAGTGTTTTAAAAACATAGTTAATGATAGACATGGTATTCAAAGTTTGAGGGCACGCGAATTATGTTTAAAAGCAAATGTAAATATTTCTGAAAACGGTGCTGGCTAAACTGAACTTGCAGAGTTCCAGCGCTATTATTCTCAATATAACATATGTGTATAAGAGTATAATAGTCGCGGAAATGTGATATTTGAGGGTGCAAAAGAAAAAATCTTCCACGACTGAATCTTTTGTATCAACAAAATCATTATAATGTAATAAAAAGTTTAACAGCAGCGTTTTCTTGTAAATATTTTTATGTCATGTCATTTATATGTCACGTACCTTAGTATGTAAGAACAAGACATTCTTGCGAAAATATTTGCTATTTTTGTAAACATGCTCCGCAGTGTCCTCCTACTCTTGATCTAATAAAATGTGATTTGTGTGAGAGAAAATTTCGGGGACAAAAGTGTTTTGACAATCATATAAAATCAACATGTAAGACATTGAAAAAAAAGACCGTCAACATGTGTGTGGTGAGTCATATTGTAGACTGTGTGAATCTTTTGTAAACCCAGGACATTTATGTTACATTCAAAAAGACAATTCAAAAGTTAAAGACAATACTTTGTTTATCTACTACGACTTCGAAACACGTCAAGAAAAACCTAGTGATAGCGGTTTCGAGCATGAAGTTAATTTATGTGTGGCACAACAATCTTGTTCGGCTTGTTTAACATTTTTGACATAACAAAATTTTGTAGTTCATGTAGTATACGCCAACATATTTTTACAAAACATCCAGTTAAGTTGTTTTTAGAATATGTAGTTTTACCCCGAACATCGTTTTCTTCTGTGGTATGTATTGCACATAATGCGAAATCCTTCCATTGCCAATTTATATTAAAATATTTAGTAGAAGAGCAGAATATCAAACCAAAAATAATTTTAAACGGTTGCAAAATTTTAATGTTACAATTTAATAATATTAGATTTCTCGATTCTCTAAATTATCTACCGATGCCATTATCATCATTACCAAAAACCATGGATTTGCCAAGTACAATAAAAAAAGGTTACTTTCCTCAATTTTTTTAATAAAGTAGAAAATGAAAATTATGTTGGTCCTATGCCTTCTAAGGAATATTAAGGTATAGACAGTATGTCTATTTCTACACGTTAACAATTTCTGGATTGGTATAGTAAACAAGTACAGGAAAATGCTATATTTGACATACGGAAAGAGATCATAGAGTACTGTATAGCGGATGTTGATATATTACGTAATATATATATATATATATATATATATATATATATATATATATATATATATATATATATATATACTCGTATAGGTTTCCATCATTCCGTTGCGGAACATAGGGCCTCGATAAATGATTTTCATCTGGTTCTGTTTTTGGCAATTATCTTCAATTCTTTCCATGATTTTCCCATTGTATTTGCTTCGTCTAATACTGATCGTCTCCAGGTGTTCTTAGGTCGCCCTGGTCTTCGACTGCCTTGCGGGTTCCACTCCAGAAGGATATGTGTTATGTCATCAGTAGGTTTTCTAAGTGTATGGCCCAGCCATCCCCACTTACGTTTTTTGATTTCTGCATTTATTTTTATTTGCCTGGTTTTTCTCCATAATTCAGTATTTGTGATCTGGTCCGGCCAGAAAATTCTTAATATTTTTCTTAAACATTTGTTGGCAAACACTTGTAGTTTGTTTAAGACATTTTTGTTTGTTTTCCAGGTCTCGCACCCGTATAGAAGCGTCGATTTTACGTTGGAGTTTTAAAGACGAAGTTTAGTATTTAGTGAGATTATGCGAGAGTTCCATATTTTGTGCAGGGCTCCGAAGGCATGTCTGGCTTTCTGTATTCTGTTTGTAATGTCAGCTTCGGTACCCCCGTTTATATTGATGATACTATCTAAATAAGTAAACTCTTCCACTCTTTCCACTGTTTTATTATTTAGTAAAAGTGGTTCTCTGTTATTAGTTCCTATCCTCATTTCTTTGGTTTTGGCAATATTTATCTCTAAGCCTATTTTCCTCGCTTCTTTTTCCAATGAGTTTAGCTTGTGTTGCATGTCTATGTGTCTGTGTGATAAGAGACACAGATCATCGGCATATTCCAGGTCATCAATGCGGTGACTGAGATTGTGTACAATACCATTGGGTTCGGTAAACGCTTTCTTGGTGACTCTGTCTAAGACTATAATAAATAATAAAGGAGACAGTACGAAGCCTTGTCTGACTCCTCTACTAATTTCAATGGGAGGAGTAAGTTGGCCTTTGTGAGATATTCTGCAATTTGAGCCTCTATATAGTTCTCTGATAATGTTGATTAGTTTTGCGGGGATGTTCATTTCTCTCAGAGATTTCCAGATAGCCTCATGACTGATAGTGTCGAACGCTCTTTGAAAATCTATAAAAGTCATAAAGAGAGGAGAACGGAATTCGTTTGATTGCTCTATCATAGTTCTGAGGGAATTTATATGATCTATGCAGGATCTGTTTGGTCTGAAACCTGCTTGTGTGTTGTTTATTTTGGGTTCGACGTATTCAGAGATGCGATTGTAGAGTATAGTGGAAATTATCTTGTTGATAGTATCTATTAGTGAGATTCCCCTCCAGTTTTGACAGTCACTGAGGTCTCCTTTTTTCGGCAGTTTGATAACTATGCTTGATTTCCATTCATCGGGAAAGCTTTCTGTTTCCCAACATTTTTTAAATATTGGATGTAACACTGTTGCCAGTGTTATGGGACAAGTTTTCCATGTTTCTGGGGGAAGATTATCGGGACCAGCTGCTTTATTAGACCGAAGTTGGAGAATAGCTCTTTTTATTTCGTTGATGTTGGGTGGGTCCGTGTTAATTCTCATATTGGGACCTCCGGGAATATTTACATCTTCGGGTTCTGCTCTGGGTTCCGTGGTAGGTGCCGCAAGAGCTTCATTAAAATGTTGATGCCACCTGTTTAGTTGATCCAGAGTAGAAGTCAATTTTCTTCCATCTTTGTCTTTTAAGCTAGTGTTCGTGTGTTGGATGTTTTTATTTGAAAGTTTTTTGGTTATTCTGTATAATTCTCTGGGGTTGTGCGTGAAGCCTGCTAATTCTGCCTTATGGGCTAAATCATCTGCCCATTTCCTCTTATCATTACGAGCAGAACGTTTCACTTCTTGATTGGTTCTTCTATATTCTTCTTCCAGAGATCTTGCAGTTATCTCGTTTCTTTCATTAATTAGTTTGTGTTTAATTTCTTTTCGTTTCTTGATCTTATCCCATGTATTCGCTGTTATCCATTCTTTTCTTAATCTTTTTGTTCTTCCTAAAACTTCTTCATTCGTTTCTAGAAGATTTTTGTGCAAATTTTGCCAGATCTCGCTTGTGTTGTTGCTATCAGTGCTCAGAAGTGTCAGCTTCTGTTGGATACAGTTTATGTGTTTTTCTCTCGTTTTTGGATGTTTTAATTTATCGATATTAAATTTGGTTCTTTGAGTCCCTTGTTTTTGTTTTATTGCTGCAACTTTTAATTTGATTGACCCTATGACCAGATGGTGATCGTTCGCGATATCTGCTCCTCTAAAACTAAGTACATCGAGTAACGATCTTTTCCAGGGCTTGCTGATAGTGATATGATCTATCTGGTTTCGCGTTTTCTTGTCCGGTGATATCCAAGTTTCAGTGTGAATCTTTTTGTGAGGGAACAGACTTCCACCAATAGCCAGCTGGTGTGTGCAGCAGAATTCTGTGAATAGTTCTCCATTTTCGTTTCTAGTTCCTATACTATTTTTTCCCATGATGTCCTCAATTCCACTATTGTTTGTTCCTATCTTTGCATTTAAGTCGCCTAGTAGGATCACGATGTCTGATTTTTTGACTTTCTGCATTGTTGTTGTAAGAGACTCGTAAAAAAGTTCTTTTTCTTCCAAGGAGGCGGTTTCTGTGGGAGCATAACATTGTATAAAAACTATCTTTCTGAACCGCGAGTTAAAACGGGCTGAAAGTATTCTTTCAGACACTGGTTCCCATTCCATTAAGCTTTTCTTTGCTGTGTTACTTAGGAGTGAACCTACACCATTTTCATGATGATGTTGTTTTCCAGAATAGAGTAGTAATTCACCGGTTGTTGTTGTGTGTTCACCCTGTCCTGGCCATCTGGTTTCACTTAGACCTAGTATTTCTAGGTTATAATTTGACATTTCTTTAGTAACTTGCGCCAATCTAGAGGGTTGCGCCATAGTTCGAACATTCCAACATCCAAATCTTGTCCTTCTTTTAGCGCCAATTGTCGTCGTTGTAGAATCCGTCCGGTTTCCATTTATCTTGGTTTCAGGAATCGTGGTAGTTTAGGATGGACAGGTGATTGGACTGTCGCATCCGAGTCCGGTGTTGGGGCTGCCAACTTTAGCCACCGGACTGGCCTCAGAAAGTGTCTGGTTATTTGTTGGTGATTTGGCATTTCCTCCAGATCGGGTGATGTTGCAGGTTATACCGCCTGAATTCGGTCGCCAGAGCCTCAATTAGCGTTACCCAGGTGAACCACGAGGAGGTTTGAGGTTGACATTTGAGGGAGTTGAATCCCCCCCTTCACCCATATTACGTAATGCTTGCGATAAATTCCGCATTAATTTCGTGCAAGACTGTAAAGTTTGTTCTTTCCCACAAGCGGTTACTATTGCCTCGACATGTAATCGCGTATTTCGTAAAATGTATTTAAAACCAAATACAATTGGTATTATACCACAAAAAGGTTATCGCCTAAAAGATAATCAATCAAAAATAGCGTTAATGTGGTTAATACAACACGAAAATATAAGAGGCATATCTATTCAGTCGGCTGGATGGCTGAGCGAGCTAGCGCACATCTTTAGCTCGCTGTGACGTCATACGAACCTGAGATCCTCAGTTCAAGTCCCAGCGACCGACAACGTGTGATTTGTCGTAAAATAAAAAAACACAGCTACTTGTGTATCACACTCGGATGCTATAGACTTGCCATCTATACATCTTAAATAGAAGTAGCGCTGGCAAATGAAACAACCGACAGTACGGCAGTTAGAACTGCGGCTCGGTGAGTTCGGTTGCCCTATGCTCCGCTTGGGAGATACAGGAACACATTATTATTATATCTATTCAGCATGCAGGAAATGGTGCGAAAGCTGTAATTGGTAAGTTATTTAAAGTTGATGGTTATTGTGCATCTAATAATTTAGTGTTTGAATTTCTCGGTTGTTTTTGGCACGGTTGTACTGTTTGTTATAAAACAAAAAGAAATCAACCAATATTTAATAGTTCAAAAGTAACGCTGGATGATAGATATCATAGAACATTATAAAAATTAGACAAAATTCAAAATTTGGGGTACACAGTTATAAAAATTTGGGAATGTGAATTTCGTAAAGAGTTAAAAGATGATAAAAATTTAAATAAAATGCTGAATAACCATGAAACTTTAAATAATTTACCTCTACAACCACGCGAAGCTCTATTCGGAGGCCGCACTGTGTTACATACGGTGTTACATAAAAAAGCTAAAAATAACGAAAAAATAAAATACGTAGATGTTTGTTCGCTCTATCCGTATGTTTGCAAATATGGTAAATTCCCAGTAGGCCATCCAAAAATTATTGAGGGTGCTGAAATTAACATATTGTGTCCTAATAATAATATTGACAATGTTGAAGGATTAATTAAATGCACTGTTTTACCGCCTTCTGATCTTTTTCACCCTGTACTGCCGCGAAAAGCACATGGGAATCTAATGTTTGCTTTATGTCGAACATGTTCTGATGAGCTGAAGCAAGAAGATTGTTGTCATTGTGATGCCGAAAGACAGTTTATTGGAACCTGGGTAGCGGATGAAGTGCGTTGTGCGGTGTCTGCGGGATATAAAATCATAAAAGTGCACGAGGTATGGCAGTACGAAATGACAATCTACAACAAAGATACTGGGACTGGGGGTTTATTCGTCAACTATATAGACAGTTTTTTAAAAATGAAACAAGAAGCTAGTGGATACCCTGCAGAATGTACAGACGAAGAAAGTAAAGCTGCTTATATCCGCTGTTATAAGGAAAACGAAGGTGTTGTGTTGGATCCGACCCAGATTGAGAAAAATGCAGGAAAGCGTTCTATAGCTAAACTAATGCTAAATTCTTTCTGGGGTAAGTTGAACTAGCTATAATGCGTATTTTCGTAATATCTAAATTTATTTTGATTGCAGGAAAATTTGCACAAACAGAAAACAGAGCAACTACAACTACGGTATCTTCAGCAGAGGAATTGTATGATATGCTTGCAAATCTAGCATTGCAAATCAATAGAATTATCCCTGCTGGAGATCTGATGCTGTACGTGAACTTTGTGCGTGAAGAAGAAGCGATAGAACAATTAAAAACAGTGAATGTTGTTATTGCCGCGTTTACCACCGCTCAGGCACGGTTAAAGCTATATACATTTTTAGAATCCTTGGGTTGTAGAGTGTTGTACTACGATACAGATTCTATTATATACTCTCATTCGCCTGGTGACTATGAACCACCTACAGGAAACTAGTTAGGTGATTTGACAGATGAATTAGAAGCATTTGGCCCTAAGAGTTATATAATAGAATTTGTATGCGGGGGTCCTAAAAATTATGCATATAGAGTATTTTCGCCCCAGTCCAAAGAAATAAAAGAGGTCTGCAAAGTGAAAGGTATAACCTTAAACTATAAAACCAGTGAAATCATAAACTTTAATTGTTTAAAAAATTTAGTTTTTAATAGAGATAGTGATAACCCCGTACTAGAATATAATAGAATTAGGTGTACTGAAAAGCATGAAGTTTTAACAAAAAAAGAAAAAAAAACATTTCGTATTAAATTCATGAAACGTAGATTAGTGGACAACATTAACAGTGTACCTTATGGTATAAAAAAGAAAAAGTTGTTTTAAATGTATATTTGTTTAAAGGTAGTATATTTTAGTTATGTAAATAATAATAATATATTTATAAGTACATTAGTTTGTAAATTTTAATAGTATATGTATGTTAGTTTTAAGTTTATCGTGTAAGTAATAATATTTTTATATAGGTAGTGTGTATTTAAGTAATATAAATGAAATATATCAATTTGTAATTGTTATAGTAAAAGTAAATATTTTTTATTGTTTATAAAGTAATGTCTTTTAATTTATAATTTAAATAAATATTTATGCAAGTACTTATTTAATTATTACTTAGCAGCAATTAAAAACCATTTTCCTAATTTTAAATATTTCAGGTATAATTAACGAAGTGAAAGTATCATTTTTGTGCATTATGATAAATAGACAGGTATGTTAATGCAAGTACTATATAAATATATTTAAGAAACCAAACTGTTCACAGGTCATTGTGAATCCATACGTTGTTATATTCAGTTCTAGTAATTTTCAAACATGACATCGGTAAACAAAATGTTTGTAGTCGAGTCGTCCGAAAATTGGGATAATGAGGATTATCCTACCTGTAAGCCGACGCCAAATAAAATGTACATAGTACAATCGTCAAAAAATTGGGACATTGAAGATAATCCTACGTACAACCCGATGGAACATTTAAAAGATAAAAAGATTATTGTGACACCCAGTGAATATCGGATGTCGAAGAAAAGTAAAAATAAATCCGTATGGCCGAGAGAATTCGATGGAAGAATCTATCTTCAACTCCGACTTCAACGACCGATAGCAAGGCTTCGCAAAATGAGCAGGGGTGTAAATAAAAAAAAACAATAATAATTGTATATATATTTGTAATATATAAATAAAATAGTTATTAACATTTATTGATTTTTATTGAAATAATAATAAAACATATACTTTACAAACTGATCATTATCATGTTTATTGTATTTGTTAAACAATTTTATAAAATCATTATGTTTGTAAAAGTTCATTCGAAATAACAAATACATTATGCAATAATAGCCAGAAACCGATGATGTGTAATCTTGCAAAATGTGTGTGTTGTATGTCCATGTCTTTGTATTGTTTTCAAGAAAATCTCTATGCTGTTTTACATATGGCGGCCTTCCATAACTATCAAAGTAGGTACCATATCCTTGTCGGTCAATGAAAATTGCAACCCAGTGTGTTCCAGGTAAAGTATCGGAATCCGTATTAACAACAATGGCACATGGAAAGTTAACATGCCAAGGTAAATTATTTGCTGCGTATACTCCATAGTCGCATGTATTGTTGAAGTATTTTCTAAATATATTTTGTATAAATGCGGCGTTCATTTTTCTTTAACAATGCAAATGCTTTTGTCGAAGTAATTTTAAAATCAGAGTTGCAGGATTATATATAGGCGAGGACGTTAAAACAAATAAGCGTCATAATTAACATATACATAATTTTATTACATATTAATAAATACAGATATATTTCATATATTTAACTACTATAATCTACAATAACATTTCTATTCTTATCTATTTCAATAATATTATCAAATTCGGCGTAAATGACACAATTTACTGTTCTTGTTAAGGACGCTTTAAAACCAACTTCAATTCTTAAAGAACCATGACGAGTCAAGTTCCAATGTAGCATTGAATTTGCAGATAGGTCGGGAGTTAAATCAAATGCTGCTAAACAGTAACCGTGTGGATAACTGTTTCTATCAATCTCGTTGCCGGTATTTCCAAAGTGTATGCCAGTTCCAGAAAATAATGTGTCGTACATTTGAATGTATGATATTTTATCATCAAATGAAGGCTGTAACGGCCTCGACGGTAATTGCTGTCCATTTACATACAGGGAGAAATAATTTATTATAAAGTTCTCAAAATTAAACGGATTACTTTCGTAGTCCTCATTGAATGCTTTATTAGACACAAATCCAATTATACATCTCTTAGGTAACTGACCTAAGAAGATATTATCCATATATTTTCCCTGGACCCTCGTTGGTATAGTAACTGCTTTCACTTCGGCTCTGGTAATGGGATATTTAGCAGTACACATTTCCAAAGCCTTATTATGGGCTAATAAGATGTTTGGATTTAGTTTGACACGCCGAACAAGTAATGTAGCTTTATTAATTTGTACTTTGTAATTTGAGTCAGTTTCTATTAAATTAAAACTATCCCTCGAACGAACTAATCTTACTCTCATTTCAACGCCGTTCAGTAAAAATTTTTCTTGATTGAATATATCAGCATGCAGATGCCCAATCATATCTACATTTTTACTCTTCTCTGTAAATTTTTGACGCTTATCATACCCTACATTAGCCCCCGCATCTGTATTATTCATTTTTCCAGCTACATCAGAATACCATAAAGATGAAGTCAGATGAGATTGTTTCGCATCTTTACCATAATTTAATAAAGTTTTAATATATGCTCTGTAAGCATAAGTGTTGTTAGGTGGAGATTTAAGTTTTTGATTTAAATATATATCAACTTGACTAAAAATTGAATGAAGCCAATTATTAACAGGTCCTATATTATTCGTTTCACCTAGCGGCGAGTTATCGGATTTAACAATTTTCGCATTTATATAAATCATAGTTTGAGATAAATCAAGATAATCTTCTCCATGCCCAGGTATTACAAATTCGATAGGTCCATCTTCGGTTATTGAAGATAAAGGTTTATAATTTACCCATTGACCATTTTCAATACTAGTTTGAGTTGGAGGTAAAGCAAATAAATCTAGTTCAGTTTTTATACATTCACAAGACTGTGTATGTAGAAATGCCATTTTAGTCAAATTTGTCTATTTGTCTAGCACGTTTTTTGCTCTTTACTGTATCGAGTAAACGTTTCAAATGAGTAGGTTTCTTACTTTGTCGTTTCTTTTTATAACCTGAACCACTCATTAATTTTTCAATTTTATCATCTGCTTTGCGTTTTAAATTAACCCCTGCTTCTGCAATACGTTTCTTGAATGATTCTTTGGGCGACTGATTTTCACTGAGATCACCTAGGAAATGAATTCCTGTATTAAGTGCTTCTTTACCAATAGCTCCGACACCCTTTCTTATTAACGGTAGAATACTTCTAAATAATCCACTAAAAAAACTTCCTATACCATGACCCCTTTGATATTGATTCCCTTTATATACAGTTCCAATACCACTTCCTGCTTGTACTTTATAATATTCTTGATATGGGCAAGTTTTCATGATGCTCGTCGAAAATGAAGTTTAACGCACAACATTCCAAATTGAAATGGTGTTAAATAACCAACATTTGTCCTTATATCAATTCCTATGTTTGTAAATTCTCTTCTCAGGACAGGAACGAAATGAGGCTGGGTGTATGATATCATTTCATTAGAGCCAAAAACATATTTTTCTGTTTTTATATGAACAATTCGTAATAGCTGAGTAACAACATCTCCAACTACTTGAGGTTCAATGATGTCACAATAAATGAATAATTGTGGTGGAATTCCTAACATTAAATTATGTAAATTTATTGATAAGTTCTGTTTATATATATCAGTGAATGGTGGATATCCAAGTTGTAATGCTAATCTTGGAGATAGTTTTAAAGATGATACATTTGCATTTTTGATTTTTGCTGTTACTCGTTTTTCTGTCTTTTCATAAGAAAATGCCACATATTCATTAATTGTATTATTTTTATTAAATTCATGTACACCGCTATCAATGCTATCATAATTCTTTGAGGGAATTTTTGCTTGTTCAATAATATCTATTGTGTGGGTTTCAAGTTTCTTTTCTATTTTCATTATAACTTTGTTTTCTCTTTTATTAATATTATAGATTGAACAAGACAAAATAATTTCGGATAATGCTACTTCCCAAGATCCATCTAATTTTATATTCTGAGGTAATTGTGTAATGTAATGTGTAGTTTTATTATTTGGAAAATATTGCATTGAATTATTACTAGGTAATGTTATGAAAAATTCTTTGTCATTCATGATTCAATAAGCGAAGCGAACTTGCAAGTACCCAGGAATTAAACTTATCACTGTAACCTTTCCCCTTGACCAGTAATTTATTTCTGTTGCCAGTTCCTTTAGAAGCTAGTACTTTATCTATTTTATACATTGTACCGGATTCTATATAAACTTTTTGTAGTTCGTTTTTGTAAAAAGTGCTCTCTATAACTTCATTATTTAAATCTTTTAGTTTATAAACAACAGGAACTCTATTAATAACAGCATATATTTTAAATAATTCTTCACTCCAGTTTGATTCATACCCTTTTTCAAATACATTTTTATATTTCGATATTCGCACAATATCTCCAATATTAAGTTTTTTCTGATTATCATTTATTTTTATCTTATTTTTATTCTGTTGTCTCCATATTTCTAATATATTAGTATCATTTACATCACACGGAGCCAGTTTTATTGAGCGATGCTTTGTTCTATTATAAGCAGTAACTAGATCTTGTAATACATCGATATATCTATACGTGTTTTTATATGTAAAATAGCGATACATTTTTGTTTTCAAAGTTCTGTTAAATCGTTCAACAATACATGCTTTAATATCAGGATTATGTGTCACATAAAATTTAACATCATTTTCTTTTAAATATGTTTTTACTGATTTTGCAATAAATTCGGAACCCTTATCAGTTTGTAGATAAATAGGTTTTCTTTCTTTAAATATCACTTGCAGTGCTTGAATAACTGATAAAGGTTTCTTATCTATCAATGGTATGGCCCAGGCATATCGGCTGAACACGTCAATAACAGTTAATATATACTTATGATTAAAGAGCGGATTATATGCACTAAAAAAGTGTCGAAACATGCATGCAATATGCATTAAAAAATCATCAAAATATGCATGATATATGCAAAAAAGTTATAAATATGCACTTTACAATAAAAATATGCAAAAAAAACTAATGTCATCAGGCTCGTTTTACTGATATCATTTTCTTATTTCTATTTTTGCATGCAATGTTTTATTTGGAACATTTCATGAAATGTATAAAGACAATAAATATCGAAGGTAATTCTACCAAAAATAAAAAAAACTCGAATTCATATTCATATTGAAATTTACAAAAGCTCTTTTTTGAAGCAAAAACCAAAAGTCATCTTTAACGAGAAAGTTGCTATATGCTGCTCATATTTTAACACATTTTTTTCGGCATTACTAATTGTTGTTATAGTTCCAAACATACGAATTTCAGTGACAGATATTATTTACTTACCTTATTTACAAAATAAGAATTACTTAAGTTCTAAGCAGTTCTAAAACACTGATAGATAGATTTCAATGAGTACATTTTATATAAATGCTCACTTGTTAAAAGTACGATCAAAATTATATTTCTTGTAATATAATGTTTTAAAAAAAAAACAAAATTTATCAAAAAATAATTTTTGTTTTTGAAAAAAGTCTTAAAATATGCACTAATATGCAAAAAAAATCAAAATATGCAATAAAATACGATTAAATGCAAAATATGCATTATTTTTTTTTGATATTTGGCATTAATTTTTGATGAAACGTGAACATATGAAAACAGTTTGTTGATATGCCTAATATAAACAACACATGCAATTGCATAGAATCCGCTCTTTACTTATGATTATCGTTAAAGCGGCTCAACTTTCTCATGTCGTTAAGATCTGCTTGAAACAAGTCATTTATATTTGAAACGGTATAAGTATTTCTTTAGTAATGTTTTCGAACTGGCTTATGTAAAGTATATGCATCTTGAGAACTAATCCATTTTTGTATATCTTTTGGTTTATATTTTCCTTTCATAGAATTTATAATATTATTAACTCCTGAAAACCCTGCTGGATTTGAAACATCAAAATAAATTTTTGATAAACTCTTATCCATTTTACAATGAAAATCGTTTCCATTAAATTTTTTAAATTTTTACTTTTTCCGATGGATCGTCTTGTATATATTTTCGTTTTCTTATATGTTTTATAGGAGATTGATTGTCGAATATCGAATTCAATTGTTTTTTTCTTTTAGGATTATTAATTAATTCTGTTGGAATATTTATTTCTTTTAGTGTATCTAAAAATTGTTCCCAGCCTACAGGATTGCTACGCTTTTTACGTCCTACAATATCCACAACTAAATCTGTTATATTTGAATTTGGAATTTGTTTTGTAGTTCGTTTTTGTAAAAAGTGCCCTCTATAACTTCATTTTTTAAATCTTTTAGTTTATAAACAACAGGAACTCTATTAATAACAGCATATATTTTAAATAATTCTTCACTCCAGTTTGATTCATACCCTTTTTCAAATACATTTTTATATTTCGATATTCGCACAATATCTCCAATATTAAGTTTTTTCTGATTATCATTTATTTTTATCTTATTTTTATTCTGTTGTCTCCATATTTCTAATATATTAGTATCATTTACATCACACGGAGCCAGTTTTATTGAGCGATGCTTTGTTCTATTATAAGCAGTAACTAGATCTTGTAATACATCAATATATCTATACGTGTTTTTATATGTAAAATAGCGATACATTTTTGTTTTCAAAGTTCTGTTAAATCGTTCAACAATACATGCTTTAATATCAGGATTATGTGTCACATAAAATTTAACATCATTTTCTTTTAAATATGTTTTTACTGATTTTGCAATAAATTCGGAACCCTTATCAGTTTGTAGATAAATAGGTTTTCTTTCTTTAAATATCACTTGCAGTGCTTGAATAACTGATAAAGGTTTCTTATCTATCAATGGTATGGCCCAGGCATATCGGCTGAACACGTCAATAACAGTTAATATATACTTATGATTAAAGAGCGGATTATATGCACTAAAAAAGTGTCGAAATATGCATGCAATATGCATTAAAAAATCATCAAAATATGCATGATATATGCAAAAAAGTTATAAATATGCACTTTACAATAAAAATATGCAAAAAAAACTAATGTCATCAGGCTCGTTTTACTGATATCATTTTCTTATTTCTATTTTTGCATGCAATGTTTTATTTGGAACATTTCATGAAATGTATAAAGACAATAAATATCGAAGGTAATTCTAACAAAAATAAAAAAAACTCGAATTCATATTCATATTGAAATTTACAAAAGCTCTTTTTTGAAGGAAAAACCAAAAGTCATCTTTAACGAGAAAGTTGCTATATGCTGCTCATATTTTAACACATTTTTTTCGGCATTACTAATTGTTGTTATAGTTCCAAACATACGAATTTCAGTGACAGATATTATTTACTTACCTTACTTACAAAATAAGAATTACTTAAGTTCTAAGCAGTTCTAAAACACTGATAGATAGATTTCAATGAGTACATTTTATATAAATGCTCACTTGTTAAAAGTACGATCAAAATTATATTTCTTGTAATATACTGTTTTCAAAAAAAAACAAAATTTATCAAAAAATAATTTTTGTTTTTGAAAAAAGTCTTGAAATATGCACTAATATGCAAAAAAAATCAAAATATGCAATAAAATACGATTAAATGCAAAATATGCATTATTTTTTTTTGATATTTGGCATTAATTTTTGATGAAACGTGAACATATGAAAACAGTTTGTTGATATGCCTAATATAAACAACACATGCAATTGCATAGAATCCGCTCTTTACTTATGATTATCGTTAAAGCGGCTTAACTTTCTCATGTCGTTAAGATCTGCTTGAAACAAGTCATTTATATTTGAAACGGTATAAGTATTTCTTTAGAAATGTTTTCGAACTGGCTTATGTAAAGTATATGCATCTTGAGAACTAATCCATTTTTGTATATCTTTTGGTTTATATTTTCCTTTCATAGAATTTATAATATTATTAACTCCTGAAAACCCTGCTGGATTTGAAACATCAAAATAAATTTTTGATAAACTCTTATCCATTTTACAATGAAAATCGTTTCCATTCAATTTTTTAAATTTTTACTGTTTCCGATGGATCGTCTTGTATATATTTTCGTTTTCTTATATGTTTTATAGGAGATTGATTGTCGAATATCGAATTCAATTGTTTTTTTCTTTTAGGATTATTAATTAATTCTGTTGGAATATTTATTTCTTTTAGTGTATCTAAAAATTGTTTCCAGCCTACAGGATTGCTACGCTTTTTACGTCCAACAATATCCACAACTAAATCTGTTATATTTGAATTTGGAATTTGTTTTGTAGTTCGTTTTTGTAAAAAGTGCCCTCTATAACTTCATTTTTTAAATCTTTTAGTTTATAAACAACAGGAACTCTATTAATAACAGCATATATTTTAAATAATTCTTCACTCCAGTTTGATTCATACCCTTTTTCAAATACATTTTTATATTTCGATATTCGCACAATATCTCCAATATTAAGTTTTTTCTGATTATCATTTATTTTTATCTTATTTTTATTCTGTTGTCTCCATATTTCTAATATATTAGTATCATTTACATCACACGGAGCCAGTTTTATTGAGCGATGCTTTGTTCTATTATAAGCAGTAACTAGATCTTGTAATACATCAATATATCTATACGTGTTTTTATATGTAAAATAGCGATACATTTTTGTTTTCAAAGTTCTGTTAAATCGTTCAACAATACATGCTTTAATATCAGGATTATGTGTCACATAAAATTTAACATCATTTTCTTTTAAATATGTTTTTACTGATTTTGCAATAAATTCGGAACCCTTATCAGTTTGTAGATAAATAGGTTTTCTTTCTTTAAATATCACTTGCAGTGCTTGAATAACTGATAAAGGTTTCTTATCTATCAATGGTATGGCCCAGGCATATCGGCTGAACACGTCAATAACAGTTAATATATACTTATGATTAAAGAGCGGATTATATGCACTAAAAAAGTGTCGAAATATGCATGCAATATGCATTAAAAAATCATCAAAATATGCATGATATATGCAAAAAAGTTATAAATATGCACTTTACAATAAAAATATGCAAAAAAAACTAATGTCATCAGGCTCGTTTTACTGATATCATTTTCTTATTTCTATTTTTGCATGCAATGTTTTATTTGGAACATTTCATGAAATGTATAAAGACAATAAATATCGAAGGTAATTCTAACAAAAATAAAAAAAACTCGAATTCATATTCATATTGAAATTTACAAAAGCTCTTTTTTGAAGGAAAAACCAAAAGTCATCTTTAACGAGAAAGTTGCTATATGCTGCTCATATTTTAACACATTTTTTTCGGCATTACTAATTGTTGTTATAGTTCCAAACATACGAATTTCAGTGACAGATATTATTTACTTACCTTACTTACAAAATAAGAATTACTTAAGTTCTAAGCAGTTCTAAAACACTGATAGATAGATTTCAATGAGTACATTTTATATAAATGCTCACTTGTTAAAAGTACGATCAAAATTATATTTCTTGTAATATACTGTTTTCAAAAAAAAAACAAAATTTATCAAAAAATAATTTTTGTTTTTGAAAAAAGTCTTGAAATATGCACTAATATGCAAAAAAAATCAAAATATGCAATAAAATACGATTAAATGCAAAATATGCATTATTTTTTTTTGATATTTGGCATTAATTTTTGATGAAACGTGAACATATGAAAACAGTTTGTTGATATGCCTAATATAAACAACACATGCAATTGCATAGAATCCGCTCTTTACTTATGATTATCGTTAAAGCGGCTTAACTTTCTCATGTCGTTAAGATCTGCTTGAAACAAGTCATTTATATTTGAAACGGTATAAGTATTTCTTTAGAAATGTTTTCGAACTGGCTTATGTAAAGTATATGCATCTTGAGAACTAATCCATTTTTGTATATCTTTTGGTTTATATTTTCCTTTCATAGAATTTATAATATTATTAACTCCTGAAAACCCTGCTGGATTTGAAACATCAAAATAAATTTTTGATAAACTCTTATCCATTTTACAATGAAAATCGTTTCCATTCAATTTTTTAAATTTTTACTGTTTCCGATGGATCGTCTTGTATATATTTTCGTTTTCTTATATGTTTTATAGGAGATTGATTGTCGAATATCGAATTCAATTGTTTTTTTCTTTTAGGATTATTAATTAATTCTGTTGGAATATTTATTTCTTTTAGTGTATCTAAAAATTGTTTCCAGCCTACAGGATTGCTACGCTTTTTACGTCCAACAATATCCACAACTAAATCTGTTATATTTGAATTTGGAATTTGTTTATCACGAATTGAAACTATACCAGTTTCATTTCACGTGACGGTCCCGTCTAATTTTAATTTTTGTAGTAGCTGTCGTGCTTTTTCTTTTTGAGATTTAGGAATAATATTTAGTATATTTTTGAAATCTTCTTGCTTTTCTTTAGAAATAATTTCAGATTTTAGATTTTCTGTATCATCTTTCTTCTCCAAAGATAATATTGAATCTGAAGTAAATTCATGTTCTATAGGTAATTTTATAGGTTCTCTATTTTGTTTTTGAAAATATAAATATCTTTGTAATATTTTGTGATATTTTACCCATTTTTCATATTCTGATATTTTTAAATTTAAAATATTTTCCATGTCTTTATTCAATTGATTAGTTATTGTTTCTTCATTAATATTATTATTATTATTACGTAAACGACTTAAATTTTCGGGAGATATTAATACCATCTTTTTAGTATATTCCATTTTAATTTTTAAATAAACTACTTAGAACACCAGTTAATAAAGGGGCTAGTAGAAAAGGTAAAAATGCTCCGCCTGATTGTACTAACACACGGTTTTTAGCTTTCCAACTATCACCAGATTTTATAAGTTTCCGTAAAACCTTTTTATGTCTTACAAGTGTACCCTATTGTTTACGACTGAGAGGCACTGTGCCATGTAAAATATTATAAACACATTCACAAATACATTTAACAAAATTACAATCAGCGCTTTTTAATAATGCTAATCTATCCTTTGGTTTTAATTTATGAAGCGCTCGCAGATATTCTGCGTTGTTTATTACTGCTTTACTCATTATTACGAAATAATTGCAGGCATTTGTTTGCTATTGTATTTAGACTTGTTTTTAGGTAGATAAACATAAGTAAATCCGTCACGTGACGTTCGAAACCGTAACCAGTCTGGAGTATTTTGTTTAAGATCAAAAATTAAATACCCATGTGGTTCTGAAGTTGCGTTACGGTATGCTTCTTGTATAAATTTTGAATTTTCTGGTAATACCTGTCTTGATAGATTCAATATTTGTGCTTTATCGCGAGGGTTTTTAAAATAAATTATGTAATTAGCATTCAGAGATATGTCTCGCTGACCCTTTCCTTGATGAAATATATTTTGCGTAAGAAAAAACACAGATAAATTTTTATGATGAGACCATTTTGTAAATATATCTACAACTCGCTGATCTGCTTCAGACATTAAATCATCTATAATAATTAACTGTGGATATTTGCCATCTATGTTCTCAATATCAGGCAAACCTTCAACAAAATCTACGTTATTTATTGTAGTGAATAATTTTTGCCATGCTCCGTAATGCCATGATATTTTCATAAAATTAGTATCACTCATTATAGTAATATTATTTAAAAAGTTTTTAACAAAGTACGATTTTCCACTGCCTGAGGGGCCAGCAATTATTGCAGAAAAGGGGTGTTGAAATTTGGAACACATGTTGTCGGCAAGGAAATAAAAATAATACTAAACTTTCATAAACTTTTACATTGTATTTATTATCCAACATATGTATACAGTTATTGTTACTATTTATACATAATAATAATTAAATTATTATATTTCTACAAATTTTATTAATGTAGTCTGCTTTCCCTAGTATCCATAATGTTTATTTGTTTTAATATTGTGTTATAAAAATAATTGATTGATAAGACATATTAATTTATATTATATTTCCGTGTGAAGTAAATTCCATGGGTACACGGTTCTTTCAATATATGTTTCGAAATTTGTTTTTATTTGAAGACACATACGGCCTATTAAACTGTGCCAATTTTTTGTCTTACACCAATCTTCATGAAATTTATTTATTGCTATTTGATCCGCTACAAGAATATCATTGAAGCTTTTAGCTTTAAAATAGGCCATGTCGTGTTCTCTTGCTATCTCGTCGTCTTTGTCAATAGGTTTCTTACAATTCATTTTATTTCCGGGTACAAAATAAAAATGATTAGGAAAATTCATTTTAATATATTAACATATATTTATGTAACTGTGTTGTTAATACTTGTTGTCTGCAAGGAATTTAAAATAATACTAAACTTTCATAAACTTTTACATTGTATTTATTATCAAACATATATATATATATATATATATATATATATATATATATATATATATATATATATATATATATAGAATATTATTTATTGTTACTATTTATACATAATAATTATAGAATTACATTTCTACAAATTCTATTAATGTAGTCTACTTTCCACAGGATCCGTACTTTTTCATTCCAGTATATTTAATACTCCATTTGGTAACAGATTCCTTAAGCTGCGATATATCTTCGTATGTTAAATTATCGAATCGTGCAGGTAGATATGTTATAAATTCTTCGCATTGAACAATTATTTTTCTACCAAATGTGGTTTTAGTAGCTTTTATGTCAACCAGTTTATACAGCGTATCTTTTTCCAAATCTTCTTACGGGGTTTTAAGTCTGATAATCCACCTCTCTTGTTTAATTTTGAAAATTCCATGGCTGCACATTTACAAATAAATAAATTAATAATAGTAAATATAAAAATAATTAAAAATTTTCTTACTCTTATAATTTTAATGGTGCTCCACAGCTCTCTTCAACGGGAATAAAGTGTAAGAAATTTTCCCTTATTTATAGGGTGTATATTTTGCTCCTTTCACTTTTAACCTTCAAGTGTAATTCTTTTGAAATATTTTCTAATATTTAAAAATATTTATTTAAATATTTCAAATACTTCACATAACTAGAAATATTTTTAAAATAGTTTGAATTATCATCTAGCGTTTAAGCAAATTGCATTTCATTTACCTGATATTAGTTACCTTTTGAAAAGGAATTATCATTACTAGAAATATATTTTTAAGTCATTTTGAATATCATCCATCGCTTAGGAAAATTGGATTTCATTTACTAGATATTAAGCTAATTTACTATAATTAGAATTCAAGGCTACAAATATTTTAAAAACATTAGTTTAAACTCTCCAAATATTATGCACACATTCTCCAATTATTTATCAAAAACTTTCATCAGACACTGGCGCCAGTTAATTAGTTCTTAATTACTATCCGGGGTGCGTTGAATAGGTCATCACACACTACTCGTATTCATCAAGAATAGGTAAAATCTGACTTTATTTTTGTAAAGAATCATATAAATATTTGCTTCCGCGCCTGAATTTCATAATTCTTAATCATATTTTAACTAAAAAAAAAAACATTACAACAAGAAAATTGCTATTTCAAGTGTGGTAGGTATTCTAGAATCCAGCCAATGTAGCTCAAAATATACAACGTATTCATTAAAATGACCCCCGAAAATTGAATGTTCTCATTATCTGATTGGTACCACGTTTTGGTCACTTTTGCATGTCCTATGCTAAAATTATCCATAGTATACATCCTAAAGCATGAATATGAATGCTTTAACAATAATATCCATTTCAAGAATAGGTAAAATCTGACTTCATTTTTGTAAAAAATCATATAAATATTTGCTTCCGCGCCCGAATTTTATAATTCTTCATCATATTTTAGCTAAAAGAAAACATTGCAACAAGAAAATTGTTATTTCAAGTGTGGTAGATATTCTAAAATCCAGTCCATGTAGTTTACAATATACAACGTATTCATCAAGAATAGGTAAAATCTGACTTTATTTTTGCAAAAATCATATAAATATTTGCTTCCGCGCCCAAATTTTATAATTTTTCATCATATTTTAGCTAAAAAAAAACATTGCAACAAGAAAATCGCTATTTCAAGTGTTGTAGGTATTCTAGAATCCAGCCCATGTAGCTTACAATATAGAACGTATTCATTAAAATGACACCCGAAAATTGAATTTTTGCCACGTTTGGTTACTTTTGCATGTCCAATGCTTAAAATCATCCATAGTATAGATCCTAAAGTATGAATACGAATGTTTTAACAAAAATATCCATTTCAAAAATAGGTAAAATCTGACTTTATTTTTGTAAAAATCATATAAATATTTGCTTCCGCGCCCGAATATTATAATTCTTCATCGTATTTTAGCTAAAATATAACATTGCAACAAGAAAATTGCTATTTCATGTGTGGTAGGTATTCTAGAATCCAGCCCATGTAGCTTACAATAAACAACGTATTCACCAAGAATAGGTAAAATCTGCCTTTATTTATGTAAAAAATCATATAAATATATGCTTTCGCGCCCGAATTTTATACTTCTTCATCATATTTTAGCTAAAAGGAAACATTGCAACAAGGAAATTGCTATTACAAGTGTGGTAGGTATTCTAGAATGCAGCCCATGTAGCTTACAGTATACAACGTATTCATCAAGAAAAGGTAAAATCTGACTTTATTTTTGTAAAAATCTTTTTAATAATTGCTTCTGCGCCCGAATTTTATAATTTTTCATCATATTTTAGCTAAAAGAAAACATTGCAACAAGAAAATTGCTATTTCAAGTGTCGTAGGTATTCTAGAAACCGACCCATGTAGCTTACAATATACAACGTATTCATTAAAATGACACCCGAAAATTGAATGTTTATTATTTGATTGGTACCACGATTTGTTTACTTTTGCATGACCAATGCTTAAAACCATCCATAGTATAGATCCTAAAGCATGAATATGAAAGTTTTAACAAAAATATCCATTTCAAGAATATGTAAAATCTGACTTTATTTTTGTAAATAATCATATAAATATATGCTTCCGCGCCAAAATTTTATAATTATTCATAATATTTTAGCTGAAAGAAAACATTGCATCAAGAAAATTGCTATTTCAAGTGTGGTAGTTATTCTAGAATCCAGCCAATGTAGCATACAATATACAACGTATTCATTAAAATGACACCTGAAATTTGAATGTTTATTATCTGATTAGTACCACGTTTTGGTCACTTTTGCATGTCCAATGCTAAAGTTATCCATTGTATCGATCCAACAGCATGAATATGAATGGTTTAACAAAAATATCCATCTCAAGAATAGGTAAAAACTGACTTCAATTTTGTAAAAAATTATATAAATATTTGTTTCTGCGCCCGAATTTTATAATTCTTCATCATATTTTAGCTAAAATAAAACATTGCAACAAGAAAAATGTTATTTGTAGGTATTCTAGAATCCAGTCCATGTAGCTTACAATATTGTAGTTAACCCAGGGTCGCGGCGCGGGCGGCGACCGCTAGCGAGCAGGTCAGAACACGTCCGTTCGCTCCCCATTGTTCTGATTTCAAGGAATCAGAGAATGATGTAGAATAAACTGTTTTAATATAAATACCCAAAGCAAAAGATCGCGAGGACAGTCTTGTATCGATACGTGTAGTGAGCAGATGGTGATATAAATAAATAGATTGATATAAATAAAGAGTGATATAAATATTGTTGAAATAAATATTACGTAGTTCTAATTGTTAAAATATATTATCTTAGTGTTTAACTCTTTATTGATATATGTTATTCTTAAATTAGTGTTTATATTTGTTAATTCTTAGTGTTAGTTATTTTTCATTATTCTTTATAATTCATATTTCTTTAATTAAACTTAGTTATATAAATATTAGTGTTTTAATCAATTTTACACTTCACCTAAATAAATAAAACGTTACAATTGGTGTCAGGTGTGGGGTTAAAAAAAAAAAACTGTGAAGTGTAAATTTAAATAAATAAAATGGCTACTAAACAAATAAAATTAAGTGAATTAAAAGTGGCCGATCTCAAGAGGGAGCTGGAAGAACGAGAGTTGGAGACATCGGGAAACAAGTCTGTTCTACAACATCGTCTACGGCAAGCTCTAATAGAAGCTGGTGAAAATCCTGATGAATTTTTATTCGAAATTGATGATTTTGTGAAAATTCTGAAAGAAAATTCCAGAAGTTTAGAAGAAAATTCTAGAACTTTGGAACAAATGAAAGAAAGTTCTAAAACATTAGAACAAAAATTGGAGGAGAGTTCTAGAACTTTCGAACAGAAATTAGAACAACAATTCGAGGAAAGTTCTAGAAAATCTGAAGAAAATTCTAAAGCTTAAGAACAAAAATTGGCGGAAAGCTCTCGAACTTTGGAAGAAAAGTTAACAAAAAATTCTAGAACTTTAAAAGAAGAATTAATAGAAAATTCTAGAATTTTAGAAGCGAAATTAACAGAAAATTCTAGAATATGGGAGGAGAAATTAATGGAAAATTCTAAAGAACAAGCTAAACGAACAATTGAAAGAAAGTTCTAGAATATTAGAAGAGAGAATAGAAATTTATGAGAAAAAAGTTGAAGAGTTGCAGCAAAATTTCTCTAATATTACGCCAGCGGTATCAAATTCTAATGTGGCAGATATTATTCAAGTAAACAAAACAGTAAAAGCGGAACATAATTCAAAACTGCACATTAAAGCACCAGAATTTGACGGCAAGACTTCGTGGCCGAATTATGTAAAACAGTTTGAAGCTGCTGCCAAAGCGAATGGCTGGACTTCCAAAGAAAAAGCTACAGCGTTGACAGTTTGACTGCGTGGAGAAGCCATCGATATCCTACAGACGTTAAAAGAGGATGAACAGGAAGACTACGAACAACTTGTTAAGAGATTGGATATGCGATATGGCAATGCGCATCTGGAGCAAGTGTAGCAGACACAACTGAGGAACCGATATCAGAGTTCTAAAGAAAACCTTCAAGAATTCGAAGCTGATATAGCTCGTTTAGTTCGTCTGGCACACCCTACAGCTCCTGACAGCGTTTTGGAATGCCTAGCCACTCAAGCATTTATTTATGGGGTCCGAGATAATGAAACTCAGCAAGCACTACTATTAGCTCGACCGAAAACTGTAGTTGATGCACTGTCATACGCCTTAGAGTATGAAGCAGCTAAACAAGCTTCGCGTAACCTATCACAAGTGCAAAAGATCGATGCTGAGGGAATTGAAGACAAGATAAAGCGAGTTGTACCTGAAATTCATGCTGAAAGAAAGATACTTCATTGCTGGAAATGTGGAGAGCTAGGCCACCCGCAAAGACTGTGCGGGAAACTGCAAAAACAGAATACTGCAGCGAATACTGAAAAGAAGTTTAAAAATAAAACGGGTGAAAAAGTAGCAACAGCTCATCTTGCTGTTAAAGAAGTAGGAGTGAAGGAAGTAGTTCACGGTGTAAGCCTGGCGAGAGAGAAGACCCGTGAAGAAGAGTGCAAGCACTCTTGTCATTTGGAAGCGAAACTTGCCACCGTCAAAAGGACAACGGTAGTGGACGGGAGATGGCAACCTGAAGACTTACGGAAGGACCAAGAGAATGATCCGGACTTAAAGATCATACTTGATTGGAAGCATGGCGATGGCAGGCCAGTTTGGGAAGACGTTGCACGACACTCACAAAATGTAAAATCGTACTGGGCGCAGTGGGATTCTATTGTTGTTGAAGAGGGCCTCGTAAAACGTGTCATAGAGAATACTGAAGGTACTGAGAGTAGAACCCAGCTGATAATCCCTAGAAATAGAGTACCGGAAGTATTGGAGGAGATCCATGAGGGATCTGGACATTTTGGAGTGAATAAAACCCTTGAGAGAGTGCGACAACAATTTTACTGGGTAAATTGCAAAGAAGATGTTAAAGAGTGGTGCAAGAAATGCGTGGTCTGCGCGGGAAGTAACGGGCCACATAGGAAAAGAAGAGCTCCAATGCGCCAATATAATGTTGGAAGTCCCTTTGAACGCATTGCGATTGACGTGGCCGGACCATTCCCCGAAACTGATGATGGAAATAAATATATTGTAGTAGTAATGGACTACTTTACTAAGTGGGTAGAAGCCTATCCCTTACCCAACCAGGAAGCCGTAACGGTCGCTGAAGTCTTGGTAAAAGAATGCATCTGCCGATTTGGAGTACCGCGAGAGATACATTCCGACCAGGGAAGGAATTTCGAGTCTGCTCTGTTCCAAAATATCTGTAAGATATTAGGAATAAAGAAAACCAGAACTACTGCATTACACCCGCAGTCTGATGGCATGGTTGAACGGATGAATAGAACAATAAATCGGTACTTGTCAAAGGTAGTCTGTAACCATCAACGAGACTGGGACCGACATCTTCATCTGTTCTTGTTGGCTTACCGTTCATCCGTGCATGAGACAACAGGGCAGACATCAGCTAACATCTTATTCGGGCGGGAGTTGCGCTTACCATGCGACCTGGTATTTGGCAGTAAACCCGGTGAAGATCTAGCCGGGGAGGACTATGTAACGGACTTACGGAGAAGAATGAATGACATCCATGAACAAGTCCGTGCAAATATTCAAGGTGCCAGCGATCGGATGAAAGACCAGTACGATGTCAAGGCTGAAAAAGGTGGTTATCAACCTGGGAATTTGGTGTGGCTTTACAATCCACAAAGACGTCGTGGCTTATCACCGAAGCTGCAAAAGAATTGGGAAGGTCCCTACGTGATCGTAAAAAGAATAAATGATGTGGTCTACAGAATTAGGAAAACACCTAATGGAAAGCCGAGAGTAGTCCACTTCAATCGGTTAGCCCCTTTCGCTGGTGATAATTTTGACGATCATCGTGGAGTGACGGTTCGCCGGGTTGTAGCTGAGGAACCCACGTATGATGACTTTATGGAAAGCCATTCCACTGGTCACAAAGTACGGTATGGCGTGACACGAGAAAAACAACGAGATCTGTTCACCGTGTCCCCAGAATATTCCCTCGCTCACTGTGTAGCGAAAGACATTAAAATGTCCCGCGGCATCGCTTCAGTTTTTAAAAGAAAATTTGGACGAGTACAAGAACTGGCCAACCAACGTCCAACTGTCGGGAAAACGCTACAACTGAAGGATGATAACGTAGAACACAAGCGGTACATTTACTATTTTGTTACGAAACAATACTCACATCAGAAGCCGTCATACCGCAATTTATGGGACTCGCTGTGCGACATGAAGGACCATCTGTTGGAAAATGACATCATGAAACTGGCAGTACCGAAGATAGGCTGTGGACTAGATGGTTTGGATTGGAGGATTGTTAGAAGCATGTTAGAAACAGTCTTCCGCTTTACCGGAGTGGAAATTCTAGTCTGCAGCTTCAACTCTACCGGCCAAGAAGAGCTCAAACGGACCGTCGACTGTTACTTCTTCAAGACTTCCAGATGCACCAAGGGTGATGCATGCAGATTTCGTCATAACGAACTGTTCCGGGACGAAACAGTCTTAAGGAGGGGGGCAATGTAGCGAACCCAGGGTCGCGGCGCGGGCGGCGACCGCTAGCGAGCAGGTCAGAACACGTCCGTTCGCTCCCCATTGTTCTGATTTCAAGGAATCAGAGAATGATCTAGAATAAACTGTTTTAATATAAATACCCCAAGCAAAAGATCGCGAGGAAAGTCTTGTATCGATACGTGTAGTGAACAGATGGTGATATAAATAAATAGATTGATATAAATGAAGAGTGATATAAATATTGTTGAAATAAATATTCTTCTTCTTCTTCACATGGCTCCACAGAATTTCCAGAATTCCTTGGCCTGATCAAGCATCTTTCTCCACTTCTTTCTGTCGTCCGTGTAGTTGATTTTTGTTTCTTTTATGTCTTCTATGACGCTGTCCCTCCATTTCTTTTTTGGTCTTCCTCTAGGTCTTGACGTGTGTGGGTTTCGGTTATATAATCGGTATACCTGTCTGTTTTCACCCAGTCTTCGTATGTGTCCGTACCACCTAAGACGCTGAAGTTTAATGAAGGATGACATTGGCACGTCATCATACAGATTGTATAGTTCATGGTTCCATTTTATACGCCATGCTCCATCTTCACAGGTTGGTCCATATATTTTCCGTAGTACTTTTCTTTCGAAGATATCCAGTTTCCTGCGGTTGTTTTTGTTTAGGACCCATGTCTCTCCCCCATACGTCACTACCGGGCGTATTAACGTCTTATATATGCCGATTTTGGTAGTTCTTGATATTAGCTTGTTTCTCATTAAGTTGCCCAGAGCATAGTAGGATTTCAAACCCGCTGAGATCCTGTATGTGATTTCCGTGGTTTCATCGTTTTTGTTATTTATGAGAGCTCCTAGGTAAGTGAACGACTGGACAATTTCCAGTTCCTTATTGTTTAATTTAATTGTCCCCTCTATTGTCCGTTCTTTGGACACTATCATTATTTTTGTTTTTGTTATATTGACTTCCAGGCCAACTCTCGCCGCGCTTAGGCTATAAAAGCTGCTTCCAGGTCATTCTTTGTTCGCCCTACGATGTCAATGTCATCCGCATATCCCAGTATTTCTAGAGATTTGTTGGTGAATATCGATCCTGCTCTTACGTCTATTTGGGAATCTTTTATAACTTTTTGTAGGACAATGTTAAATAGAAGAGGTGCTAGGGCATCACCTTGTCGTAGTCCGTGCTTCATTTGGAACTCATTAGAGAGTGTGTTGTTTGCCTTGATCCTGCCTGATGTTACTTTCATAGTAAGTTTTGCCATGTTTATTAATTTCCTTGGTATATTTAGTTCGGCCATTGAGGTATATACTGCCTGTCTGTTAATGCTATCATACGCCGTCTTGAAATCAATGAACATATGCCATGTGGTCAGTCCATATTCTATTGTTTTTTCGTTTATTTGCTTGACGGCAAAAATTTGGTCCGTGGTAGACCGGTTTGGTCTAAAGCCACACTGATAGTCTCCTATCTTATTTTCTGCATATGGGACTATCTTTTCATAGATCAAAGTTGACAGGACTTTATATGCTGTGTTTAGCAGCGTAATGCCTCTATGATTTGAACATAAAGTTTTATCCCCCTTCTTGTGGATTGGTACTATCAGTGCTTGTGTCCATTCTTGTGGCATTTCTTCCGAATTCCATATGCTGGTTATTAGTTTATGTATCTCTGCCGTTACCTTTGGCCCCCCCGCTTTGAGCAGCTCCGCTGGTATTTCATCTGTTCCTGGTGCTTTGTTGTTTCGGAGCTTGCTTATCACTTGTTTTACTTCTAATGTCGTGGGAGCATTGATTTCTTCGTTGTTCGGTGGTATTATATCTGGTTCCGTGCTATGGTTTAATATATTTGCCTTGTTCAGTAAGTCGTCGAAATGTTCCTTCCAGCGCTCCGCTATGTCGTTATCGTCTATTAGCAACTCACCGTTTCTGTTCTTTATGTATGGCGCATGTGGTTTAAACTCCTTCCTGTTTTGTCCTACTTTCTTGTAGAATTTCCTGGAGTCATTGTTTCTTCTTGACTCCTCAATTATTTTGATTTCTTCTGACCACATTTGTTTCTTCTTTCGCCTTATTATCTCCTTTGCCTGCTTTCTAGCATTTTTATACTCAAGCTCGTTGCTTCTAGTGTTCCTCTGTAGATATTTTTTCCTCTTCTCGTTCTTAGTATCAATCGCCTTTCGACACTCTTCGTCAAACCAATCATTCCTTTTATTTTTCTCCGCACTTCCCAGTATTTCTTTGGCTGCTTGGGTCATTACTTGCTTTAGTGAAGTCCGTCTTTCTTCTATCGACGCCGTTTCCGTCACGAGGTCTGTACTGAGCTCTTCTATTCTGTCCACATATTCTTCTTTTTTCTCTGGGTCTGCAAGAGCTTTCGTGTTGTAAGTGTTCTTGGTAGCTTGTTTGCGTTGCGGTATACGGGTGGTAATCCTCTGTTTAAGTATGGTCACAACCGGATAATGATCGGACTCAACATTTGGTCCTCTGTAGCTTCTGACATCATGTATGGATGATACATGCCGCCTATCCATTAGGATATGATCAATCTGATTTGCTGTGCCACCATCCGGGGATGTCCACGTTTGTTTATGGATATCTTTATGTGGAAAGAGTGTACTCGCTATTGTCATACGCTTGGAGGTTGCGAAATTAAGTAGCCTCTCACCATTTTCATTAAAGTCATTGTGTAGACTATGATTCCCTATTGTGGGTTTTAGATCATAATTTTTCCCAATCTTAGCGTTGAAGTCCCCGCATACTATTTTCATATCATGATTCTGGCATTGATCATATGTTCTATCCAATATGTCGTAGAACGTGTCTTTATCATAGTCTTCTTTTTCTTCGGTTGGGGCGTGGACGTTTATTACACTCATGTTGAAAAATTTTCCCCTTAATCTCAGTTTGCATATTCTCTCATCAATCGCTTGAAAGTCTATAATGATACTCTTTAGAGAGTTTTTTTATCAGAAATCCTATTCCAAATTCATGTTTTACTTTCCCGCCGCTGTAGAAAAGGACATAGTCCTTGCCTGAGAGCATTCCTTGCCCCAGCCATCTTATCTCTTGCAATGCTATTATGTCCCAGTTATATTTCTTGCATTCATTCTTTAGTTCAGTAAAAGCACCTACTCTATATAGGCTCCTGACGTTCCATGATGTTAATCGTACTGCCTTCTCATATACCTTGTTATTGCCATATCGTTTCCGTGATGACTGTCCGTAAGTTTCCGAGGCTGCTTGATCCTTCGTAACAGGTTGATTTTCCGAAGTAGGGTTGTTAGCCCTGCGTCCAACCCCCTTTGTATTGGAGGGCCTAGGTTTTTCTGTAGGGGTTTTCTCCCTTAGCCACCAGGTATATAAATAAATATTACGTAGTTCTAATTGTTTAAATAAATTATGTTAGTGTTTAACTCTTTATTGATATATGTTATTCTTAAATTAGTGTTTATATTTGTTAATTCTTAGTGTTAGTTATTTTTCATTATTCTTTATAATTCATATTTCTTTAATTAAACTTAGTTATATAAATATTAGTGTTTTAATCAATTTTACACTTCACCTAAATAAATAAAACGTTACAATATACAACGTATTCATCAAGAATAGGTAAATACTGACTTTATTTTTGTAAAAAATCATATAAATATTTGCTTCCGCGCCCGAATTTTATAATTTTTCATTATATTTTAGCTAAAAGAAAAAATTGCAACAAGAAAATTGCTATTTCAAGTGTGGTAAGTATTCTAGAATCCAGCCCATGTAGCTTACAATATACAACGTATTCAATAAAATGACACCCGAAAATTGAATGTTTATTATCTGATTGGTACCTCGTTTTGGTCACTTTTGCATGTCCAATGCTAAAATTATCCATAGTATAGATCCTAAAGCATGAATATGAATGTTTTAACAAAAATATCCATTTCAAGAATAGGTAAAATCTGACTTTAGTTTTGTAAAAAGCATATAAATATTTGCTTCCGCGCCCGAATTTTATAATTATTTATCACATTTTAGCTAAAAGAAAACATTGCAACAAGAAAATTGCTATGTCAAGTGTGGTAGGTATTCTAGAATCCAATCCATGTAGCTTACAATATACAACGTATTCATTAAAATGACACCCGAAAATTGAATGTTTATTATTTGATTGGTACCACGATTTGTTTACTTTTGCATGTCCAATGCTTAAAACCATCCATAGTATAGATCCTAAAGCATGAATATGAATGTTTTAAATTTGATTAATTACTTGGGCCTTTAAGTTCCTAAAAATTACAAAAGAGCAAGCTAACAATAAAAGCCGGCCATTTAGCAATTAGTCTGTAACCGCCGACGCGTTTCGCTCTATTTGGAGCTCATCAGCGTGGTGTAACATACAGCGGTGTCTAGTGCAGACAATTCTAGCTGTACCGAATGATTGCCATAGCAGTACGCTGAATGTTACACCACGCTGATGAGCTCCAAATAGAGCGAAACGCGTCCGTGGTTACAGACTGATTGTTAAATGGCTGGCTTTTATTGTTAGCTTGCTCTTTTGTAATTTTTAGGAACTTAAAGGCTCAAGTAATTTAACAAATGTAAAATTGTTAGTTCTTAGTAGACTGCCCTTTAAACTCATTGTTAGTAGGTGCAATTTTCAACTTTTTAATTTTTTAATTTTGTAAATTCATTTTTGTAATTATTTGAAGCGATTAGCTTCAATAGTAATCTTGGTCATATTGTTGGGACATACGTCTGATGACCAGTTACTCTTGAGAGTCTACCTTAGTAGACTGCCATGGCAATCAGTCGGTACAGCTGGAATTGTCTGCACTAGACACCGCTGTATGTTACACCACGCTGATGAGTTCCAAATAGAGCGAAACGCGTCCGTGGTTAAAGACTTATTGCTAAATGGCCGTCTTTTATTGTTAGCTTGCTCTTTTGTAATTTTTAGTAACTTAAAGGCCCAAGTAATTTATCAAATGTAAAATTGTTAGTTCCCAGTAGATTCCCCTTTAAAATGAATGTTTTAACAAAAACATCCATTTCAAGAATAGGTAAAATCTGACTTAATTTTTGTAAAAATCATAAAAATATTTGCTCCCGCGCCCGAATTTTATAATTCTTCATCATATTTTAGCTAAAAAAAAACATTGCAATAAGAAAATTGCTATTTCAAGTATGGTAGGTATTCTATAATATAGCCCATGTAGCTTACAATATACAACGTATTCATCAAGAATAGGTAAAATCTAACTTTATTTTTGTGAAATATCATATAAATATTTGCTTCCGCGCCCGAATTCTATAATTCTTCTTAATATTTTAGCTAAAAGAAAACATTGCAACAAGAAAATTGCTATTTCAAGTGTGGTAGGTATTCTAGAATCCAGCCCATGTAACTTACAATATACAACGTATTCATCAAGAAAAGGTAAAATCTGACTTTATTTTTGTAAAAAATCTTTTTAATAATGGCTTCCGCGCCCGAATTTTATAATTTTTCATCATATTTTAGCTAAAAAAAAACATTGCAACAAGAAAATTACTATTTCAAGTGTAGTAGGTATTCTAGAATCCAACCCATGTAGCTTACAATATACAACGTATTCTTTAAAATGGCACCCGAAAATTTAATTTTTAATATTTGATTGGTACCACGTTTTGTTTACTTTTGCATGTCCAATGCTTAAAACCATCCATAGTATAGATCCTAAAGCATGAATATGAAAGTTTTAACAAAAATATCCATTTCAAGAATAGGTAAAATCAGACTTTATTTTTGGAAAAAATCATATAAATATATGCTTCCGCGCCCAAATTTTATAATTATTCATCATATTTTAGCTAAAAGAAAACATTGCATCAAGAAAATTGCTATTTCAAGTGTGATAGTTATTCTAGAATCCAGCCAATGTAGCATACAATATACAACGTATTCATTAAAATGACACCTGAAATTTGAATGTTTATTATCTGATTAGTACCACGTTTTGGTCACTTTTGCATGTCCAATGTTAAAGTTATCCATTGTATCGATCCAACAGCATGAATATGAATGTTTTAACAAAAAAATATCCATTTCAAGTATAGGTAAAAACTGACTTTATTTTTGTAAAAAAATCATATAAATATTTGTTTCCGAGACCGAATTTTATAAATCTTCATCATATTTTAGCTAAAAGAAAACATTGCAACAAGAAAAATGTTATTTCAAGTGTTGTAGGTATTCTAGAATCCAGTCCATGTAGCTTAAAATATACAACGTATTCATCAAGAATAGGTAAATACTGACTTTATTTTTGTAAAAAATCATATAAATATTTGCTTCCGCGCCCGAATTTTATAATTTTTCATTATATTTTAGCTAAACGAAAAAATTGCAACAAGAAAATTGCTATTTCAAATGTGGTAGGTATTCTAGAATCCAGCTCATGTAGCTTACAATATACAGCGTAATCATCAAGAATAGGTAAAATCTGACTTTATTTTTGAAAAAAATCATAAATATTTACTTCCGCGCCCGAATTTTATAATTCTTTATTATATTTTAGGTAAAAGAAAACATTGCAACAAGAAAATTGCTATTACAAGTGTGGTAGGTATTCAAGATTCCAGAAAATGTAGCTTACAATAAACAACGCATTCATCAAGAATAGATAAAATCTGACTTTATTTTTGTAAAATATCATATAAATATTTGCTTCCGCGCCAGAATTTTAAAATTCTTCATCATATTTTAGCTAAAAGAAAACATTGCAATAAGAAAATTGTTATTTCAAGTATGGTAGGTATTCTAGAATCCGGCCCTTGTAGCTTACAATATACAACGTATTAATCAAGAATAGGTAAAATCTGACTTTATTTTTGTAACAAATCATATAAATACTTGCGTCCGCGCCCGAATTTTATAATTCTTCCTCATATTTTAGCTAAACGAAAACATTGCAACAAGAAAATTGCTATTTCAAGTGTGGTAGGTATTCTAGAATCCAGCCCATGTAGCTTACAATATACAAAGTATTCATCAAGAAAAGGTAAAATCTGACTTTATTTTTGTAAAAAATCATATAAATATTAGCTTTCGCGCCTGAATTTTATAATTCTTGATCATATTTTAGCTAAAAGAAAACATTGCAACAAGAAAATTACTATTTCAATTGTGGTAGGTATTCTAGAATCCAGCCCATGTAGCTTACAATATTTATTTATTTATTTATTTGAATACACTGTTCAACAGGAAACCCAAAAATAGAACAAGTACAAAACTTAACTAATGAAAATAACATAAAAGCGACAAAAAAACAGGAAATAGTGTTGAGGGAGAAAACATCGATATTATTAAACCTATTGTTATATAAATTACACATGTTTTTTATTGGTGATTGTGATGCTATATTAGTTATAGCTTTAGGAATGTAAAAAGTAGATCTCGTACGTAAAGACGACGTTGGACAATAAAAGGAAATTTGCGCTAAAGAAACAGGATAGTCAATAGAACCATTAATTAATTTTTTCAGGAAATGAAGAGCAAATGTATCACGCCGATTTGATAATGATTTAAATGAAAATAATTTACTAAGAAGTTCATATGATATGTTGCGGTCGGGATAGTAGCCCATTATTTTGTAATAAATAAAACAGAGGAAACGTTTTTGGATAGTTTCAATTAACTTAATGTATTTGGAATAAATAGGAGTCCAAATAAGGGAGCAATATTCTGACAGTGATCGTACTAGGGAATAATAAATTATAATAATTGCATCTATGTTAATAAAATTTTTAGTGTTACGTATAACGAAACTTAAGGAATGAAGAGATAAAGTAAATATATTTTATTACGTTAATTTGGCGTCAAAAAATACACCAAGATCACAAATGGAGGTTACACGGTCTATGGTAACTCCATTAAGTAAGTAATTGTGATTAACATGTCTGATTTTTCGAGTGAACGTTATGATTTTGCATTTTTTTATTGTTTAGCGACATGTTGTTTTCAATACACCATTCATCAACGAGATTAAGATCATGTTGTAATAATATACTATCATTAACACTCTCGATTTTATTGTATATTTTTAGATCATCTGCAAAAAGTAGTTTATGACAGTGCTGATTTGATATAATGTCATCAATAAATAGAATAAACAATAAGGGTCCTAAATTAGAACCCTGTGGAACACCGGAAGTGGTAGTGAATTTGTTGGAATTCGTGCCAAGAAATTCAACATTAGCTAGTCTATTATCTAAATAAGATTAAAAGAGTGATATTAATGAGGGCGAAAATGAATAAGATTGAAGCTTGTGTAATAAAATATGGTGGTCTACAGTATCAAATGCTTTTTTAAAGTCAGTATATACCACGTCGACCTGTCCGTTTTTGTCGGTGGTATTAGAAAGATAATGGGAGAAATTTGTAAGATTGTTTGCTGTGGAACGACCCTTAAAGAAACCATGTTGATGAATTGATACTAAATTATTTATTTTGGGGTATATATTGTTATGAATTATTCGTTCAAAGACTTTACTGAAATTAGAGAGAACTGCAATTGTAGTTTACAATTTTATTTTTAGTGCAATTTTTAAATAAAGGAAGTATTTTAGTTAATTTCCACATAGTTGGGAACGTTGAGGTTTTTACAATTAAGTTAAAAATGTGAAATAGTGCTTTTGATAAAGGAAAGCTACAATCTTTAATAAGTAAATTAGGAATAAGATCGGGCCCAAAAGACAAATTATTTTTTAATCTTTTTATTGATTTTTCAATTTCAATATAAGTGATATTATGTACATTAAGACAAAAATTCGATTTCGACGTTAATACAGGGAGTGGGATATTATGATTGGTTTCGGTATATACTGTCTCAAAAAATTAGACAAATTGTTTGCAATATCAACGTTCTCTGTTAAAATGCAGTCATTGAATAACATTGGAATAGGATAGCTCGAACCTTTTTGTTTTGAATTAATAAAAGCCCAAAATTTCTTAGGGTTAGTTTGAAGTTCGTTTTCACGCTGGGTAATGTAATCATTATAACATTTTTTATATCAGTTTTTGTTTTTGCTCTAAGAAATTTGTACATTCGGGTATAATGTTGATTGTTTGGAAATTTTTTGTGCATTTTATTATAATGATTCTTCTTTTTAACTTCGATTCTTAAGGTTGGTGTAAACCAGGGTGGAAAATTTATCTTATTAATACGTTTAAAAGGTACACAAATATCAAAAAATGAATAAAGTGTTTCGTAAAGATAATCGCAAGCGTCGTCTACAGCAGAGAAACTACTTAAAATATCCCAGTTATGATTGGCAATGCGTTCATATAATTGTATGTAATTAGCGTGCTTGAAATCATATTGTTTACTATCAATCTTGGGAGCCTTGAAATGTTTTGGATTAGTCTCAGTGGGAAGTTCAATTAATAGTGGGGGGTGGTGATTCTCTTCCTTTGAAAAAATTGTGTCGGTAGCTGATATAACATTGCAGTTGTGTTTGAAACTACTAAGCCAAGGAAGCGATTTAAGTTGTTAGGTACATTACTGTATTGAGAAGCATCCATAATACTCAAAAAAGACGAAAATATTTGGCATCTGATGCTATTCACGTTGGTAGTTAACTCTGGAATATTAAAGTCGCCAAAAGTTATAAATTTGTTATCAACTAAAAAATCGAGAGCCTCAAAGAATTCAAAAATTTTCGTAAATTGATCGATAACAATTGCTGGCGGAACATAGATAACAAATATGTAAAGTACATTTTGATTCAAAAATAATTTGGAAAACACAATGTCAATGTTTACGGGTAGAATGTCATTGAATTTATCTAAACAAACTACGCTGCAGTGCAGGTTTGATTTTGTTAGTAGTAGCACGCCGCCTCCACGACTCACTTCACAAAGATTAAATTTTCTGTCAATGTGGTTTATTGTGTACGAACTATCGCATATTTCCGAGTTTAACACATTATCACATAATCAAGTTTCCGTGAAAGCCAGAATGTCATAATTTGTTGAAAATAGTGACGTATAGAGATCTGGAAGTTTACTGTTGAGACCATGTACGTTTTGATAAAAGCACGAGATTTTGATGTGATGATCAGGTGAGTACTTCTTGGTGGACTGTAGTTGCTATTGAGAGCCAAGTATTCCGGATTTGAATTTTTCCAATGTTTCTAGATATACGGGGCAGTTTTCGTTCCAAACGTCATGGTCAATTGACGTATTGACTTTGTTGATTTCATTATGTCTAATACAGTTAATGCATTTGAAGGCAGTAGTCTGAGCAGAACAATCTATAATAGTGTGCTTACTAGCACATTTTGGACAAGAAGGATCTTTCCGTGAACAATGAGAGGCGTGGTGATGGTATCCCCAGCAGTTAAAGCAGTGACGTACTTCAATAGCATCGAAGACTGTACAGAAATCGTAACCGATAAAAAATTTGCAGGTATGTATGAGATTTTTATACGATTGTATATTTGGATTGTGGCTTTATATTTTTTTTCATTTTTTTTCAGTGGGGAAACATTGATTACGCTGCATTCGAAGTTGTCGGAGAAAATATCCTTATTCTGATTACATAAATAGTTTTTGAAGACTTCCGGGCTATATTGATCTGACATACCTACTATTCTGACTCTCGGATGTAGACCAGGAAGATCGATAATTACATAATCTTTGAGTATATCCTTGGCTAATGATTTTAATTTTTCAGTTTGTTTAGAGTTATTGCATCGTATTACTAGACCGCCCTTTTTAGTAGTCTGCACTGTTTGAAATTGTAAATTTGAAGCTACAGGGTCAACTAGTGAAAGAACTTCGTTATTTGTGACGTTAACTGGTTGTGATCCACTTTTGGGTTTCAAGATAACTAGAGGAGTAACTTTCTTCGAAATATTAGCATAAGAAGACGTAGATGATGAAGTATTACTTGAAGACTTTAGATTGCTTTGGTACGTGAGAGTTTAGATTTCGGTTTTTAATGTTGACAGTTTATGTTCAACTAAATTATTAACTTCCGATTTCAAGTTGTCGAAATAATCTTGTAGGGTGTTTTGGTCGAATAAACCATTAATTGACTTATTAATTGATTGAATCCCCTGGTCCATATTCAAATATCTGGATTTATTGACAACTTCACAGGTGATCTTACAATGATCGCACAAGTAAAACAAGTTTCGAGATTTCTCTAATAGCTTAAAATCGTCATCGTTAATTCCGGACCAAGATATATGGAACCATTTTCCGCAACATCCTTCACAGCCGACTTGTTTTTCGCGGGTTTTCTTCCTACATTTACCACATTCACTCATAGTGCTGCAAGACACAATACAGTACACGTGGAACGGTTGCAGGGGTAGATTGATTAAGCACACTTAAATTTTTGTTAACAAGTAAGCACGAGGCACACAAAATGAAAATACTTTAAGTCACCAAAAGTTTTAATTCGCTAAGACTTAGTCGTTGTCGAATAAACAGTTAGCACAACAGGAGACCCCGCAATCAGATAAGATCAAACACTTTAAATATTAGTCGGAAATAACACCACAGATGTTTTAATAAAAATTCTTAGTATTTAAGACTTTATTAATAATTAATACTCTTGAACTAATATACAACGTATTCATCAAGAATAGGTAAAATCTGACTTTATTTTTGTAAAAAATCATATAAATATTTGCTTCCGCGCCCGAATTTTATCATTCTTTATCATATTTTAGCTAAAAGAAAACACTGCAACAAGAAAATTGCTATTTCAAGTGTGGTAGGTTTTCTAGAATCCAGCCCATGTAGCTTACAATATACAACGTATTCATTAAAATGACACCCGAAAATTGAATGTTTATTAACTGATTGATACCACGTTTTGGTCACTTTTGCATGCCAAATGCTTAAAACCATCCATAGTATAGATCCTAAAGCATAAATATAAATGTTTTAACAAAAATATCCATTTCAATAATAGGTAAAATCTGACTTTATTTTTGTAAAAAATCATATAAATATTTGCTTCTGCGATCATATTTTATAATTCTTTATCATAATTTAGCTAAAAGAATACATTGCAACAAGAAAATTTCTATTTCAAGTGTGGTAGGTATTCTAGACCAGCCCATGTAGCTTACAATATACAACGTATTTATGAAGAATATGTAAAATCTGACTTTATTTTAGTAAAAAATCATATAAATATTTGCTTCCGCGTCCGAATTTTATAATTTTTCATCATATTTTAGCTAAAACAAAATATTGCAACAAGAAAATTGCTATTTCAAGTGTGGTAACTATTCTAGAATCCAGCCCATGTAGCTTACAATATACAATACAAATGACACCCGAATATTGAATGTTTATTATCTGATTGGTACCACGTTTTGGTAACTGTTACATGTCTAATGCTAAAATTATGCATAGTATTGATCCTAAAGCATGAATATGAATGTATTAACAAAAATATCCATATCAAGAATAGGTAAAATCTGACATTATTTTTGTAAAAAATAATATAAATTTGCTTCCGCGCTCAAATTTTATAATTCTTCATCATATTTTAACTAAAAGAAAACAATGCCACAAGAAAATTGCTATTTCAAGTGTGGTAGGTATTCTAGAATCCAGCCTATGTAGTTTACAATATACAACGTACTCAACAAAAAAAGGTAAAATCTGACTTTATTTTTGTAAAAATTCATATAAATATTTGCTTCCGCGCCAGAACTTTATAATTCTTCATCATATTTTTGCTTAAAGAAGACATTTCAACAAGAAAATTGCTATTTCAAGTGTGGTAGGTATTCTAGAATCCAACCCATGTAGCTTACAATATACAACGTATTCATCAAGAATAGGGAAAATCTGACTTTATTTTTGTAAAAAATCATATAAATATTTGTTTCCGCGCTCGAATTTTATAATTCTTCATCATATTTTAGCTAAAAAAAACAATGCCACAAGAAAATTTCTATTTCAAGTGTGGTAGGTATTCTAGAATCCAGCCCATGTAGCTAACAATATACAACGTATTCATCAAGAAAAGGTAAAATCTGACTTTATTTTTGTAAAAAATCATATAAATATTTGCTTCCGCGCCCAAATTTCATAATTCTTCATCATATTTTAGCTAAAAGAAAACATTGCAAAAAGAAAATTGCTATTTCAAGTGTGGTAGGTATTCTAGAATCCAACCCATGTAGTTTACAATATACAACGTATTCATCAAGAATGGGTAAAATATGACTTTATTTTTGTAAAAAATTATATAAATATTTGCTTCCGCGCACAAATATTAAATTTCTTTTTCATATTTCAGCTAAAAGAAAACATTGGAACAAGAAAATTGCTATTTCAAGTATGGTAGGTATTCTAAAATGCAGCCCATCTAGCTTACAATATACAACGTATTCATTAAAATGATACCCGAATATTGAATGTTTATTATCTGATTGGTACCACGTTTTGGTCACTTTTGCATGTCTAATGCTAAAACCATCCATAGTATAGATCCTAAAGCATGAATATAAATGTTTTAACAAAAATATCCATTTCAAGAATAGGTAAAATCTGACTTCATTTTTGTAAAAAATCATATAAATATTTGCTTCCGCGCCCGAATTTTATAATTCTTCATCATATTTTAGCTAAAAGAAAACATTGCAACAAGGAAATTGCTATTTCAAGTGTGGTAGGTATTCTATAATCCAGCCCATGTAGCTTACAATATACAACGTATTCATCAAGAATAGGTATAATCTGACTTAATTTTTATAAAAAATCATATAAATATTTGTTTCCGCGCCCGAATTTTATAATTCTACATCATATTTTAGCTAAAAGAAAACAATGCTACAAGAAAATTGCTATTTCAAGTGTAGTAGGTATTCTAGAATCCAGCCCATGTAGCTTACAATATACAACGTGTTCATCAAGAATAGGTAAAATCTGACTTTATTTTTGTAAAAATTCATATAAATTATTGCTTCCGCGCCCTTATTTTATAATTCTTTATTATATTTTAGCTAAAAGAAAACATTGCAACAAGAATATTGCTATTTCAAATGTGGTAGGCACTCTAGAATCCAGCCCATGTAGCTTACAATATACAACGTATTCAACAAGAATAGTTTCAATCTGACTTTATTTTTGTAAAAAATCATATAAATATTTACTTCCGCGCCAAAATTTTATAATTCTTCATCATATTTAAGCTAAAAGAAAACATTGGAACAAGAAAATTGCTACTTCAAGTGTGGTAGGTATTCTAGAATCCAGCCCATGTAGCTTACAATATACAGCGTATTCATTAAAATGACACCCGAAAATTGAATGTTTATTATCTGATTGGTACCACGTTTTGGACACTTTTGCATGTCTAATGCTTAAAACCATCCATAGTATAGATACTTAAGTATGATTATGAATGCTTTAACAAAAATATCCATTTCAAGAATAGGTAAAATCTGACTTTATTTTTGTAAAAAATCATATAATTATTTGTTTCCGCGCCCGAATTTTATAATTCTTTATCATCATCATCTATGGCACAACATTCCTATGTGGAACAAGGCCTCAAGTACCTGAAGTACTTGTTTCGTGACATGTTTTACTTGCATTTTAGTGATGCAGGTTGTCAGCCTACAGTCTCTGCAAGGCCAGTACACACCGAGCCGTTGTGCGGCAACCCATCCAATTGGACAGGGCGGGCTATGTTGCTTATCTACACGATCAGACAAGACACGCCACGACCACACAACCGTACTGGCTGACAAAATTCTTTATCATATTTTAGCTAAAAGAAAACATTGCAACAAGATAATTGTTATTTCAAGTGTGGTAGGTATTCTAGAATCCAGCCCATGTAGCTTACAATATACAACGTATTTATCAAGAAAATGTAAAATCTGACTTTATTATATATTAATATATTAAAGTAAAAAATCATATAAATATTTGTTTTCGCGCCCAAATTTTTATAATTTTTCATCATATTGTAGCGAACCCAGGGTCGCGGCGCGGGCGGCGGCGCGGGCGGCGGCAGCTAGCGAACAGGTCAGAACACGTCCGTCCGCTCCCCATTGTTCTGATTTTCAGAGAACCGGCGAATATTCGAGAAGGGTCGAAGAATATTCGAGAATGAAGCGTTTTATATAAATACCCCGAGTAAAAGATCGCGAGGACAGTCTTGTATCGATACGTGTAGTGAACAGATGGTGATATAAATAAATAGTGAAATAAATAAAGAGTGATATAAATATTGTTGAAATAAATATTGCGTAGTTCTAATTGTTTAAATTAATTATCTTAGTGTTTAAGTCTTTATTGATATATGTTAGTTTTAAATTAGTGTTTACATTTGTTAATTCTTAGTGTTAGTTATTTTTCATTATTCTTTATAATTCATATTTCTTTAATTAAACTTAGTTATATAAATATTAGTGTTTTTAATTAATTTTACACTTCACCTAAATAAATAAAACGTTACAATTGGTGTCAGGTGTGGGGTTAATAAACTGTGAAGTGTAAATAAAAATAAATAAAATGGCGAATAAACAAGTAAAATTAAGTGAATTAAAAGTGGCCGATCTCAAGAGGGAGCTGGAAGAACGAGAGTTAGAGACATCGGGAACCAAGACTGTTCTACAACATCGTCTACGGCAAGCTCTTATAGAAGCTGGTGAAAATCCTAATGATTTTCTATTCGAAATTGATGATTTTATTAGAACATTAGAACAAAAATTGGAGCAGAGTTCTAGAACTTGCGAACAGAAATTAGAACAAAAATTCAAAGAAAGTTCTAGAAAATCTGAGGAAAATTCTCGAACATTGAAAGAAGAGTTGCTAGAAAATTCTAAAACTTTAGAACAAAAATTAGAGGAAAGTTCTAGAAAATCTGAAGAAAATTCTCGAACTTTGGAAGAAAAAATGATGGAAAATTCTAGAACATTGAAAGAAGAATTAATAGAAAATTCCAGAAGTTTAGAACAAAAATTGGAAGATAAATTAACAGAAAATTCTAGAACTTTAAAAGAAGAACTAACAGAAAATTCTAGAATATGGGAAGAGAAATTAATGGAAAATGCTAGAAGTTTGGAAGAAAAACTGAACGAACAGTTGAAAGAAAGTTCTAGAATATTAGAAGAGAGAATAGAAACTTACGAGAAAAAAGTTGAACAGTTACAGCAAAATTTTTTTTAAATTACGCCAGCGGTTTCAAATTCTGATGTGGCAGATATTATTCAAGTAAACAATACGGTAAAAGCGGAACATAATTCAAAACTGCACATTAAAACACCCGAATTCGATGGCAAGTCATCATGGCCGAATTATGTAAAACAATTTGAAGCCGCTGCCAAAGCAAATGGTTGGACTTCCAAAGAAAAAGCTACTGCGCTGACAGTTTCGCTGCGTAGAGAAGCTATCGATATCCTCCAGACTCTAAAAGAGGATGAACAGGAAGATTATGACCAACCTGTCAAGCGGTTGGATATGCGATATGGCAATGCGCATCTGGAGCAGGTGTACCAAACGCAATTAAGAAACCGGTATCAAAATTCTAAAGAGAACTTGCAAGAATTTGAAGCCGACATAGCTCTCCTGGTTCGTCTTGCACACCCTACAGCTCCTGATAGCGTCTTGGAATGCCTAGCTACACAAGCATTTATCTATGGGGTCCGAGACAATGAAACTCAGCAGGCACTACGATTGGCTCGACCAAAAACACTGGTTGATGCACTTTCATATGCCTTAGATCATGAAGCTGCAAAACAAGCTTCACGCAACCAATCGCGAGTGCGAATTATCGATGCTGAGAGGAATGAAGACACTGAGGATCTAGATGACAGGATAAGACGAATTTCATCTGAAATTCATGGCGCGGGAAGAAAGAAACTCCACTGTTGGAATTGCGGTGAATTAGATCACCCGCAAAGGCTCTGCAGAAAACAACAGAGGAAAGCAGAAGCAAGAAAGGAAGAAAAAGAGTCGGGAAACTAAGTCGGGTTGATGCGAAAAAGCAATCGTCGACCCGTATTCCAGTAGCCCCAGAATCCATTAGTTATGTCGCATCCCTTCATCATCAAGCTAACAGTGTCTATGTAGACGGCTCTATCGACAGCAGGCCGCTTAAAATGTTGCTGGATACGGGTGCGACAAAAACAGTAATCAGACCCGACTTAGCAAGAAAACTGTGCAGAAAACGTCTACTTCCAACAAAGTGGCAGATATGCACAGCCACCGGAGAACAAGCTACCGCATCTGGAGAAATAGATTTGAGCATCACTGTTGGAAAAACGTGCATTAAACATCGTGTGCTGGTAGCTGATGTAGAAGATGAATTTATTCTCGGCATGGACATTATGAAAAAGCATGGATTTAAACTTGACCTGAAGAATGGAGTGATGATGGTCAATGATGAAGAACTGGTATTAAATCCACGAGATGACAATGCCATGCGAGTATTGATAACGGAAGATGTCACTCTCCCAGAACGGAGTGAGTCAATCGTGGAAGCACAGCTAGAGGGTAGCTTCTGTGGGGGAAACATTGTCATGCTCCAGCCGAAAAACGAGGATGACAAAACTGGGACTGGAATTGTAATTGGAAAAGCCTTGCTCAAAACCGACAAGATAATCCCAGTTCGAGTAATGAACATTAATTTTTATCCCGTTATACTGAAGAAAGGGACCATAGAAGGAGAATGCTCAACGGTATCATCGATTATTCGAACTGTGAAGGCCAAAGACAGCACATCCTGTGAAGTTCCGGATATTCTATTGAAGGAGCTGTCAACATCGTTCCAGGACTTGACCGCCGACCAGAAAACCAAGGCTAAGGGTTTAATTGGCAACTTTCAAGATGTGTTCCAATTGGAGAAGAAGGACAAAGGAAGAACCAATGTAGTCCATCATAAAATAGACACCGGAGACGCAAGACCCATCCGCCAAACAGCAAGAAGATTACCACTGGCGAAGCGGGAAGAAGCTGAAGAAATTATAGAGGATATGAGGACGGAAGGTGTGATTGAACCTTCAAACAGTCCATGGGCTTCACCAGTGGTGCTAGTGAAGAAGAAGGATGGCTCTACAAGATTTTGCGTCGATTATCGTCAACTTAACAACGTGACGAAGAAGGATAGCTACCCGCTACCCCGAATCGACGATACTCTGGACACATTGGCAGGATCAAAGATTTTCTCTACTCTTGATTTAAAGAGCGGATACTGGCAAGTGGATTTAGATCCAAAAGACAAAGAAAAGACAGCTTTTACCATCGGTACCGGTCTTTGGCAATTTACTGTTATGCCATTTGGGCTCTGCAATGCCCCTGCAACGTTTGAACGACTTATGGAAACCGTGTTGGCTGGACTGTCGTGGAAAACATGTTTGGTTTACCTCGACGATGTTATTGTGGTAGGAAAAACGTTCGAGGACCACATGAAGAACTTGGAAGAGGTTTTCCAAAGATTGAGGAAGGCTAACCTGAAACTCAGTCTAAAGAAGTGTCACTTATTTCAAAAAGAAGTTCGTTATCTTGGACACGTAGTTTCTGGTAAGGGTATTGCAGTTGACCCGGAGAAAATAAGGGCTGTGAGTGACTGGCCAGTACCGAGGGATAAACATGAATTGAGAAGTTTTCTTGGTCTCTGTACATACTACCGACGTTATGTACCTGGATTTGCCAATATAGCGAAGCCATTGACAAGGCTTACTGAAGAAGGCAGAAAATTTATCTAGGAGATGGACTGTCAAGCTGCGTTCAAACAACTTAAATATTCCTTGACAAGCGCACCTGTCCTAAGTTATCCTTTACCAGAAGGAGAATTCGTTCTAGATACAGATGCCAGCAATGTTGGAATTGGTGGCGTTGTTTCCCAGATACAAGACGGACAAGAGAAGGTTATTGCCTATTTTTGTAAGACCTTGTCAAAACCAGAGAGGAATTATTGCGTCACCAGAAAAGAACTTTTGGCTGTCGTGAAATCCGTGGAGCACTTCTACAAATATTTGTACGGTACAAGATTTGTTATAAGAACTGACCACGCCGCTCTCAAATGGCTGCTACAATTTAAGAATCCTGAAGGTCAGGCAGCTAGATGGATTGAAAGATTGCAAGAATATAACTTTGTTATTGAGCATCGAGCAGGTACAAGCCATCGTAATGCTGACGCATTATCAAGAAGACCTTGCCAGAACGAATGCAAGCATTGCAGTCGTCTAGAAGAAAAACTCTCTACCATCGCCAGAACAACAGTAGTAAATGATAGTTGGCAAACGGAAGACCTTCGCAAGGACCAAGAGAATGATTCGGACTTGAAAATCATATTGGATTGGAAACGTGGCGATAGCAGACCAGTTTGGGAAGATGTTGCACGACACTCACAAAGTGTAAAATCGTACTGGGCGCAATGGGATTCTATTGTGGTTGAAGAGGGCCTCCTGAAACGTGTCGTAGAAAATACGGATGGTACTGAGAGTAGAACCCAGTTGATAATTCCTAGGAACAGAGTACCGGACGTATTGGAAGAGATCCATGACGGATCTGGTGGAGGACATTTTGGAGTAAATAAAACCCTCGAGAGATTGCGCCAACGATTTTATTGGGTAAATTGCAAAGAAGATGTTAAAGAGTGGTGCAAGAAATGTGTGGTCTGCGCGGGAAGTAACGGGCCACATAGTTGGATATATAACGTTGGAAGTCCCTTTGAACGCATTGCGATTGACGTGGCCGGACCATTACCCGAAACTGATGATGGAAATAAATACATAGTAGTAGTAATGGACTACTTTACTAAGTGGGTCGAAGCCTATCCATTACCCAACCAGGAAGCCGTAACGGTCGCTGAAGTCTTGGTAAAAGAATGCATCTGCCGATTTGGAGTACCGCGAGAGATACATTCCGACCAAAGAAGGAGTTTGCTCTGTTCCAAAATATCTGTAAGATATTAGGAATAAAGAAAACCAGAACTACTGCATTACACCCGCAGTCTGATGGCATGGTTGAACGGGTGAATAGAACAATAAATCGGTATTTGTCAAAGGTAGTCTCTAACCATCAACGAGACTGGGACCAACATCTTCATCTGTTCTTGTTGGCTTACCGTTCATCCGTGCATGAGACAACAGGGCAGACACCAGCTAACATCTTATTCGGACGGGAGTTGCGCTTACCATGCGACCTGGTATTTGGCAGTAAACCCGGTGAAGATCTAGCCGGGGAGGACTATGTAACGGACTTACGGAGAAGAATGAATGACATCCATGAACAAGTCCGTACAACCATTCAAGGTGCAAGCGATCAGATGAAGGACCAGTATGACGTCAAGGCTGAAAAAGGTGGTTATCAACCTGGAAATTTGATGTGGCTTTATTATCCACAAAGACGTCGCGGCCTATCGCCCAAGCTGCAAAGTAATTGGGAAGGTCCTTACGAGATTATCAAAAGAATAAATGATGTGGTCTACAGAATTAGGAAAACACCTAATGGAAAGCCGAGGGTAGTCCACTTCAATCGGTTAGCCCCTTTTGCTGGTGATAACTTTGACGATCATCGTGGAGCGACGGTTCGTCGGGTTGTACCTGAGGAACCTACATTTGAAGACTTTATGGAAAGCCGTTCCACTGGTCACAAAGCACGGTATGGCGTGACACGAGAAGAACAACGAGATCTGTTCACCGTGTCCCCAGAGTATTCCCTCGCTCACTGTGTAGCGAAAGACATTAAAATGTCCCGCGGCATCGCTTCAGTTTTTAAAAGAAAATTTGGACGAGTACAAGAACTGGCCAACCAACGTCCAACTGTCGGGAAGATGCTACAACTGAAGGATGATAACGTAGAAAACAAGCGGTACCTTTACTACCTGATTACCAAACAATACTCATATCAGAAGCCGTCATACCGCAATTTATGGGACTCGCTGTGTGACATGAAGAACCATCTTTTGGAGAACGACATCATGAAGCTGGCAGTACCGAAGATAGGCTGTGGACTAGATGGTTTGGATTGGAGGATTGTTAGAAGCATGTTAGAAACAATCTTCCGCTTTACCGGAGTGGAAATTCTAGTCTGCAGCTTCAACTCTACCGGCCAAGAAGAGCTCAAACGGACCGTCGACTGTTACTTCTTCAAGACTTCCAGATACACCAAGGGTGATGCATGCAAATTTCGACATAACGAACTGTTCCGGGACAAAACAGTCTTAAGGAGGGGGCAATGTAGCGAACCCAGGGTCGCGGCGCGGGCGACGGCGCGGGCGGCGGCAGCTAGCGAACATGTCAGAACACGTCCGTCTGCTCCCCTTTGTTCTGATTTTCAGAGAACCGGTGAATATTCGAGAAGGGTCGCCGAATATTCGAGAATGAAGCGTTTTATATAAATACCCCGAGTAAAAGATCGCCAGGACAGTCTTGTATCGGTACGTGTAGTGAACAGATGGTGATATAAATAAATAGTGAAATAAATAAAGAGTGATATAACTATTGTTGAAATAAATATTGCGTAGTTCTAATTGTTTAAATAAATTATCTTAGTGTTTAAGTCTTTATTGATATATGTTAGTTTTAAATTAGTGTTTATATTTGTTAATTCTTAGTGTTAAAAATTTTTCATTATTCTTTATAATTCATATTTCTTTAATTAAACTTAGTTATATAAATATTAGTGTTTTTAATCAATTTTACACTTCACCTAAATAAATAAAACGTTACAATATTTTAGCTAAAAGAAAACATTGCAACAAGAAAATTGCTATTTCAAGTGTGGTAGGTGTTCTAGAATCCAGCCCATGTAGCTTACAATATACAACGTATTCATCAAGAATAGGTAAAATCTGACTTTATTTTTGTAAAAAATCATATATATATATTTGCTTCCTCGCACAAATATTATAATTCTTTATCATATTTTAGCTAAAAGAAAACATTGCAGCAAGAAAATTGCTATTTCACGTATGGTAGGTATTCTAGAATCCAGCCCATCTAGCTTACAATATACAACGTATTCAAACTGAAATCAATTGTGAAAAGAATATGTCAACCGCCGGGATTTGAACCCGAGACCTACATCTTGCCGGGATGTTGCTCTACCAACTGAGCTACGGCTCACTTGGCTGTTCTATCACGTCGGTTGACATATTCTCTCACGGCATTACTGCTAAGACGTCTTTTTAAGGACGTTACTAGTCAAATGTTAGATGTGGGGTTAAATAACCACTTCATTTAAACATCTGTTGACGCGTTATATTTTTAAATCAGACCGATATCTCGGTCATTTTTCAAATAAGAACTGATTTAACAGTCGTAGTCAAACTGAAATAAATTGTGAAAAGAATATGTCAACCGCCGGGATTTGAACCCGAGACCTACATCTTGCCGGGATGTTGCTCTACCAACTGAGCTACGGCTCACTTGGCTGTTCTATCACGTCGGTTGACATATTCTCTCACGGCATTACTGCTAAGACGTCTTTTTAAGGACGTTACTAGTCAAATGTTAGATGTGGGGTTAAATAACCACTTCATTTAAACATCTGTTGACGCGTTATATTTTTAAATCAGACCGATATCTCGGTCATTTTTCAAATAAGAACTGATTTAACAGTCGTAGTCAAACTGAAATAAATTGTGAAAAGAATATGTCAACCGCCGGGATTTGAACCCGAGACCTACATCTTGCCGGGATGTTGCTCTACCAACTGAGCTACGGCTCACTTGGCTGTTCTATCACATCGGTTGACATATTCTCTCACGGCATTACTGCTAAGACGTCTTTTTAAGGACGTTACTAGTCAAATGTTAGATGTGGGGTTAAATAACCACTTCATTTAAACATCTGTTGACGCGTTATATTTTTAAATCAGACCGATATCTCGGTCATTTTTCAAATAAGAACTGATTTAACAGTCGTAGTCAAACTGAAATAAATTGTGAAAAGAATATGTCAACCGCCGGGATTTGAACCCGAGACCTACATCTTGCCGGGATGTTGCTCTACCAACTGAGCTACGGCTCACTTGGCTGTTCTATCACGTCGGTTGACATATTCTCTCACGGCATTACTGCTAAGACGTCTTTTTAAGGACGTTACTAGTCAAATGTTAGATGTGGGGTTAAATAACCACTTCATTTAAACATCTGTTGACGCGTTATATTTTTAAATCAGACCGATATCTCGGTCATTTTTCAAATAAGAACTGATTTAACAGTCGTAGTCAAACTGAAATAAATTGTGAAAAGAATATGTCAACCGCCGGGATTTGAACCCGAGACCTACATCTTGCCGGGATGTTACCAAGTGAGCCGTAGCTCAGTTGGTAGAGCAACATCCCGGCAAGATGTAGGTCTCGGGTTCAAATCCCGGCGGTTGACATATTCTTTTCACAATTTATTTCAGTTTGACTACGACTGTTAAATCAGTTCTTATTTGAAAAATGACCGAGATATCGGTCTGATTTAAAAATATAACGCGTCAACAAATGTTTAAATGAAGTGGTTATTTAACCCCACATCTAACATTCGACTAGTAACGTCCTTAAAAAGACGTCTTAGCAGTAATGCCGTGAGAGAATATGTCAACCGACGTGATAGAACAGCCAAGTGAGCCGTAGCTCAGTTGGTAGAGCAACATCCCGGCAAGATGTAGGTCTCGGGTTCAAATCCCGGCGGTTGACATATTCTTTTCACAATTTATTTTAGTTTGACTACGACTGTTAAATCAGTTCTTATTTGAAAAATGACCGAGATATCGGTCTGATTTAAAAATATAACGCGTCAACAGATGTTTAAATGAAGTGGTTATTTAACCCCACATCTAACATTTGACTAGTAACGTCCTTAAAAAGACGTCTTAGCAGTAATGCCGTGAGAGAATATGTCAACCGACGTGATAGAACAGCCAAGTGAGCCGTAGCTCAGTTGGTAGAGCAACATCCCGGCAAGATGTAGGTCTCGGGTTCAAATCCCGGCGGTTGACATATTCTTTTCACAATTTATTTCAGTTTGACTACGACTGTTAAATCAGTTCTTATTTGAAAAATGACCGAGATATCGGTCTGATTTAAAAATATAACGCGTCAACAGATGTTTAAATGAAGTGGTTATTTAACCCCACATCTAACATTTGACTAGTAACGTCCTTAAAAAGACGTCTTAGCAGTAATGCCGTGAGAGAATATGTCAACCGACGTGATAGAACAGCCAAGTGAGCCGTAGCTCAGTTGGTAGAGCAACATCCCGGCAAGATGTAGGTCTCGGGTTCAAATCCCGGCGGTTGACATATTTTTTTCACAATTTATTTCAGTTTGACTACGACTGTTAAATCAGTTCTTATTTGATACAACGTATTCATTAAAATGACACCCGAAAATTGAATGTTTATTATCTGATTGATACCAAGTTTTGGTCAATTTTGCATGTCCAATGCTTAAAACCATCCATAGTATAGATACTAAAGCATGAATATGAATGTTTTAACAAAAATATCCTTTTCAAGAATAGGTAAATTTGACTTTATTTTTGTAAAAAATCATATATATTATTGCTTCCGCGCCCGAATTTTATAATTCTTCATTATATTTTAGCTAAAAGAAAACATTGCAACAAGGAAATTGCTATTTCAAGTGTGGTAGGTATTCTAGAATCCAGCCCATGTAGCTTACAATATACAACTTATTCATCAAGTATAGGTAAAATCTGACTTTATTTTTGTAAAAAATCATATAAATATTTGTTTCCGCGCCCGAATTTTATAATTCTTCATCATATTTTAGCTAAAAGAAAACAATGCCACAAGAAAATTCTAGATATTCTAGAATCCAGCCCATGTAGCTTACCATATACAACGTATTCATCAAGAAAAGGTAAAATCTGACTTTATTTCTATAAAAAATCATATAAATATTTGCTTCCGCGCCAAAATTTTATAATTCTTCATCATATATTAGCTGAAAAAAAAAACATTGCAACAAGAAAATTGCTATTTCAAGTGTGGTAGGTATTCTAGAATCCAGCACATGTAGCTTACAATATACAACGTATTCATCAAAAATAGGTAAATTCTGACTATATTTTTCTAAAAAATTATATAAATAAATGCTTCCACGCCCGAATGTTATAATTTGTTATCATATTTTAGCTAAAACAAAACATGGCAACAAGAAAATTGCTATTTCAAGTGTGGTAGGTATTTTAGAATCCAGAACATGTAGCTTACAATATACAACTTATTCATTAAAATGACACCCGAAATTTGAATGTTTATTATCTGACTGTTACCACATTTTGGTCACTTTTGCATGTCTAATGCTAAAATTATGCATAATATTGATCTTAAAGCATGAATATGAATGTTTTAACAAAAATATCCATATCAAGAATAGGTAAAATCTGACATTATTTTTGTAAAAAATCATATAAATTTGCTTCCGCGCCCGAATTTTATAATTCTTCATCATATTTTAGCTAAAAGAAAACAATGTCACAAGAAAATTGCTATTACAAGTGTACTAGGTATTCTAGAATCCAGCCCATGTAGCTTACAATATACAACGTATTCATCAAGAAAATGTAAAATCTGACTTTATTTTTGTAAAAAATCATATAAATATTTGCTTCCGCGCCCGAATTTTATAATTCTTTATCATATTTTTGCTTAAAGAAAACACTGCAACAAGAAAATTCCTATTTCTAGTGTGGTAGGTATTCTAGAATCCATCCCATGTAGCTTACAATATACAACGTATTCATCAAGAATAGGTAAAATCTAACATTATTTTTGTAAAAAATCATATAAAAATTTGCTTCCCCGCCCGAATTTCATAATTCTTCATCATATTTTAGCTAACAGAAAACATTGCAACAAAAATATTGCTATTTCAAGTGTGTTAGGTATTCTAGAATCCAGCCGTTGTAGCTTACAACATACAGCGTATTCATCAAGCATTGGTAAAATCTGACTTTATTTTTGTAAAAAACCATATAAATATTTGCTTCCGCGCCCGAATTTTATAATTCTTCATCATAATTTAGCTAAAAGAAAACATTGCAACGAGAAAATTGCTATTACAAGTGTGGTAGGTACTTTAGAATCCAGCCCAGGTAGCTTACAATATTCAACGTATTCATCAAGAATAGGTAAAATCTGACTTTATTTTTGTAAAAAATCATATAAATAATTGCTTCCGAGCCCGAATTTTATAGTTTTTCATTATATTTTAGCTAAAACAAAACATTGCAACAAGAAAATTGCTATTTCAAGTGTGGTAGGTATTCTAGAATCCAGCCCATGTAGCTTACAATATACAACGTATTCATTAAAATGTCACCCGAAAATTGAATGTTTATTATCTGATTGGTACCACATTTTGGTCACTCTTTCATGTCCAATGCTAAAATTATCCATAGTATAGATCCTAAAGCATGAATATGAATGTTTTAACAAATATATCCATGTCAAGAATAGGTAAAATCTGACATTATTTTTGTAAAAAATCATATGAATATTTGCTTCCGCGCTTGAATTTTATAATTCTTTATCATATTTTAGCTAAAAGAAAACATTGCAACGAGAAAATTTCAATTACAAATGTGGTAGGTACTTTAGAATCCAGCCCATATAGCTTACAATATTCAACCTATTCATCAAGAATAGGTAAAATCTGACTTTATTTTTGTAAATAATCATATATATATTTGCTTCCGCGCCCAAATTTTATAATTCTTTATTATATTTTAGCTAAAAGAAAACATTGGAACAAAAAAATTGCTATTTCAAGTATGGTAGGTTTTCTAGAATCCAGCGCATGTAGCTTTCAATATACAACGTATTTATCCAGAATAGGGAAAATCTGACTTTATTTTTGTAAAAAATCATATAAATATTTGCTTCCGTGCCCGAATTTTATAATTCTTCATCATATTTTAGCTAAAAGAAAACATTGCAACAAGAAAATTGCTATTTCATGTGTGGTAGGTATTCAAGTATCCAGCCCATGTAGCTCACAATGTACAACGTATTCATCCAGAATAGGTAAAATCTGACTTTATTTTTGTAAAAAATCATATAATTATTTGCTTACGCGCCCGAATTTTATAATTTTTTATCATATTTTAGCTAAAAGGAAACATTGCAACAAGAAAATTCCTATTACAAGTGTGGTAGGTATTCTAAAATCTATGCCATGTAGCTTACAATATACAACGTATTCATCAAGAATAGATAAAATCAGACTTTAGTTTTGTTAAAAATCATATCAATATTTGCTTCCGCGCCCGAATTTTATAATTCTTTATTATCTTTTAGCTGAAAGAAAACATTGCAACATGGATATTGCTATTTCAAGTATGGTAGGTATTCTAGAATCCAGCCCATGTAGCTTACAATATACAACGTATTCATCAAGAATAGGTAAAATCTGTCTTTAGTTTTGTAAAAATTCATATAAATAATTGCTTTCGCGCCCTAATTTTATAATTTTTTATCACATTTTAGCTAAAACAAAACATTGCAACAAGAAAATTGCTATTTCAAGTGTGGTAGGTATTCAAAGGGTAAAATTTCTGAACATACTGACATGACCATAGAGCAATTTAAAAAGGGTCTAAAGTTAATTTTTGATTCCTCCAAGTTCCAATACCAAAATAAATATTATAAACAGATTTATGATACACCACAAGGCTCCAGTATCAGTAGTACTTTAGCTGATATTGTTCTACAAAAATTAGAAAAAACATTCATAAACCAGCAAAGAATTACAACATTATATATTGCAAACGTTATGTAGACGATTGTTTTCATATAATTAAATCTGATTCCATTTCGGACCTATTAACTACTGTCAATAATTTCCACCCACGTATACGTTTCACCTTGAAAATGGAAGTTGAATCTAAAATTAATTTTCTCGACGTTACTGTCACCCGTCCATTCTAACAACACATTCTCCACGAATTAGTACAGAAAAACCACACAGTCTGGAAGATACCTTAATTTCCACTCGTTCACTTTGATACAATACAAAAGAAGCGTAGTTAATTCCCGTGTTGACCGAGCAATCCTCCTTTCACAGCCACAAAACCGTAACAATAACCTCAAATACATCATTGCTACACTCCATACAAACGGTTATCCCATTAAATTCACAACAAATATTATTAATAAACGATTAAACAAAATAACTATTCTTAAACTAACTTTAATACAATAGACCACCAACTAACACTGAACTTGACACATATTTTTGCAAAATACCTTTTAAAGTAAACCTCATAAACAAATTAAATTTTATTCTTAAAAACCACAATATAAAAATAATTCCCACACCCCAAAACACCCTTAAAAATCATTACACCAAACTTAAAAATAGTGAAAACCCAAATAATAAAAAAACCCTAGTATATGAAATAAAATGTCTTGACTGTGACTTATCTTACATCAGTCAAACCACTCAAAAAATTCCTTCCCGCCTTTACCAACATGAATATCATTGCAACTTACTAAATCCATCACATAGCGCTCTCTGTAATCATAATGAAACCTCTGGACATAAATTTGATTTTAATGACCCAAATATTTTACAAACAGAACCAAATAAATTCAAAAGACTAACCTATGAAACAATATACATTAATATTAATAAAAATAAACATGTTAACCAAAAAACAGATTTCCATAATTTTGCACAAATTTCAGCATCTATCTTTCAACTCTTTTCCGATAGTTGACATTGACTTTCAACCTTTGCAATAATTTGTGGATTATTACTTATTTTTTAAATATTATTTTTTACTATTAAGTCAAAACTTGCCCGTGACGCTTCTTATTAGATGTAAAATGTTTTATATATCAACTTTTATTATTAAATTTACTATGTTATTAAATTTATATCACTTGTTCTGATAAGAATTATTTCATTTTTTGTATTAAAAATTTATTTTTGTATTTATGAAAAAAAAAAAATTAGAGCTGAAGATGCGTCGAAACGACCTCGATGAAAATAAAAATTGTTTAAAACCATTCATTACGTTTCTTCTGATCCTTCACCACTTTCGTACAAAAAATACCTATTCTTGAAATGGATATTTTTGTTAAAACAATCATATTCATGCTTTAGTATCTATACTATGGATGGTTTTAGCATTGGACATGCAAAAGTGACCAAAACGTGGTACCAATCAGATAATAAACATTCAATTTTTAAGTGTCATTTTAATGAATACGTTGAATATTGTAAGCTACATGGACTGGATTCTAGAATACCTACCACACTTGAAATAGCAATTTTCTTATTGCAATGTTTTCTTTTAGCTAAAATATGATAAAGAAATATGAAATTCGGGCGCGGTAGCAAATATTTATATGCTTTTTTACAAAAATAAAGTCAGATTTTACCTATTCTTGAAATGGATATTTTTGTTCAAACATTCATATTCATGCGTTGGGATCTATACTATGGATGGTTTTAAGCATTAAACATGCAAAAGTGACCAAAACGTTATACCAATCAGATAAAAAACATTCATTTTTCGGGTGTCATTTTAATGAATACGTTGTATATTGTAATCTACATGGGCTGAATTCTAGATAACCTACCACACATGAATTATCCATTTTTTTCTTGAAGTGTTTTCTTTTGGCTAAAATATGATGAAGAATTATAAAATTCGGGCGCGGAAGCAAATATTTATATGATTTTTACAAAAATAAAGTCAAATTTTACATATTCTTGAAATGGATATTTTTGTTAAAACATTCATATTCATGCTTTAGGATCTATACTATGGATGGTTTTAGCATTGGACATGCAAAAGTAAGCAAAACGTGGTACTAATCAGATAATAAACAATCAATTTTCGGGTGTCATTTTAATAAATACGTTGTATATTGTAAGCTACATACATGGGCTGGATTCTAGAATACATACCACACTTGAAACAGCAATTATCTTGTTGCAATTTTTTTTTTTAGCTAAAATATGAAGAAGAATTATAAAATTCGGGCGCGGAAGCAAATATTTATACGATTTTTTACAAAAACAAATTCAGATTTTGCCTATTCTTGAAATGGATATTTTTGTAAAAACATTCATATTCATGCTCTAGGATATATACTATGGATGGTTTTAACATTGGACATGCAAAAGTGACCAAAACGTGGTACCAATCAGATAAGAAACATTTAATTTTCGGGTGTTATTTTATTGAATACCTACGTTGTATATTGTAAGCTACCTACATGGGCTGGATTGTAGAATACCTACCACACTTTAAACAGCAATTTTATTGTTGCAATGTTTTCTTTTAGCTAAAATATGATAAAGAATTATAAAATTCGGGCGCGGAAGCAAATATTTATATGATTTTTTACAAAAATAATGTCAGATTTTACCTATTCTTGAAATGGATAATTTTGGTAAAACATTCATATTAATGCTTAAGGATCTATACTATGGATGGTTTTAAGCATTGGACATGCAAAAGTGACCAAAACGTGATACCAATCAGATAATAGACATTCAATTTTCGGGTGTCATTTTAATGAATGCGTTGTATATTGTAAGCTACATGGGCTAAATTCTAGAATACCTACCACACTAGAAATAGCAATTTTCTTGTTGCAATGTTTTCTTCTAGCTAAAATATGATAAAGAATTATAAAATTCGGGCGCGGAAGCAAATATTTATATGATTTTTTACAAAAATAATGTCAGATTTTACCTATTCTTGAAATGGATAATTTTGGTAAAACATTCGTATTCATGCTTTAGGATCTATATTTCTGAGGTTGGTAGTAGTGTGCATCACTGGTTTTTGCAGCTGATATTTAATTCGTTTCTTTGTGCAATTTTTTTAGTAATTTATTACAAACATTTAATATTCAGGTATTCATAGTTAATATACCCTACTTTGATTTAAAATTATTCATCTATATTTGCAAAATTTTAAATTTTCACTACACGTGCACTACACACATAACCTTATTTTATGAAAGCACATGTCGCTGTGTCAATATGACACAACTTTTAGTTAATTCTTGTTGTTTTTAGGATAAGTGGAAGTCAGAGAGATGTTTCTCCAGACGACTAAAGGGATTCCAGTCCCAAGGATGATCTGACTATGGAAGAGGAGCTCCTACGTAGCCCGACTCCATCCATTTCCAAACTTGAGGAGTCTATCAGAAAGCTCCAACTAAGTGAGCAGGAAATAAAACTGAGCGGTGCCGCTAGAAAACGCTTTAAGTGGCTCATTAAAAGTGGGCATAGTGCTGACGAAGCACGTGTCAAAGCCCTTCAACTCATGAAGGATAAGGGTCCAAAACGGACCCGGTCCGAGGAATCAACGCCCGAAATGTCTGTGAAAATGCAAAAAACAGATGCTAAAGGCCAACCCAGCAGTGGTGCTCCGTCACCACCTGACAAAGCCACGCCGTCTGTGAGCTTTAAGCAGGCAATCCTGGGCACACGCGTCGGCATCCTGCACTATAATTATCTGGAGGATATTTTAGAAACAGGACAGCTGACGAAAATTCAGGATGTAATCTTGGATTAGATTATTAAAGAGGCTAAAGGCTCTGTGAAGCCTTAGTTTCTTGGGACAACCTTTAAGTCCAGATGGCTGAGCGTCAACTGCGCCGACAAAGCCACCGCCGAGTGGCTAATAGGCAAAGTCGACAGCTTAAAACCTTGGGAAGGAGCCCATCTAAAAGCTGTAGAGGAAACGGATTTGCCGAAGTCCAGCATTGTAAATGCATATTTCCCTAACAGTAAAAACAATCCAACAGATCAGATATTAAATCTGATAGAGGGCTAAAACGAGGGCCTGGATACGCAGCAGTGGAGGGTTTTAAAGAGGACAGATGACGGCTTGGCAGTGCTTCTTACACTGTCCATAGACTCGACGTCCTTAAGCAAAAAACTGATTTCAAAATCAGCTACAAATTTGGACAGACAACGATTAGGCTAAAGTGTAAAAAACCCAACAAAAAGCCTACCGACGTCACTGTCAAAAAAAGCCACTACCAGCACTGCTACAGGTTAGGGTAACATAAAAAAGGAGGCAGGGAAAAATGCCACCATTATTAACACTGGAAATTCCAGATTAAAAGTAGGTAAAGGTAAAGAGGCTGCCTCAAAGCCTCTACCTAATCCCACACCTACACACTCCAAGACACCACCGGCCGTCGGAATCACGCACAAAGGGAAACAAGTTCCTAGCTGCAACGTGGCTCTGAACAAAACGTGATATCCAGCAATAATATAAACATGCTGCAAGTGAATCTTCAACACTGCAAAACTGCCTCTGAAGTGTTGAACAAAACATTCACCACCACTAACACCGATATAGTGCTAGTTCAAGAGCCTTATGTGTATGGAGGCGTAGTAAGGAAACTTACTACACCAGTAGGTAAGGTAACCTACTGTAATGAACAAGATGTCACTCCAAGAGCAGCATTGCTCATTAAGACATCGATTAAATTTATTACATTAAATAAATTTATATTTAGGGATTTGGTAGCTGTGGAAGCTACACTGCCTATATCAGGAGGTATGCAAGAGGTAATCATTGCATCGGCAAATTTCCCGGGAGAAACGATGGAAGCCCCACCTCCGCTGGTAAGGGACCCGATCTCCTACTGCAAACATAGAAACAGAAACCTCATCCCGGGATGTGATGCAAACGCACACCATACAGTTTGGGGTAGTACGGACATAAATACAAGGGGTGAGTACCTTTTCGAATGTATTTCTAGTACTAACATAGATGTAATAATAAACAGGGGTAAAAAATCTACTTTTATAACTAAAAACAGGCGTGAGGTATTGGACATTACGTTAGCCACTTCTCAAATTAGCTCTGAAATATATAATTAGCATGTCTCAAATGAAGCCTCAATATCGGATCATAGATATTTAAGGTTCGAGATAAAGGCTAATAAAGAACTTAAAACTCCGATTCGTATTCCGAAACTAACAGACTGGGTCTTGTACGAAGGCCACTTAAAGTGTGAAGTGAAAGTTCTTACGAAAAATAATATAAACACAATTGAAGAACTAGAAACAGCCTCTATTGACTTTCATAATGCGCTACACACAGCATATGAAAACAGCTGTACAGTAAAGATTCGACAAAGTACTAGGAAATTACTTTGGTGGACCGAGGAGCTAAGTAAACAAAGAGTCACTGTTAGAAGGTTATACAATAAAACCAAAACCAGTGGCAGCGATGAGAGCTGGGAGCAATATAGAAGTGCTCTTATCTCATATAATAAAAAAATTCGTAGATCTAAAAGGAATGCATGGCGTAGTTTTTGTGAGGGCTTATCAGAAACGCCCACGGTAGCTCGCCTTCAAAAAGTCCTATCAAAAGATCATACGAATGAAATAGGCCTACTAAAGAAACCAGACAGGGACTTTACGACAAATTCAAAGGAAACATTGGAGCTTCTGCTAAGCACACACTTCCCAGGATCGTCGTGGCCAGTTGAGGAGGAGAACAACTCTTCCGGAGCTACGACTAAGCTAAGCTTAATTAACAGTCTTAACACTGCTCATAATATTTTTACTGAAAACAGAGTTGAATGGGCGATAAATACGTTCAAACCCTACAAGAGACCTTATGGAGATGGCATTTTTCCGGCACTTTTGCAGAAATGTATAAAGGATATACTGCCAATACTCTGCGAACTATACAAGGGAAGCCTAAAGTTAGGATAAATTCTCAAATTGTGGAGAAAAACTAATGTAGTCTTTATACCTAAAGGTGGAGGGCGTCCAAGCGTTCAGCCTAAGTCATACAGACCCATTAGTTTATCATCATTTATACTAAAAGGTATGGAAAAGGTCTTAGATCAATACCTTAGGAATGAAGTGATAACTGCTTCACCACTAAATGTAAATTAATTTGCTTACCAAGAAGCAAAATCGACAACTACGGCTCTCCATAGCTTTGTCAATAAAATAAAGAAAACCTTAATGTCAACAGAAAAAGCTCTGGGAATATTTATAGATATTGAGGGTGCCTTTGATAACACCTCCTATAAGTCCATTGAAAGAGCTACTAGGTCAAAAGGTTTCGACCCAGATGTAGTGGAGTGGATAGAAGCCATGCTGCAAAGTCGAACGATTACAGCCTCGATAGGAGGAGAATCAGTAATGATAAAAACCAATAAAGGATGCCCACAAGGTAAGCTTCTATCACGTCTACTCTGGTGTATTGTCATTGATGACCTTCTAAATAGGCTCAATAAAGCTGGCTATTTTGCAAACGGATATGCAGACGACGTTGCAATTATGATCAGAGGACGTAGTGACACCACTATCTCGTACCATACACAAAAAGCTCTAAATCTAGTGCATGAGTGGTGCCTGGAACATGAACTTAGTGTAAACCATACCAAAACTACAATCGTCCCCTTCACAAAGAGAAGGAAGCCAAATCTTCAAGCTCCCTACTTGAAGGGTCCTAGAAATGAGTTTTCTACAGAGGTTAAGTATCTAGGAATCATTCTAGACCAAAAACTCACGTGGAACTCACATATCAAAAAGATTACAAAGAAATCAGCTGACGTTAAACACATGCCGTCGGCTTCTGGGAAAAAACTAGGGACTACAGCCAAAAATGACCCATTGGGCTTAAAATAGTGTTGTAAGACCCATGATCATCTACGCGTCACTTGTATGGTGACCAAAAGTGAAACAAATTACAGCACAGGCATCACTGCGGAAACTAAAATACCTACCATACTTGAAATAGCAATTTTCTTGTTGCAATGTTTTCTTTTAGCTAAAATATGATGGAGAATTATGAAATTCGGGTGCGGAAGCAAATATTTATATGATTTTTTACAAAAACAAAGTCAGATTTTACCTATTCTTGAAATGGATAATTTTTGTTAAAACATTCATATTTATGCTTTAGGATCTATACTATGGATGGTTTTAGCATTGGACATGCAAAAGTGACCAAAACGTGGTAGAAATCAAATAAGAAACATTCAATTTTCGGGTGTCATTTTAATGAATACGTTGTATATTGTAAGCTACATGGGCTGGATTCTAGAATACCTACCACACTTGAAATAGCAATTTTCTTGTTGCATTGTTTTCTTTTAGCTAAAATATGATGAAGAATTATAAAATTCGGACGCGGAAGCAATTATTTATATGATTTTTACAAAAATAAAGTCAGGTTTTACCTATTCTTCAAATGTATATTTTTGTTAAAACATCCATATTCATGCTTTAGCTTCTATATTATAGATGGTTTTAGCATTGAATATGCAAAAGTGACCAAAACGTGGCACCAATCAGATAATAAACATTCAATTTTCGGGTGCCATTTTAATAAATACGTAGTATATTGTAAGCTAAATGGGCTGGATTCTAGAATACCTACCTCACTTGAAATAGCAATTTTCTTGTTGCAATGTTTTCTTTTAGCTAAAATATGATAAAGAATTATAAAATTCGGTCGCGGAAGCAAATATTTATATGATCTTTTACAAAAATTAAGTCAGATTTTACCTATTCTCGAAATGGATATTTTTATTAAAACATTCATATTCATGCTTTAGGATCTATACTATGAATGGTTTTAAGCATTGGACATGCAAAAGTGACTTAAACGTGGTACTAATCAGATAATAAACATTAAATTTTCGGGTGCCATTTTAATGAATACGTTGTATATTGTTAGCTACATGGGCTGGATTCTAGAATACCTACTACACTTGAAATAGCAATTTTCTTGTTGCAATGTTTTCTTTTAGCTAAATTATGATAAAGAATTATAAAATGCGGGCGCGGAAGCAAATATTTATATGATATTTTACAAAAATAAAGTCAGATTTTACCTATTCTTGAAATGGATATTTTTGGTAAAACATTTATATTCATGCTTTAGGATCTATACTATGGATGGTTTTAGCATTAACCATGCAAAAGTGACCAAAACGTGGTACCAATAAGATAATAAACATTCAATTTTCGGGTGTCATTTTAATGAATACGTTGTATATTTTAAGCTACATGGGCTGGATCTTAGAATACCTACCACACTTGAAATAGCAATTTTCTTGTTGCAATGTTTTCTTTTAGCTGAAATCTGAAGAAGAATTATAAAATTTGGGCGCGAAAGCATATATTTATATAATTATTTACAAATAGAAAGTCACATTTTACCTATTCTTGACATGGATATTTTTGTTAAAACATTCATTTTCATGCTTTAGGATCTATACTATTGATGGTTTTAAACATTGGACATGCAAAAGTGACCAAAACGTGGTAACAATCAGACAACATACATTCAATTTTCGGGTGTCATTTTAATGAATACATTGTGTATTGTAAGCTACATGGGCTGGATACTAGAATACCTACCACACTTGAAATAGCAATTTTCTTGTAGCAATGTTTTCTTTTAGTTAAAGTATGATAAAGAATTATAAAATTCGGGCGCGGAAGCAAATATTTATATGATTTTTTACAAAAATGAAGTCAGATTTTACATATTCTTGAAATGGTAATTTTTGTTAAAACATTCATATTCATGCTTTAGGATCTGTACTATAGATGGTTTTAAGAATTGGACATACAAAAGTGACTGAAACGTGGTACCAAGCAGATAATAAACATTAAATTTTTGAGCGTCATTTTAATGAATACGTTGTATATTGTTAGCTACATGGGCTGGATTCTAGAATACCTACCACACTTGAAATAGCAATTTTCTTGTTGCAGTGTTTTCTTTTAGCTAAAATATGATGAAGAATTAGAAAATTCGGGCACGAAAGCAAATATTTATATGATTTTTTACAGACTTGCAAAAGTGACCAAAACGTGGTACCAATCAGATAATAAACATTATTTTTCGGGTGTCATTTTAATGAATACGTTGTATATTGTAAGCTACATGGGCTGGATTCTAGAATACCTACCACACCTGAAATAGTAATTTTCTTGCTGCAATGTTTTCTTTTAGCTAAAATATGATAAAGAATGATAAAATTCGGGCATGGAAGCAAATATTTATATGATTTTTAAAAAAATAAAGTCAGATTTTACCTATTCTTGAAATGTATATTTTTGTTAAAACTTTCATATTCATGCTTTAGGATCTATACTATGGATGGTTTTTAGCATTGGACATGCAAATGTGACCAAAACGTGGTACTAATCAGATAATAAACATTCAATTTTCGGGTGTCATTTTAATGAATACGTTGTATATTGTGAGCTACCAACATGGGCTGGATTCTAGAATACCTACCACACTTGAAATAGTAATTTTCTTGTTGCAATGTTTTCTTTTAGCTAAAATATGATGAAAAATTATAAAATTCGGGCGCGAAAGCAAATATTTATATGCTTTTTTACAAAAATAAAGTCAGATTTGACCTATTCTTGAAATTTATATTTTTGTTAATACATTAATATTCATGCTTTAGGATCTGTACTATGGATGGTTTTAGCATTGGACATGCAAAAGTGACGAAAACCTGGTACCAATCAGATAATAAACATTCAATTTTCGGGTGTCATTTTACTGAATACGTTGTATATTGTAAGCTACCTATATGGGCTAGATTCTAGAACATCTACCACACTTGAAATAGCAATTTTCTTGTTGCAATGTTTTCTATTAGCTAAAATATGATGTAGAATTATTAAATTCGGGCGCGGTAGCACATATTTATATGATTTTTTAGAAAAATAAAGTCAGAATTTACCTATTCTTGAAATGGATATGTTTGTTAAAACATTCATATTCATGCTTTAGGATCTATACTATGGATGGTTTTAGCATTGGACATGCAAAAGTGACCAAAACGTGGTAACAATCAGATAATAAACATTAAATTTTTGGGTGTTATTTAAATGAATACGTTATATATTGTAAGCTACCTACATGGGTTGGATTCTAGAATACCTACCACACTTGAAACAGCAATTTTCTTGTTGCAATATTTTCTTTTAGCTGAAATATTATAAAGAATAACAAAATTTGAACGCGGAAGCACATATTTATAAGATTTTTGACAAAAATAAAGTCAGATTTTACCTATTCTTGAAATGGATGTTTTTGTTAAAACATTCATATTCATGCTTTAGGATCTATACTATGGGTGGTTTTAAGCATTGGACATGCAAAAGTAACCAAAACGTAGTAGTAATCAGATAATAAACATTCATTTCATTTTAATGAATACGTGTACATTGTAAGTTACATGGGCTGGATTCTAGAATACCTACCACACTTGAAATAGCAATTTTCTAGTTGCAATGTTTTCTTTTAGCTAAAATATGATAAAGAATTATAAAATTCGGGCGCGGATGCAAATATTTATATGATTTTTTACAAAAATATAGTCAGATTTTGCTTATTCTTGAAATGGATATTTTTGTTAAAACATTCATATTCATGCTTTAGGATCTATACTATGGATGGTTTCGGCATTGGATACGCAAAAGTGAACAAGTGAACTATGGATTGTTGTTGCATTAGACATGCAAAAGTAAACAAAACGTGGTACCAATCAGATAATAACCATTCAATTTTCGGGTGTCATTTAAATGAATACGTTGTATATTGTAAGCTACCTACATGGGCTAGATTCTAGAATACTTATCACATTTGAAATAGCAATTTTCTTGTTGCAATGTTTTCTATTAGCTAAAATACGATTAAGAATTATTAAATTCGGGCGCAGTAGCTCATATTCATATGATATTTTAGAAAAATAACGTCAGATTTTACCTATTCTTGAAATGGATATTTTGGTAAAACATTCATGTTCATGCTTTAGGATCTATACTATGAATGGTTTTAGCATTGGACTTGAAGAAGTGACCAAAACGTGGTAACAATCAGATAATAAACATTTAATTTTCTGGTGTCATTTAAATGAATACTTTGTATATTGTAAGCTAACTACATGGGCTGGATTCTAGAATACCTACCACACTTGAAACAGCAATTTTCTTGTTGCAATGTTTTCTTTTAGCTAAAATATTATGAAGAATTACAAAATTTGAACGCGGAAGCACATATTTATATGATTTTTTACAAAAATAAAGTCAGATTTTACCTATTCTTGAAATGGATGTTTTTCTTAAATCATTCATATTCATGCTTTAGGATCTATACTATAGATGGTTTTAAGCATTGAACATGCAAAAGTAACCAAAAGTTGGTACCAATCCGATAATAAACATTCAATTTTCGGGTGTCATTTTAATGAATACGTGTATATTGTAAGCTACATGAGCTGGATTCTATAATACCTACCACACTTAAAATAGCAATTTTCTTGTTGCAATGTATTCTTTTAGCTAAAATATGGTAAAGAATTATAAAATTTAGGCGCGGAAGCAAATGTTTATATAATGTTTTACAAAAATAAAGTCAGATTTTACCTATCCTTGAAATGGATATTTTTGTTAAAACATTCATATTCATGCTATAGGATCTATACTATGGATGGTTTTAAGAATTGGAAACGCAAAAGCGACTAAAATGTGGTACCAAGCAGATAATATACATTAAATTTTCGTGTGTCATTTTAATGAATACGTTGCATATTGTTAGCTACATGGGCTGGATTCTAGAATACCTACCACACCTGAAATAGTAATTTTCTTGCTGCAATGTTTTCTTTTAGCTAAAATATGATAAAGAATGATAAAATTCGGGCATGGAAGCAAATATTTATATGATTTTTAAAAAAATAAAGTCAGATTTTACCTATTCTTGAAATGTATATTTTTGTTAAAACTTTCATATTCATGCTTTAGGATCTATACTATGGATGGTTTTTAGCATTGGACATGCAAATGTGACCAAAACGTGGTACTAATCAGATAATAAACATTCAATTTTTGGGTGTCATTTTAATGAATACGTTGTATATTGTGAGCTACCAACATGGGCTGGATTCTAGAATACCTACCACACTTGAAATAGTAATTTTCTTGTTGCAATGTTTTCTTTTAGCTAAAATATGATGAAAAATTATAAAATTCGGGCGCGAAAGCAAATATTTATATGCTTTTTTACAAAAATAAAGTCAGATTTGACCTATTCTTGAAATTTATATTTTTGTTAATACATTAATATTCATGCTTTAGGATCTATACTATGGATGGTTTTAGCATTGGACATGCAAAAGTGACCAAAACCTGGTACCAATCAGATAATAAACATTCAATTTTCGGGTGTCATTTTAATGAATACGTTGTATATTGTAAGCTACCTATATGGGCTAGATTCTAGAACATCTACCAAACTTGAAATAGCAATTTTCTTGTTGCAATGTTTTCTATTAGCTAAAATATGATGTAGAATTATTAAATTCGGGCGCGGTAGCACATATTTATATGATTTTTTAGAAAAATAAAGTCAGAATTTACCTATTCTTGAAATGGATATGTTTGTTAAAACATTCATATTCATGCTTTAGGATCTATACTATGGATGGTTTTAGCATTGGACATGCAAAAGTGATCAAAACGTGGTAACAATCAGATAATAAACATTAAATTTTTGGGTGTTATTTAAATGAATACGTTATATATTGTAAGCTACCTACATGGGTTGGATTCTAGAATACCTACCACACTTGAAACAGCAATTTTCTTGTTGCAATATTTTCTTTTAGCTGAAATATTATAAAGAATAACAAAATTTGAACGCGGAAGCACATATTTATAAGATTTTTGACAAAAATAAAGTCAGATTTTACCTATTCTTGAAATGGATGTTTTTGTTAAAACATTCATATTCATGCTTTAGGATCTATACTATGGGTGGTTTTAAGCATTGGACATGCAAAAGTAACCAAAACGTAGTAGTTATCAGATAATAAACATTCATTTCATTTTAATGAATACGTGTACATTGTAAGTTACATGGGCTGGATTCTAGAATACCTACCACACTTGAAATAGCAATTTTCTAGTTGCAATGTTTTCTTTTAGCTAAAATATGATAAAGAATTATAAAATTCGGGCGCGGATGCAAATATTTATATGATTTTTTACAAAAATATAGTCAGATTTTGCTTATTCTTGAAATGGATATTTTTGTTAAAACATTCATATTCATGCTTTAGGATCTATACTATGGATGGTTTCGGCATTGGATACGCAAAAGTGAACAAGTGAACTATGGATTGTTGTTGCATTAGACATGCAAAAGTAAACAAAACGTGGTACCAATCAGATAATAACCATTCAATTTTCGGGTGTCATTTAAATGAATACGTTGTATATTGTAAGCTACCTACATGGGCTAGATTCTAGAATACTTATCACATTTGAAATAGCAATTTTCTTGTTGCAATGTTTTCTTTTAGCTAAAATACGATTAAGAATTATTAAATTCGGGCGCAGTAGCTCATATTCATATGATATTTTAGAAAAATAAAGTCAGATTTTACCTATTCTTGAAATGGATATTTTGGTAAAACATTCATGTTCATGCTTTAGGATCTATACTATGAATGGTTTTAGCATTGGACTTGAAGAAGTGACCAAAACGTGGTAACAATCAGATAATAAACATTTAATTTTCGGGTGTCATTTAAATGAATACTTTGTATATTGTAAGCTAACTACATGGGCTGGATTCTAGAATACCTACCACACTTGAAATAGTAATTTTCTTGCTGCAATGTTTTCTTTTAGCTAAAATATGATAAAGAATGATAAAATTCGGGCATGGAAGCAAATATTTATATGATTTTTAAAAAAATAAAGTCAGATTTTACCTATTCTTGAAATGTATATTTTTGTTAAAACTTTCATATTCATGCTTTAGGATCTATACTATGGATGGTTTTTAGCATTGGACATGCAAATGTGACCAAAACGTGGTACTAATCAGATAATAAACATTCAATTTTTGGGTGTCATTTTAATGAATACGTTGTATATTGTGAGCTACCAACATGGGCTGGATTCTAGAATACCTACCACACTTGAAATAGTAATTTTCTTGTTGCAATGTTTTCTTTTAGCTAAAATATGATGAAAAATTATAAAATTCGGGCGCGAAAGCAAATATTTATATGCTTTTTTACAAAAATAAAGTCAGATTTGACCTATTCTTGAAATTTATATTTTTGTTAATACATTAATATTCATGCTTTAGGATCTATACTATGGATGGTTTTAGCATTGGACATGCAAAAGTGACCAAAACCTGGTACCAATCAGATAATAAACATTCAATTTTCGGGTGTCATTTTAATGAATACGTTGTATATTGTAAGCTACCTATATGGGCTAGATTCTAGAACATCTACCAAACTTGAAATAGCAATTTTCTTGTTGCAATGTTTTCTATTAGCTAAAATATGATGTAGAATTATTAAATTCGGGCGCGGTAGCACATATTTATATGATTTTTTAGAAAAATAAAGTCAGAATTTACCTATTCTTGAAATGGATATGTTTGTTAAAACATTCATATTCATGCTTTAGGATCTATACTATGGATGGTTTTAGCATTGGACATGCAAAAGTGATCAAAACGTGGTAACAATCAGATAATAAACATTAAATTTTTGGGTGTTATTTAAATGAATACGTTATATATTGTAAGCTACCTACATGGGTTGGATTCTAGAATACCTACCACACTTGAAACAGCAATTTTCTTGTTGCAATATTTTCTTTTAGCTGAAATATTATAAAGAATAACAAAATTTGAACGCGGAAGCACATATTTATAAGATTTTTGACAAAAATAAAGTCAGATTTTACCTATTCTTGAAATGGATGTTTTTGTTAAAACATTCATATTCATGCTTTAGGATCTATACTATGGGTGGTTTTAAGCATTGGACATGCAAAAGTAACCAAAACGTAGTAGTAATCAGATAATAAACATTCATTTCATTTTAATGAATACGTGTACATTGTAAGTTACATGGGCTGGATTCTAGAATACCTACCACACTTGAAATAGCAATTTTCTAGTTGCAATGTTTTCTTTTAGCTAAAATATGATAAAGAATTATAAAATTCGGGCGCGGATGCAAATATTTATATGATTTTTTACAAAAATATAGTCAGATTTTGCTTATTCTTGAAATGGATATTTTTGTTAAAACATTCATATTCATGCTTTAGGATCTATACTTTGGATGGTGTTAGCATTGGACATGCAAAAGTGACCAAAACGTGGTAACAATCAGATAATAAACATTCAATTTTCGGGTGTCATTTAAATGAATACGTTGTATATTGTAAGCTACCTACATGGGCTGGATTCTGGAATACCTAGCACACTTGAAATAGCAATTTTCTTGTTGCAATGTTTGCTTTTAGCTAAAATATTATAAAGAATTACAAAATTTGAACGCGGAAGCACATATTTATATGATTTTTTTACAAAAATAAAGTCATATTTTACCTATTCTTGAAATGGATGTTTTTGTTAAAACATTCATATTCATGCCTTAGGATCTATACTATGGATGGTTTTAAGTATTGGACATGCAAAAGTGACCAAAACGTGGTACCAATCAGATAATAAACATTCACTTTTCGGGTGTCATTTTAATGAATACGTTGTATATTGTAAGCTACATGGACTGGGTTCTAAATTACCTACTACACTTGAAATAGCAATTTTCTTGTTGCAATGTTTTCTTTTAGCTAAAATTTGATGAAGATTTATAAGATTCGGGCGCGGAAGCAAATATTTATATGATTTTTTACAAAAATAAAGTCAGATTTTACCTATCCTTGAAATGGATATTTTTGTTAAAACATTCATATTCATGCTTTAGGATCTATACTATTGATGGTTTTAGCATTGGACATGCAAAAGTGACCAAACGTGGTACCGATCAGATAATAAACATTCAATTTTCGGGTGTCATTTTATTGAATACGTTGTATATTGTAAGCTACCTACATGGGCTGGATTCTAGAATACCTACCACACTTGAAATAGCAATTTTCTTGTTGCAATGTTTTCTTTTAGCTTAAATATGATGAAGAACTATTAAATTCTGGCGCGGAAGCAAATGTTTATATGATATTTACAAAAATAAAGTCAGATTTTACCTATTCTTGAAACGGATATTTTTGTTAAAACATTCATATTCATGCTTTAGTATCTATACTATGGATTGTTTTAAGCATTGGACATGCAAAAGTGACCAAAACGTGGTACCAATCAGATAATAAACATAAAATTTTCGGGTGTCATTTTAATAAATACGTTGTATATTGTAAGCTACATAGGCTAGACTCTAGAATACCTACCACACTTGAAATAGCAATTTTCTTGTTGCAATGTGTTCATTTAGCTAAAATATGATCAAGAATTATAATATTCGGGCGCAGAAGCAAATATTTATATGATTTTTTACAAAAATATAGTCAAATTTCCCCTATTCTTGAAATGGATATTTTTGTTAAAACATTCATATTCATGCTTTAGGATCTATACTATGGATGGTTTTAGCATAGGACATGCAAAGTGACCAAAACGTGGTACCAATCAGATAATAAACATTCAATTTTCGGGTGTCATTTTAATGCATACGTTGTATATTATAAGCTACATGGGCTGGATTCTAGAATACCTACCACACTTGAAATAGCAATTTTCTTGTTGCAATGTTTTCTTTTAGCTAAAATATGATGAATAATTATAAAATTCGGGCGCGGAAGCAAATGTTTATATGATTTTTTACAAAAATATATTCAAATTTTACCTATTCTTGAAATGGATATTTTTATAAAACATTCATATTTATGCTTTAGGATCTATACTATGGATGGTTTTAGCATAGGACATGCAAAATGACCAAAACGTGGTACCAATCAGATAATAAACATTCAATTTTCGGGTGTCATTTTAATGAATACGTTGTATATTATAAGCTCCCTACATGGGTTGGATTCTAGAATACCTACCACACTTGAAATAGCAATTTCCTTATTGCAATGTTTTTTTAGCTAAAATATGTTGAAGAATTATAAAAATCGGGCGCGGAAGCAAATATTTATATAATTTTTTACAAAAATAAAGTCTGATGTTACCTATTCTTCAAATGGATATTTTTGTTAAAACATTCATATTTATGCTTTAGGATCTATACTATGGATGGTTTTAAGCATTGGACATGCAAAAGTGTCCAAAACATGGTACCAATCAGATAATAAACATTCAAGTTTCGGGTGTCATTTTAATGAATACGTTGTATATTGTAAGCTACATGAGCTGGATTCTAGAATACCTACCACACTTGAAATAGCAATTTTCTTGTTGCGATGTTTTCTTTAACTAAAATATGATAAGAAATTATAAAATTCGGGCGCGAAAGCAAATATTTATATGATTTTTTACAAGAATAAAGTCAGATTTTACATGTTCTTGAATTGGATATTTGTGTTAAAACATTCACATTCATGCTTTAAGAACTACACTATGGGTGGTTTTAGCATTGTGTAACGGTTGGTATTTTTTACTAAACACTACAATAAAATAAAAATGTGAGTTCTTGCCAAACCGAGGTATTTTAAATAGGTCGACTTTCGGATCGTGGAAAGACGGGTTGTTAAAATAAATACGCAAACAATTTACTTATATTAAAATAAATATATATTAAAATTAAAATAAAAGTTTCAACAAAAATAATAATTATTTACCAAAATTGTTATTATAATTTAGATTTTTCTTTCTCGCACTCTGACTACTCACTGCTGTATTGTTTAATCAGAGTACTTAATTTGGATTTTTACATAATCATCAAATATCAGTGATTGCAATGAAAAAATTTATATTAATTACATATTTTGTAGGTTCATTACACTGCACTCATACGTCATAAATTGTCAACGCAACTGATAAAACATCAGACGCGAAATAATCAAATTAAAGTAATTTGATACCTACTTTCTAAAGTTGAAAGGGTATTGCCTTTTACATTCCTTCCACTTTTGAAAATTTACGTTCCTTTAGAACGTACAATTTAAAAAAACTAAATTTTAAAATTTATGAAATATTTATTTTGCGTGGACATCTTACGGTAATAAACTTTATATAAATATGATACACATAATTTACTATTTCTACCTTAAAATCTCTGTTTTCACTTGGTCACAATACACTTTTTACTTAGGGTTGGGGGTTTGTTGTAACAATATTGGGCCTGTGGTGTGGTCTGCTTTTGGTTGCGCTGCATGCTGTCTGTGTGTCGATCCTTGACCTTAGTGCGATAAGCGGTGGATTGTTCGGATTTCACTGACGCTGCATCTCGTACTCGGATGTGTATTGTGTATGGACCATGATCATTTATGTTGATAATTTATAAGCTAAATAACATACAATAAAAATTAACTATATTTTCTTAAACAAAACCCTTTTTTTAATTCCCAAAAATATTATTCTTATTATTTTAATTTATTTATCTTGTAATTTTAATCTAACCAATGGGGAATTAGAAATGGGTATTCGTTTTCTTGGATTATTTGCATTTTTTTTTCTACATAATCTTTGATTGGATCTGAACAGGCAGCTACATCCTTTATTGATATTGTTGTAATATTTGTTACTGGTCCACGGCAATCATAGGCGATGAGATTTAACGAGACTCTGTGAAAAACGAGAGCAAATATGTACTGCATCTTCTAAAACATAAAACAAAAAATGTGTTATCGTCTCCTCCACGGAGAACAATCTAGGACCCATGATAGATTTGGAACTGGTCCTCGACTTTGTGTTTGGTACCTAGGGGTCGGTGTGCTTGGTTGCTTTGGCACACGCATTGGTGTATTCGCTGCATTTAACAAGCTAGCATGAAAATAATTTTGAAGTGCGCTATTGCTATCAATTACTGCTAGCTGAGAATTTTGCTTTGTTTCATTTGCATTTTCAATAATTTCGTCATCTACTTTGTCTGGGTCTTCTATATATGCTTTGAATGGTTTGAGTCTATTCACGTAAACTTTAATAATTTTGTCATTTTCGGATAAACGAATATTATAATTTACTGTACTAGTTCTGTCTACAATAAAGTACGGTCCTGTCCAAGGTTTCATGAGCTTCCGCGAATGTCCGATAGTTTGAGTTGTGTTATGTAAATAAACCGCGTCACCTATTTTATATTCTGTTAATTTTGCATTTTTATTAAATTGTTTACTTCTTGCATCTGTCATTTGTTTCAATTTTCGAAAGCTATATTTAAACGTTCGCGCAATTCAGATGAATAATTTTCGTCATAGTCATATCGTAATGTTTGTGGTCTAGTTATGTCGTCATATGGTAGTTCCATGTCTCTATCGTGCATTAAGTAAAATGGAGTTTCATTTGTAGAGTTATGAACGCTACTTCTGTATGCCATAAGAACATAAGGTAACCATTCGTCCCAGTCAGTCTGGTCTCTGTCAATAAAATGAGATAGTATGTCTTTGAAAACCCGATGACTTCGTTCTAACATTCCATTTGTTTCGGGATGATATGCAGTAGTTTGTATCTTCTCAGTACCAAATATTTTCAAAACTTCTCTAAATAATTTTGACATGAAATTTGCACCACGGTCAGTTAACAATTGTCTTGGCGCACCGTGTCTGGTAACTATTTGTTGGGCAAAAATTTTAGCTATTGTTTCGACTTTATCGTTTGGAATGGCGAATGCTTCCGGATATTTTGTAAAATGATCTTGAAATGTCAGAATGTACTTGTTTCCATTCATCGTAGTAGTAAGAGATCCTACAATGTCCATAGATGTTCTTTCAAAATGTTTCGTTACTTCTAGGAATTTTTGTAGAGGAGCGGATTTTAAATGTGGAGATGTTTTCCGTTCGTTGCACGAATGACATTTATCGCAATAGTCTTTAATGTCTTTCGTCATAGATTTCCACCAAAATTTATCTTTGATTCTTTTGTATGTTTTTTCGAATCCTTGGTGTCCTGCGTAGGGAAGATTATGATATGCATGCATAACTTTAAAAACCATTGATTTGGGTATAACTAATTTATGATGTCTTTCATCATCAATTCTTTCCTTGAAGAGTAATTGTTCTTCATCTACAAAAAATCCGTCTTGAGTTTTAAGTTTCTTTAAGTCGTCATCCTCGTTTTGCTGAGTTAGTATTTTATATCTATCCCAGATAGGTACGAAAACTTCGTCGTTATTTTCTTCATTTTGTAAAGAATTTATAGGAATTCTAGAAAGTACGTCAGCGTTTATGTGCTTCTTTCCTGGTTTATGAATTACTTCGTATTCGTGTTCATTTAAAAGTATAGCCCAACTTCCTAATCTTGTATTTGGATCTTTCAGAGACATAAACCATTTTAAAGGTTTATGGTCTGTAACTACAAAAAATTTTCGTGCGTATATATAGCATCTATTTTGTTAAGACCCCATATTATTGCTAAACATTCTAGTTCAGTAGTTGTGTAGTTTTCTTCGTGAGTTTTTAGTTGACGACTAGCAATTGGCTTCTCGTATCCTCCCACTTTTTGACTGAGTATTGCGCTTATACCTTTGCCACTAGCGTCTGTTGACAAGATAAAATCTTTGGAAAAGTCTGGGTGTATTAGCACAGAGTCTGAACAAAGAGCTGTCTTTAGGTCATTAAATGATTTTTCACATACATCTGTCCAAATGAATTTTATATCCTTCTTAGTTAGATAATACAATGGCGCTGCGGAATTTGCAAAATCTTTAATGAATCGCCTGTAAAATCCAACTAATCCAAGAAATGAAGTAATTTCTTTTGCGTTTTTAGGTTTTAGGTAGTTTTCAATTACGGAAATTTTTGCTGGGTCTGGTTTTATTCCAATTTCGTTAATAACGTGTCCTAAATATTTTGTTTATTTTAACAGGAACTTACATTTTGAAGGCTGTAGTTTTAAATTTGCTTCCCTTAATCTGTCAAAAACTTGTCTTAACCGTTTGATATGATCGTCTATACCGTTTCCATTGAACACAATCACGTCGTCCAGATATACAAGACATCTTTCGACTGTTAAGCCTGCTAATATACTGTTCATCAGCCGTTGAAAAGTGCTGGGAGCATTTGCTAATCCAAATGGCATTTTCGTGAACTGGTAAAGTTGACCGTTGGTAGTGAAAGCTGTTTTTTCTTTGTCCCTCTCATCCAACTCCACTTGCCAGTAGCCCGAAGCTAAATCAAGTGTGGAGAAAAGGTTTGCATTTCCGAGTTGGTCAAGTGTTTCTTGCATATTGGCGACGGGATAATGATCTTTCTTTGTGACAGAATTCAATCCTCTCAGGTCAATACATACTCTAATTTTCTTCTCTCCATTTCCGGACTTCTTTGGAACTATTATAACTGGCGCGGACAATGGTGAGTCAGACGGTTCAATAATACCGGTGTCTAACATGGATTTTAACTCCTTGTTCAGCATTTCTTTCTGACTGAATGGTACTCTATACTGCGCTTTTGCTATGGGTTGTATATTTTCATCAGTTATAATCCTATGTTTTACTTTATGCGTACACCCCAATTTTGATCCTTTCCACAGGAATATATCTGAGTACTCTTCTAATAAAACCAGGACTTTCTCCTTAGTAGTCCCTGATAAGTGCTGCAAAACGAACTCTTTCTCAAAATTTTCTTTATTCGCAGTTAAATGTTTATCCCAATCTACACTATTTACGTATTCAGCTTTTCCTATCATCGTATTTTTCGGTACTCTAATACTTCTTCTACTTATATTAATTAATCGGACTACTATTTCTTTTTCAGCTTTTCCTAACGTTGTTGCTACCATAAGTCCATGTATTTTCACTTCTTCGGGTTCTATTAAAATGTTTTGCGCTGGATTGATCAGTTCCTGCCTTGCTAATCATCGAAATTCGCAATTCGGTGGAATTTTGATAGCTTTCTTCAAACGTACCCAGTTATATCCATTAAATGAAAAGTTTGAATTTTGCTGTTTCTTCTCCATTTCGAGTTTCCTCTGATTTGACATTTTAACTTCTTCGTTTACAATTGACGTAACTTGTTCGTGACCTTTCTTAACATTTTTGCGGATATCGTTGTTCGTGTTCTTATGTGGTGTCAATGCTCCGATTGTTTCTGCTGACTCTTTATTTGACTCTTCCGTTTCATAACTAGCAAGCAAGTTTATATGTGTGTCTGCGATAATAATTTCTTCGGACTTATAAATTATAATTGCCCCATAATATTATAAAAAATCACGACCTTATAATCCATTTGCTTGTAACTTCGAATCATTTGAGCAGATTATACATTTAAAAGGTAATTGTAAGTTGGATGAATTAAAAAATATTTCTAAAGTGCCAAAATAGTTTATTGTATCACCGGATATCGAAGATAAATCTCCAATATTTTCTTTCATTATTTCATGCCCTATAGCACATATCTCTTTGACATGTGATACTGCTGCTCCAGTATCAATTAAAAGATTTACAATTTTATTTTTAATTTGTAGAGTGATAGAATTTGGCACTGAATTTTCTTAATTTAATTGTGGAATAAGAATATTGGGCGAAGACGTTGACTTTACTGAGATGTCTTCCCGTGTTGAGGTTTGAAGGAGAGGGGTTGCTCGTTTAAATTACTCTTCTGAGTTGTGAAATTTCTATTCTTATTTTTAGGCTGAGTTCAATGTTGGTGATTAAAATTACTATCATTTCTTGGTTTACATGACGAATAAGCATTGTACATGTAATGGTTTGATGACCCGGGACCTCTGTAGCCTTGATTTTGATTGTAATTTGGTTTAAAATTTTGATTTGGATTTTGATATTGGAAGTTGTTTGATCTATCATTTCTGTTGAAACTATTTTGCCTTTCTCTGCACCCAATTGCTATATGACCGGGTTTCTTGCAAATATAACACGTTGCAACATTTTCTCGAACATTTTTATTTCTACAGTCATTAGCAAAATGATTACATTATGTATTACATATGTAGCATTTTCTAGTATTCGGCACTGAGTTTTTTACAAAACCAATTTCCATGTTTTTAAATTTTTGTTGGCATATTTCGATTTCTTTTCTTTCCGCTAAAGTCACCGCGTCTTCAAAGGTTAGGTCTTTGTTACTGTCCATGATTGTTCTAAAGTATCTTTTAATTTCTGGTCTTAATCCAAGTTTAAATTGATAAAGTATTATTTTTGAAGCAAAATTGTCTTGTACTTCTCTTTCTTCTTTTAATAATTTTTTCTTAAGTGTTCTAAGTCTAGATGCTAGATGCAAAATTTTGAACTGTTTCACCTAAATTTTGTCTACAATTTGAAATTTCATTATAAATTTGGCCTGGTAGTTTACGTTTTGTAAATCGTTCTGTCAGTATCTTTCTAAAGTCTTTGTATTTTATATGTTTGTTTTTTAATTCTGGTCTCTGAGTATAAAATTCAAATGCATCACCCGTTAGTCTACATTTAATAATATCTATCACTTTCTGTTCGTCCCATTGTTCAACATTTGCCCGTAATTCAATTTTTTCAAAATATTCGTTTACGTTACTTCCAGAGAATTGATCAACAGTATGCGCTATTAAACCAAAAGATAACATACCTTGTTCTTGCTGCGAGCTGCCTGTGCCAGAACTTCCAGAGTCACCATTTCATGCTGCACCATCGTTTCCACCAGCCATCGTTTTCACTTATTTTTATTTATTTTATTATATTCTCTTTCGCGGGTTTTCCGCGACAAATTTACACAATTCAAAATACTCACAATAGTGACCAAAACCTGGTAGCAATCAGATAATAAACATTCAATTTTTGGGTGTCATTTTAATGAATACGTTGTATACTGTAAGCTACATGGGCTGGATCCTAGAATATCTACCAAACTTGAAATAGCAAATTTCTTGTTGAAATGTTTTCTTTTAGCTAAAATATGATAAAGAATTATAAAATTCGGGCGCGGAAGCAAATATTTATATGATTTTTTACAAAAATAAAGTCAGATTTTACCTATTCCTGAAATGGATATTTTTGGTAAAATATTCATATTCATGCTTTAGGAACTACACTATGGATGGTTTTAGCATTGGACATGCAAATAAAACCAAAACGTGGTACCAATCAGATAATAAACATTCAATTTTCGGGTGTCATTTTAATGAATCCGTTGTATACTGTAAGCTACATGGGCTGGATTCTAGAATATCTACTACACTTGAAATAGCAATTTTCTTATTGCAATGTTTTCTTTTAGCTAAAATATGAAGAAAAATTATAAAATTCAGGCGCGGAAGCAAATATTTATGTAATCTTTTACAAAAATAAAGTCAGATTTTACCTATTCCTGAAATGGATATTTTTGTTAAATCATTCATATTCATGCTTTAGGATCTACACTATGGCTGGTTTTAGCATTGGACACGCAAAAGTGACAAAAACGTGGTACCAATCAGATAATAAACATTCCATTTTTGGGTGTCATTATAATGAATACGTTGTATATTGTAAGCTACATTGGCTGGATTCTAGAATATCTACCACACTTGAAATAGCAATTTTCTTGTTGCAATGTTTTCTTTTAGCTAAAATATGATGAAGAATTATAAAATTCGGGCGCGGAAGCAAATATTTATATGATTTTATACAAAATTAAAGTCTGATTTTACCTACTCTTAAAATTGATATTTCTGTTAAAACATTCATATTCATTCTTTAGAATCCATTCTATGAATGGTTTTAGCATTGGACATGCAAAAGTAACCAAAACGTGGTACCAATCAGATAATAAACATTCAATTTTCGGGTGTCATTTTAATGAATACGTTGTATATTGTAAGATACATGGGCTGGATTCTAGAATACCTACCACACTTGAAATAACAGTTTTTTTGTTGCAATGTTTTCTTTTAGCTAAATTATGATGAAGAAATATAAAAATTCGGGCGCGGAGGCAAATATTTATATGATTTTTTACAAAAATAAAGTCAGATTTTAACTATTCCTGAAATGGATATTTTTGTTAAAAGATTCATATTCATGCTTTAGGATCTACACTATGGCTGGTTTTAGCATTGGACACGCAAAAGTGACAAAAACGTGGTACCAATCAGATAATAAACATTCCATTTTTGGGTGTCATTATAATGAATACGTTGTATATTATAAGCTACATGGGCTGGATTCCAGAATATCTACCACACTTAAAATAGCAATTTTCTTGTTGCAATCTTTTCTTTTAACAAAAATATGATTAGGAATTATAAAATTCGGGCCGGAAGCAAATATTTATATGATTATTTACAAAAAATAAATTCAGATTTTACCTATTCCTGAAATGGATATATATGTTAAATAATTCATATTCATGCTTTAGGATCTACACTATGGATGGTTTTAGCATTGGACATGCAAAAGTGACCAAAAAGTGGTACTAATCAGATAATAAACATTTAATTTTCGGGTGTCATTTTAATGAATACGTTGTATACTGTAAGCTACATGGGCTGGATTCTAGAATATCTACCACACTTGAAATAGCAATTTTCTTGTTGCAATGTTTTCTTTTAACAAAAATATGATTAGGAATTATAAAATGCGGACGCGGAAGCAAATATTTATATGATTTTTTACAAAATTAAATTCAGATTTTACCTATTCCTGAAATGGATATTTTTGTTAAATCATTCATATTCATGCTTTAGGATCTACACTATGGATGGTTTTAGCATTGGACATGCAAAAGTGATCAAAACGTGGTACCAATCAGATAATAAACATTCAATTTTCGGGTGTCATTTTAATTAATACGTTGTATATTGTAAGCTACATGGGCTGGATTCTAGAATACCTACCACACTTGAAATAGCAATTTTCTTGTTGCAATGTTTTCTTTTAGCTAAAATATGAAGAAGATTAATAAAATTCGGGCGCGGAAGCAAATATTTATATGATTTTTTACAAAAATAAATTCAGATTTTACCTATTCTTGAAATGGATATTTTTGTTAAAACATTCATATTCATGCTTTAGGATCTATACTATGGATAGTATTAGCGTTATACCTGCAAAAGCGACCAGAACGGGGTACCAATCAGATAATAAACATTCAATTTTCGGGTGTCGTTTTAATGAATACGTTGTATATTGTAAGCTACATGGGCTGGATTCTAGAATACCTACCACACTTGAAATAGCAATTTTCTTGTTGCAATTTTTTCTTTTAGCTAAAATATAATGAAGAACTATAAAATCCTTGCGCGGAAGCAAATATTTATATAAATTTTTACAAAAATAAAATCAGATCTTTCTTATTCTTGAAATTGATATTTTTGTTAATACAATCATATTCATGCTTTAGAATCTATACTATGAATTGTTTTAAGCATTGGACATGCAAAAGTGACCAAAACGTGGTACCAATCAGATAATAAACATTCAATTTTCGGGTGTTATTTTAAAGAATACGTTGTATATTGTAAGCTACACGGGCTGGTTTCTAGAATACCTACCAGACTTGAAATAGCAATTTTTTTGTTGCAATGTTTTCTTTTAGCTAAAATATGCTAAAGAATTATAAAATTCGGGCGCCGAAGCAAATATTTATATGATTTTTTACAAATATAAAGTCAGATTTTACCTATTCTTAAAATGGATATTTTTGTTAAAACATTCATATTCATGCTTTAGGATCTACACTATGGATGGTTTTAGCATTGGACATGCAAAAGTGATCAAAACGTGGTACCAATCAGATAATAAACATTCAATTTTCGGGTGTCATTTTAATGAATACGTTGTATATTGTAAGCTACATGGGCTGGATTCTAGAATACCTACCACACTTGAAATAGCAATTTTCTTGTTGCAATGTTTTCTTTTAGCTAAAATATGAAGAAGATTAATAAAATTCGGGCGCGGAAGCAAATATTTATATGATTTTTTACAAAAATAAATTCAGATTTTACCTATTCTTGAAATGGATATTTTTGTTAAAACATTCATATTCATGCTTTAGGATCTATACTATGGATAGTATTAGCGTTATACCTGCAAAAGCGACCAGAACGGGGTACCAATCAGATAATAAACATTCAATTTTCGGGTGTCGTTTTAATGAATACGTTGTATATTGTAAGCTACATGGGCTGGATTCTAGAATACCTACCACACTTGAAATAGCAATTTTCTTGTTGCAATTTTTTCTTTTAGCTAAAATATAATGAAGATCTATAAAATCCTTGCGCGGAAGCAAATATTTATATAAATTTTTACAAAAATAAAATCAGATCTTTCTTATTCTTGAAATGGATATTTTTGTTAATACAATCATATTCATGCTTTAGAATCTATACTATGAATTGTTTTAAGCATTGGACATGCAAAAGTGACCAAAACGTGGTACCAATCAGATAATAAACATTCAATTTTCGGGTGTTATTTTAAAGAATACGTTGTATATTGTAAGCTACACGGGCTGGTTTCTAGAATACCTACCAGACTTGAAATAGCAATTTTTTTGTTGCAATGTTTTCTTTTAGCTAAAATATGCTAAAGAATTATAAAATTCGGGCGCCGAAGCAAATATTTATATGATTTTTTATAAATATAAAGTCAGATTTTACCTATTCTTAAAATGGATATTTTTGTTAAAACATTCATATTCATGCTTTAGGATCTACACTATGGATGGTTTTAGCATTGGACATGCAAAAGTGATCAAAACGTGGTACCAATCAGATAATAAACATTCAATTTTCGGGTGTCATTTTAATGAATACGTTGTATATTGTAAGCTACATGGGCTGGATTCTAGAATACCTACCACACTTGAAATAGCAATTTTCTTGTTGCAATGTTTTTTTTTAGCTAAAATATGAAGAAGATTAATAAAATTCGGGCGCGGAAGCAAATATTTATATGATTTTTTACAAAAATAAATTCAGATTTTACCTATTCTTGAAATGGATATTTTTGTTAAAACATTCATATTCATGCTTTAGGATCTATACTATGGATAGTATTAGCGTTATACCTGCAAAAGCGACCAGAACGGGGTACCAATCAGATAATAAACATTCAATTTTCGGGTGTCGTTTTAATGAATACGTTGTATATTGTAAGCTACATGGGCTGGATTCTAGAATACCTACCACACTTGAAATAGCAATTTTCTTGTTGCAATTTTTTCTTTTAGCTAAAATATAATGAAGAACTATAAAATCCTTGCGCGGAAGCAAATATTTATATAAATTTTTACAAAAATAAAATCAGATCTTTCTTATTCTTGAAATGGATATTTTTGTAAATACAATCATATTCATGCTTTAGAATCTATACTATGAATTGTTTTAAGCATTGGACATGCAAAAGTGACCAAAACGTGGTACCAATCAGATAATAAACATTCAATTTTCGGGTGTTATTTTAAAGAATACGTTGTATATTGTAAGCTACACGGGCTGGTTTCTAGAATACCTACCAGACTTGAAATAGCAATTTTTTTGTTGCAATGTTTTCTTTTAGCTAAAATATGCTAAAGAATTATAAAATTCGGGCGCCAAAGCAAATATTTATATGATTTTTTACAAATATAAAGTCAGATTTTACCTATTCTTAAAATGGATATTTTTGTTAAAACATTCATATTTATGCGTTAGGAACTACACTATGGATGGTTTTAAGCATTGGACATGGAAAAGTGACCAAAACGTGGTACCAGTCAGATAATAAACACTGAATTTTCGGATGTCATTTTAATGAATACGTGTATATTGTAAGCTACATGGGCTGGATTCCAGAATACCTACCACACTTGTAATAGCAATTTTCTTGTTGCAATGTTTTCTTTTAGCTAAATTATGCTAAAGAAATATAAAATTCGGGCGCGGAAGCAAATATTTACATTATTTTTTACATAAAATAAATTTAGATTTTACCTATTCTTGAAATGAATATTTTTGTTAAAACATTCATATTCATGCTTTAGGATCTATACTATGGATGGTTTTAGCATTGGACATGCAAAAGTGACCAAAACGTGGTACGAATCAGATAATAAACATTCAATTTTTGGGTGTCATTTTAATGAATACGTTGTATATTGTAAGCTACATGAGATGGATTTGTAACAATGATATACACGAGAAAATTTGAACTGTTGATTTTGGTGTTTTAATTTGATAAAACGTTATTTATTTACTTTGGAATAAAGATGTCAAAAATTGGTAGAATTTAAAATTGCTGCCACCAGAATATTTTTAATTAGAATAATTAAACTAATTTTAGGAAAAGAATTAATTAAAAGGGATAAACAAAGCAATACTAAGAAAACTTAACAATAAAATATATTAAAATGAAAGAGAATTTACAAAAATGTGATACAAATTAAAAGTTAAAAACTATTAATAAATAATTATAAGTTACATGTGAGAAAAACTTAAAGTTACTTACAAATAATATTTACACAACGAGTCATGCTTGACTCTACTTCTTTACTCGCTGACTCTCTGTCTGTGACGCTCTTAACTTGCTAATTTTCCAAAATCTATCTCAGACGGCCCACCCACTTCAAGCTGCAGAATTCATCCCCGTTTTCTGATTCTCGCAATTTCACTGGTCATCTTCTCCATGGGCGTGTAAATAAGTTACACTCCCAAGCCTCTAACATTCTGAACACTCTGAGATACACAAAAAATTGGAAAGCTGGCTTCTTCCGAGAATCAGAAAATGGTTCTGTCAGGGTTGATGGTTTATGGCCGTCCGAAAGAAAACTTTGAAAGCTATATAACAATAAACTTAAAAACCAAACGAAATTTCGGATTTCTTTACAAATCTTTGAACTATTTATTACCAGAACGAATTTTGAAACTAGTCAACAGCAAGATAAATAACAAAACGAGTATTTGTTTAACTGGATCAGACGTTTTGTTACAACTTCTTCCCCCTTAAATTAAGTTATATTTCTTCAAGAAATTAACTTCAACATTCCCCTCTGCTAGACTCCGATCTCCAGGTATTCCCCATACTCGATGGCTGCGGTGGCTGCGATCTTTTTGTAGCTTGACAAACGTTGGCTTCATCTCCGTTGTTTCCCCCAGTTCTCTGCTTTAACTGCAACTAGCAACTCTTGCGGCACCGCGACTTGACTTCAGCAACCATGAACACGCGGAGATGACAAACTCGATTAGGATCTCTGCAGGCCGATTCTGCTCGCCATCGATGTACGGAGGTTCCTAGATCATCAATATCTAGCAGTTTGACGGGATATATGGCTGCAACAAAAATGTCTGACCAGTATCTATGTTCTAATGTTAATATAATTATTTCTACAATCTACATAATTATTTGAATCTACTTTTCCAACTTATTTCTTCTAAATAACTAACCTCATTACTTAAAAATTCTTTATCTAAATTTATTTACTACTACGATTAATTTATCCTAATATATCTAATTTCAACATAATTTTGTTTTTAATTAACTATGAACAATTATTAAATCCAAAAAAAAACTTCTCCCTTTCTGAGTTTATTCTAATAAAACTTTACCGCGGATCTTAGCTTGGAAGGCATTTTTTTTTTATGGAAACTAATTATCATCATTCATCTCCCAGACTAAGATACACGTTGGCTATCACACGGGCAGGGATGCCAATATCCTGGATGCATACAACTTTTATGACCTGATTACCCGACACAATACAAATCAACCCAAAACTCTCTTTACCTGGGCCGTTTTCGGCTTTTATAAACATGATACCCAAATCCCCTTGCCTTTACTGCATAATTATTTCCTTTTCCAAATTTTAATGCCAAATAATTTCTAAATGTTTTTTCTTCTAATATAAATCTAATCTGAAATGGTTTTCTACTAAAATTGCTATTTGTAACTCTATATTTTCTTTTTAATAAATCTTTGAAATATTTGTTTTTACCAATATTTATACTTAATTTCGAAGCCTTAGTTTTAAATTTTTAAACTAAATTCGTTTTAACTTTTTTCTTTATTTTAATAAACAATCGCTTACATTTCTTTTGTATTCTTCTGTCTTTATTCTTGTGTTTTCCGTCCGCAACCGAAACCTGACCGCTACTCTTCCACCTGGGCCGATGGTATATACCGCCACGCGCCCGGGTTTTATGGCCTCGCCTTTGTCCGTCTTTTCGCTTCTCGCTGGGTCGGTTGCTCGAAATTTTCTTCTTCTGGAATTCCACATCGCCAACGTCTTCACCAGGACAACACACCGCTTACTTTACAACATTACTGGCTGATAAACATTTCTTCTCAACTTCTGTGTAAACGATCTCTACGATTGTGTCCATCACGGGAGATATGGCAGTATACTCTTCTTTATCCGTTTCCCTGAATTCTGCGAGTCTCGCGCCAGAATCATCTCTTACAGGTGCCTTTTCTGAGCCATACTCCAACGTGCTCTCCTCCACTAAACTTGCACAATTCGTAGAGTCGTTTACCAATTCGACTTCTGTTGTCCTAGTTGCCTCTACCTCGACGTCGTTCTCTGGCTTCTCTTCGATGCTATGGACTGAACTTCTTGTTGGATCGAAATTGTCGTCTCTCTCCTCCGCGTAGTTCAGCTCATCATCGGTGCATATCACAGTCTCTTCTTCTTCACACTCACTTTCTTTAAATTTATTGTCCCCGTCCGAGTTAACACTTTTATCACTTTTACTATTATAATTAACACTCTTTTCATCACTCATACACTCATACTTATCACTGAAATTATCTAACTTTTGTTTTTCCTCACATGTAACCTTATTGTCTACTATTTGTTCTAATACTCGGGGCGATTCCTTCACCGGACAATCTTTCTGTATGTGCCCCATGTTTTCACACTTGAAGCACATACGATCTGCAAATTTTGCAGGACAGTTCCACTGCATATGTCCCATTTTCTCGCATCGAAAACACATCAGTTCTTTTGAAGGAATCATACCCCGATAATTTAGAAAATTTCCTGCGCTAATTCCTGAATTTAGATTTTGATGTCTAAAATTTTCTACCGGAACTTTTTGAGATTGGGAATAATTTTGAATTTGCGTACTTGACTCTAAAACATTCACAGATCTAATATTTTTCACTTCATCAAAATTAATTTTCTTAAATCTCTTTCTCATAATTTTTTTAATAAGTTCCCAATCTCCCTGCAATTTCTCAGCATGTAAAAGTGTATATCGCTTTGCTTTCCCCGTACAATGCAAATAACCAAGAGCTTCTAATCTTTTAAACAAAATATTAGTCTTTTTCTGAAAATTTTCTAAATTTGCAATGAATTTTTCAACACATTCCTGGTCTTCACCGCTAAAAGTTGGTACACAATTAAACATACCAACACTAATGGTTGATTCATTGTAACTAAATTTTGATTTAACTTTAAATTAAAATGAGCTTGGCTACTAGAATTTCTAACTCAAATTCAAACGAGCTTGGCTTCCGGAATATTCTTATCTCACCGCTTGCCACCAGTTGTAACAATGAAAGACACGAGAAAATTTGAACTGTTGATTTTGGAGTTTTAATTTGATAAAACGTTATTTATTTACTTTGGAATAAAGATGTCAAAAATTGGTAGAATTTAAAATTGCTGCCACCAGATTATTTTTAATTAGAATAATCAAACTAATTTTAGGAAAAGAATTAATTAAAAGGGATAAACAAAGCAATAATAAGAAAACTTAACAATAAAATATATTAAAATGAAAGAGAATTTACAAAAATGTGATACAAATTAAAAGTTAAAAACTAATAATAAATAATTATAAGTTACATGTGAGAAAAACTTAAAGTTACTTACAAATAATATTTACACAACGAGTCATGCTTGACTCTACTTCTTTACTCGCTGACTATCTGTCTGTGACCCTCTTAACTTGCTAATTTTCCAAAATCTATCTCAGACGGCCCACCCACTTCAAGCTGCAGAATTCATACCCGTTTTCCGATTCTCGCAATTTCACTGGTTATCTTCTCCATGGGCGTGTAAATAAGTTACACTCCCAAGCCTCTAATATTCTGAACATTCTGAGATACAAAAAAAATTGGAAAGCTGGCGTCTTCCGAGAATCAGAAAATGGTTCTGTCAGGGATGATGGTTTATGGCCGTCCGAAAGAAAACTTTAAAAGCTATATAACAATAAACTTAAAAGCCAAACGAAATTTCGGATTTCTTTACAAATCTTTGAACTATTTATTACCAGAACGAATTTTGAAAATAGTCAGCAGCAAGATAAATAACAAAACGAGTATTTGTTTAACTGGATCAGACGTTTTGTTACAGATTCTAGAATACCTACCACACTTGAAATAGCAATTTTCTTGTTGCAATGTTTTCTTTTAGCTAATATATGATAAAAAATTATAAAATTCGGGAGCGGAAGCAAATATTTATATGATTTTTTATAAAAATTAAGTCAGATTTTACCTATTTCTGCAATAAATATTTTTGTTAAAACATTCATATTCATGCTTTAAGAGCTACACTATGGATGGTTTTAGCATTGAACATGCAAATGTGACCAAAACGTGGTACCAATCGGATAATAAACATTCAATTTTCGGGTGTCATTTTAATGAATATGTTGTATACTGTAATCTACATGGGCTGGATTCTAGAATATCTACCACACTTGAAATAGCAATATTCTTGTTGCAATGTTTTCTTTTAGCTAAAATATGATGAAGAATTATAAAATTCGGGTGCGGAAGCAAATATTTATATGATTATTTACAAAAATAAATTCAGATTTTAATTATTCCTGAAATGGATATTTTTGTTAAATCATTCATATTCATGCTTTAGGATCTATACTATGGATGGTTTTGAGCATTGGACATGCAAAAAAGACCAAAACGTGGTACCAATCAGATAATAAACATTCAATTTTCGGGTGTCATTTTAAAGAATACGTGTATATTGTAAGAAACATGGTCTGGATTCTAGAATACCTACCACACTTGAATAACAGTTTTTTTGTTGCAATGTTTTCGTTTAGGTAAATTATGATGAAGATTTATAATATTCGGGCGCGGAAGCAAATATTTATATGATTTTTTACAAAAATAAAGTCAGATTTTACCTATTCTAGAAACGGATATTTTTGTTAAATCATTCATATTCATGGTTTAGAATCTATACTATGGATGGTGTTAAGCATTGGACATGCAAAAGTGACCAAAACGTGGTACCAATCAGATAATAAACTTTCAATTTTCGGGTGTCGTTTTAATGAATACGTTGTATATTGTAAACTACATGGGCTGGATTCTAGAATACCTACCACACTTAAAATAGCAATTTTCTTGTTGCAATGTTTTCTTTTAGCTAAAATATGATGAAGAATTATAAAATTCGGGCGCGGAAGCAAATATTTATAAGTTTTTTACAAAAATAAGGTCAGATTTTAGCTATCCTAGAAACGGATATTTTTGTTAAATCATTCATATTCATGCTGTAGAATCTATACTATGGATGGTTTTAAGCATTAGACATGCAAAAGTGACCAAAACGTGGTACCAATCATATATTAAACTTTCAATTTTCGGGTGTCATTTCAATGATTACGTTGTATATTGTAAGCTACATGGGCTGGATTCTAGAATCCCTACCACACTTGAAATAGCAATTTTTTTGTTGCAATGTTTTATTTTAGGTAAAATATAATAAAGAGTTATAAAATTCGGGCGCGGAAGCAGATATTTATATGATTATTTACAAAAACTATGTCAGGTTTTACCTATTCTTGAAATGGATATTTTTGTTAAAACATTCATTTTCATGCTTTAGAACCTATACTATGGATGGTTTTAAGCATTGGACATGCAAAAGTAATCAAAACGTGGTTCCAATTAGATAATAAAATTTCGATTTTCGGGTGTCATTTTAATGAATACGATGTATATTGTAAGCTACATGGGCTGGTTTCTAGAATACCTACCAGACTTGAAATAGCAATTTTTTTGTTGCAATGTTTTCTTTTAGCTAAATTATGATAAAGAATTATAAAATTCGAGCGCGGAAGCAAATATTTATATCTACCTATTCTTAAAATAGATATTTTTGTTAAAACATTCATATTTATGCTTTACTAACTACACTATGGATGGTTTTAAGCATTGGACATGCAAAAGTGACCAAAACGTTGTACCAATCAGATAATAAACATTCAATTTTCGTGTGTCATTTTAAAGAATATTTTGTATATTGTAAGCTACAAGGGCTGGATTCTAGAATACCTACCAGACTTGAAATAGCAATTTTCTTGTTGCAATGTTTTCTTTTAGCTAAAATATGATAAAAATTATAAAATTCGGGCGCGGAAGCAAAAATTTATATGATTTTTTACAAAAATAAAGTCAGATTTTACCTACTCTTAAAATTGATATTTTTGTTAATACATTCATATTCATGTTATAGGATCTATACTATGGATGTTTTCGGCATTGGATACGCAAAAGTGAACAAGTGAACTATGGATTGTTGTTGCATTAGACATGCAAAAGTAAACAAAACGTGGTACCAATCAGATAATAACCATTCAATTTTCGGGTGTCATTTTAATGAATACGTTGTATATTGTAAGCTACATGGGCTAGATTCTAGAATACCTACCACACTTGAAATAGCAATTTTCTTGTATCAATATTTACTTTTAGCTAAAATATGATGAAGAATTATAAATTTCAGGCGCGGAAGCAAATATTTATATGATTTTTGAGAAAAATAAAGTCAGATTTTACCTATTCTTGAATTGGATATTTTTGTTAAAACATTCATATTCATGCTTCAGGATCTATACTATGGATGTTTTTAGGATTGGACATACAAAAGTGACCAATACGTGGTACCAATCAGATAATAAACATTTAATTTTTGGGTGTCATTTTAATGAATACGTTGTATATTGTAAGCTACATGGGCTGGATGCTAGAATAACTACCACACTTGAAATAGTAATTTTCTTGTTGCAATGTTTTTTTTAGCTAATATATGATGAAGAATTATAAAATTCAGGCGCGGAAGCAAATATTTATATGATCTTTTACAAAAATAAAGTCAGATTTTACCTATTCTTGAAATGGATTTTTTTGTTAAAACATTCCTATTCATGCTATAGGATCTAAACTATGGATGGTTTTAGCATAAGACATGCAATAGTGACCAAAACGTGGAACCAACCAGATAATAAACATTCAATTTTCCGGTGTCATTTTAATGAATACGTTGTATATTGTAAGCTACATGGGCGGATTCTAGAATACCTACCACATTTGAAATAGCAATTTTTTTGTTCCAGTGTTTTCTTTAGCTAAAATATAATAAAAAACTATAAAATTCGGGCGCGGAAGCAAATATTTATATGATTTTTTAAAAAAACATTGTCTTAATTTACCTATTCTTTAAATGGATATTTTTCTTAAATCATTCATATTCATGCTTTAGGTTCTATACTATGAATGGTTTTAGCTTTGGACATGCAAAAGTGACCAAAACGTGGTATTAATCAGATAATAAACATACAATTTTCGGGTGTCATTTTAAAGAATACGTTGTATATTGTAAGTTACATAGGCTAGCTTCTAGAATACCTACCACACTTGAAATAGCAATTTTCTTGTTGCAATGATTTCTTTTAGCTAAAATATGATGAAGAATTATAAAATTCGGGCGCGGAAGCAAATATTTATATGATTTCTTACAAATATAATGTCTGATTTTACCTATTCTTCAAGTGGATAGTTTTGTTAAAACATTCATATTCATGCTTTAGTATCTATAATATGGATGCTTTTATCATTGGACATGCAAAAGTGACCAAAACGTGGTACCAATCAGATAATAAACATTCAATTTTCGGGTGTCATTTTAATGATTACGTTGCATATTGTAAGCTACCTACATGGGCTGGATTCTAGAATACCTATCACACTTGAAATAGCAATTTTTTGTTGCAATGTTTTTTTTAGCTAAAATATGATATAGAATAATAAAATTCGAACGCGGAACAAATATTTACATAATTTTTTACAAAAATTAAGTCATATTGTACCTATTCTTGAAATGGATATTTTTTTTAAAACAATCATATTCATGCTTTACGACCTATACTATGGATGGTTTTCGCATTGGTCATGCAAAAGTGACCAAAACGTGGTACCAATCAGATAATAAACATTCAATTTACGGGTGTCATTTTAAAGAATACGTTGTATATTGTAAGCTACATGGTCTGGATTCTAGAATATCTACCACACTTGAAATAGCAATTTTCTTATTGCAATGTTTTCTTTTAGCTAAAATATGATAAAGAATTATAAAATTCGGGCGCAAAACCAAATATTTATATGATGTTTTTACATAATAAAGTTAGATTTTACTTATATTTGAAATGGATATTTTTGTTAAAACATTCATATTCATGCTTTAGGTTCTATACTATGGATTGTTTTAAGCATTGGACATGCAAAAGTGACCAAAACATGGTTCTAACAAGATAATAAACATTCTATTTTCGGGTGTCATTTTAATGAATACGTGTATATTGTAGTCTACATGGTCTGTATTCTGGAATACCTACCACACTTGAAATAGCAATTTTCTTGTTGCAATGTTTTCTTTATAGCTAAAATATGATAAAGAATTATAAAATTCGGGCGCGGAAGCAAATATTTATATGATTTCTTACAAAAATAATGTCTGATTTTACCTATTCTTCAAATGGATATTTTTGTTAAAACATTCATATTCATGCTTTAGTATCTATAATATGAATGCTTTTATCATTGGAAATGCAAAAGTGACTAAAACGTGGTACCAATCAGATAATAAACATTCAATTTTCGGGTGTCATTTTAATGATTACGTTGCATATTGTAAGCTACCTACATTGGCTGGATTCTAGAATACCTACCACACTTGAAATAGCTATTTTCTTGTTGAAATGTTTTTTTTTTTAGCTAATATATGATAAAGAATTATAAAATTCAAACGCGGAACAAATATTTACATAATTTTTTACAAAAATAAAGTCAGATTGTACCTATTCTTGAAATGGAAATTTTTTTAAAACAATCATATTCATGCTTTACGATCTATACTATGGATAGTTTTAGCATTGGTCATGCAAAAGTGACCAAATCGTGGTACCAATCAGATAATAAACATTCAATTTACGGGTGTCATTTTAATGAATACGTTGTATATTGTAAGCTACATGGGCTGGATTCTAGAATATCTACCACACTTGAAATAGCAATTTCCTTGTTGCAATCTTTTCTTTTAGCTAAAATATGATGAAGAATTATAAAATTAGGGTGCGGAAGCAAATATTTATATTATTTTTTACAAAAAAAGTCAGATTTTACCTATTTTTGAAATGGATATTTTTGTTAAAACATTCATATTCATGCTTTAGGATCTATACTATGGTTGGTTTTAAGCATTGGACATGCAAAAGTGACCAAAACGTGGTACCAATCAGATAATAAACATTCAATTTTCGGGTGTCATTTTAATGATTACGTTGTATATTTTAAGCTACATGGTCTGGATTCTAAAATACCTACCACACTTAAAATAGCAATTGTCTTGTTGCAATGTTTTCTTTTAGCTAAAATATGATAAAGAATTATAAAATTTTGGCGCGGAAGCAAATATTTATATGATTTTTTACAAAAATAAAGTCAGATTTTATCTATTCTTGAAATGGATATTTTTGTTAAAACATTCATATTTATGCTTTAGAATCTATACTATGGATGGTTTTAAGTATTGGACATGCAAAAGTGACCAAGACGTGGTACCAATCAGATAATAAACATTTAATTTTCGGGTGTTATTTTAATGAATAAGTTGTATATTGTAAGCTACATGGGCTGGATTCTAGAATACCGACAACACTTGAAATAGCAATTTTCTTGTTGCAATGTTTTCTTTTAGCTAAAATATGATGAAGAATTATAAAATTCGGGCGCGGAAGCAAATATTTATATGATCTTTTACAAAAATTAAGTCAGATTTGACCTATTTTTGAAATGGATATTTTTGTTAAAACATTCATATTCATGCTTTAGGATCTATACTATGTATGGTTTTAGCATAAGACATGCAAAAAAGACCAAAACGTGGTACCAATCAGATAATAAACATTCAATATTCGGGTGTCATTTAATTGAATACGTTGTATATTGTAAGCTACATGAGCTGGATTCTCGAATATCTACCTCACTTGAAGTAGCAATTTTCTTGTTACATTTTAGCTAAAATATGATGAATAATTATGAAATTCGGGCGCGGAAGCAATTATTTATATGATTTTTTACAATTATAAAGTCAGATTTGACCTATTCTTGTAATGGATATTTTTGTTATAACATTCATATTTACTATTATATACATTGCATTAAGAAAATTGCTATATAAAGCGTGGTAGGTATTCTAGAATCCAGCCCATGTACCTTACAATATACACGTATTCATTAAAATGACACCCGAAATTTGAAAGTTTATTATCTGATTGGTACCACGTATTGGTCACTTTTGCATGTCCAATGCTTAAAACCATCCATAGTATAGATCCTAAAGCATGAATTTGAATGTTTTAACAAAAATATCCATTTCAAGAATAGGTAAAATCTGATTTTATTTTTGTAAAAAATCATATAAATATTTGCTTCCGCGCCCGAATTTATAATTCTTCAACATATTTTAGCTAAAAGAAAACATTGCAACAAGAAAATTGCAATTTCAAGTGTGGTAGGTATTCAAGAATCCAGCCCATGTAGCTTACAATATACAACGTATTCAGTAAAATGACACCCGAAAATTTAATGTTTATTATCTGATTGGTACCACGTTTTAGATACTTTTGCATGTCCAATGCTAAAACCATCCAAAGTATAGATCCTAAAGCATGAATATGAATGTTATAACAAAAATATCCATTTTAAGAATAGGTAAATTCTGACTTTATTTTTATATAAAATCATATAAATTTTTGCTTCCGCGCCCGAATTTTATAATTCTTCATCATATTTTAGCTAAACGAAAACATTGCAACAAAAAAATTGCTATTTCAAGTGTGGTAGGTATTCTAGAATCCAGTCCATGTAGCTTACAATATACACCGTATTCATTAAAATGACACCCGAAAATTGAATATTTATTATCTGATTAGTACCACGTTTTGTTCACTTTTGCATGTCCAATGCTTAAAACCATCCATAGTATAGATCCTAAAGCATAAATATGTATGTTTTAACAAAAATATCTATTTCCAGAATAGGTAAAATCTGACTTTTTTTTGTAAAAAATCATATAAATATTTGCTTCTGCGCCCGAATTTATAATTCATCATCATATTTTAGCTAAAAGATAACATTGCAACAAGAAAATTGCTATTTTAAGTGTGGTTGGTATTCTAGAATCAAGCAATGTAGCTCATAATATACAACGTATTCATTAAAATGACATCCGAAAATTAAATGTTTATTATCTAATTAGAATTACGTTTTGTTCACTTTTGCATGTCCAATGCTTAAAACCATCCATAGGATAGAGCCTAAAGCATGAATATGAATGTTTCAACAAAAATAACCACTTCAAGAATAGGTAAAATCTGACTTTATTTTTGTAAAAAATCTTATAAATATTTGCTTCCGCGCCCGAATTTTATAAATTTTTATCATATTTTAGCTATAAGAAAACATTGCTACAAAAAAATTGCTATTTCAAGTGTGGTAAGTTTTCTAGAATCCAGCCCATGTAGCTTACAATATACACGTATTCATTAAAATGACACCCGAAAATTTAATGTTTATTATCTGATTGGTTCCACTTTTTGGTCACTTTTGCATGTACAATGCTAAAACCATCCATAGTTTAGATCCTAAAACATGAATATGAATGTTTTAACAAATATATGCATTTCAAGAATAGGTAAAACCTGACATTGTTTTTGTAAAAATCATTTAAATATTTGCTTCCGCGCCCGAATTTTATAATTCTTCATCATATTTTGGCTAAAAGAAAACATTGCAACAAGAAAATTGCTATTTCAAGTGGTAGCTACTCTAGAATCCAGCCCATTTAGCTAGCTTACAATATACAACGTATTCATTAAAATGACACCCGAAAATTGAATGATTATTATCTAAATGGTAATTCATTTCGGTCACGTTTGCATGTCCAATGCTAAAACGATCCATAGTATAGATACTAAAGCATGAATATGAATGTTTTAACAAAAATATCAATTTCAAAATTAGGTCAAATCTGACTTAATTTTTGTAAAAGCTCATATAAATGTTTGCTTCCGCACCCGAATTTTATAATTCTTCATCATATTTAAGCTAAAAGAAAACATTGCAACAAGAAAATTGCTATTTCAAGTGTGGTAGGTATTCTAGAATCCAGCCCATGTAGCTTACGATATACACGTATTCATTAAAATGACACCTGAAAATTGAATGTTTATTATGTGATTGGTACCACGTTTTGGTTACTTTTGTTTGTCTAATGCTAAAACTATCTATAGTATAGATCCTAAAGCATGAATATGAATGTTTCAACAAAAATAACCATTTCAAGAATAGGTAAAATCTGACTTTATTTTTGTAAAAAAATCATATAAATATTTGCTTCCGCGCCCGAATTTTATAAATGTTCATCATATTGTAGCTAAAAGAAAACATTGCAACAAGAAAATTGCTATTTCAAGTGTGGTAGGTATTCTAGAATCCAGTCTATGTAGCTTACAATATACAACGTATTCATTAAAATGACACCCGAAAATTGAATGTTTATTATCTGATGAGTACCACGTTTTGGTCACTTTTGCATGTCCAATGCTAAAACCATCTATAGTATAGATCCTAAAGAATGAATATGAATGTTATAAGAAAAATATCCAATTCAAGAATATGTAAAATCTGACTTTATTTTTGTAAAAAATCATATAATTATTTGCTTCCGCGGCCGAATTTTATAATTCTTCATTATATTTTAGCTAAAAGAAAACATTGCAACAAGAAAATTGCTATTTCAAGTGTGGTAGCTACTCTAGAATCCAGCCCATGGAGCTAGCTTACAATATACAACGTATTCATTAAAATGTCACCCGAAAATTGAATGATTATTATCTAAATGGTAATACGTTTTGGTCACTTTTGCATGTCCAATGCTAAAACGATCCATAGTATAGATCCTAAAGCATGAATATGAATGTTTTAACAAAAATATCCATTTCAAGATTAGGTCAAATCTGACTTTATTTTTGTAAAAGATCATATAAATGTTTGCTTCCGCACCCGAATTTTATAATTCTTCATCATGTTTAAGCTAAAAGAAAACATTGCAACAAGAAAATTGCTATTTCAAGTGTGGTAGGTATTCTAGAATCCAGCCCATGTAGCTTATAATATACAACGTATTCATTAAAATGACACCCGAAAATTGAATGTTTATTATCTGATTAGTACCACGTTTTGGTTGCTTTAGCATGTCCAATGCTTAAAACCATCCATAGTATAGATAATAAAGCATGAATATGAAATTTTTAACAAAAATATCCATTTCAAGAATAGGAAAAATCTGACTTTATTTTTGTAAAAAAATTATATAAATATTTGCTTCCGCGCCCGGATTTTATAAATGTTCATCATATTTTACCTAAAAGAAAACATTGCAACAAGAAAATTGCTATTTCAAGTGTGGTAGGTATTCTAGAATCCAGTCCATATAGCTTACAATATACAACGTATTCATTAAAATGACACCCGAAAATTGAATGTTTATTATCTGATTAGTACCACGTTTTGGTCACTTTTGCATGTCCAATGCTAAAACCATCCATAGTATAGATCCTAAAGAATGAATATGAATGTTATAAGAAAAATATCCAATTCAAGAATATGTAAAATCTGACTTTATTTTTGTAAGAAATCATATAATTATTTGCTTCCGCGCCCGAATTTTATAATTATTCATCATATTTTAGCTAAAAGAAAACATTGCAACAAGAAAATTGCTATTTCAAGTGTGGTAGGTATTCTAGAATCCAGCCCATGAAGCTTACAATATACAACGTATTCATTAAAATGACATTCGAAAATTGAATATTTATTACCTGATTGGTACCACGTTTTTGTCACTTTTGCATGTCCAATGCTCAAAACCATCCATAGTATAGATCCTAAAGCATGAATATGAATGTTTTAACAATAATGATGTGAACGGTTGTACGTTGTACAAGTGAGTGTACAGTGCATCCGTCCGATTTCTTTGAACTTTTTTTGTGGTTTGTTTTGATCTTTAATTGTTTTGCCGCGTAAAACTCAGTGATTAATATTCGAGTGGTTGCTTTTGCAAAATTATTTGTGCGTTAAGTTCTACATATGGGTGCATATTTGATTTTTTCTACATTGCTGTCTATGATTTGTGACAAAATTTCTGCAAATTTAATTAAACAAAACATAAACAAGTTATTTCGTCATTAGTTATTGCAATTTGCTGCAAGTTTAAAAAAAAAGTTTTCATCCAAGCAACCCGTTTTACATACTTGCTCCACTCATCATCTACATATATCTATTAAAATGGCGACAAATAATAAAATTTTGGCATATCTACAAACTGAATTTCAAAAGATAAATGATAAGTTCAGTAATCTCGACACTACATTACATAATTATATAGAAAAAATATCATTACAATTAAAAAACTTGAAAGATGAAAATTTAAAATTACAAGAGCAGGAAAATACATTAGAAAAAGAAATAAAAGCTAACAACATCATACTAACAAATCTGGTAGAAAGTGGAAACGAAGACCTATCGTCTCTAATTCATAACTTATTTAAAACTGAACTGTCACTATCCGTAACTGTCGATGACATATGTCTAATTAAGAGACTTGGTCGAAAACTACCTGGTAAAACAAGGCCAGTTCTTGTTAAATTTCTAAAATATGACAGCAAAATCAAAGTCATGCAAAACGCTTACAAATTAAAAGGTACTAATATATTTATTAAGGACGATCTTACTTCTAAAGAACAGCAAATTAATAAACACTTGCTCGAATATAAAAAACAAGCAAAATCATTAGGGTATAACGTCCAACAAAAGAAATTAAACCTTGTAATTAATGGTAAATTTTACACCCACAATAATTTGCCCACACTAGAATACTCCGGAGCCTTAAGTGAAGACGCCTACATCGGTACTCCTGATTCTCCTTTCTCCATGCCGCAGGATATTGCTTCAGCCAAATCATTACTGGTCTCCATGTGCGAAGAAGTCAACGCATTGACTACAAACCGTGCCCCAAATTCATCTTCCTCAGTACAACCGGTAACAGATATCGCTAAAAAACAACCAGTTCAACAAAACCAGAGCAATAAAAGCAATAGTTCAAATAAACGTACTAAAAACAATTATAATTTTCGTCCCTTATCAAAACCACAGATTTAATATATTTTATTTAAATATTCAAGGCCTACAAAAAAAAACCACTAGAACTCGAAGCATTCCTCAATACTTATAATATTAATCCAGAAGTCATTTTACTCAACGAACACTGGCTCAAAAAAGAAGAATTCAATGCATTACGACTCCCCAACTATACTACAGCTTCTTTCTTCTGCAGAAAAACATACATACGTGGTGGCACTTGTATCTTTATTAAGGAAAACTTAAAGTTCGTAGAAATTTCTTCTTTAACGCACCTGATCCAAGAAAAAGATTTTACATTTTCTTTAATAAAGCTGAAATGCCTTAGTATACCTTTATTTATCCTAGTATTCTACAGATCACCCAATGGTAATGTCACCACCTTCATAAAACTATTTGAACATGTTTTACATGAAATATATCATCCTGATATTTACCTGTTTATCTGTGGTGACTTCAATATTGATTTATAGTTTCTTCACCTGAAAAACAAAAAGTTTTATCAATTCTATCTTCATTTAATCAAAAAATAAATATTGTCGTACCAACACGCATTACTGCAACATCGTCTACATGCATCGACAACATCGTAACTTCCTCATGTATCCATGGTACATATCAGGTGATAAATAATCCACTCTCAGATCATGAGGCTATAATTTGCAATATCCAAATAGAAAAACCGGTTAAATATACTAAAACTGTAGTTCGGAGACGTAACTACTCACAAAGAAATATTGCAAATTTCCAGAGTAAACTTCAAGTTACACAGTGGAGCGATGTAAAGCACGCATCAGATGTTAACCGTAGTACAGAAATATTTCTTAACAAATTCATCTCCATTTTTGAAGAATCTTTTCCTCTGAAAATGATTAAATCTACTCCAGATTCAATACAGTGGATTACTAAAGTATACGTCTCTTGCCGTAAAAAAAATAAATTAAGGCATAAACTAAGGACAAACAATTCTCCACTACTTAAATTATACTATAAAAAATACTGTGCAATTCTTAACAACACGATTAAACTGGCCAAACAAAAAAGTGTATCAAACTATATACTGAATTCAAACAATAAATCAAAAGCAACATGGAAAGTTATTGATAATATTAGAGGGAAGTCCACAACTCTTAACCTGCCATCTGGTGATCCTGCAACACTAGCAAACGACTTTAATAATCACTTCCTTAAAACTAATCATTTATCCGCAACAAACTATGTTTTCAAGGAGCCCTCGCCTCTAAACTCTTTCTTCTTGAGCCCAGTTACTGAAGAAGAAACTCTCACCGTAATTAAACATATTGAAAATTCTTATTCATCTGGAAGTGATGGGATACCGAGTTTTATCATTAAACGATGTGCACCACTAATAATTGAGCCATTAATATTTATTTTCAACCTCTCCATGGAACACGGTGTTTTTCCAGAAGCCTTCAAACACTCCATCATTGTGCCACTTCATAAAAAAGGAGATCTACAAAATATCGAAAACTACAGTCCCATTTCTTTACTTACAGTGTTCTCAAAAATCCTTGAAAGACTTATGTATAATAGACTTACTGTGTTCCTAAATAATAACAAAGTTTTAACTCGACATCAGCATGGGTTCACCGAACATAAATCTACAGTGAGTGCGGTTTCGTCTATATATAATGAAATAATTAGTGATCTGGATAAAAATATGTGTGCATCATGTGTCTCTAGTGACTTTTTTAAAGCTTTTGACTGCGTGTGTCACAACATTCTGCTGCAAAAACTAGAACATTATGGTATTCGTGACATAGCTGCATCTTGGTTCAAATCCTACCTTTCCGAGCGGTATCAATCCGTCAAAATTAGCGACACGTCCAAATCATCGGCCACCTTCTCCGACAAGGGTATTATTCAACGTGGTGTTCCTCAATGATCAGTCTTAGGACCATTGTTATTCCTTATCTACATAAACGACCTTCCCATACATGTCGAAAATAGTATTACAAACTGGTGTAATGCCAATAATTTGAAGCTCAACTTAGACAAGTCAAAATTTATACAATTTTACCTTAATGCTTGCAAGATCGTTGATACTGCAACATGGAATGTTAGCATCACCCTCACTGATACTCTACCTTGGTATCTTGTTAGATTCGAACACCAAATGGTCCTCCCATTCGACAGCAACTATCAACAAACTAAGTAAATGCTGTTATATTCTACGCATGTTATCAACTTATGTAGACGCAAATATTTTACGTACACTATACTTTGCACTATTTAACTCAGTTGCTACATATGGGATTATAATCTCGGACTCCTCATCCATGTTATATGATGTATTCGGCATGCAAAAACGAGCCATTCGCATTTTACTTAATTTGTCTCCACGTCAATCTTGTAGACGCAACATTAAGCAGCTAAATATTCTAACTATACCATCCATCTATATATTAGAGACTCTGAAACATACATTTAACAACCTTAACGACTTCAATATGTGCAATTCGGTACACAACACTAGACAAAAACAAATAAACATAACCTTAACTGCCCATAAAACAACTGCTTTTGAAAGAACTTGTAATTATGCTGGAGCCAAGTTCTACAATTTATTGCCATCTGAGTTAAGGAAATACTCGAAAACAAAGGCAATAAATACAATAAAAAAGACACTTATTTTTAAAGAATATTACTAGTAGAGGATTTTATTCAAGACTGTAAAAACAAAAACTTCAAAATATCTCATTCCTTTCCATGTCAAGGTTAATTTATCTTATTTTAAATCAAAATACATGTACATGTTATATATTATTTTTAATATTTAAGTATGAACTTTTAATTCATTTATTTATTTGCCTGTATTTGTGTATTTTTAATATTATTGCTTATTAATGAAATAACAAAATTTCATATAAACATTTCTGTCAAGGCTAATCATAGCAACGTTGCAAAGTTTAAATTTATTGTAAATAAAAATGTATATGTTATTCTATTGTGTTTAATATTTAAGTATAAAATTTTGTTTACATTTTTAGTAATTTATTTATTTATCTGATTATATGTGTGATTTTTTTAATATTGTTACATTTGTCCATCTCTATAATTCGCATACACTCACTTATACATACTGTAATTTAATATATTGTTATCTAATATATATACCATGTTGTCAGAGTGATTGTAAATCGGCCTTTAAGCCGAATCTCTCTTTAATAAATTATTATTATTATTATTTGTAGAATAGGTACAATCTGACTTTATTTTTGTAAAAAATTATATAAATATTTGCTTCCACGCCCGAATTTTATAATCCTTCATCATAATTTAGCTAAAAGAAAACATTGGAACAAGAAAATTGCTATTTCAAGTGTGGTAGGTTTACTAGAATCCAGCCCATGTAGCTTACAATATACACGTATTCAATAAAATGACACCCGAAATTTGAATGTTTATTATCTGATTGGTACCACGTTTTGGTCACTTTTGCATGTCCAATGCTTAAAATAATCAATAGTATAGATCATAAAGCATGAATAAGAATGTTTTAACAAAGATATCCATTTCAAGAATAGGTAAAATCTGACTTTATTTTTGTAAAAAATCATATAAATATTTGCTTCCGCGCCCAAATTTTATAAATTATCATCATATTTTAGCTAAAAGAAAACATTACAACAAGAAAATTGCTATTTTAAGTACAGTAGGTATTCTAGAATCCAGCCCATTTCGCTTACAAAATACAACGTATTCATTAAAATGACACCCGATAATTGAATGTTTATTATCTGATTGGTACCACGTTTTAGTCACTTTTAAATATCCAATGCTTAAAACCATCCATAGTATAGATTCTAAAGCATGAATATGAATGTTTTAAAAAAAAATATCCATTTCAATAATAGGTCAAATCTGACTTTATTTTTGTAAAAGATCATATAAATATTTGCTTAAGCGCCCGAATTTTATAATTCTTCATCATATTTAAGCTAAAAGAAAACATTGCAACAAGAAAATTGCTATTTCAAGTGTGGTAGGTATTCTAGAATCTAGCCCATGTAGCTTACAATATTAAATACACAAATTAAATTAACGAACCGTAGATTTAAGTTTTTAAAAAAGATTTATTAAATTTATAAAAGGTAAAGTACAGGCTAAGATATACAGATCTTTATTCTACTGTGTCTCTACACAATCTGATTTGTTTTGCAAGTCTACAGCATGGGGTTGACACCCGATTCCATATGCTTGGTCAGCAATGGAAAGTTACTTAGAGTATGGTGCAATAAGGGATGGGATCTAACATAATTCCTCCCCTGTTAAGACGAAAGAATACCTGTTGGTTCTTCAATAGGTATTGTTTCGTTAATTTGGTTTTTGTTAAAATTTTGTTTTACTAGTAATTTTCTAGTTGCAATTGCCGAATAAATCTTGATGATGACCATTATTGCACCAATTATAAATAGTGAATACAATAATACATCGTAGAATACGAATATAAAAACAGATATCTGTTTTTCGGCTTGCCCAAGTAACATGTGCGAATTTTTTGCCGTGTTTCAAAATTTTAACAAAATTTTTGACGACTTTTCTGTAATAACAGAATTTATTTTACATTCATATACATTTTATATTAACACTAACAATTAAAACAACATCTATTAGCCCTGAAGAAGACAAAAGTGGTGTCGAAACGTTGGCTTTGTAGAAAGTAAAGATTTTTTTGACTGAATACCCGAAAATTACAATCCTCATCATTCTCTACAGTCGAATATTCCTTCCATTATTGATCTTAATGTTTCAGGTACTACACAGTGATATTTTATACCGGGAGCGAAATATTCTTTAATAAATTTTAGTAATGTGTCCCGAGAATTTATTTTGTTAATATACATGTACATTCTTTGTTTATCATGTCCAAATAATTTTTTTATCTCTAATGTGCTTTTTGAATTTGTTTCTTTAAATACGATTTGGTTTTTGCCGAAATTTATAGGGTCGTCTATATAAGATAGTCCGTTAATCGGTGATTCGTCATCTGAGTGTTGAGTGTGTGTGTAACTGTCAGTGTCTTTTTCCTCGATAACTGAAATAGTATAGTGTTCATCATTTTTCAAAATGAATACGTTTATTTGAATGTTTGTATTTTTAAATATTTCTTTTAGTAGTTTTTCTATATTACTCCAATTTTGGTTATCTAATCCTGATGCGATTTTTGACATATTAATAGAATTAATTTTGTTATGTTCAAGTAATCTCTTAATTGTTTTAAACAGTTTTGTATATTCTCAAGTGTTGGTTTATCGTAATATTTCTTTTTAGTGATTAAATGAATTATCAATCTAGGAGACATTTGAATAGCTATATCCCTTTTTATACTAACTTTCTCTAAATTATTAGTTGTTTGAAACCTTTCGTTAATTTGTTTGGCGAAACCTTGGCTCATTTTAAAGTCTTGAGATATACAGTGTACTATGGGTTCAGTGTGATTAAAGATGTCAGAATTTTTATAATTTATTTCGAATGATTTTGGGATTCTAGATAAATAGTCCGCGACATAATTTTCCTTGCCTTGTTTATATTCTACTTCGTAATTATATTCCGATAATTTTAATTTCCATCTTATAATTTTTTGATTAGGTTCTTTCAGACTATTGAGCCAGGTCAATCGTTTGTGGTCTGTTATTATATAAAATTTCTATCCATATAAATATGGATGAAAATGTTTAACTGCCCAGATGATAGCCAGCATTTCTTTTTCAATAGTAGCGTAATTGATTTCGTGTTCGTTGAGCGTCCTACTAGCATATGCTATAGGTAGGTCTTCTCCCTCGATTTTTTGAGACAGTACCGCTCCTATTGCATAGTCTGAAGCGTCCGTAGTTAATCAAAATGGTTCGGAAAAATCGGGATATTGAAGTATAGGGGAATTTGAAAGTAATAATTTGCATTTTTCGAAGCACTGAATATATTCTTTATCGTCTAAATTTATTTTCGCGTTTTTCTTGAGACATTTAGTAAAAGGTTTAGTTAATTTAGCAAAGTCGTGAATAAAACGACGGTAATATCCGAGTAGGCCTAAAAATTGTTTTATTTCTTTTTGTGTTTTTGGGATGGTAAAATTTTTAATAATTTCTATTTTGTCGGGATTTGGTCGAATACCTTCAGTTGTAATTAGGTGGCCTAGATAAGTGACTTCTTTTCGAAGGAATTCGCTTTTATCAAGTTGTAACTTGAGAGTTGCTTCGCATAATCTCTGGAAAACAAGTTCAATGTTGTTCACATGCTCTTGTAACGATGTTCCTAAGATTATGATATTCGAAGCAGATTTTATTCACAAGATCTTTAAGTACAAAGTGCATAAGCCTTTGGATGGTACTCGGGGCATTTTTCAAGCCGAAGGGTATTCTGAGAAATTCAAAATGACCCTGGTCTGTAGAAAAAGCAGTTTTTTCAATTGTATTTGAATCCATCTCAATTTGATGGAACCCGCTTTTCAGGTCGATTGTCGTAAAATAAGTGGATTTACCCAATTTGTCCAATATTTCGGTAATATCCGGAATTGGAAACTTGTCATCGACTGTTTTGGCGTTAAGTTTTCGATAGTAGATCACTACGCGAAATTTTTGCTTACCAGAAGCATCCTGTTTTTTGGGTACAACCCATATTGGACTACTCCATGGCGAATATGAATGTCTTATAATATTTTGGTCTAATAATTGGTTAATTTGGGAATTTACTTCCTCTTTGTAAATGAACGGGTATTTATAAGATCTTTGATGTACGGGAGTGTCATCAGTTGTGTTAATTTTGTGTTTTATTTTGTTTGTAAATGTCAAATTTTGATTGTCGGGTATGGTTAGGTCTTCGAATTCTTTTATTAGTTTGTTTATTTCATTTTTTTTAATATCGTTAAGGTGATCGGTTCTCAGATTTAGTTTATCGGATATTTCGTGAATGTTTAATTCTAATTTATTCTTTTGAAAATAGTTAAAATTAAATTTATGTTTATTTTGCAGTCTTATTGATTCGTTAGAGTACTCTATTTTTGCATTTAATAATTTTAGACCGGAATTGCCTGTAACGATGTTAAAGTCTTTATGGAAATCATAGATAAAGCATTTTAATTTTTTATTAAATAATTCGACAAAAGTGTAACAATTACCGTGAGAAATAGCATTTGCCCTTTGAATTTCGTTATGTTCCTGGAATATTTTAAATTTGTTTTTATTTTCCATGACAAATTTTTCACTAATAAAATTTGCGGATGATCCGGTATCAATTAATACTCTACAATTTTTTAATTAAATGAAAGGCAGATTAGAAGTATAATTTGCTAGGGATTCAAATTTTCTACAGGCTCTATGAGAAAATTTTCGTTACCTTGATCTAATTCATCAAAGTTTTCGAGGATTACAATGCCGTCTGAATTTTCTTGAAATTTGGTTTCTATTTCGTCGTTTGATCTGGAGGGTTTATCTAATAAGTTCATGTCTTCGCGTTGTCTTTTTAATTGAGGTCAGAATGAATTTGTACTTATAAACATGGGTTGAGGGTAGTTTTGTTTAGGTCTGACTTGAATGGGTTGGCTAGGAAAGTTGTTTGAATACGGATGTTTGTGCATTGGAGATCGATGTTGATTAGGATAGTGGGTATAAGTTTTATATTGAGGAGTTGGAACATTTACTTTTGGTTTGGGTGGTGTTTGCTTGTTCATGTTTGTATGTAAATATTGTTCTTTTGACAACTGTCGATAAAGTTTGGTTTTCGATAATATCTAGGATTTTATCGCAGATAGTGATGAAATGTGGTAATGTTCCGGTACTCCCATCGTATTCTGGGATGATATCTATCAGATCTTTGATATCGGTAGTGTTAATGTGGCTGGAAGGATTGGATTTAGGTTCGACATGGTTTACAAATATTATATTATTCTTAAAAAATTTATATATCTAGATTAGTAGGTAATTAGAATTACGTGATTTGTTTGGATACAAAATTTAATATTTGAGCTTGCAAGGTTATGTGGTGAGTAATAAAATTCTAACTTACAAGATTATAGCAAGAGTTATAATGGCCAACTTCATGGTCCTCTGGACGTAGATTGGATGGGTCCTAATGTCCGCTCAGGTGGGTGTTGAGACGTGGTCTGTGGTCGTTCTGCTCCTGGAGACGGTCTCGGGATTGACGACGATATGAATAATATTTGAGCTTGCAAGGTTATGTGGTAAGTAATAAAATTCTAACTTACAAGATTATAGCAAGAGTTATAATGGCCAACTTCATGGTCCTCTGGACGTAGATTGGATGGGTCCTAATGTCCGCTCAGGTGGGTGTTGAGACGTGGTCTGTGGTCGTTCTGCTCCTGGAGACGGTCTCGGGATTGACGACGATATGATTTGCCTGTCTTCGCCGGAGGTTGGGTAGAGGATCTGATAGCCTGATGTACTTTGAATTCTGGTTCCACTTTTCGAGGTGTGAAATCGTAAGCGAATTGATCTCACCAAATTGATGTCGTGCGATTTCGGACTTCTTGAACACTCTGGGAACGTGTAGATTCTTTGATGCACGTTAAACACTTGACAGGGACGACTATAACTCTTTAACGAATTGGGATCTCAAATTTGAGAAACATCGGAGTTAAAGCCTTTTGAGCATCCTACAGCGACTGCGCCAATTAAATCAACGAACCGTAGATTTAAGTTTTTAAAAAAGATTTATTAAATTTATAAAAGGTAAAGTACAGGCTAAGATATACAGATCTTTATTCTACTGTGTCTCTACACAATCTGATTTGTTTTACAAGTCTACAGCATGGGAATGACACCCGATTCCATATGCTTGGTCAGCAATGGAAAGTAACTTAGAGTATGATGTAATAAGGGATGGGATCTAACATAATTTACACGTTTTCATTAAAATGACACCCAAAAAATAAATGTTTATTATCTGATTTGTACCACGTTTTGGTCACTTTTGCATGTCCAATGCTTAAAACCATCCATAGTATAGATCCTAAAGCATGAATATGAATGATTTAAGAAAAATATCCATTTAAAGAATCGGTAAAATCTAACTTTATTTTTGTAAATAATCATATAAATATTTGCTTCCGCGCACGAATTTTATAATTCTTTATCATATTTTAGCTAAAAGAAAACATTGCAACAAGAAAATTGTTATTTCAAATGTAGTAGGTATTCTAGAATCCAGCCCATGTAGCCTACAATATACAACGTATTCATTAAAATGACCCCCGAAAATTGAATGTTTATTACCTGATTGGTACCACGTTTTGGTCACTTTAGCATGTCCAATGCTAAAATCATCCATAGCATAGATCCTTAAGCATGAATATGAATGTTTTAACAAAAATATTTATTTCAAGAATAGGTAAAATCTGACTTTATTTTTGTAAAAAATCATATAAAAATTTGCTTCCGCGCTCGAATTTTATGATTCTTTATCATATTTTAGCTAAAAGAAAACATTGCAACAAGAAAATTGCTATTTCAAGTGTGGTAGGTATTCTAGAATCCAGCCCATGTAGCTTCCAATATACACGTATTCATGAAAATGACACTCGAAAATTGAATGTTTATTATCTGATAGGTACCACGTTTTGATCACTTTTGTATGTCCAATGCTTAAAACCATCCAGAGTATAGATTCTAAAGCATGAATATGAATATTTTAGCTAAAATATTAATTTCAAGAATAGGTAAAATCTGACTTTATCTTTGTAAAAAATCATATAAATATTTGTTTCCGAGCCCGAATTTTAAAATTCTTTATCATATTTTAGCTAAAAGAATACATTGCAACAAGAAAATTGCTATTTCAAGTGTTGTAGGTATTCTAGAATCCAGCTCATGTAGCTTACAATATACACGTATTCATTAAAATGACACCCGAAAATTGAATTTTTATTATTTGATAGGTACCACGTTTTGGTCACTTTTGTATGTCCAATGCTAAAAACCATCCAGAGTATAGATCCTAAAGCATAAATATGAATGTTTTAACAAAAATATCCATTTCAAGAATAGGTAAAATCAGACTTTAATTTGTTCAAAATAATATAATATATTTGCTTCCGCGCCCGAATTTTATAATTCTTTATCATATTTTAGCTAAAGAAAACGTTACAACAAGAAAATTGCTATTTCAAATGTGGTAGGTATTCTAGAATCCAGCCCATGTAGCTTACAATATACAAAGTATTCATTTGAATGACACCCGAAAATTGAATGTTTATTATCTGATTGGTTAAACGTTTTGGTCACTTTTGCAAGTCCATTGATTAAAACCATCTATAGTATAGATCCTAGAGCATGAATATGAATGTTTTAACAAAAATATCTATTTCAAGAATAGGTAAAATCTGACTTTATTTTTGTAAAAAATCATATAAATATTTGCTTCCGCGCACGAATTTTATAATTCTTTATCATATTTTAGCTAAAAGAAAACATTGCAACAAGAATATTGCTATTTCACGTGTAGTAGGTCTTCTAGAATCCAGCCCATGTAGCTTACAATATACAACGAATTTATTAAAATGACCCCCAAAAATTTAATGTTTATTACCTGATTAGTACCACGTTTCTGTCACTTTTGCATGTCCAATGCTTGAAACAATTTATAGTATACATCCTAAAGCATGAATATGAATGTTTGAACAAAGATATCCATTTCAAGAATAGGTAACATCTGACATTAATCTTGTAAGAAATCATATAAATATTTGCTTCCGCGCCCGAATTTTATTATTCTTTATCATATTTTAGCTGAAAGAAAACATTGCAACAAGAAAGTTGCTATTTCAAGTGTGGTAGGTATTCTAGAATCCAGCCCATGTAGCTTACAATATACAACGTATTCAATAAAATGAATGTTTATTATCTGATTAGTACCACGTTTTGGTCACTTTTGCAAGTCCAATGCTAAAACCATCCATAGTGTAGATCCTAAAGCATGAATATGTATGTTTTAACAAAAATATCCATTTCAAGAATAGGTAAAATCTGACTTTATTTTTCTAAAAAATCATATAAATATTTGCTTTCCCGTCCGAATTATATAATTTTTTGTTATATTTTAGCTAAAAGAAAACATTGCAACAAGAAAATTGCTATTACAAGTGTGGTAGGTCTTCTAGTATCCAGCCCATGTAGCTTAAAATATACAACGAATTTATTAAAATGACACCCGAAAATTGAATGTTTATTACCTGATTGGTAATAGGTTTTGGTCACTTTTGCATGTCCAATGCTAAAACCATCCATAGTTTAGATCCTAAAGCATGAATATGAATGTTTTAACAAAAATATCCATTTCAAGAATAGGTAAAATCTGACTTAATTTTTGTAAAAAATCATATAAATATTTGCTTCTGCGTCCGAATTATATAATTCTTTGTTATATTTTAGCTAATAGAAAACATTGCAACAAGGCAATTGCTATTACAAGTGTGGTAGGTATTCTAGAATCCAGCTCATGTAGCTTATAATATACAACGTATTCATTAAAATGACACTCGAAAATTGAATGTTTATTATCTGATTGGTACCACGTTTTGGTCACTTTTGCATGTCCAATGCTTAAAACCATTCATAGTATAGATCCTAAAGCATGAACATGAATTTCAAGAATAGGTAAATTCTGACTTTATTTTTGTAAAAAATCATGGAAATATTTGTTTCGCGTTCTAATTTTATAATTCTTCATCATATTTTATCTAAAAAAAACATTGCAACAAGAAAATTGCTATTTCAAGTGTGGTAGGTATTCTAGAATCTAGCCCATGTTGCTTACAATGTACGACGTATTCATTAAAATGACACCCGAAATTTAAATATTTATTATCTGATTCGTACTACGGTTTGGTCACTTTTGCATATCGATTGCTAAAACCATCCATAGTATAGATCCTAAAGCATGAATATGAATGTGTTACCAAAAATATCCATTTCAAGAATAGGTAAATTCTGACTTTATTTTGGTAAAAAATCGTATAAATATATGCTTCCGAGTTCGATTTTTTATTATATTTTAGCTAAAAGAAATCATTATAATAATAATAATAGTTTAGCATTGCAGGCCGTGCAGGCCCATGGCTTGATTTAAAATGGTCTTCCATTGTCCTCTGTCTTTCGCTAAGTTCGCCCAATTTGTTAGTCCTAGTTTGTTTATATCTTCTGTTGCTGCATCTTTTCATCTTCCTCTGGGGCGTCCTCTTCTTTTTTTAGCTTCGACTCCTCCTTGAAAAACTTTCTTCGACATGCGCGTTTCTGGTAATCGCATAATGTGTCCCAACCATTTTAGTCTTTGAATTCTCACACACTTCACAATACTCGCGTCACCGTACAAGTTCACAATTTTCTCATTTGTTCTTTGTACAATTATATCCCCAAACTTTTTAGCCCAAAAAGTTTTTCGCAGTACTTTTCGCTCCCATACTTCCAGCATTGACTGAAGTTTTTTATTTAAAGTCCATACTTCACACTTGTAGAGCACCGATGGTTTGATTACCGATTTGTACACTTTTAGTTTTGCTGCACGCGACACCTGTTTTGATTTTAGAAAAATTTTTAACGTTCCTACACTTTTAGTACCCTTTAAAATTCTATTTTTTATTTCAGAGTCCTCTGTATTATTGTTTGTGATTTGTACCCCCAAATAATTAAAAATGTCTACTTCCTCAAAGTCATAAATTTCACCATCACTTCCCCGTACAAAGAGACCCGCACTAGATTCACTTTGTCCCCCTTTTACAAACATATATTTTGTCTTTTCTTTATTTATTTTGAGACCGGTAAATCTTGCCACTTCTTCTAGACTTAAGAATATATTTCGTAACTCTTGTTTAGTTCTCGTGATTAAAGCTATGTCATCTGCGTAAGCTAAACACTGGTGTTTTTGTCTACATATATTGCCGCTCGTCTTGATCCCTGCTTTCCGCATTACCCATTCTAACGTTAGGTTGAATAAAATGGTGGATAGCGGATCGCCTTGCCTTAAACCTCTTTTAACATCAAAAGATTCCGAAATGTTACCATCCACTTTCACTTTACATCTTGTATCGTCGAGCGTCATTTTTATTAAGTTGCATAGTTTCTTGTCAATTTTGAACTCTTTCAGAATTTTAATTAGGAATTCTTTATTCAGAGAGTCGTATGCTTGTTTGAAATCAATAAACAGAATATGTAGCGCTAGTTTGTGTTCATAGCTATTAGCAATGTTCTGTTTTAGAGTGAAAATCTGATCTGTTGTCGATCGATTTGTTCTGAAACCTGCCTGATATTAACCCAACAGTTTCTCTGAAACCTCCTTCAGACTGTTACGTAAACAGCTTGCAAAAATTTTATATACTTTGTCCAGTAATGCAATCCCTCTATAGTTTTCGCAAACCTCTTTGTTTCCTTTTTTATGTATTGGTGAAATTACAGCTTCTTTCCATCTTATCGGCATTAATTCTTCTAACCACACTTGCTGAATGATTTCATAGACTTGCTGTTGTAACTTTCTCCCTCCATATTTATATATTTCTGCTGGTATGTTGTTCTCTCCAGGGCTTTTATTGTTTTTTAATTCATTTATATTACAATGGGTGAATTCGAGAATTTAGGATTTCATCTATCTGCTCAAGGAATGAGCGGTAGATTACCGTACTTCCATGGTGAACCGGGAGAATCAATTTTCGATTTCATATAAGATTTTAGTACAATTAGCTCTTGTGGTGAATGGCCAGACGAAAAAACTATCTTACTGGCTAAAGCTAGCATAAAGGGTAAAGCCCGACTATTTATAGAAACCAATTCAGCGATGAAGTCGGTAACAGAGTGGAAAATTTTTAAAGAAAAATTATTAGATGATAATGAAAATGTGTATCGGCAAGCTAGTTTAGATAGAAGGTTAGTACGACAATCCACAGTTGGATGTTTGCCATACTTGCAAAGGGATTTATTAGCAAATAACCCATCCTCGATGGAAGCTGCACTGGAAATCGCCTGAAGGTATGAACTTATTGAATCCCAGTTGCGAGGCGAACGTTCATCTGTTAATCACATTACCACAGAAAATCTGGTTGATACTATTAATACATGCCTTACAGAAAAAATTACTTTGTTATTAAATAATAAATCAAGTAATAATATGGATCATGTGCCCCTAAATAACTATCCAAACACTTCGCGGAACCCCAATTACAGGCAACGAAATAATAGCTGGGTAACAAACAATAACAAAAGTCAAAATAGAAATAGAACGAGGGATTTGTCCAATATTATGTGTTTTAAATGTGAAAAATTAGGCCATATAGCTAGAGATTGTACAAATCAGAATCCTCCCATGATATGTGAACGATGTAAAAAACTGGGACACGTAAGATTTTATTGTCGAGAGAAACATGTAACTAATCCAGTAAATTCTCCATCTACCGATGATTTAAACGAACATCAGTCCTAGATACCCCCGAATCTAACGACTCTCATCGCAAAATGTTTACTAATAATATCGTAACTGTTATTCTATCTCAAAATACCAAGTGCAGCAAGATAAAATTAAGTGTAAACGGAAAACAATATTCATTTTTGATAGACACGGGTGCAAGTGTTAGTTTACTTAAACATTTTGTGATCGCGGGGACAAATACGGTAGTGCACCAACTGAGAAATAGACTTATAACGGGAATTTCAGGGCAACAGTTACCAGTGTTAGGTGCAGCAAATATAAATGTAGACATTGGGAAAAATCGACATCAGCATGAATTTGTGATATGTGATGATAACATATCAATTTCGACAGACGGACTAATCGGAGTAGATTTTCTCAGTAAATTTAAAGCAATAATTAATTATGCTGATGACGAAATAAAAATCGAGAACGAGCGATTTCAAATATTAGTAGTACGGGATAACTTGACTCAAACAGATTCTGATTGGGATTTTCGGAATGACCCCAGGGGAAAATGTAGAAATTGTGTTTCGCCAAATTTACGTAAACCTACGGCCAACCTAAAAGTCTTGCGAACAAAAGAAATTCAAATCCAAACAAATGTAAGTAAAAAGGGAGAGTCGGTTGCTAATAAGCAAAACGAAGACGTCAATTTTCGGAACGACTCCAAGGGCAAACGTAGGAATTGTGTGTCGCCAAATTCACGTAAATCTACGGGCGACCTAAAAGTCTCGCTAACCAAAGAAGTTCAGACCCAAATTAATTTAAGTAAGTGAGAAGTTTCGGTTGTTAATAAGTTAAATGAAGACGTTGCGCCAAACTCGTCGGAAAATGCATGTGTTCCTTCATTATTTGATGGTGGCCTAGGAGAAAAAGTAACATTGAAAGGAAAATTAACAATCGATCCACGAACTGAAGTAATTTGTTTAGGCTTCTTAGATAAGAATCGAAGTCAGAAATTATGTAATGAGCAAATTTTAATCGAACCGGTCGACATTAGCATAAATGGTATAATGGTAGCTATAATATTAGCAAAATGCTCGGAAGATGAAGTAGTTATCAAAATAATAAACGTTAATAATTCGGCAATAGAAATTCCAAAAAACACCGTGGTCGGTTACGCATATCCTATTCATGAATACCAGTGCGAAAAAAATGAATCTCGAAGAAATATGTGCAATAAATGAATTAGATGTGATGGAAACAATTCAGTTGGACCATCTGAATGACACAGAACAGCAACAGACAAAAAACTTGTTAGAAGAATATAGGGACATTTTTATGGTAGAGGGAAGTCAATTGGGATGCACCTCTAGAATAAAACATAGAATAATTACGGAGAACGTACATCCTATAGCTAAGACACCATATCGTGTCCCTTACGCTCAGAAAGAAGAATTAGATAGGCAAATTAACGAATTATTCCAAGTAGGGATTATTGAAGAGTCAGATTCCCCTTGGTCAGCGCCAGTTGTTTTGGTGAACAGATCCAAGCCAGATGGGAGTACAAAAGTTCGTTTATGTATCGATTTCCGAGCACTAAATAAGGTCACAAAAAAAGATTTCCTACCATTACCAAATTTGCAGGACAGCGTTCAGCAGCTACATGGCGCTGCTTTGTTTACGACATTAGACTTAGCCAGTGGTTACCATCAAGTAGCTGTTGCAGAAGAAGATCGAGAGAAGACGGCTTTCAGCACACCATGGGGACACTACTAGTGGAATAGGATGCCGTTCGGACTTTGTAATGCACCAAGCACCTTCCAGCGACTGATGTATTGTATTTTAAGCGGACTTACGGGTGAAAAATGTTGGAACGAAGAATGTGAAAGTGCTTTCGATCAATTACAACAAGCCCTGATCCAGAGCCTAATTTTACAATACCCGGATTTTCAAAGAACTTTCATTTTAGCCACGGATGCCTCTAAATTCGCGCTGGGTGCAGTGCTTAGCCAAAAAATAAACGGATATAAACATCCAATATGTTACGCCACTAGAACTTTGAATTCCGCAGAAGAAAAGTATTCAGCTATTGAAAGGGAATGTTTTGCGATAGTATGGGCTACTAAAATATTCAGATGCTATTTGTATGGACGGCCATACATTATAATTACAGATCATAACCCTTTAAAATGGCTCTTGGAAATAAAGGATTCAAGTAGTAGACTATCACGATGGGCACTAACTTTAGCAGAATACGATTTCAAAATTCTCCACCGATCTGGTCGTAAACATGGCAATGCCGATGCGCTGTCCCGAATAGCGATTAACACAATAAATGTTTTGGAGCTCGAACCTATTTGGGACAGAGACAAAATAAGGACAGAACAAGAGCGAGATATTGAAGTCCAACAACTAGTACAAAATACACAAAATAAAGAGAGTGAATTTTACCTAGACAACGACGGCATTATGTATAAACAACGGACCAAGGATGAGGGAGAGGAGCGCATTGTAGTCCCAGCGAGCATGAAAAATAAACTATTCTATACATATCATGATCTACCCCAATCTGGACATTTAGGCTACGATCAAACTTTAGATAAAATAAAAAGGAAATTCTACTGGAAAGGGATGGCTCGTGACATAAAAGAGTACTGTCTGCAGTGTTTATCTTGTAGTCAGAGAAAGACTTCACCACACGCCCGCCCAGCGCCACTTCAGCAACTTACAGATAATTTAATCCCGTTTGATCGTGTGTCTATGGATATTGTTGGACCTTTGTGCACTACGAATCGAGGAAATAAATACATTCTGACATTCCAAGATGCATTCACCCGCTACCCAGAGGCTATCGCACTTCCGGATCAGAGAGCTGAAACGATTGCGCAAAAATACATCTACCGGTGAAACACCATTTTTTCTGCTTTACGGTCGCGACTTTGAAGTTCCATTCGATGATGTACTTTTGCCAAATCAAGGGACTTGTAAAAAACAAGAATTTGATCCCAGGAAACGACTCCAAGAAGCTTATGAAGTAGTTAATGTACGATTAAAACAAGCCCAAGACAGGAAAGAAAAATATTATAATAAGAAAACAGCCCCCGTCACGCTACAAGTTGGAGATCGAGTATTTTTACATGATACAACTGTCCCATTAGGATTATCAAAGAAACTATTAAAACCGTGAACAGGACCGTTTTTAATTACGAAACAGACTAGCCCCGTAAATTTTGTAACGGACCCTAAAACCAAAAAAGAACAAGTGGTTCACGCGAATAGACTTAAACTATGCTTGACAGGGTTAAATGAAAGTGAAGAGTTGCATGACCCAGTGTTGCCAGAGACGGAAAAAACCACGTCCTATTCCTATCCCATTTCCTTCTGATTCCGATTCTGAAAGTACAATCAGTACATCGGCAACAGACGTAGATTTCGAAGTTGAATTTGGAAATGGTTGCGAAAGAGAAAATAACGAGCCCGTAAGAAGGTATCTCACACGTAGTGCTGGAAAACCACCAGAACTACCGTGGATTTCAAGCAGCCGGATTTAGATTTTAAGAATTGTAGATAGTAGTGAGTCGGAGATTACAAGATAATATTGGTATTTTTAGTTATTAGTATAAGTTCATATAATCAAAATAATTGTGTTTTAGTATTATTGCTGCTTGTCAGAACTGTAGTACCAAAGGAATCTTTAGACAAAGGAATAGTATTCCTGAAAGAAGACGAAATACTCTTGACTGGGGACAGTTGGATCCTCAGCACCTACATTAACCTAACCGAATACAACAATATAATACAGGCTTTTGAGGAAACGCTTCAAGACGCTGTACAAGTAAGGGGGCCAGGATGTAAGTAACGGCACAAGAAAAAAACATCAATCAAATAATAGGTAAGGAAATTCACATAATTAAAAATGCCGTGAGCAAGGTTAAAATCAAATTAGAAAACATTGTTAGAACCATCGCCCCATTTAAGAAGAGAGAGAAGAGAGGACTCATAAATATAGGGGGAAATATTTTAAAATTTCTTTTCTGTACCGCAGATTCAGATGATATTATCAGTTTAAATGATCAACTTAACAATTTAAATAAAACAAACGACGATATAGTAAACCTTATGAACGAACAAGTAACAGTTATTGAAAATATCCAGGAAAATCAAAATAAAATTAACCTTAATTTTGGAAAATTTAAAACTATTATTGAATTATTGAATAATAAAACGGAATTAATGTTTACTGACAGAGAAAACATAAAACGTAGCATAGAAATGAAAATGATCCAAACACTAAATTTAAATGCAGCTATACGTACTGCGGAGTATATATTAAATGATTTAAAAGAAACAGTAGCTGACTTTGGGAATGCGCTTGAAATCACAGCTCTGCAGCAACTGAGTCCTTTATTCATTAGCCCAGATATGATGGTTCAAGCTTTAAAGAATGTTAATTTAAATCTACCGAGGGGTTTAACCTTATTAACGTTAGATTGTGAGAAGGACATTTTTCTTTATTGCGCGGTGGCAAAAGTCCATGCAGTTTATTTCGACCACACAATTAGAATTTTTGTAGAAATACCACTTAAAGCACCTGGCCGATATTTCCACGTATATAAGGCCTTGCCATTACCGGATACCTCAAAAATTAATTCTAGCACACGTTCTTATATACAACCTGAAGTTGATTTTCTTGCCATATCAGAAGATGGACAATTATTTATGGAACTAGATACGTCAGATTTACTAAGGTGTAAAGAAAGTTCCATTAAGATTTGCCCACCAACAAGGCCTGTCCGCCGAATCTCCGACAGCTCTTGTTTATCGGCCTTATATACGGGAAATATACATGATGCGAAAAAAATGTGCCAACAAAAAATAACAACTGACTTGAAATCTGTCTTGTATCGTTCTAAAAGTTCAAATACGTGGATCTATAGCGTATATAAAGATTTATTAACCCTTAATTGTCCGAGTTTACAAAATATTTCCAAAATGAACGTAACGAAAGTAATAATCACGGGAACAGGGGTAATAACAATACCACCTGCTTGTACCGTATACACACAAAATTATTTCTTGCTTTCTCACACTTTATTAACTTCAAAAATTAACTCCGAACTATCAGTCCCGCTTTTCATACCTCCGATAGAAGTGAATGTTGAACATTTGAGCAACCTTAGCCATAAAATGAGAGATAAGGCTGAAATTGAAGAATTATTAGGAAAGATAAATACTGATGAATTAAACCGGGGCATTGGCATAGATATGGGGCATCAGCATATACAAAATTTAAGAAGCTCTCGAACACATAATTTCACACACTATATTTCAATTTTATTTATAATAATAGTACTGTTAACCATAGTAATTAATTTGATATATAAGAAGTATTGTTGGAAACCAAAATCCTCTACAGTTTATAATCATCCAGATGAAATAGAACTCCCGCTCACCCGCGAAATTCAAATACAATCATCCGCACCTCCAACTAAACCGCAATTACCCTTGACATTAAATGCAATACTTGGACGTCGTCCTGTATATTAAAAATTGTTTTGGTGATTCTGGAAAATAGATGCCAGGGTCATCTAGTGTTGAGATGACTTAGGAATTTGGCGCTCCTATCTGTTGGTAGCCAACCAGTGTTTTACAAAGTCAATTAAGATAACATTGTTAAGCTTCATCCCAGTAAAACACTGGTGAATAAACACGAAGCATGTTAGATATTAGATTAGCACAGCCGTTAGAAATAGGTTAATATTAGGAAGTATAGGTGTTAGAATTAGGTTAGCATTTAGGGATTTTAAATTAAGTTTAGTAGAACATGATACCGCCGGTATACTAATTGTTTCAGCTGCCTTGTGACGGAACCTTCTTTAGAGACGGTCTACATAGTCTAGAGGCATTTAAAGAAAATTCAATGTGATGCAACAACGGAGGAATCCACCCATGTGGACAGGTGAATCAGCAAAGCAGCTAACTTCCACAGAGGGAGGGGATATCCAGACAACATCACGCCCGCCGTTTTCTCGATTGGGTTGGTGACCAAATATCCACCCAGTTCTCGCCTGACAGGATAGACAGTGAACGTTATATTCAATTCAAGAATATAAGGCCATCTAAAGGGGAAAGGACTTGTCACAGTGTGCCAAACAATTAATACGCATGCGTCCGTGTAATTAATTATTATAAAATTACTGTAAGAAGAGGATCGCAACAACCGTCAAGCTTACAAAAATTTTATTGTTTTACTACAGGAGGTAACGGCTAACTTGCTAAGTGCAGTGCCAAGGCAGGGGACAATGGAGTTTTTGTAAGATTTATGGTGGTTATTGTTGCGACGCTTTGAGTAAGCATCTCGACTTCGGGGAAGGACTAGAAAGTTTTTGGGGTAAAAATGCGACAAAAAATTGAGGAATAAAATCTTTTCCTTGCCCGAAAAGTAGGTGGGCGTACTGTATTTTGTTTAGAAGTTGATAACGCCCTAGCTATGTAATTTTATTTGTATAAGGGAGGTGGCCAAAGTATTGGCCAATAGTATCTTAAGTAACTTAAAAAGAGGCAGAGTATGTAATGCGACGAAAAGTCAAGGAAAGTTGGAAGTAAGCATTCAAGTCCGAGGTTTTGGTGACGAGTGACCTGCAGAGAGAGAAGAGAGTCCGAGCAGCTGCTGGAAGAGACCTAGAGAGAAGTTCGAACCCGGGAACGAGAGCCTACCCAGATGGAGCCAACCTTGCTGATGTCGTGTAAGTAATCTGCCTCTTTTAACTTTGTTAGACTGTTTAGAGTTCATTTATAGACTTTTTGTTATATTTTTACGAATGTACAATATTTCATTTTTACTTTAAATACTCATATCACTAGTTGTTTTGTTATAAGAAAACGTTGTTATTGTTTCGCCTTCCCATCTTACATCGTCTGTCCTTGAGGTTGCTTAGAGAAATTTAACGTGTGATTTTACTGTAACGTTCTTGGTGGCAGTATATAAAAATTACTTTTCGCTAATCGATTTCAAAAATTAGAGTTCCGGTTTTAATGCCCTAAAATATCATTTGTAACAAATATGTTTTTGGATCTAATGAAATGATTACATACCCTCAACCACATTTCATACCTGTTTTAAGAAGAGAATTTTCAAATATAGAAACAGATATAATGACTCACAATGGATATGCAGCGCCATTTCAATTTGGGATTTTGAAACTTCATTTTCGACGAACGTAATGAAAACTTGTCCGTATCAACAATATCATAATTTTCAAGCAGGTAGCGGTATAGGACCCGTATATAAAGGAAGTGAATTTCAACGTGGTCATGAAAAAGGAAGTTTCTTCAGTGGATTGTTTTGAAATATTTTACCGTTAATACGGAAAGGTGTAGGAGCAATTGGTAAAGAAGCATTAAACACAGGAATTAATTTTTTGGGTGATTTGAGTGAGAATCAATCACCTAAAGAATCATTTAAGAAACGCATTGAAGAGGCGGGGGTTAATTTAAAACGAAAAGTTGATGATAAAATTGAAAAGCTAATAAATGGCTCAGGTTATAAAAAGAAGCGTTTAATTAAGAAACCTATTCATTCTACAACTTCTCGCAGTACAGTAAAGAGCAAAAAACGTTCTAGACAAACAGATATATTTGATTAAAATGGCATTTTTACCTGCCCAATCATGTGAATGTGTGAAAACTGAATTAGATTTATTTACCGTACCTCCTACACAAACTAGTATTGAAAGTAGTCAATGGGTAAATTACAGACCTTTGTCGTCAATTACTGAAGACGGACCAACAGAATTTGTAATTCCTGGCCATGGAGAAGATTATCTTGATTTATCACAAACTATGATTTATCTAAATGCAAAAATTGTTAAAGCTGATAATACTGCTTTTTTGGAACCAGATAATGTTGCCCCCGTTAATAATTGGTTACATTCTATTTTTAGTCAAGTTGACGTATATTTGAATCAAAAACTTGTTTCTCCACCAAATTACACGTACGCATACAGATCATATAAAGAAACTCTATTAAACTATGGGAAAGATGCGAAAAAATCTCACCTCAATTCAACGTTATGGTACTATGATGACGCCAGAAAAATTAACAATATGGAGGCTGCTGGAAATTCCGGCTACAATAAGCGTAAAACGTTTGTAGAAAAAAGTAAAAATGTTGATATGATTGGTCACCATCATGTTGATATTTTCAATTAAGAAAAATTTTTACTACATGGTGTTGAAATGAAATTGAGGCTGGTGAGATCGAGAGACAGCTTCCACTTAATGTCACCTGATTCTAATTATAAAGTACAAATTAATGAAGCTACATTACTTGTGCGGCGTGTCAAATTAAATCCAAGTATATTATTGGCACACAATAAAGCATTGGCAATGTCTAATGCTAACTACGCCATTACCAGATCTATTGTAAAAGCAGTTACTATTCCGACCGGTATTCAAGGAAAATCTTTAGATAACATATTCTTAGAACAGCTTCCGAAGAGATGCATAATTGGATTTGTCTCAAACAAAGCATATAATGGCGATTATAAGTCTAACCCTTTTAATTTTGAAAATTTTAAAATAAATTATTTGTCGTTATGTGTAAATGGGCAACAATTACCATCGAAACCATTACAACCGTCATTCAGTGGCAAAAAATCCTACATACAAATGTACAATACATTGTTTTCTGGCACAGGTATTTATTTTGGTAACAGTGGCAACGAAATCGACAGGGACAGTTACCCGAATGGTTACTGTTTATCTGCATTTGATCTCACGCCTGACTTGGCTGCAAATTTTATGTTACACTGCAATTTAACACGACATGGTTCTTTCAGAATTGAAGTTGGTTTTGAAACTGCCCTTGCCGAAACAGTAAATTGTGTTATTTACGCAGAATTTGACAATATTATTGAAATTGATAAAAATAGAAATGTAATTGTTGATTATGGTAGTTAGTTTATAAAAGTATATCAATTATAAAACTCGTATATATATAACCACAGAAATTAGTTTGGCTATGACTCTCATACAGACATGGATGCTACATTTATACGTACCGTACTTCAAAAATATTTTAAGAAAAACACAAGTCACTATGGAGTGTATGCTGCGAACAAATTGCCGCAGCATGTAAATTTTCCATATACAATAATTATAAATACTGACAATGACACGAAGCCTGGTACTGGGTAGCAGTATTTTTTGATCGCTCAGGACATGGAACCTACTTTGACAGCTACGGACGACCACCTTTAGTAAAGGAACATAATGAATTTTTAGGAAGAAATATACGCACATGGACATACAATACAGCCTCTTTGCAAGATTATTCAACTTTAGTTTGTGGTTATTATTGTTTAGTGTATTTGTTATTTAGAATTAATTGTTATACAAATAATGATTTTGTGAAATTATTTAATAAATATTGTAAATCTGAAAATGATGAATTTATAAGATATATATTTAATTATTACTTTAATAAAAAATGATGAATTTAAAAGGTATACGTTTAACTATTACTTTAATAAAAAAATATTTTTAATTATTTGTTTTATTTCATTCGTTTTTTATTTTGTATCATACAGATAAATATGTTCATTAGGTAGGTACTAGGTAGGTATACATACGTTGTAGAAAATATTATATTACAAACATTGAATTAAAATTTTTCTGTGATATTTTATTAAATTTACGCAATGAAATACATTTTTATTGAAATATATGATTATGTAATACATAAAAAGTATATTTTAAATATTTATACACATTTAGATTTATTTAAATTATTTACATACATTTCATTATTATTATGATTACAAATTAATATAATTAAAAATAAACTAATCTAATTTCATTCTTTTCACGTAATAGGAAATACTATTTACATCTTTAAATTATTTACATACATTTCATTATTATCATTATTACAAATTAATATAATAAAAAATTAACTAATCTAATTTCATTCTTTTCACGCCATAGGGGATACTATTTACATTATCTATTAGTCTACGTTTCATAAATTTTATACTAAATTTTTTTGTTTCATGTTTTGTGACAACATTGTGAGTAGATGTACATCGAATATTGTCAAAAGAAATTACTGGGCCTTTAATATTACTATTAAAAATCAAATTCTTCAAACATTCAAAATTAATGACTTGGGAATTTTCATAATTTAATGTGAAGCCTTTAACTTTACATACTTCTGTAATCTTTTCTCTAGTTGGCGAATAAACTTTGTATGCATAATTCTTCGGTTCACCACACACAAATTCAGTTATATAGCTGCCTAACCCATAACAAGATAACTCATCAGTAAGATTACCCAAAAAGTTACCTGTCTGGGGCTCCCGCTGTCCTGGTGAGTGGCAGTATATAATTGAATCAATGAAACCTAGCTCTTATAAAAGTTTATGGAGTCGTAAACGAGCTTGTTCCGTTGTATAGGCTGCTATGATCACATTCACAGTTCGAAGTTGTTCGATGGCTTCATTTGCGTGAACCCAGTGTACGTACAGCATCTGGTCACCTGCTGGGATAATCCTCTGAACTTCAATTGCTGGATTCGACAATAATTCATAAAGTTCTTCAGCAGATGTTACAGTTGATGTACAAGGCCTATTTTGTGTTTGTGCAAATTTACCTATCAACAAATTAAATGTATATTATAATAAAATTTATGTTAATTTTTAAATAAGTTATTTATATTACCCCAGAAAGAATTCAGCATAAGTTTGGCAATTGATCTTTTTCCAGCGTTCTTCTCAATCTTATTTGGATCTAGATGAATTCCTTCATTGATGTAGTAGATCTGAATGTACTCATTCCAAGTTTCATTATCGTAACAGTTGTCGGGATAACCAGAAGCCTCTTGCTTAATTTTTAGAAATGTATTAATGTATTCGACGAATAATCCTCCTGTTTTAGTGTCTTTATTTTAAACAGTAACATTGTATTGCCAAATTTCGTGCACTTGTAAAATTTTGTAGCCAAGAGAAACCGCATACTGGACCTCGTCAGAAATGTATGTCCCAATAAATTGTCTCACATCATCACTGTGATTGCAGTCATTTTGCTCTAAATTATCACAACATGTACGACATAATACAAACATAAGTTTCCCATGGATTTTTCGTGGTAAGACAGGGTGAAATAATTCACTGGGCGGTAAAACTGTGCATTTAATTACGCCTTCAACCTGGCTAATATCGTTATTCGGACATAACGATTCGCATTCTGTTCCGATAAAAATTTTTGGATGGCCTACTGGATATTTTCCATACTTACATACAAATAGATAAAGGGAACAGACATCTACATATTTTATTTTTTCATCATTTTAATTTTTTTTATATAAACTGGTATTGCCTGTTCTTCCGCCAAAAAATCTCGCGGTTGTAATGGCATATTGTTTAAAATTTCATGCTTTTCAAGTTGACAATTTAAATTTTTATCTTCTTTTAATAATTTTCTGAATTCGCACTCCCAAACGCTAATTACTTTATATCCTAATTTTTTAATTTTAGTTACTTTTGATATTGTTCGTTCGTATGTTTTATCTAAATTTTCTTTTGAATTACTAAATATATTTTTATTTCTTTTCGTTCTGTAACATAATGTACACCCATGCCAAAAACACCCCAAAAATTCAAAAACTAATTTATCTAGAGAATAATAACCATCTACCTTAAAACAATTTTCAATGACTGCTTCATTACTACGTCCTGCATGTTGAATTTGTATTCCGCGCATGTTTTCTTCATGTATCAATTATTTCAGCGCAATTTTTGATTCGTTTTCTTTCATGCGATAACCTTTTTGTGGTATAATACCAATTGTATTTGGCTTCAAAAACAAACGTCGGAACACACGATTACAGGCTGAAGCGATAGTAATTCCTTCACTGAAGGGACGTACTTTACAATCTTCAATGAAATTATTTCTAAATTTTTCGCATGCTCGACGCAAAATTTCAACGTCAGACACGCAATACTCGATAATTTCTTTATTCATATCAAATATCACATTATTCTCTATTTGTATATTATACCATTCCAAAAACTTTTGTCGTACAGAATGATTCATGCTATTTACAGCATAATATTCAAGGGCTGGTAACGGTCCTATGTAATTTTGATTTTCTACTTTATTAAATAAATGTGGGAAATATCCTTTTTTTAAAGAAGGTGGTAAATCCATTGCTTTAGGTAGAGCTGATAACGGCATTTGTAAATAATTTAGAGAATCTATAAATTTAATATGATTAATTTTTAATAGCATAATTTTTGAGCCATTCAAAATTAATTTTGGTTTATGGTAGAGTTCTTCTACAAGATATTTTAAAATAAACTGACAATCAAACGATTTTGCATTATGTGCGATACAAATAACAGAAGAAAATAAAGTGCGCGGAAGGAAAACATATGTCAAAAAATTTTGCAACGGGTCCTTTTTAAATATTTGTTGACGAATGCCACAGGAGTTACATATTTGTTTTAAATCATCTATGTTGCAACAGGTAGAGCATGACTGCTGTATAACACATAAATTTATTTCGTGCTCTTTATCATTACCGAGCATTTTTTCTTAATATGTCTCGAAATCATAATAAATAAATAAAATATTACCTTTTAATACGGTTTTGTCCTTAATAATATAGCACATATGTCCCGGCTTTTTATAAGATTCACAAAAACTACAGTAAACTTCACCACAAACATGTAGTCTGCCTTTTTTACACTTATATATTTTTAAACATTGTTCACATTTTTTAACTCTTTTACACTCAAAATTTAAATGATTGTCCAAGCACTGCTGTCCACGGAATTATCTTTGGCAATATTCACATTTAATTAATTGAATAGTTATACTACATGCAGGAGAATATTTGCAATAAGAACAAATATTTTTACAAGAATGACCACTCCTTACATTGTAAGCAACGTGACATTGTTTGCAAAAATTTTTGCACGAAAATGCTGCAGGTAAATTTTTTATAACAGAGTAATGGATTTGATAGTACAAAAGATTCAGTCTCTTAAGATTTTTCCCCTTTGCACCTTCAAATATTACTTTTCCACGGCTATTAAACTCATATACACATATGTTATAATTAGAATAATAACGTTGGAATTCAGTTAATTCTGGAATACCTACGCCATTAGTACCTATATTAACTCCTGCATTTCTTAAAAGTTCATGTGTTCTTGTAGTTTGTATTCCATGTGTATTTTTAACAATATTTTTTAAACATGGATCATTTTTCACTAATGATTCTGCAACTACAAGTGCACGAGGTAAACAGAAATTATCTGTATTTTCTATTTCCAGTATACCATGTTTCCGTCGACAAAATTCCGAATACATTAAGCCATGTCCTTTTAATTTTCCTGAACCAGAAGGCATAGTTACCCTGGTCATCTCGACTGTGAATTGCCCTTCGGAAAATACTTCTTTATTGTTTTGCATTATTTTGGTAATCACGAAAATTTTCGAATATCAGATTTCAACGAAAATACACGTTTTGACTATCCCTGATTCCATTTTGACTAGTTTCGGCGTGACGTCTGTACCTACGTATGTAACTCGCATATCTTAAAAATGACTAACCGTAAAATTTTGAAATTTTGTATTTAAGACTGTTATAACATCTAGTTGTGCACCTCGCATTTGTATTGCAATCGGTTAAACCAAAACGGCAATTTTTGTCATAACTCAAAACGATTAGTCGTAGAATGGTTGGAATTTTGTTTATAGAGTTGCTATAACATCAAGTTATGGTCCATCATTTTTGGTTCCAATCGGCTTGATTATAAGGGCAATTTAATTTTAGAAAAAACTTAATAAAAATGATAATTTAGTTGGCTTTTAATTTTAGTAGAAAACATTTGATTTATTGTTAATAAATTAACATTGATAAATGTCAAAATTTCTGAGAAATATGTACCAAGTAAATGAAAATAATTTTGTGTAGTGCAATAGTGAGTAGTGATAAATATTTTAATAAAAAAAAGTTCAAAGTTATGAAACGAATGGAGGTTAAAGAACGATTAGCCGTAGAAAGATCTCACTTTTAAACGAAATAATTTTAAATGAAATGCAATATATGTGTATAATTTAACGTACAAGAAAGTCATGTGGTGTTCATATCAGATTTTTTATCCACTTATCTAGCGAATATTTGTAGGTACTCAGGCATCTATACAGAGTTATTTTATTATTTTATTTTATACCTTACCTTTTTACAAAATTAAACCCCCATTGGATCTCACTGGACTCTCATATTGGAACAGGTGTAAACGGGAGGTAATTGAAAATACGAAACATGATTGTTCTTTATATAATATATTTTTTTTCTTTTAAAATAAAAGTATTTACAGACTTTACATCCTTATATAATTTATTGTAATAATACGTATAATATTCTATAAAAATTAATTTAAAATCTAAATTCTTAAAAAATAAATATTCATATAAACTATCTTTTATGTCTAACTGATTTCTTATACTAAATATTACTACATTTTGTAAAAAAAAATTCTGTACATAACAAACAATTTTATATTTTACATTGTAACTATTTATTACGTTTACTATTATATTCTCCAACCTAATTAAATTCCTAACATGCTCCTTATTTAACACTATAAACTGATTCTTAAATCTACACTTCAATTGTTCCCGCGGTAATATACTGAAATCAGCCCAAACGAGACTGCATATCCTGTTCATATCTTTATCGCTACACTTACTTTTTAATTCAATTTTTTTATAAATAATTCACTAATCAAACGTAATCTAAAATGTCGATATAAGTTTTTTTTTATTACATTACCCACATGCCTCACAATCACTCGCGGTACCGGATTTGATTCTAAGCCGACCGTAATAAACACTTTCCGCGTACTATCTAGAGGAATCGGTGTTCCTCTCAGTAGGCGGTCATTGTTGTCGGCTACATCTTTATTAGGCGGTAGAGTAAATCTTGCAGTTTCTGCATCTCCGGTGATGAGGTCCATATTCTCTATAACCCAGTCAGGTACCAACGGGCAGTCTGGTATATCCGTGATGACCGGGGTCTCATCATCTTCGCTGCACACTAGCTGCTGGGCGTACGGCTCCCCGATCTCCGATTCCGGCAACGACGAGTTCACTAGCGGCTCCAATTCCGGTGATGGTAATGAAAGGCGTTCCACATGCACCTTTTTACGAGGTACAATTTCTTCTTCATCACCAAAGTTCTCGTCGCCCACTTCCTGAAGAGCCTTCTCGAAGACTGGAGAAAATTACCAAAATCATAGTCACGATGCACCACATCAGCGTTCAACGAGTTTATATTTTTTATAAACTCATTAACGTTCGCCGTTGAAGTTGACGCGAATGTCTTTCTGAATACAATATTTTCAAGTATTCTAAATTTTTGTTTTGAAACAACTCCTGAAGGAGGTATAACAAAGTTATCAAAATTTTGTAAAGACATTTTCAAAATGAACCACACAGTCAGAAACTATAGGTATACTAAAAAAATATTTTCTAGCTCCTTATATAATAGAAAATAAGGTAAGAATAGGAATCAGATAAATATTAGAAGTACCGTTAGGACACCCTTATAGCATAAGCATATCCTGCTGCGATAAAATATTTCCTAACGACAGGCACTTTCTGTGTAACAGCACAAGGGTCAAATTTATTACCATAGCCGTATGCAGGTGTTGTGTTAAGTACCATTTATATGCGGCCTATTATCTAGCCAGATTCAACCCCGTTCACATAGACGTACTCAAATAATTTTTTTTACATTTTTTCAAATTTCCAATAAAACAGCTTATTGTAATCCACATACTTCATTTTAAAATTATGATTCATTTATTTTACATCTAAATATGTACTTAAAATTCACATACCATTCGATTAAGCCTATTAATACTATTTATTAACCCCTTTCACGAGTCGTTAATATTCCGGCCGCCATATTGGTCTGCATTCCAAAACGAAGAAGGTGGGTTATCGTACTACTTTCGGTTAGCCGCGCTAACGAGAATTTCGTTGGAAAATTTTCATCCAATTATAATTTTCGGATAAATAGTGCTTATAAACCATAAAATTTATACTACAAAAGTTGTTTATAATTCAATTTTACATATGATTCGTACATTTTTATTTATAATTTTGCAATTTTTTTGGGGTCGGTCTCACTAACGAAGGTAAATCCACGATGATTATGTCCAATTACCCTTACAGTGCACGGTGATTTGGACTGTTAACCAATATCTGCCTCGGACGTGTTTAGTTAAATTTTATTATATCATTCAATTCTCGGGAGTCATTTTAATGAATACGTTGTATATTGTAAGCTACATGGGCTGGATTCTAAAATACCTACTATACTTGAAATAGCAATTTTCTTGTTGCTATGTTTTCTTTTAGCTAAAATATGATGAAAAATTATAAAATTCGGCCGCGGAAGCAAATATTTATATGATTTTTTACAAAAATAATGTCAGATTTTACCTATTCTTGAAATGGATATTTTTGTTAAAACATTCATATTCATGCTTTAGGATCTGTACTATAGATGGTTTTAGTATTGACCATGCAAAAGTGACCAAAACGTGGTACCAATCAGATAATAAACATTCAATTTTCAGATGTCATTTTAATGAATACGTTGTATATTGTAAGCTACATATTATATTGTATATTGTATGTATACGATGGTTCAAGCGTTTTGTCGCTTTTTGTCAACGCGACCTAGAAGATCTATTGTGACACAGCCCTTACTTAGTTTTCCGGAAGTAGATCCAGATTTTTGATGAAGCCGATTATGGCTCCAGGAGTCAAGTTCTTGCTCTCATCTGCCGTAAGATACCTCTTACCTAGTTGATTGAGTCTCTGCACAGTTACGTCTGGGCATTCACAAAGTAAGTGTTCCGACGATTCTTCGTCCTCTTCACAGAGTCGACAGGTTTCATTTTCAGCTATACCAATTTTGTGCAAATGGTACTTTAAAGGACAGTGGCCAGTGAGAATTCCTGTCATTATATTAAGATCCTTTTTGCTGAGAGCTAGTTACTCTTTGGCGTTTGTCAAAGCTGGGGAAATGAATTTCCGAGCTCGATTGAGGCCTGGAATATTTTTCCAATATGAGGATATGGTAGATTCCTCCTACTTTTCGACCAAGTTCTTATAGTGGCTTTGTGGAAGACCACATGAAGGTTCCGGCCCGTGGTATGAAAGTTTAGCCCCTTTTTTTGCAAGTTCATCAGCTTTCTCGTTTTCTAGGATTCCCTCGTGCCCTGGTACCCACCGTAGGGTGACTTGGTTTGCTTCGGATAGCAATTGGAGGGTCTCCCTGCAGTTCCAGACTAGCTTTGATTTACATGTGAAGGCATTCAATGCCTTTAAAGCTGCCTGGCTGTCTGGTTTATGTGAGCACAGAGATTTATTGCATAATTATCAGCCTGAAAATTTGTGGAGCAGGTGCCTATGGATTCCTTAATTCGGCAATCTGGGCCAAGCACACCTACTCCAGTTCCTTCTGTGTCCAATTTTGAACCATCAGTGAACCAGGACAAAGAATCCCTTTCAACAGGTCTTTCCGTTGCCCATTCAAGGCGATTACCAATAACAACCTTATACTTCTGGTCAAAATTGTATTTTGTTGTCATATTATCACAGACAGACAAGGCCAGTTTATCTAGTTGTACTTCCCTTAGAATTTCCAAGTGGCCAACGAAATCTCCGGGCATAAAGTGTTTCGTTCTGCGGAGAGTCAGTGCTTGTTGTATCGTCTCTTTTTTTACCTGAATGTGTAGAGGTGTTAGCCCTAGAATCACTTCCATTGCTGCAGTCGGACAGGTACTCATAGCACGTGTAATACTGAGGCAGGCCATGCGTTGTAGTTTCCGCAGTGATGCTTGTGCTGTGATTTGTTTCACTTTTGGCCACCATACAAGTGACGCGTAGGTGATCATGGGTCTTACAATACTAGTATATGCCCAATGGGTCATTTTTGGCTGTAGTCCCTAGTTTTTACCCAGAAGCCGACAGCATGTGTTTAACGCCACTGCTGATTTCTTTGTAATCTTGTTGATATGTAAGTTCCACGGGAGTTTTTGGTCTATAATGATTCCTAGATACTTAACCTCTGTAGAAAACTCAATTCTAGTACCCTTCAAGTAGGGAGCTTGAAGATTTAGCTTCCTTCTCTTTGTGAAGGGGACGATTGTAGTTTTGGTAGGGTTTACACTAAGTTCATGTTCCAGGCACCACTCATGCAGTAGATTTAGAGCTTTTTGTGTAAGGTACGAGATAGTGGTGTCACTACGTTCTCTGACCATAATTGCAACGTCGTCTGCATATCCGTTTGCAAAATAGCCAGCTTTATTGAGCCTATTCAGAAGGTCATCAATGACAATACACCACAGTAGAGGTGATAGAACCCCACCTTGTGGGCATCATCTGTTGGTTTTTTATCATTACTGATTCTCCTCCTATCGAGGCTGTAATCGTTAGACTTTGCAGCATGGCTTTTGTCTACTCCACTACAGCTGGCTCGAAATCTTTTGACCCAGCAGCTCTTTCAATGGACTTATAGGAGGTGTTATCAAAGGCACCCTCAATATCTATAAATATTCCTAGAGCTATTTCTTTTGCCATAAAGGTTTTCTCTATTTTATTGACAAGGCTATGGAGAACCGTAGTTGTCGATTTTGCTTCCTGGTAAGCAAATTGATTTACGTTTAGTGGTGAAGCAGTTATTACTTCATTCCTAAGGTATTGATCTAAGAACTTTTTCTAACCTTTCAGTATAAATGATGATAAACTAATGGGTCTGTATGACTTCGGCTGGACGCTTGGACGCCCTCCACCTTTAGGTATAAAGACTACATTAGTTTTCCTCCACAATGTGGAAATGTATACTAACTTTAGGCTTTCCTTGTATAGTTCTTAGAGTATTGGCAGTATATCCTTTATGCATTTCTGCAAAAGTGCCGAAAAAATGCCATCTCCACCAGGTATCTTGTAGGGTTTGAAAGTATTTATCGCCCAACTCTGTTTTCTGTAAAAATATTATTAGCAGTGTTAAGACTGTTAATTAAGCTTAGCTTAGTTGTAGCTTCGGAGGAATTTTCCTCCTCCTCAACTAGCCACGACGATCCTGGGAAGTGTGTGCTTAGCAGAAGCTCCAATGTTTCCTTTGAATCTGTCGTAAAGCCCCGTGTGGTTTCTTTAGTAGGCCTATTTCATTCGTATGATCTTTTGATAGGAGTTTCTGAAGACCAGTTACCGTGGGCGTTTCTGATAAGCCCTCACAAAAACTACGCCATGCATTCCTTTTAGATCTGCGAATTTCTTTATTATATGAGGTTAGGGCACTTCTATTTGCTCCCAGCTCTCAGCGCTGCCACTGGTTTTGGTTTTATTGTATAACCTTCTAACAGTGACTCTTTGTTTACTTAGCTCCTCGGTCCACCAAAGTACTTTCCTAGTACTTTGTCGAAGCTTTACTGTACAGCTGTTTTCATATGCTGTGTGTAGCGCATTATGAAAGTCAATAGAGGCTGTTTCTAGTTCCTCAATTGTGTTTATATTAATTTCGTAAGTTCTTCCACTTCACACTTTAAGTGGCCTTCGTACAAGACCCAGTCTGTTAGTTTCGGAATACGAATCACAATTTTAAGTTCTTTATTAGCCTTTATGTCGAACCTTAAATATCTATGATCCGATATAGAGGCTTCATTTGAGACATGCCAATTATATATTTCAGAGCTAATGTGAGGGGTGGCTAACGTAATGTCCAATACCTCACGGCTGTTTTAGTTATAAAAGTGGGTTCTTTACCCCTATTTATTATATCTATGTTAGTACTATAAAAATGAGACATGGAAAAGGATATCTGACGCATTAAATTCAACACTGTATTTTTTGAAAATCGGAACCTATGATAAAATTCTTCATCAGAGCATGTTTCTATATAATTTAAACGATCTCTTATTGTATACGATGTATATTGTATGTAAATGGAATTATATCTTCGTCATCGTCATCATATAAATTATTTCATTCTTCAAGATTCATATTTGTTAGATGAATTGTCAAATTCTCAGTTATAGGTTACAGATAACGGCTGATTATTTATTTAACAGACCAGAATCGTGCTGTTAAATTTAATCAGTCATAAGAGTTTTTAATCAATGGTTAAATATTAATCGGTACGAAAAGTACTGAAAATGGTTGTTTAAATTTAATCGGTCGTTCTTTTAGCTAAATCAGGAGCAAAAGTACCGGCCCTTAATGTAACAAATTTAATCGATGATTAATGAGCAATGCTGCTCTTGGAGTGACATCTTGTTCGTTATAGTAGGTTAACTTACCTACTGGTGTAGTAAGTTTCCTTACTACGCCTGCATACACATAAGGCTCTTGAATTAGCATTATATCGGTGTTAGTGGTGGTGAATGTTTTGTTCAACACATCAGAGGCAGTTTTGCAGTGTTGAAGATTCACTTGCAGCATCTTTATATTACTGCTGGACATCAAGTTTTGTTCAGAGCTACGTCGCAGCTAGGAACTTGTTTCCCTTTGTGCGTAATTCCGACGGCCCGTGGTGTCTTGGAGTTTGTAAGTGTGGGATTGGGTAGAGGCTTTGAGGCAGCCTCTTTACCTGTACCTACTTTTAATCTGGAATATCCACTGTTAATATTGGTGGCATTACTTCCTGCCTCCTTTTTCATATTAACCTTACCTGTAGCAGTGCTGGTAGTGGTTTTTTTGGCAGTGACATCGGTAGGCTTTTTGTTGGGTTTTTTACCCTTTAGCCTGATCGTTGTCTGGCCAAATTTATAGCTGATTTTGAAATCAGCTTTTTTAAGGGTGTTTAAGGACGTCGAGTCTATGGACAGTGTAATAAGCACTGTTGAGCCCTCATCTGTCCTCTTCAAAACACTCCACTGCTGCGTGTCCAGGCCCTCGTTTTGGCCCTGTATCAGATTCAATATCTGATCTATCGGGTTGTCTTTGCTGTTGGGGAAATAAGCATTTACAATGCTGGACTTTGGCAAATCCTTTCCCTCCACAGCTTTTAGATGGGCTCCTTCCCAAGGCTTTAAGCTAACGACTTTGCCTATTAGCCACTCGGCGGTGGCTTTGTCGGCGTAGTTGACGCTCAGCCATCCAGACTTGAAGGTTGTCCCTAGAAACATAGACTTCACAGAGCCTTTAGCCTCTTTAATGATGAAATCCAGGATTGCATCCTGAATTTTCGTCAGCTGTCCTGTTTCTAAAATATCCTCTGCATAATTATAGTGCAGGATGCCGACGGGTGTATCCAGGATTGTCTGTTGAAGGCTCACAGACGGCTTGGCCTTATCAGGTGGTGGCGGAGCACTACTGCTGGGTTGGTTTTTAGCATTTGATTTTTGCCTTTTTACAGACATTTCGGGCGTTAATTCCTTGGACCGGGTCCATTTTGAACCCTTATCCTTTATGGGTTGAAGGGTTTTGACACGTGCTTCGTCAGCACTAAGCCCAATTTTTATGAGCCACTTAAAGCGTTTTCTGGCGGCACCGCTCAGTTTACTTTTCTGTTCATTCAATCGGAGCTTTTCTATAGACTCCTCGAGTACGGAAGTGGACGTCACGATGTCCTTGGGACTTGAATCCCTTATAACCTCTAGAGAAGCATCTCTTTGACTTCCACTCATCCTAAAAACCACAAGAATTAATTAAAAATTGTGTCATATTGACACAGCAACATATGCTTTATAAGTAAGGTTATGTGCAGTGCACGTGTGTACAAAAAAATTTAAAACGTTAAATATATTTTTTGAAATTAAATGAAATTGATAATATTTAATTATAAATACCTGCAAAAATGAATTTACTGAAAAAGATTAATCAAAAATATATATATATATATATATATATATATATATATATATATATATATATATATATATATATATATATTGTAACAAGATGAAAAAACGACAAGGCTTTTCATCTTGTTACGGCTTGTCATATTTTCTGAGGTCTATGACTCTGGTGTTGGTAGGTCAGCAAAATGCTGACTTCAGCAAATAGCAACGGCCGTCTTTGCTGATTAAGCAGACTGTGATAATACCGGCCAGAACACGAGTCATAGATTCAGAACAATGGATTTAATTATATTTTCGTAGAAGATATAATTAAATCTTCAAGGGGTGGTAATGTAACAGTAAATGACTAATTATTCCAAATTATTATTGTTTGATAGATTTTATAACATAAATTGCGCGTTAACAAAAATGCACCGTGGACAAGTTATATTTCGGAAAGTTTAATAACCTATTAACGTTTTGTAACTTATCCACGTGCGATGTGCGTAATAGTTACATTGCCAACCCTAGCACTTTTTAGGATATAAATAGGATTTAATTTAGTTAACAGTCAGAACAGTCAGAGTTAGTAGAGTCGGTTAAGCAGAGTAGAGTCTTAAGTGGTAAGTTGATGTCGCAATGTAGTCAACGATTCAGTAGCAGTCATCTGACATGGTTCAGACAGACTTTAGTCCAGAGTGACTAGCTCTGTAGTATTTGTTTTGGTTTTATTTTAGTGTTCTTATTGTAAATAATGTAAATAAATTTAAAGTTAGTTAAAGCAAATATGTGTGTGCCATGTTGTCGTTATCTTGGTTCAACCGTCATCATCAGTATCATCGAGCATCATCAAGTCCTCCTCGAAAAAAAAATGACAACATTCATCGCCTTCATCGTCGTCAACCCCCACTGTTACATTGGCGCAGTCGTCGATAGGATTTTTAGGGTAAATTTAACATTTACCCTGAATTAATCCGAAAAGATTCTATGTTTCAAATTCAGTTCATCAAGTTTTGTGACATTGAGGGAGGATGTTTTCGACCACGACGCCGGCGATGAGGGCGACGCAGCAGCTTCCTCCATGGTTTTACCCGGTATGTATGCCTCAGAGTCTTCCGACTGTGTACGGACATCAGGTGGTTCATCAACCACAGGCGCAATTTGGGTTGCCTCCATACGGCCATTGCCAGACGGCAGATAATGGGTGTGGAGTGCAAAGGGTTTCCTACGAGCTCGGTCCAGTACGAGTAGATGGTTATGGAACCCAGGAGCTGCCAGTAGCAAACATAAGCGCGGCTGAGTTTGAAGCTTTGCTGGCAGCAGAGGTGCGTCCTGAGGTGGTTGGGATACCACGTCCACGTGAAGAGGAAGAGTTAGCTACTATCTCTACCAAGTTTGGGGATAGGGACATAAAGCTACCGAAGGTAAGAGGGAAAGATTATCGGTCGGAGGAAACGACCGAGAGGATTCCTTACGGGCTTGGTTCAGTTCGAGCAGATAGGTGCGAAACCCGGGAGCTGTCAGTAGCAAACATAAGCGCGGCTGAGTTTGAAGCTTTGCTGGCAGCAGAGGTGCGTCCTGAGGTGGTTGGTATACCACGTCCAGAGCAAGATGTGGCAACAGTAGCCACAAAGTATGTAGAGGGAGGCATACCGGAACCGGAAGTAGAAGATGATCATCTGTTGGAGGAGTCGACCAAACAGGTAACTTCGACAGAAGACGTGGTGGTGGAGCTCTTGATAGAAGTAACGATTATCAGGGAAATAGTTCATCAGGATCACGAGCAGCACAGTGGAAACAACAAGGCAACAAAAATGGAAATGAAACAGGATAATTACGAGGTAAAGGATTACGACCATTCCAGCATCTTCGAGGAGGACGAAGAAGTTAGTGCAGTGCGTTATCTAAATATTAGTGAGCCCAACCCTGTGTTATGTGACAAAGTAGTGATAACAAAACATGCCGCCACCAGACTTTTTATTGTAGCTGGACAGAGACCGCTGTGGAACGAAGAACCCCCGCCCCTATGTTCAATGACCCACCCTTAAGTGTTTCCAGTTGACATTGATATGCCCCGATTATTTGTTTATGTGTAAGATTTACGGATTAGATAAGTATTAGTTTAGAAATGCATGATAGTTAAGAATCCGGTTTCAATCATCTGTTTATGATTGTTTATGTCTGATATTGTTATTTTGTTTAAGTTTGGCAATTTGTTAGTCATTGTTTAACATTTGTAATTGTTTTGTCTTAGGTACGGTTTACGCTTAGAAAAGACAGCATTCCATTTAGAAATAAATATATCGTGGTCAAACGATATATTTATGTTTAAAGGGGAGGGTAGTGTAACAAGATGAAAAAACGACAAGGCTTTTCATCTTGTTACGGCTTGTCATATTTTCTGAGGTCTATGACTCTGGTGTTGGTAGGTCAGCAAAATGCTGACTTCAGCAAATAGCAACGGCCGTCTTTGCTGATTAAGCAGACTGTGATAATACCGGCCAGAACACGAGTCATAGATTCAGAACAATGGATTTAATTATATTTTCGTAGAAGATATAATTAAATCTTCAAGGGGTGGTAATGTAACAGTAAATGACTAATTATTCCAAATTATTATTGTTTGATAGATTTTATAACATAAATTGCGCGTTAACAAAAATGCACCGTGGACAAGTTATATTTCGGAAAGTTTAATAACCTATTAACGTTTTGTAACTTATCCACGTGCGATGTGCGTAATAGTTACATTGCCAACCCTAGCACTTTTTAGGATATAAATAGGATTTAATTTAGTTAACAGTCAGAACAGTCAGAGTTAGTAGAGTCGGTTAAGCAGAGTAGAGTCTTAAGTGGTAAGTTGATGTCGCAATGTAGTCAACGATTCAGTAGCAGTCATCTGACATGGTTCAGACAGACTTTAGTCCAGAGTGACTAGCTCTGTAGTATTTGTTTTGGTTTTATTTTAGTGTTCTTATTGTAAATAATGTAAATAAATTTAAAGTTAGTTAAAGCAAATATGTGTGTGCCATGTTGTCGTTATCTTGGTTCAACCGTCATCATCAGTATCATCGAGCATCATCAAGTCCTCCTCGAAGTAAAAATGACAACATTCATCGCCTTCATCGTCATCAACCCCCACTGTTACAATATATATATATATATATATATATATATATATATATATATATATATATTATCTCAGCTGAGAAAACCAGTCACAAACACTGCTACCAACCTCTTTTATTATATAGATTAATAATAGATATTGTAAGCCACATAGGCTGGATTATAGAATACCTACCACACTTGAAATAGAAATTTTCTTGTTGCAATGTTTTCTTTTAGCTAAAATTTGATGAAGAATTATAAAATTCCGGAGCGGAAGCAAATATTTATATGATCTTTTACAAAAATAAAGTCAGATTGTACCTATTATTAAAATGGATATCATTGTTAAATCATTTATATTCATGCTTTAGAATCTATACTATGGATAGTTTTAGCATTGGACATGCAAAAGTAACCAAAACGTAATACCAATCAGATAATAAACACATTGCAACAAGAATATTGTTATTTAAAGTGTAGTAGGTATTCTAGAATCCAGCCCATGTAGCTTACAATGTACAACGTATTCATTAAAATAACACCAGAAAATTGAATGTTTTTTATCTGATTGGTTTCACGTTATGGTCACTTTTGCATGTCCAATACTAAAATTATCCATAGTATAGATCCTAAAGCATGAATGTGAATGTTTTAACAAATATATCAATTTTAAGAATAGGTACAATCTGATATTATTTTTGTAAAAAATCATATAAATATTTGCTTCCGCGCCCGAATTTTATAATTCTTTTTCATATTTTAGCTAAAAGAAAACATTACAACCAGAAATTTGCTATTTCAAGTGTGGTAGGTATTCTAGAATCCAGCCCATGTAGCTTACAATATACAGCGTATTCATCAAGAATAGGTAAAATCTGAATTTACTTTTGTATAAAATCATATAAATATTTGCTTCCGCGCCCGAATTTTATAATTGTTCATCATATTTTAGCTAAAAGAAAACATTGCAACAAGAAAACATTGCAACAAGAAAATTGCTATTTCAAGTGTGGTAGATATTCTAGAATCCAGCCCATGTAGCTTACAATTTACAACGTATTCATCAAGAATACGTAAAATCTGACTTTATTTTTGTAAAAAATCATATAAATATTTGCTTCCGCGCCTGAATTTTATAACTCTTCATCATATTTTAGCCAAAAAAAAAAAAAACATTACAAAAAGAAAATTGCTTTTTTAAGTGCGGTAGGTATTACAGAATCCAGCCCATGTAGCTTACAATATACAACTTATTCATCAAGAACAGGTAAAATCTAACTTTATTTTTGCATAAAATCATATAAATATTTGCTTCCGCGCCCGAATTTTATAATTCTTTATCATATTTTAGCTAAAAGAAAACATTGCAACAAAAAAATTGCTATTTCAAGTGTGGTAGGTACTCTAGAATCCAACCCATGTAGCTTACAATATAAAACGTATAAATCAAGAATAGGTAAAATCTGACTTTATTTTTGTAAAATATCATATAAATATTTACTTCCGCGCCTGAATTTTATAATTCTTTATCATATTTTAGCTAAAAGAAAATATTGCAACAAGAAAATTGCTATTTCAAGTGTGGTAGGTATTCTAGAATCCAGGTCATGTAGCTTACAATATAAAACGTATTCATCAAGAATAGATAAAATCTGACTTTATTTTTGTAAAAAATCATATAAATATATGCTTCCGCGCCCGAATTTTATAATTCTTCATCATATTTTAGCTAAAAGAAAACATTGCAACAAGAAAATTGCTATTTCAAGTGTGGTAGGTATTCTAGAATCCAGCCCGTGTAGCTTACAATATAAAACGTATTTATTAAATTGACACCCGAAAATTGAATGTTTATTATCTGATTGGTACCACGTTATGGTCACTTTTGCATGTCCAATGCTAAAATTATCCATAGTTTAGATCCTAAAGCATGAATATGAATGTTTTAACAAAAATATCCATTTCAAGAATAGGTAAAATCTAACTTTATTTTTGTAAAAAATCATATAAATATTTGCTTCCGCGCCCGAATTTTATAATTATTCATTATATTTTAGCTAAAAAAACCATTGCAACAAGAAAATTTATTTTCAAGTGTAGTAGGTATTCTACGCCGATCATTCCCTAGAACTCCGCTGTCAGTGCAAAAAACAAATTCCGATCGACATGCAACAATTATTTCATATTTCCACGTCAATCCTCACCGAGACCTTTTATTAGATTGAAAACACGATATACTTCCAATATTTTTTTGCAAAAAACAAAAGCCGGTCGACATGAAACATTTTTGTCATTTATGTACCCCAACTCTCACCGAAACCTTTCATTTGATACCATACACGATATACTTCTAACATTTTTCTGCATAAAACACAATTCTGCACGCTAGCTCTCAACAACACGTTTCATTTGAGACCTAATTTGACATATTTTTGAGAACTTTTTTCAGAAAACAAAAGTCGATCGGAATGCAAAATTTTTGTCTATTCTGTAGGCGAGCCCTTGCCAAGACCTTTCATTCGATACCAAACACTGCATATTTCTGACAACTTTTTGCATAAAACAAAAGCCGATCGACATGGAACATTTTTATCAATTCTGTACGCGAGCCCTCGCCGAAACCTTTCATTCGATACCAAACTCGACATATTTCTGACAACTTCTAGCAAAAAACAAAAGCGATCAACATTGACCTTTTTTGTTAATTCTACACGCCAGCCCTTCTCGAGCCTTTTCATTTGATACCAAACAACACATACTTATCACAATTTTTGGCAAAAAACAAAAATCGATCGACATAGCACATTTTTGTCAATTCTGCACGCTAGCCCTCATCGTGACCTAGCCTAATATAACATTCACTGTCTTCAGTAACCCTTTATTTGGGAATATTTGTTGTTTGTTTAGTTACTTTATTAAACATTTGGCAACATTGACTTTTGTAATTTGAAAATACCCAAACACGACATTTTTCTGACAACATTATGCAAAAAACAAATTCTAATCTACATAGAACATTTTTGTCATTCGTGCACACCAGTCCGTATTGTGTCGTTTCCTTAAAACCCAAGGACGACCTACTTCTAACAACTTTTACGGAAAACAAATGCAGATCGACATGACACATTTTTTTTTTGTCATTTTAAAACTGGCCCTTATGGTTTCCTTTCTATTGATAACAAACACAGCAAAGTATTCAATTTATTTTATTTAGGAATATTTAATTTTTATTTAGTTTCTTTATAATTTGGCAACACTGTTTGTATTTAAAAAATAGTAGTTAATTTTTAAATTTATAAATTAATATTGTCAACCCTAATACAACTGCCACCGTCTTCAGTGAAGTTAGTTTAGGAATATTTGGTTTTAATTTAGTTACTTCATCACACATTTGGCAACATTGACTTTTGACATTGGAAACGTCAAAATTTATATTAATTAAATACGTTATGTTTTAAACTTAAATTAGTTGTAACACCTTTGCTCAAGTCTATTATTCATGATACTGTTTTTAAATCTTTGATATCAATGTTCTATTAAAAGATATAATCATTTAAAGTTCATAGGCAGATTGTCAAAAGTGACGGATGACGGCGTGATTCTTCTTAAAGTTAGACATGGCTTCTGGGATCCATTGTTTCAAGGCAGCATTTGTGCAAAGTTTAAATTTTTTACACGAAAACTACTAATAGTAAAAATATGAGACACCCAAAAGGCACCAGATCTCATTAGCCCCCACATATTAAAAAAAAATTATAACAAACACTTGCATGGTTCAGGCTGTAGGCGATTACAAAAGTTACTCGATGCTCGTGATGAATCTATAGATAGATATATATAGTGAATCTAATCGTTTAGTATATAGGATATACATCGTATTCATTAAAATGACATCCGAAAATTGAATGTTTATTATCTGATTCTCGCCACTTTATGGTCACTTATGCATGTCCAATGCTAAAATTATATATAATATAGATCCTAAAGCATAAATATAAATGTTTTAACAAAAATAGCATTTCAAGAATAGGTAAAATCTGATTTTATTTTTGTAAAAAATCGTATAAATTTTTGCTTCCGCGCCCGAATTTTAGAATTCTTCATCATATTTTAGCTAAAAGAAAACATTGCAAAAATAAAACTGCTACTTCAAGTGTGGTAGGTATTCTAAAATCCAGCCCATGTAGCTTATAATATACAACGTATTCATCAAGAATAGGTAAAATCTAACTTTATTTTTGATAAAATCATATAAATATTTGCTTTCGCGCCCGAATTTTAAAACTCTTTATCATATTTTAGCTAAAAAAAAACATTGCAACAAGGAAATTGCCTTTTCAAGTGTAGTAAGTATTCTAGAATCTAGCCCATGTAGCTTACAATATACATCGTATTCATTAAAATGACATCCGAAAATTGGATGTTTATATTAAGATTCTTACCACGTTATGGACACTTTTGCAAGTCCAATGCTAAAATTATCCATAGTATAGATCCTAAAGCATGAATATGAATGTTTTAACAAAAATATCCATTTCAAGAATAGGTACAATCTGATTTTATTTTTGTAAAAAATCATATAAATATTTGCTTCCGCGAACGAATTTTATAATTCTTCTTCATATTTTAGCTAAAAGAAAACATTGCAACAAGAAAATTGCTATTTCAAGTGTGGTAGGTATTCTAGAATCCAGCCCATGTAGCTAAAATATACAGCGTATTCATCAAGAATAGGTAAAATCTGACTTTATTTTTGTAAAAAATCATATAAATATTTCCTTCCGCGCCCGAATTTTATAATTCTTCATCATATTTTAGCTAAAAGAAAACATTGCAACAAGAAAACATTGCAACAAGAAAATTGCTATTTCAAGTGTGGTAGATATTCTAGAATCCAGCCCATGTAGCTTACAATATACAACTTATTACATCAAGAATAGGCAAAATCTGACTTTATTTTTGTAAAAAATTATATAAATATTTGCTTCCCCGCCCAAATTTTATAATTCTTCATCATATTTTAGCTAAAAAAAACATTGCAACAAGAAATTTGCTATTTCAAGTGTGGTAGGTATTCTAGAAACCAGCCCATGTAGCTTACAATATACAACTTACTCATCAAGAATAGGTAAAATCTGACTTTATTTTTGTAAAAAATCATATAAATATTTGCTTCCGCGCCCGAATTTTATAATTCTTCATCATATTTTAGCTAGAAGAAAACATTGCAAGATGAAAACTGCTATTTTAAGTGTGGTAGGTATTCTAGAATCCAGCCCATGTAGCTTACAATATACAACGTATTCATCAAGAATAGCGAAAATCTGACTTTATTTTTGTAAAAAATCATATAAATATTTGCTTCCGCTTCCGAATTTAATAATTCTTAATTATATTTAAGCTAAAAGAATACATTGCAACAAGAAAATTGCTATTTTAAGTGTGGTAGGTATTCTAGAAACCAGCCTATGTAGCTTACAATATACAACGTATTCATCAAGAATAGGTAAAATCTGATTTTATTTTTGTAAAAAATCATATAAATATTTGCTTCCGCGACCGAATTTTTTAATTAGGTATTCTAGAAACCAGCCCATGTAACTTACAATATACAACGTATTCATCAAGAATAGGTAATATCTGACTTTATTTTTGTAAAAAATCATATAAATATTTGCTTCCGCGCCCGAATGTTATAATTCTTTATCATATTTTAGCTAAAAGAAAAACATTGCTACAATATACAACGTATTTATTAAAATGACACCCGAAAATTGAATGTTTATTATCTGATTTGTACTACGTTATGTTCACTTTTGCATGTCCAATGCTAAAAATTATCCATAGTATAGATCCTAAAGCATGAATATGAATGATTTAACAGAAATATCCATTTCAAGAATAGGTAAAATCTGACTAGATTTTTGTAAAATATCATATAAAAATTTTCTTCCGCGTCCGAATTTTATAATTCTATATTATATTTTAGCTAAAAGAAAACATTGCATCAAGAACTTTGCTATTTCAAGTGTGGTAGGTATTCTAGAATCCAGTCCATGTAGCTTACAAAAAACAACTTAATCATTAAAATGACACCCGAATATTGAATGTTTATTATCTGATTTTTACCACGTTATGGTCACTTATGCATGTCCAATGCTTAAAACTATCCATAGTATAGATCCTAAAGCATGAATATGAATGTTTTAACAAAAATATACATTTCAAGAATAGGTAAAATCTGACTTTATTTTTGTAAAACAACATACAACTATTTGTATCCGCGCCCGAATTTTATAATTCTTTATCATATTTTAGCTAAAAGTAAACATTGCAATAAGATAATTGCTATTTCAAGTGTGCTAGGTACTCCAAAATCCAGCTCATGTAGCTTACAATATACAACGTATTCATAAAGAGAAGGTAAAATGTGACTTTCTTTTTGCAAAAAATCATATAAATATTTGCTTCCGCGCCCGAATTTTATAATTCTTTAACATATTTTAGCTAAAAGAAAACATTGCAACAAAAAAATTGCTATTTCAAGTGTGGTAGCTATTCTAGAATCCAGCCCAAGTAGCTTACAATATACAACGTATTCATTAAAATGACACCCGAAAATCGAACGTTTATTATCTGATTGGTACCACGTTACAATTACTTTTGCATGTCCAATGCTAAAATTATCCATAGTATAGAAACTAAAGCATGAATATGAATGTTTTAACAAAAATACCCATATCAAGAATAGGTAAAATCTGACTTTATTTTCGTAAAAAATCATATAAATATTTGCTTCCGCGCCCAAATTTTATAATTCTTCATCATATTTTAGCTAAATGAAAACATAGCAACAAGAAAATTGCTATTTCAAGTGTGGTAGGTATTTTAGAATCCAGCCCATGTTGTTAACAATATACAACGTATTCATCAAAAAAAGGTAAAATCTGACTTTATTTTTGTAAAAAATCATATAAATATTTGCTTTCGCGCCCGAATTTTATAATTCTTCATCATATTTTAGCAAAAAGAAAACATTGCAACAAGAAAATTGCTATTTTACTTGTGGTAGTTATTCTAGAATCCAGCCTATGTAGCATGCAATATACAACGTATTCATCAAGAAAAGGTAAAATCTGACTTTATTTTTGTAAAAAATCGTATGAATATTTGCTTCCGCGCCCGAATTTTATAATTCTTTATCATATTTTAGCTAAAAGAAAACATTGCAACAAGAAAATTGCTATTTCAAATGTGGTAGGTATTCAAGAATCCAGCCCATGTAGCTTACAATATACAACATATTCATCACGAATAAATAAAATCTGATTTTATTTTTGTAAAAAATCATATAAATATTTGCTTCCGCTCCCGAATTTTATAATTCTTCATTATATTTTGGCTAAAAGAAAACATTGCAACAAGATTGCTATTTCAAGTGTGGTAGGTATTATAGAATCCAGCCCATGTAGCTTACAATATACAACATATTCATCAAGAATAGGTAAAATCTGACTTTATTTTTGTAAAAAATCATATGAATATTTGCTTCCGCGCCCGGATTTTATAATTCCTTATCATACTTTAGCTAAGAGAAAATTTTGCAACAAGAAAATCACTATTTCAAGTGTGGTAGGTATTTTAGAATCCAGTCCATGTAGCTTACAATATACAAAGTATTCATTAAAATGACACTCTAAATATAAATGTTTATTATCTGATTGGTACCACGATATGTTCACTTTTGCATGTCCAATGCTAAAATTATACATAGTATAGATGCTAAAGCATGAATATAAATGTTTTAGTAAAAATATCATATAAATATTTGCTTCCGCGCCCGAATTTAATAATTTTTCATCATATTTTAGCAAAAAGAAAACATTGCAACAAGAAAATTGCTATTTCAAGTGTGGTAGGTATTTTAGAACCCAGACCATGTAGCTGACAGTATAAAACGTATTCATCAAGAATAGGTAAAATCTTAATTTTTTTTGTAAAAAATCATATAAATATTTGCTTCCGCGCCCGAATTTTTAATTCTTTATCATATTTTAGCTAAACGGAAACATTGCAACAAGAAAATTGCTATTTTAAGTGTGGTAGGTATTTAAGAATCCAGCCCATGTAGCTTACAATATACAACGTATTCATCAAGAATAGGTAAAATCTGACTTTATTTTTGTAAAAAATCATATGAATATTTGCTTTCGCGCCCAAATTTTATTATTCATCATCATATTTTAGCTAAAAACAAACATTGCAACAAGAAAATTGCTATTCAAAGTGTGGTAGGTATTCTAGAATCCAACCCATGTAGCTTACAATATACAACGTATTCATCAAGAATAGATGAAATCTGACTTTATTTTTGTAAAAAATCATATAAATATTTGTTTCCGCGCCCGAATTTTATAATTCTTAATCATATTTTAGCTAAAAGAAAACATTGCAACAAGAAAGTTGCTATTTCAAGTGTGGTTGGTATTCTAGAACCCAGCCCATGTAGCTGACAATATACAACGTATTCATCAAGAATATGTAAAATCTGACTTTATTTTTGTAAAAAATCATATAAATATTTTCTTCCGCGCCCAAATTTTATAATTCTTCATCATATATTAGCTAAAAGAAAACATTGCAACAAGAAAATTGCTATTTCAAGTGTGGTAGGAATTCTAGAATCCAGCCCATGTAGCTTACAATATACAACATATTTATCAAGAATAGGTAAAATCTGACTTTATTTTTGTAAAAAATCATATGAATATATGCTTCCGCGTCCGAATTTTATTATTCTTCATCATATTTTAGCTAAAAAAAAAAACATTGCAACAAGAAAATTGCTAATCAAAGTGTGGTAGGTATTCTAGAATCCAACCCATTTAGCTTACAATATAGAACGTATTCATTAAAATGACACCCGAAAATTGAATTTTTATTATCTGATTGGTACCACGTTACGGTCACTTTTGCATGTCCAATGCTAAAATTATCCATAGTATAGATCCTAAAGCATTAATATGAATGTTTTAACAAAAATATCCATTTCAAGAATAGGTAAAATCTGACTTTATTTTTGTAAAAAAACATATAAATATTTGCTTCCGCGCCCGAATTTTATAATTCTTCATCATATTTTAGCTAAAAGAAAACATTGCAACAGGAAAATTGCTAATTCAAGTGTGGTAGTTATTCTAGAATCCAGCCCATGTAGCTTACAATATACAACTTATTCATCAAGAATAGGTAAAATCTGACTTTATTTTTGTAAAAAATCATATAAATATTTGCTTCCGCGCCCGAATTTTATAATTCTTCATCATATTTTAGCTAAAAGAAAACATTGCAACAAGATTGCTATTTCAAGTGTGTTAGGAATTTTAGAATCCAACCCATGTAGCTTACAATATACAACATATTTATCAACAATAGGTAAAATCTGACTTTATTTTTGTAAAAAATCATATGAATATATGCTTCCGCGTCCGAATTTTATTATTCTTCATCATATTTTAGCTAAAAAAAACATTGCAACAAGAAAATTGCTAATCAAAGTGTGGTAGGTATTCTAGAATCCAACCCATTTAGCTTACAATATAGAACGTATTCATTAAAATGACACCCGAAAATTGAATTTTTATTATCTGATTGGTACCACGTTACGGTCACTTTTGCATGTCCAATGCTAAAATTATCCATAGTATAGATCCTAAAGCATTAATATGAATGTTTTAACAAAAATATCCATTTCAAGAATAGGTAAAATCTGACTTTATTTTTGTAAAAAATCATATAAATATTTGCTTCCGCGCCCGAATTTTATAATTCTTCATCATATTTTAACTAAAAAAAAACTTAGCAACAAGAAAATTTCTATTTCAAGTGTGGTAGGGATTCTAGAATCCAGCCCATGTAGCTTACAATGTACAGCGTATTCATCAATAAAAGGTAAAATCTGACTTAATTTTTGTAAAAAATCATATAAAAACAAGCTTCCGCGCCCGAATTTTATAACTTTTCATCATATTTTAGCTAAAAGATAACATTGCAACAAGAAAATTGCTATTTCAAGTGTGGTAGGTATTCTAGAATCCAGCCCATGTAGCTTACGATATACAACGTATTCATAAAGAATAGGTAAAATCTGACTTTATTTTTGTAAAAAATCATATAAATATTTGCATATGCGCCCGAATTTAAATTTTTTTTATCATATTTTAGCTAAAAGAAAACATTGCAACAAGAAAGTTGCTATTTCAAGTGCGGTAGGTATTTTAGAATCCAGCCCATGTAGCTTACAATATACAACTTAATCATCAAGAATAGGTAAAATCTGACTTTATTTTTGTAAAAAATCATATAAATATTTGTTCCCGCGCCCGAATTTTATTATTCTTCATCATATTTTTTGCTAAAAAAAAATATTGCAACAAGAAAATTGCTATTTCAAATGTGGTGGGTATTTTAGAATCAAGCCCATGTTGCTCACAATATACAACGTATTCATCAAGAATAGGTAAAATCTGACTTTATTTTTGTAAACTATCATATAATTATTTGCTCCCGCGCCCGAATTTTATAATTTTTAATCATATTATAGCTAAAAGAAAACATTGCCATAAGAAAATTGCTAATTCAAGTGTGGTAGGTATTCTAGAATCCAGCCCATGTAGCTTACAATATACACCGTATTCAACAAGAATAGGTAAAATCTGATTTTATTTTTGTAAAAATATCATATAAATATTTGCTTCCGCGCCCGAATTTAATAATTTTTCATCATATTTTAGCAAAAAGAAAACATTGCAACAAGAAAATTGCTATTTCAAGTGTGGTAGGTATTCTAGAACCCAGCCCATGTAGCTGACAATATACAAAGTATTCATCAAGAATAGGTAAAATATGAAATTTTTGTAAAAAATCATATAAATATTTGCTTCCGCGCCAGAATTTTATAATTCTTTATCATATTTTAGCTAAAAGAAAACATTGCAACAAGAAAATTGCTATTTCAAATGTAGTAGGTATTCTAGGATCCAGCCCATGTAGCTTACAATATACAACGTATTCATCCAGAAAAGATAAAATCTGTTTTTTTTTTTGTTAAAAATTATATGAATATTTGCTTCTGCGCCCGAATTTTATTATTCTTCATCATATTTTAGCTAAAAGAAAACATTGCAACAAGAAAATTGCTATTTCAAGTGTAGTAGGTATTCTAGAATCCAGCCCATGCAGCTTACAATATACAACGTATTCATCAAGAATAGGTAAAATCTGACTTTTTTTTGTAAAAAATCATATAATTATTTGCTTCCGCGCCCGAATTTTATAATTCTTTATCATATTTTAGCTAAAAGAAAACATTGCAACAAGAAAATTGCTATTTCAAATGTAGTAGGTATTCTAGGATCCAGCCCATGTAGCTTACAATATACACCGTATTCATCAAGACAAGAGAAAATCTGAATTTTATTTGTAAATAATCATATGAATATTTGCTTCTGCGTCCAAATTTTTTTATTCTTCATCATATTTTAGCTAAAAGAAAACATTGCAACAAGAAGAATAGGTAAAATCTGACTTTATTTTTGTAAAAAATCATATAAATATTTGCTTCCGCGCCCGAATTTTTAATTCTTTATCATATTTTGGCTAAAAGGGAACATTGCAACAAGAAAATTGCTATTTTAAGTGTGGTAGGTATTCAAGAATCCAGCCCATGTAGCTTACAATATACAACGTATTCATCAAGAATAGGTAATATCTGACTTTATTTTTGTAAAAAATCATATGAATATGTGCTTCCGCGCCCAAATTTTATTATTCATCATCATATTTTAGCTAAAAACAAACATTGCAACAAGAAAATTGCTATTCAAAGTGTGGTAGGTATTCTAGAATCCAACCCATGTAGCTTACAATATACAACGTATTCATCAAGAATAGATAAAATCTGACTTTATTTTTGTAAAAAAACATATAAATATTTGCTTCCGCGCCCGAATTTTAAAATTCTTAATCATATTATAGCTAAAAGAAAACATTGCAACAAGAAAATTGCTATTTCAAGTGTGGTAGGTATTTTAGAACCCAGACCATGTAGCTGACAGTATAAAACGTATTCATCAAGAATAGGTAAAATCTGACTTTTTTTTGTAAAAAATCATATAAATATTTGCTTCCGCGCCCGAATTTTATAATTCTTTATCATATTTTAGCTAAAAGAAAACATTGCAACAAGAAAATTGCTATTTCAAATGTAGTAGGTATTCTAGGATCCAGCCCATGTAGCTTACAATATACGCCGTATTCATCAAGACAAGAGAAAATCTGAATTTTATTTGTAGAAAATCATATGAATATTTGCTTCTGCGCCCGAATTTTTTTATTCTTCATCATATTGTAGCCAAAAGAAAACATTGCAACAAGAAGAATAGGTAAAATCTGACTTTATTTTTGTAAAAAATCATATAAATATTTGCTTCCGCGCCCAAATTTTTAATTCTTTATCATATTTTAGCTAAAAGGAAACATTGCAACAAGAAAATTGCTATTTCAAGTGTTGTAGGTATTTTAGAATCCAGCTTATGTAGCTTACAATATACAACATATTTATCAAGAATAGGTAAAATCTGACTTTATTTTTGTCAAAAATCATATGAATATTTGCTTCCGCGCCCGAATTTTATTATTCTTCATCATATTTTAGCTAAAAAAAATTGCAATAAGAAAATTGCTAATCAAAGTGTGGTAGGTATTCTAGAATCCAGCCCATGTAGCTTACAATATACAACGTATTCATCAAGAATATATAAAATCTGACTTTATTTTTGTAAAAAAACATATAAATATTTGCTTCCGCGCCCGAATTTTAAAATTCTTAATCATATTATAGCTAAAAGAAAACATTGCAACAAGAAAATAGCAATTTCAAGTGTGGTAGGTATTCTAGAATCCAGCCCACGTAGCTTACAATATACAAAGTATTCATCAAGAATAGGTAAAATATGAAATTTTTGTAAAAAGTCATATAAATATTTGCTTCCGCGCCAGAATTTTATAATTCTTTATCATATTTTAGCTAAAAGAAAACATTGCAACAAGAAAATTGCTATTTCAAATGTAGTAGGTATTCTAGGATCCAGCCCATATAGCTTACAATATACAACGTATTCATCCAGAAAAGATAAAATCTGTTTTTTTTTTGTAAAAAATTATATGAATATTTGCTTCTGCGCCCGAATTTTATTATTCTTCATCATATTTTAGCTAAAAGAAAACATTGCAACAAGAAAATTGCTATTTCAAGTGTAGTAGGTATTCTAGAATCCAGCCCATGCAGCTTACATTATACAACGTATTCATCAAGAATAGGTAAAATCTGACTTTTTTTTGTAAAAAATCATATAATTATTTGCTTCCGCGCCCGAATTTTATAATTCTTTATCATATTTTAGCTAAAAGAAAACATTGCAACAAGAAAATTGCTATTTCAAATGTAGTAGGTATTCTAGGATCCAGCCCATGTAGCTTACAATATACACCGTATTCATCAAGACAAGAGAAAATCTGAATTTTATTTGTAAATAATCATATGAATATTTGCTTCTGCGTCCGAATTTTTTTATTCTTCATCATATTTTAGCTAAAAGAAAACATTGCAACAAGAAGAATAGGTAAAATCTGACTTTATTTTTGTAAAAAATCATATAAATATTTGCTTCCGCGCGCGAATTTTATAATTCCTCATCATATTTTAGCTAAAAGAAAACATTGCAACAAGAAAATTGCTATTTTAGGTGTGGTAGGTATTCAAGAATCCAGCCCATGTAGCTTACAATATACAACGTATTCATCAAGAATAGGTAAAATCTGACTTTATTTTTGTAAAAAATCATATAAATATTTGCTTCCGCGCGCGAATTTTATAATTCCTCATCATATTTTAGCTAAAAGAAAACATTGCAACAAGAAAATTGCTATTTCAAGTGTAGTAGGTATTCAAGAACCCAGCCCATGTAGCTGACAATATACAGCGTATTCATCAAGAATAGGTAAAATATGAAATTTTTTGTAAAAAATCATATAAATATTTGCTTCCGCACCAGAATTTTATAATTCTTTATCATATTTTAGCTAAAAGAAAACATTGCAACAAGAAAATTGCTATTTCAAATGTAGTAGGTATTCTAGGATCCAGCCCATGTAGCTTACAATATACAACGTATTCATCAAGAAAAGATAAAATCTGATTTTTTTTTGTAAAAAATCATATGAATATTTGCTTCTGCGCCCGAATTTTATTATTCTTTATCATATTTTCGCTAAAAGAAAACATTGCAACAAGAAAATTGCTATTTCAAGTGTGGTAGGTATTCTAGAATCCAGCCCATACAGCTTACAATATACAACGTATTCATCAAGAATAAATAAATTCTGACTTTATTTTTGTAAAAAAGCATATAAATATTTGCTTCCGCGCCCGAATTTTATAATTCTTCATCATATTTTAGCTAAAAGAAAACGTTGCAACAAGAAAATTGCTATTTCAAGTGTGGTAGGTAGTCTAGAATCCAGCCCATGTAGCCTACAATATACAACGTATTCATTAAAATGACACCCAAAATTAAATTTTTATTATCTGATTGGTACCACGTTATGGTAACTTTTGAATGTTCAATGCTAAAATTATCCATAGTATAGATCCTAAAGCATGAATATGAAGGTTTTAACAAAAATATCCATTTCAAGAATAGGTAAAATCTGACTTTATTTTTGTAAAAATATCATATAAATATTTGCTTCCGCGCCCAAATTTAATAATTTTTCATCATATTTTAGCAAAAAAAAAACATTGCAACAAGAAAAATGCTATTTCAAGTGTGGTAGGTATTCTAGAACCCAGCCCATGTAGCTGACAATATACAACGTATTCATCAAGAATAGGTAAAATATGAAATTTTTTGTAAAAAATCTTATAAATATTTGCTTCCGCGCCAGAATTTTATAATTCTTTATCATATTTTAGCTAAAAGAAAACATTGCAACAAGAAAATTGCTATTTCAAATGTAGTAGGTATTCTAGGATCCAGCCCATGTAGCTTACAACATACAAAGTATACATCAAGAATAGGTAAAAACCGAATTTATTTTTGTAAAAAATCATATTAATATTTGCTTCCGTGCCCGAATTTTATAATTCCTCATCATATTTTAGCTAAAAGAAAACATTGCAACAAGAAAATGGCTATATCAAGTGTGGTAGGTATTCTAGAATCCAGCCCATGTAGTTTACAATATACACGGTATTCATCAAGAATAGGTAAAACCTTACATTATTTTTGTAAAAAATCATATAAATATTTGCTTCCGCGCCCGGATTTTAAAATTCCTAATCATATTTTAGCTAAGAGAAAATATTGCAACAAGAAAATTTCTATTACAAGTGTGGTAGGTATTATAGAATCTAGTCCATGTAGCTTACAATATACAAAGTATTCATTAAAATGACACCCTAAATTTGAATGTTTATTATCTGATTGGTACCACGATATGTTCACTTTTGCATATCCAATGCTAAAATTATCCATAGTATAGATGCTAAAGCATGAATATAAATGTTTTAGCAAAAATATTTATTTTAAGAATAGGGAAAATCTGATTTTATTTTTGTAAATAAGCATATAAATATTTGCTTCCGCGCCCGAATTTTATAATTCTTCATCATATTTTAGCTAAAAGAAAACATTGCAACAAGAAAATTTCTATTTCAAGTGTGGTAGGTATTCTAGAATATAAATATTTGCTTCCGCGCCCAAATTTTATAATTTTTCATTATATTTTAGATTAAACAAGACATTGCAACAAAAAAAATCCTATTTCAAGTGTGGTGTATAGTCTAAAATCAAGCCCATGTTGCTCACAATATAAAACGTATTCATCAAGAATAGGTAAAATCTGACTTTATTTTTGTAAACAATCATATAAATATTTGCTTCCGCGCCCGAATTTTATAATTCTTAATCATATTTTAGCTAAAAGAAAACATTGCAACAAGAAAATTGCTATTTCAAGTGTGGTAGGTATTCTAGAATCCAGCCCACGTAGCTTACAATATACAACGTATTTATTAAAATGACACCCGAAAATTGAATGTTTATTATCTGATTGCTACCACGTTATGGTCACTTTTGCATGTCCAATGCTAAAATTATCTATAGTATAGATCCTAAAGCATGAATATGAATGTTTCAACAAAAATATCCATTTCAAGAATAGGTAAAATCTGTCTTTATTTTTGGAAAAAAATCTTATAAATATTTGTTTCCGCGCCCGGATTTTATATTTCTTTATCATATTTTAGCTAAAAGAAAACATTGCAACAAGAAAATTGCTATTTCAAGTGTGGTAGGTATTCTAGAATCCAGCCCATGTAGCTTACAACATACAACGTATACATCAAGAATAGGTAAAAACTAAATTTATTTTTGTAAAAAATCATATTAATATTTGCTTCCGTGCCCGAATTTTATAATTCCTCATCATATTTTAGCTAAAAGAAAACATTGCAACAAGAAAATGGCTATATCAAGTGTGGTAGGTATTCTAGAATCCAGCCCATGTAGTTTACAATATACACAGTATTCATCAAGAATAGGTAAAACCTTACTTTATTTTTGTAAAAAATCATATAAATATTTGCTTCCGCGCCCGGATTTTAAAATTCTTCATCATATTTTAGCTAAAAGAAAACATTGCAACAAGAAAATTGCTATTTCAAGTGTGGTAGGTATTTTAAAATCTAGTCCATGTAGCTTACAATATACAAAGTATTCATTAAAATGACACCCTAAATTTGAATGTTTATTATCTGATTGGAACCACGATATGTTCACTTTTGCATGTCCAATGCTAAAATTATCCATAGTATAGATGCTAAAGCATGAATATAAATGTTTTAGCAAAAATATCTATTTTAAGAATAGGTAAAATCTGATTTTATTTTTGTAAAAAATCATATAAATATTTGCTTCCGCGCCCGTATTTTATAATTCTTCATCATATTTTAGCGAAAAGAAAACATTGCAACAAGAAAATTGCTATTTCAAGTGTGGTAGGTATTCTAGAATCCAGCCCTTGTAGCTTACAATATACAACGTAATCATCAAGAAAAGGTAAAATCTGACTTTATCTTTGTAAAAAATCATATAAATATTTGCTTTCGCGCCCGAATTTTATAATTCTTCGTCGTATTTTAGCTAAAAGAAAACCTTGCAACAAGAAAATTACTATTTTAAGTGTGGTAGGAATTCTAGAATCCAGCCCATGTAGCTTACAATATACAACGTATTCATCAAGAATATGTAAAATCTGACTTAATTTTTGTAAAAAATCATATAAATATTTGATTCCGCGCCCGAATTTTATAATTCTTCATCATGTTTTAGCTAAAACAAAACATTGCAACAAGAAAATTGCTATTTTAGGTGTGGAAGGTATTCTAGAATTCAGCTCATGTAGTTTACAATATACAACCTATTCATCAAGAATATGTAAAATTTGACTTAATTTTTGTAAATAATCATATGAATATTTGCTTCTGCGCCCGAATTTTATAATTCTTCATCATATTTTAGCTCAAAGAAAACATTGTAACAAGAAAATTGCTATTTCAAGTGTGGTAGGTATTCTAGATTCCAGCCCATGTAGCTTACAATATACAACGTATTCATTAAAATGGCACCCGAAAATTGAATGTTTATTATCTGAATGTTATCACATTATAGTTACTTTTGCATGTCCAATGCTAAAATTATCCATACTATAGATCCTAAAGCATGAATATGAATGTTTTAACAAAAATATCCATTTCAAGAATAGGTAAATTCTGACTTTATTTTTGTAAAAAATCATATAAATATTTGCTTCCGCGCCCGAATTTTAAAATTTTTCATTATATTTTAGATTAAAGAAGACATTGCAACAAAAAATTGCTATTTCAAGTGTGGTGGGTATTCTATAATCAAGCCCATGTTGCTCACAATATACAACGTATTCATCAAGAATAGGTAAAATCTGACTTTATTTTTGTAAACAATCATATAAATATTTGCTTCCGCGCCCGAATTTTATAATTCTTAATCATATTTTAGCTAAAAGAAAACATTGCAACAAGAAAATTGCTATTTCAAGTGTGGTAGGTATTCTAGAATCCAGCCCACGTAGCTTACAATATACAACGTATTCATTAAAATGACACCCGAAAATTGAATGTTTATTATCTGATTGCTTCCACGTTATGGTCACTTTTGCATGTCCAATGCTAAAATTATCTATAGTATAGATCCTAAAGCATGAATATGAATGTTTTAACAAAAATATCCATTTCAAGAATAGGTAAAATCTGTCTTTATTTTTGGAAAAAAATCATATAAATATTTGTTTCCGCGCCCGAATTTTATAATTCTTCATCACATTTTAGCTAAAAAAAACTTAGCAACAAGAAATTTTCTATTTCAAGTGTGGTAGGGATTCTAGAATCCAGCCCATGTAGCTTACAATATACTGCGTATTCATCAATAAAAGGTAAAATCTTACTTAATTTTTGTAAAAAATCATATAAACATAAGCTTCCGCGCCCGAATTTTATAATTTTTCATCATATTTTAGCTAAAAGAAAACATTGCAACAAGAAAATTGCTATTTTAAGTGTGGTATGTATTCTAGAATCCAGCCCATGTAGCTTACAATATACAACGTAATCATCAAGAATAGGTAAAAAGTGACTTTATTTTTGTAAAAAATGATATAAATATTAGCTTCCGCTCCCGAATTTTATAATTCCGCATCATATTTTAGCTAAAAGAAAACATTGCAACAAGAAAATTGATATTTCAAGTGTAGTAGGTATTCTAGAATCCAGCCCTTGTAGCTTACGATATACAACGTATTCATTAAGAATAGGTAAAATCTGACTTTATTTTTGTAAAAAATCATATAAATATTTGCTTCCGCGCCCGAATTTTGTAATTCTTCAGAATATTTTAGCTAAAAAAAACATTGCAACAAGAAAATTGCTATTTCAAATGTGGTAGGTATTCTAGAATCCAGCCCATGTAGCTTACAATATACAACTATTCATCAAGAATAGGTAAAATCTGACTTTATTTTTGTAAAAATCATATGAATATTTGCTCCCGCGCCCGAATTTTATTATTCTTCATCATATTTTAGCTAAAAAAGACATTGCAACAAGAAAATTGCTATTCAAAGTGTGGTAGATGTTCTAGAATCCAGCCCATGTAGCTTACAATATACAACGTATTCATCAAGAATAGATAAAATCTGACATAATTTTTGTAAAAAATCATATAAATATTTGCTCCCGCGCCCGAATTTTATAATTTTTAATCATCCTATATACTAAACGATTAGATTCTCTATATATCTATATATCTATCTATAGATTCATCACGAGCATCGAGTAACTTTTGTAATCGCCTACAGCCTGAACTATGCAAGTGTTTGTTATAATTTTTTTTTAATATGTGGGGTCTAATGAGATCTGGTGCCTTTTGGGTGTCTCATATTTTTACTATTAGTAGTTTTCGTGTAAAAAATTAAAACTTTGCACAAATGCTGCCTTGAAACAATGGATCCCAGAGGCTATGTCTAACTTTAAGAAGAATCACGCCGTCATCCGTCACTTTTGACAATCTGCCTATGAACTTTAAATGATTATATCTTTTAATAGAACATTGATATCAAAGATATAAAAACAGTATCATGAATATTAGACTTGAGCAAATGTGCTACAACTAATTTAAGTTTAAAACATAACGTATTTAATTAATATAAATTTTGACGTTTCCAATGTCAAAAGTCAATGTTGCCAAATGTGTGATGAAGTAACTAAATTAAAACCAAATATTCCTAAACTAACTTCACTGAAGACGGTGGCAGTTGTATTAGGATTGACAATATTAATTTATAAATTTAAAAATTAACTACTATTTTTTAATACAAACAGTGTTGCCAAATTATAAAGTAACTAAATAAAAATCAAATATTCCTAAATAAAATAAATTGAATACTTTGCTGTGTTTGTTATCAAAAGAAAGGAAACCATAAGGGCCAGTTTTAAAATGACAAAAAAATGTGTCATGTCGATCTGCATTTGTTTTCCGTAAAAAGTTGTTAGAAGTAGGTCGTCCTTGGGTTTTAAGGAAACGACACAATACGGACTGGTGTGCACGAATGACAAAAATGTTCTATGTAGATTAGAATTTGTTTTTTGCATAATGTTGTCAGAAAAATGTCGTGTTTGGGTATTTTCGAATTACAAAAGTCAATGTTGCCAAATGTTTAATAAAGTAACTAAACAAAGAACAAATATTCCCAAATGAAAGGTTACTGAAGACAGTGAATGTTATATTAGGCTAGGTCACGAGGAGGGCTAGCGTGCAAAATGAACAAAAAAGTTCTATTTCGAACGGCTTTTGTTTTTTGTAAAAAAATGTCAGCAGTATATGGTGTTTGGTATCAAATGAAAAGGCTCGATAAGGGCTGACGTGTAGAATTAAGAAAAACGGTCAATGTTGATAGGCTTTTGTTTTTTGCAAAAAATTCTCAAAGGTACGTCAAGTTAGATCTCAAATGAAAGGTCTCGTTGAGGGCTACCGAACAGAATTGACAAAAATATTCCATTCCGATCGGCTTTTGTTTTCTGCAAAAAGTTCTCAAAGGTATGTCGAGTTTGGGCTCAAATGAAAAGTCTCGTTGAGGGCTAACGTGCAGAATTGACAAAAATGTGCTATGTCGATTGGTTTTTGTTTTTTGCAAAAAGTTGTTACAAGTGTGTGGTGTTTGGTATAAAATGAAAGGTTTCGATAAGGGCTGGTGTGCAGAATTAACAAAAATGGTTAATGTTGATCAGCTTTTGTTTTTTGCAAAAAGTTTTTAGAAGTATGTCGAGTTTGGTCTCAAATGAAAGGTCTCGTTGAGGGCTAGCGTGCAAAATTGACAAAAAGGGTCCATTCTGATCAGCGTTTGTTTTCTGCAAGAAGTACTCCAAGGTATGTCGAGTTTGGTCTCAAATGAAACGTCTGGTTGAGGGCTAACGTGCAGAATTGACAAAAATGTGCTATGTCGATTGGTTTTTGTTTTTTGCAAAAAGTTGTCACAAGTGTGTGGTGTTGGGCATCAAATTAAAGGTTTCAATAAGGGCTGGTGTACACAATTAACAAAAATGGTTAATGTTGATCGGCTTTTGTTCTTTGCAAAAAGTTTTTAGTAATATGTCGAGTTTGACCTCAAATGAAAGGTCTCGTTGAGAGCTAGCATGCAGAACTGACAAAAATGTTCCATGTCAATCTGCTTTTTTTTACAGATATAATTTTTTTTTAACGTCGATCGGCATTTGTTTTTTTACGTTGACAGCGGAGCTCTAGGGAATGCTCGGCGTAGCAGAGAATTCGCTAGTCCTATATACTAAAAGGCATGTGTCCTAATCTATATTTATTTTCATCACGACGATCGCCAAATTTTCGGACAAACTTACAGCCTTAACTATTTATGAAATTGATATGTATAATAATATCAAGTTGTAGAGAATGATGCGTAGGTGTGCCTTTTTGGTGTTTCATATTTTTAAGTCGAGCAGTTTTTGCGTAAATTAATAAAAACTACACACTTTTTTCATTTTGAAACAAAAAATTCTAAAAGGATCCTAGTAGCCATGTCTAAATTTAAAAAGAAACAACCTGTCATCTGTCACTTATGACAATCAGTCTATGAACTTGAAAGGATTGTATTTTCAAATAGAACATTGATATTAAAGAAGTGAATACAGTATCATGATTAATAATCTTTAGCAAAGGTGTTACAACTTATTTAAGTTTAAAACATAACGTATTTAATTAATATAAATTTTGACGTTTCCAATGTCAAAAGTCAATGTTGCCAAATGTGTGATGAAGTAACTAAATTAAAACCAAATATTCCTAAACTAACTTCACTGAAGACGGTGGCAGTTATCAGTTGTATTAGGGTTGACAATATTAATTTATAAATTTAAAAATTAACTACTATTTTTTAATACAAACAGTGTTGCCAAATTATAAAGTAACTTAATAAAAATCAAATATTCCTAAATAAAATAAATTGAATACCTACAGCCTGAACTATGCAAGTGTTTGTTATAATTTTTTTTTAATATGTGGGGTCTAATGAGATCTGGTGCCTTTTGGGTGTCTCATATTTTTACTATTAGTAGTTTTCGTGTAAAAAATTAAAACTTTGCACAAATGCTGCCTTGAAACAATGGATCCCAGAGGCTATGTCTAACTTTAAGAAGAATCACGCCGTCATCCGTCACTTTTGACAATCTGCCTATGAACTTTAAATGATTATATCTTTTAATAGAACATTGATATCAAAGATATAAAAACAGTATCATGAATATTAGACTTGAGCAAATGTGCTACAACTAATTTAAGTTTAAAACATAACGTATTTAATTAATATAAATTTTGACGTTTCCAATGTCAAAAGTCAATGTTGCCAAATGTGTGATGAAGTAACTAAATTAAAACCAAATATTCCTAAACTAACTTCACTGAAGACGGTGGCAGTTGTATTAGGATTGACAATATTAATTTATAAATTTAAAAATTAACTACTATTTTTTAATACAAACAGTGTTGCCAAATTATAAAGTAACTAAATAAAAATCAAATATTCCTAAATAAAATAAATTGAATACTTTGCTGTGTTTGTTATCAAAAGAAAGGAAACCATAAGGGCCAGTTTTAAAATGACAAAAAAAATGTGTCCTGTCGATCTGCATTTGTTTTTCATAAAAGGTTGTTAGAAGTAGGTCGTCCTTGGGTTTTAAGGAAACGACACAATACGGACTGGTGTGCACGAATAACAAAAATGTTCTACGTAGAATAGAATTAGTTTTTTGCATAATGATGTAAGAAAAATGTCTTGTTTGAGTATTTTCGAATTACATAAGTCAATATTGCCAAATGTTTAATAAAGTAACTAAACAAAGAACAAATATTCCCAAATGAACGTTACTGAAGACAGTGAATGTTATATTAGGCTAAGTCACGATGAGGGCTAGCGTGCAAAATGAACAAAAATGTTCTATATCGAACGTCTTTTGTTTTTTGGAAAAAGTTGTGAGAAGTATGTGGTGTTTGGTATCAAATGAAAAGGCTCGATAAGGGCTGGCGTGTAGAATTAACAAAAAGGGTCAATGTTGACCGGCTTTTGTTTTTTGCAAAAATTTCTCAAAGGTATGTCGAGTTTGGTCTCAAATGAAAGGTCTCGTTGAGAGCTAGCGTGCAGAATTGACAAAAATGTGCTATGTCGATCGGTTTTTGTTTTTTGCTGAAGACGGTGGCAGTTATATTAGGATTGACAATATTAATTTATAAATTTAAAAATTAATTATGAAGTAACTAAATAAAAATCAAGTATTTGATATCAAAATAAAGAAAACCATAAGAGCCGGTTTTGAAATGACAAAAAAAATGTGTCATGTCGACTTGCATTTGTTTTTCACCTTGAGTTTTAATGAAACAACACAATGTGGACTGGTGTGCACGAATGACAAAAATGTTCCACGTCGATTAAAATTTGTTTATTGCAAAATGTTGTCAGAAATATGTCGTGTGTGGTATCGAATGAAAAGTCTCGGGAAGGGCTGGTGTGCAGAAATGAAAATTTTCTATTTTGATCGGCTTTTGTTTTATGCAAGAAGTTAATAGAAATATGTCGTGTTTGGTATCTAATGATAGGTCTCGTTGATGGCTGAAACGCAAAATTGACAAAAATGTTCCATGTCGATCGGCTTTTGTTTTTTGCCAAAAGTTGTCAGAAATATTTCGTGTTTGGTATCGAATGAAAGGTCTCGTTGAGGGCTAGCGTGCAGAATTGACAGAAACGTTCCATTCCGATCGGCTTTTGTTTTTTTGCAAAAAATTCTCAAAAGTATGTCGAGTTTGGTCTCAAATGAAACGTCTTGCTAGCGTGCAGAATTCACAAAAATGTGCTGTTGATCTGTTTTTTGTTTTTTGCAAAAACTTGTAAAAAGTGTATTGCGTTTGGTATCAAATAAAAGGTTTCAATGAGGGCTGGTGTGCAGAATTAACAAAAATTGTCAATGTCGATCAGTTTTTGTTTTTTGCAAAAGGTTGTCACAAGTATATAGTGTTTGGTATTAAATGAAAAGTCTCGGTGTGGGCTAGCGTGTAGATATGATAAAAATGTTTCATGTCGATCGACTTTTGTTTTATGCAGAAAGTTGTAAGAAGTATGTCGTGTTTGGTATCAAATGAAAGGTCTCGGTGAGGGCTGGGTTACATAAATGACAAAAATGATTCATTTCGACCGGCTTTTATTTCTTGCAAAAATTTCTCAAAAGTATGTCGAGTTTGGTCTCAAATGAAACGTCTTGTTGCACGGCTTGCGTGCAGAATTGACAAAAATGTGCTATGTCGATCGGTTTTTGTATTTTTTGCAAAAAGTTGTGAGAAGTATGTGGTGTTTGGTATCAAATGAAAAGGCTCGATAAGGGCTGGCTTGTAGAATTAACAAAAATATCAATTTGATAGGCTTTTGTTTTTTGCAAAAATTTCTCAAAGGTTTTTATGTCGAGTTTGGACTCAAATGAAAGGACTCGTTGAGGGCTAGCATGCAGAATTGACAAAAATGTTCCATATCGATCGGAGTTTTTTTTATGGAAAAAGTTGTCAGAAGTATGTCGTGTTTGGTTTCAAATGAAAGGTCTCGTAAAGGGCTAGAGTGCAGAATTGAGAAAAATGTGCTATGTCGATCGGTTATTGTTTTTTGCAAAAAGATGTCAGAAGTGTGTGGTGTTTGGTATCAAATGAAAGGTTTCAATGAGGGCTGGTGTGCAGAATTAACTAAAATGGTCAATGTCGATCGGATTTGTTTTTTGCAATAGGTTGTCACAAGTATATAGTGTTTCGTATCAAATGAAAAGTCTCGGTGTGGGCTAGCGTGTAGATATGATAAAAATGTTTCATGTCGATCGACTTTTGTTTTATGCAGAAAGTTGTCAAAAGTATGTCGTGTATGGTATCAAATGAAAGGTCTCGGTGAGGGCTGGGGTACATAAATGACAAAAATGTTTCATGCCGACCGGCATTTGTTTTTTGCAAAAAATTATTGGAAGTATATCGTGTTTGCAATCTAATGAAAGGTCTCGGTGAGGCCTGACGTGGATATATAAAATAATTGTTTCATGTCGATCGGCATTTGTTTTTTGCACTGACAGCGGAGCTCTAGGGAATGCTCGGCGTAGCCGAGAATTCGCTAGTATTATGGCTAAAAGAAAACATTGCAACAAGAAAATTGCTAATTCAACTGTGGTAGATATTCTAGAATTCAGCCCACGTAGCTTACAATGTACAACGTATTCATTAAAATGACACCCGAAAATTAAATGTTTATTATCTGATTGCTACCACGTTAATGTCACTTTTGCATGTCCAATGCTAAAATTATCTATAGTATAGATCCTAAAGCATGAATATGAATGTTTTAACAAAAATATCCATTTCAAGAATACATAAAATCTGACTTTATTTTTGTAAAAATTCATAAATATTTGCTTCCGCGTCCGAATTTTATAATTCTTCATCATATTTTAGCTAAAAAAAAACTTTACAACAAGAAAATTGCTATTTCAAGTGTGGTAGGTATTCTTGAATCCAGCCCATGTAGCTTACAATATACACCGTAAGTAGTATGTGGTCCTCCCTTTCCCGAGACCCAGGGTAATTAAAAAACTCATTAACTGGCGCCAGTGTCTGATAGAAATTTTTGATATGTAATTTTGATAGGAATTTTTGATAAATATATTTGAAATTTTTATTGGGGAAATTGTTTATGTATGTATTTTTAATTTTGCGAATGTTGGAATGTGATATTGGTTTAAAAATTTCCATTATGTCCTAGAGTAAATGGGATTTAATATTTTTGACGAAATGTAATTTCAATAATGTGCATATTTAGGTAACGATAATTACCTGTAATAGGGAGATTAAAGTAAATGCTTAGAAGTTTTGAGATTAAGTACTAACAAGTATTTGAAAGATTATGAATATTAAGTAAATGGGTTTTAATATTTTCTGACGAAATGTAATTTCAATATTGTGCATATTTAATGACAAAATGTAATTTCAATAATATGCATATTTATAGGTAATGACCTGTAATGTGACCTTAAAGTAATGCTCAAACATTTTGAGGAATTCAAATGATTTAAATATTAGAAAATATTTCAGTAAGAATTTCAATTGAAGGATAAAAGTGAAAATCAACAAAATATACACCGTATAAATAAGGAAAAATTTCTTATACACTTTATTCCAGTTGAAAAGAGCAGTGAAGCACATCTGAAATTATTAAGGTAAGAAAATTTAAATTATTATATTTTTACTATTATTTATTTATTTGTACATGTGTAGACATGGACTTTTCCAAGTTAAACCAAAGAGGTGGATTGTCGGACTTAAAACCTCGTAAGAAGATTTCCGACTTGGAAAAAGATACGTTGTCTAAACTGGTTGACATAAAGGCTGTTAAAACCACGTTTGGTAGAAAAATAATTGCTGAATGCGAAGAATTTATAACATATCTACCTGCACGATTCGATAATTTAACAGACGAAGATATATCGCAGCTTAAGGAATCTGTTACCAAATGGAGTATTAAATATACTGGAATGAAACAGTATGGATCCTGTGGAAAGCAGACTACTTTAATAGAATTTGTAGAAATGTAATACTATAATTATTATTTATAAATATTCTCTGTAGACATATGTTTGATAATAAATACACTGTAAAAGTTTATGAAAGTTTAGTATTATTTTTAATTCCTTGCAGACAACAAGTATTAACAACATAGTTACATAAATATATGTTAATATATTAAAAAATGAATTTTCCTAATCATTTTTATTTTGGACCCGGAAATAAAATGAATTGTAAGAAACCTATTGACAAAGACGACGAGATAGCAAGAGAACACGACATGGCCTATTTTAAAGCTAAAAGCTTCAATGATATTCTTGTAGCGGATCAAATAGCAATAAATAAATTTCATGAAGATTGGTGTAAGACAAAAAATTGGCACAGTTTAATACGCCGTATGTGTCTCCAAATAAAAACAAATTTCGAAACATATATTGAAAGAACCGTGTACCCCTAGAATTTACCTCACACGGATATATAATATAAATTAATATATCTTATCAAACAATTATTTTTATAACGCATTATTAAAACGAATAAACAGTATGGATCCTGTGGAAAGCAGACTACATTAATAAAATTTGTAGAAATATAATATTTTAATTATTATTATGTATAAATAGTAACAATAACTGTATACATATGTTGGATAATAAATACAATGTAAAAGTTTATGAAAGTTTAGTATTATTTTTATTTCCTTGCAGACAACATGTGTTCCAAATTTCAACACCCCTTTTCAGCAATAATTGCTGGCCCCTCAGGCAGTGGAAAATCGTACTTTGTTAAAAACTTCTTAAAGAATATTAATGTAATGTGCGATACTAATTTTATGAAAATATCTTGGCATTACGGCGCATGGCAAAAATTATTTACTACAATAAATAATGTAGAATTTGTTGAAGGTTTGCCTGATATTGACAGCATAGATGGCAAATATCCACAGTTAATTATTATAGATGATCTGATGTCTGAAGCAGATCAGATAGTTGTAGATATATTCACAAAATGGTCTCATCATAAAAATTTGTCAGTATTTTTTCTTACTTAAAATATTTTTCATCAGGGAAAGGGACAACGGGATATATCTCTGAATGCTAATTACATTATCTATTTTAAAAATCCTCGAGACAAAGCCCAAATATTGCATTTGTCAAGACAGGTATTTCCGGAAAATTCCAAATTTATACAAGAAGTCTATCGTGACGCAACATCACTTCCCCATGGCTATTTAATTTTTGATCTTAAACAAAATACACCTGATTGGTTGCGTTTTCGTACGTCACATGATGGATGTACTTATGTTTATTTACCCAAAAATAAGTATAAATACAATAGCATAAATATGCCTCCAATTATTTCTTAACAATGAGTAAAGCAGTAATAAACAAGGCTGAATATCTGCGAGCACTTCATGAGTTGAAATCGCAAGATAGATTGGCATTATTAAAAAACGCCGACTGTAATTCTGTTAAATGTATATGTGAATGTGTTTATAATATTCTGCATGGTACAGTTCCTCTCAGTCTAAAACCAAAGGGTTCACTTGTAAGACATAAAAAGATTCTACGGAAACTTGTAAAACCTGGTGATAGCTGGAAAACTAAAAAATGTGTCTTAGTTCAATCAGGCGGAGCATTTTTACTTTTTTTATTAGCTCCGCTTTTAACAGGTCTTCTAAGTAACTTATTTAAAAATTAAAATGGAACATGCTAAAAAGATGGTCTTAATATCTCCGGAAAATTTAAACCGTTTACGTAATAGTAACAATATTAATGAAGAGACAGTAACTAGTCGACTGGATAAAGACATGCAAAATATTTTTAATCTAAAAATATCAGAATATAAGAAATGGGTTAAGTATCAAGAAATATTACAAAGATATTTATACTTTCAAAAACAAAGTAGAGAACCTATAAAATTACCTATAGAACATGAATTTAGTTTAGATTTAAAGCAATCTTTGGAAAAGAGAGACGATACAGGAAATTTAAAAGATTTTGTCGTCAAATCTGAAAATATTTCTGAAGAAAAGAAAGACGATTTAAAAAATATATTAAATATTATTCCTAAATCTCAAAAAGAAAAAGCTCGACTATTACTGCAAAATATAAAACTAGACAAGACAGTTACATGGAGTGATTCTGGTGTAGTTTCAATTCATTATAAACAAATCCCGAATTCAAATATAACAGATTCAGTTGTGGACATTGTAGGACGTAAGAAATGTAGTAATCCTATAGGTTGGGAACAATTTTTAGAAGCATTAAAGAAAATAAACATTCCAACAGAATTAATTAACAATCCTCAAAGAAAAAAATTTTTTACTTCGATATCTGATATTCAAACTTCTATGAAACATAAAAGAAAACGAAAATATATACTAGACGATCGGAAACAGTGAAAGTTAAAAAATTTGAATGGAAACGATTTTCTTTGTAAAATGAATAAAAATTTATCAAAAATTTATTTTGATGTATCAAATCCAGCGGGGTTTTCAGGAGTCAATAATATTATAAATTCTGTAAAAGGGAAATACAAGTTAAAAGATATACGAAAATGGATTAGTTCACAAGATGCATATACATTGCATAAACCAGCTCGAAAAAAATTTATAAGAAATAAATATAATGTTTCTAACATAAATGATCTTTTCCAAGCAGATCTTAATGATATGCGCAAGTTAGCCCGGTACAACGATAATAACAAATATATTTTAACAGTAATTGATGTTTTTAGCAGGTACGCATGGGCTATTCCATTAAAAGATAAGAAACCTTGTACAGTTATTCAAGCATTTAAAAATATATTTAGTGAAAGAAAACCATTATTTTTACAAACTGACAAAGGCTCGGAATTTATTGCAAAATCAGTGCAGTCATTTTTAAAGCAAAATGATATTAAATTTTATGTTACTCACAATCCCGATGTAAAAGCATGTATTGTTGAAAGATTTAACAGAACTTTGAAAACAAAAATGTATCGTTATTTTACTTACAAAAATTCATATAGATATATCGATATATTACAGGATTTAGTTAATGCTTACAACAAAACGAAACATAGAACAATAAATATAGCACCTTGTGAAGTAAATGATAAAAATATATTAGAAATTTGGAGAAATCAGCGTAAAATAAAACAAAATAAAAAAGCTATTCATAAGGCAATATTTAAAATTGGAGACTTTGTAAGAATATCTAAACACAAAAATATATTCGAAACAGGATATGAATCTAACTGGAGCGAGGAACTATTTAAAGTACATGGGATTATTAATAGAACTCCAGTCGTTTATAAATTAAAAGATTTAAATAATGAAGTAATAGAGGGCACCTTTTACAAAGATGAGCTTCAACAAGTACAAATAGAATCTGACACTATGTATAAAATAGATAAAATAGTAGCTACGAAGGGTACAGGTATCAGAAAGAAGTTACTTGTTAAGTGGAGAGGTTATAGTGATAAATTTAATACTTGGATATCTGCAAATTCAGTACATCTATTGAATAATGAATAAAAAAGAATTTTTTATAACATTGCCTATTAACAGTTCTATGCAATATTTTCCTGATAATAAAACTACTCGATATACAACACAATTACCTCAAAATATAAAATTGAATGGATCTTGGGAGGTAGCATTATCAGAAATTATTTTTCCTTGCTCGATTTACAATATTAATGAAAGAGAAAACATAGTTACAATTAAGATAGAATCAAAGACAGAAGAAAATGTAGTAAAAATTGTAAAGGCGAAAATCCCTACAAAAAATTATGAAAACATTGACAGAGTGTTACATGAAATGAACGAAAATAATGTAATAAATGAATATGTTGTATTTTCATACGATAACGAAGAAAATCGAGTTACAACAAAAGTTAAAAATGAAAAGGTGTGTTCTCTAAAGTTATCTCATCGGCTGGCATTACAACTTGGTTACCCTCCATTCACTGATATATATGAACATAGAACTTCAGTAAATCTACGTAATTTAATATTAGGTATTCCTCCACAATTATTTGTGTATTGTGACATTATTGAACCGCAAGTAGTTGGTGATGTGGTTACTCAATTGTTAAGAATTATACACATTAAAACTGATAAATATGTTTTTGGATCAAATGAAATGATATAATACGCACAGCCGCATTTCGTTCCTGTATTAAGAAGAGAATTTTCAAACATAGAAATAGATATAAGAACAAACGATGGCTATATGACGCCATTTCAATTTGGAACGTTGTATGTTAAACTTCATTTTCGACGAGCATCATGAAAAATTGTCCTTATCAAGAATATTACAATATACAAGCAGGAAGTGGAATTGGAGCAGTATATAAAGGGAATCAATTTCAAAGGGGACATGGTATAGGAAGTATACCGACGCAGGAACCAATTCAGGGTTTCTCAAGCGACAAAGTTTTACAGAAAAAAGTAAACATGTTGACATGATGGGACATCTTCACGCAGACATATTTAACCAAGAAAAGTTTTTGCCCAATGGTGTTGAAATGAGAGTGAGATTAGTTCGATCGCGGGATAGCTTTCATTTAATTTCAAGTAGCTCAAGTTATGAAGTACAAATAAAAGAAGCCACATTATTTGTTCGTCGCGTCAAATTAAATCCAAGTATTTTATTAGCTCACAATAAGGCACTACAATTATCCACCTCTAAATATCCTATTACAAGAGCTGAAGTTAAAGCTATTATTATCCCTACAGGTGTTCAAGGAAAATCTTTAGATAATATTTTCTTGGGTCAGCTTCCTAAAAGGTGTATAATAGGATTTGTATCGAATAAAGGATTTAATGGTGATTTTGGAACTAATCCTTTCAACTTTGAAAATTTTAAAATAAACTACCTATCATTATGTGTAAATGGGCAACAACTGCCTTCAAAGCCTCTACAACCATCATTCGGCGAGAAAAAATCATATATTCAAATGTATAACACATTATTCTCAGGAACAGGCATTCACTTTGGCAACAGCGGTAACGGGATCGACAGAGACAGCTATCCAAATGGTTATTGTTTAACAGCATTTGATCTTACTCCTGACTTAGCAGCCAATTCTATGTTACACTGGAATTTATCACGACATGGTTCTTTAAGAATAGAAGTTGGATTTGAAGCTGCTCTTTCCCAAACTGTAAATTGTGTTATATATGCAGAATTTGATAATATTATTAAAATTGTTAAAAATAGAAATGTTATTGTAGATTATGGTAGTTAATAGTTAAAATATAGTTGTATTTATTAATATAGAATAAATTATGTACATTTTTTTAAAATATAATGTTTTTATTTCAATTCTCTCCTATATATTCATACAAATTTGAAATCAAATTTAGTTACACGAAAGCAATCGTACTGTTAAATAATAAAAAAAAATGGATGCTGCATTCATACAAAATATATTTAGAAAATATTTCCAAAATACAGGCGAATATGGAGTATTTGCCGCCAATAATTTACCTCAGCATGTCAACTTTCCATGTGCCCTTATTGTTAATACGGATCCAGATACTTTACCAGGAACTCATTGGGTAGCCATTTTTATCGACAGGGATGGATACGGTACATATTTTGATAGTTATGGCCGTCCACCATATGTAAAACAGCATAGAGATTTTCTAAAGAGAAATACAAGGAAATGGACATACAACACGCTAACTTTACAGGAATATACATCAGATGTTTGTGGTTATTATTGTTTAATGTATCTTTTATTTAGAATGAATGTATACAACCATAATGATTTCATAAAATTATTTAACAAGTACAATAAACATGAAAATGATCAATTTGTAAAGTATATGTTTTATTATTATTTCAATAAAAGTAAATAATTGTTAATAAGAATATTATTTAATACATACACATAAATATAATAAATACAAAATATATTGATAAAATACAATTATTGTTGTTGTTTTTTTTCTTTACACTGCTCTATGAATGGTTCACTTTGCGTCGTCTCGGCGTCGGTGGTTGAAGTTGGATTTGTACATAGATTCTTCCATCTATTTCTCTGGGCCATACGGAAATTTTTCTTCACCTTCTTTGACATTCGATATTCCATGGGTAACAAAATAATCTTCTTATCTGCCAGGTGCTCCATTGGATTATAAGTGGGATAAACTTCATTGTCCCAATTTTCTGTTGACTCTACTACGTACATTTTATTTGCCGATGCCATAGATGAAAATGACTGGAATAAGCAAATACAACAACAACCACGTCTAGATTCACAATGACATTCAAACAGTTAATTTTCTTAAATTTATATGCATATAGTACATACATACCTGTCTAATTAACGTAATACACAAAACGATAACTTACTTTCACTACAAATATTCATATCTGAAATATTTGTAACTAGGAAAATAGATGGTTAATTACTTGTAAATAATAATAATGAAATATGTAGTAACACAGATATTTATTTATTTTATATAATAAACTTATATATAATAGAATTGGTTTACTTATACTATAAAAATTACAACTAATAAAATACTTATAACTATATTATTTTCATATAACTTATTAAAATACACTACATATAAACAAATATTATTCCTTATATGATAAACGTAAAAACTAAGATATTTATTTTATTAAAATTTTTACAATATATATATATATATATATATATATATATATATATATATATATATATATATATACATTTCAATAAGTTACCCTAGAAAATAAACTAATTAACCCTCCTCCTTTTAACACCATATGGCACACTATCTATTTCATCTATTAACCTACGTTTCATAAACTTAACGCTAAATGTTTTTGTTTCTCTTTTTGTAATGACATGATGGTCAAGTGTACACCTAATTCTATTAATATTTAGTACGGGGTTTTCTGTTGTGTTATTCAATACTAGATTTTTTAAACATGCAAAATTTACAGATTCACTGGTTTTAAAATTTAGAGTTATACCCTTCACTTTGCATACTTCTTTTATTTCACCCGATGCTGGCGAAAACACTTTGTATGCATAATTTTTGGGACCCCCGCTGACAAATTCTATTATATAACTACCAGACCCATAACACTCCAATTCGTCCGTGAGATCGCCTAGGTAATTACCCGTAGGTGGTTCATATTCACCAGGTGAATGGGAGTATATAATAGAATCTGTATCGTAATACAAGACCCTACGATCCAGGGGTTCCAAAAATTCATACAAGCGTAATCGGGCTTGTGCTGTAGTGTACGAATGCTGCAACCACTACGTTCACGGTTTTCAACTGCTCCATGGCTTCTTCTTCTTGTATCCAGTTTACATACATCATATGATCTCCCGCTGGAATAATCCTGTTGACCTGGATAGATGTATTTGCGAGCAGATCATATAATTCCTCAGCCGAAGAAACAGTTGATGTCCGTGTCCTATTCTCTGCTTGTGCGAATTTTCCTGTAATCATATTTTTATTAAGTATATATATATATATATATATATATATATATATATATATATATAAAATAAATTTATAAAATAGAATATATAAATTATTTTATCATACCCCAGAAAGAAATCAGCATAATTTTGGCTTGGATCGTCTCCCTGCATTTTTTTCTATTTTATTGGTGTCCAGCTTAATTCCTTCACTCATTTCATAATTTTGTACATATGCTGCTTTAGAAGCGTCATCAGTACAATCTGCGGGGTATCCACTGGCTTCTTGCTTCATTTTTAAAAATGTATTAATGTAGTCCACAAACAAACCACCTGTTTTTGTGTCTTTGTTATAAACCGTCGTTTTGTATTGCCATACCTCGTGCACTTTTAATATTTTATATCCTACGGACACAGCGCGACGCACTTCATCAACGACCCAAGTTCCCACAAATTATCTTTCACTGTCACTATGTTGGCAGTCATTTTGTTGTAACTCGTCACAACATGTCCGACATAAAACAAACATAAGTTTCCCATGTGCTTTACGCGGTAACACAGGGTGAAAAATATCACTGGGTGGTAAAACACTGCATTTAATGAGTCCTTCGACTTAATCAATATTATTATTAGGGCACAATATATCACATTCAGGACCTACAAAAATTTTTGGATGGCCTACTGGATATTTACCATATTTGCAGATATATGGATAAAGAGAACACACATCTACATATCTAATTTTTTCTTGATTTTCAACTTTTTTATACAGTACTGTATTCCCTGTACTCCCACCAAATAAAGCATCACGAGGTTGCAGAGGCAAATTATTTAAAGTTTCATGGTTTGTAAGCGATAATTTTAAATTTTTGTCACTTTGTAATACTTTCCGAAATTCACATTCCCAAATTTTGATAACAATATACCCTGAATTTTGAATTTTGTTAAATTTTTCTGTTGTTCTTTGATACCTGTCCTCCATTGTTTCTTTTGTTGAATTGTAAATTTGCTTATCTCTATTTGTTTTATAACATAAAATTCATCCGTGCCAAAAACACCCCAAAAATTCAAAAACCATTTTATTAGGTGCATAGTAACCATCAACTTTAAATAAATTGTCAATTACTGCTTCCGTACCATTGCCTGCATGTTGAATTTTGATTCCTGTAACATTTTCCTGATGTGATAACCACATCAAGGCTATTTTAGATTGATTGTCTTTCAATCTATAGCCTTTCTGTGGTATAATACCTATTGTGTTAGGTTTCAAAAATAATCTACGGAAAACACGATTACATGCAGAAGCAATGGTAACGGCTTCAGAAAACGGACAAACCTTGCCATCTTGAATAAAATTTCCCCGAAACTTATCGCATCCTACGCAAAATATCTACATCCGACACACAATACTCGACGATCTCTTTTTCCATATCAAATATAGCATTCTCTTCTGTCTGTTTATTATACCAACTCAAAAAATTTTGCCGTACTGAAATAGACATATCGTCTACCTCGTAATATACAGCAGAAGGCATTGGACCTATATAATTTTTATTTATTAATTTATTGAAAAAATGGGGAAAAAAGCCTTTTTTTATTGTTGATGGTAAATCTAATGCTTTAGGTAATGCCGATAAAGGCATAGGGAGATAATTAATTGAATCAATGAATTTAATATGATTATACTGAATCATCATTATTTTACAGCCGTTTAAAATTAATTTTGGTTTAATTTTTTCCTCTTCTACTAAATATTTTAAAATAAATTGAGCGTCGAAGGCTTTGGCATTATGTGCAATGCATATTACTGAGGAAAAAGAATTCTGTCAAACTACATATTTAAAAACAATTTTAACCGGTTCGTCAGCAAAAATATGTTGGCGAATACCACATGAGCTACAAAATTGTTTTATATCGGTATGGGTGTAACAAGTGGAACATGACTGTTGAGCCACACATAAATTCACTTCGTGTTCAACACTCGAACCATTAGGTTTTTCTTGTCGCGTTTCAAAATCATAGTATATAAATAAACTTTTGTCTTTTAAGTGTGTATTGTCTTTCAGTATATAGCACAAATGTCCAGGATTTTTATACTCTTCACAAAAATTACAAAATGACTCACCACATGTATGTTGACGTCCCTTTTTATCACACCGGTAGAGTTTCAAACACTTATCACATTTTTTTAAAAGTTTACACACTACTGTTTTTTTATGGTTATCATAACACTCTTGTCCACGAAAGTTTCTGTTATATACATCACAGTTTATTAATTCCAGAGCAGGTGGGCACGGAGGGGAAAATTTACAATAATAACAAGTATTTTCACAACTGTGTCTATGTCTTACGTAATACGGAACATGACACGGTTCACAAAAATATTTACATGAAAATGTGGCCGTTAAACTTTTAATCACTGTATAGTGATTTTGATAATACAGAAGATTCAGTCTTGGAAGATTTTGTCCTTTTGCACGTTCAAAAATCACATTTGCTCGAGTATTATACACATATACGCATATGTTATATTGAGAATAATACCTTTGAAAATCAGTGAATTCAGGAATACCGGTCCCATTTTCATTAATTTTTACATTTGCCTGTACTAACAATTCACGTGCCCGCGTACTCTGGATTCCAAATTTATCACTCTCTATGTCTTTAAAACAGATTTCTTTTTTGTATAAAGATTCAGCGATCACTAGTGCACGAGGTAAACACAAATGGTCCTTATTTATAATGTCTATTACGTCGTGTTCCCTGCGGCAGAACTCCGCATATGATAATCCGTGACCCCGCAGTTTTCCTCGACCAGCTGGCATTGAGATTTTGGTCATTTCTATTACGAATTGACCATCCGTAAATATTTCGCGATTACTTTGTAATATTCGCTCCATACCCTCCCAAACCATGTCAATATGCAGTTGATCCGCCCTGCGAAAACTGAGCCATGCTGGTCCATTTTCCAGACGAGGCGTTTGAAAAATAAAACCTACGTAATCTGTAGGTTCTGTAAATTCCATTACATACTCCGTGACAGATTTCACACCATTATGAAACCATAGCACAGAATCTTCACCCTGTGGTGGATCAATCATCCGGAATGTTACTTTTCGCCCCGCAACATTGAATAGTCTTGAATGACTTTCAACATCCGACACAATAGAAAAACGAGAAAGATTTTCTTCACCCCGGCCGAGCTGATTTAAATTTTCTTCTATTAAATTTTCGCAAATTTGATAGAAGGCGTCGTATTGTGCTTGTTGCAAGATGCTGAAGAAAATTTCCTACTCAGCTGCAGATTATTACTAACTGAAATTTCTTTACCTGTCCTGTGATTTTAATGACAATATTTTGAGAGGTTTTCAATAACAAAGAGAAACTTCTAATTTTTTTTTTAAATTATATATTTCTTTTCTCTATTGATGAAGATGCATACACATTCTGCATCTTTTTTAATTTTATTGTTATAATAAGTGTATAATTCTATAAATAAATTCTTAAAAACTAAATTTTCTATATGTATAATATTATATAAACCTACACCTATATCTACACTAAATCTTAAACTATGAATATAACTATTTTGTAGAATATTTTTATATATATTATTAACATCTAAATACTTTACACTATATTCTAATAAATGTTTACTTATAACTAACTCTAAACTAACTAAATCGTCTATTTGGTCCTTATTTAAAACTAAATACTTATTGTTAATTTTATATTTTAATTGCCTTTTTGGCAATACAATAAACTCTACACTTCCAAAATATTTTGAAATGTTCACTGACACTTTGTTGTTTTTCACATCCTTCACAAAGTCAATAAACTTTCCAAAGTTTGGGATGTTACAGAAAAGTTTTCTTCTCACATCTCCTACCAAACGAACAGCGACCTGCATCCTTGCATTTGGATCGACCCCGACGCACACAAAGCTTTTTAAATTTTTTCCTAAAGGAAACGACAGGACGTCCAGTAACCTGTCGTTATTATCCCGGGAATCTTTATTGGGCGGTAAAGCGTATACCTTCATGGATTCCGCGTCTCCAAGCAGCAGACCAAGATGGGCGTCTTCTCCTAGGAATGCAGCTTCTTCCCAGACGTTAATGGGGACGTTTTCCTCTTCGTCCTCTTCTATGAGCGGTTTTCCAAATGGTTCGTCGACATCCGAATGTTTAGCTTGTTTCCGTGGTATTTCTTCATCAGCATCCTCGCGTTGTCTTTGTAGTGGCATTGTCACCAGCTGAGTTGCTGCCTCATGAAGTAGCTCATCCAGGTCGTAGGTGCTATCATCCTCGATTACCTGAGTCGCTAAAGGAGAACAGGAGCCCCTTTCTTCCACGATTACCCCGGGGTCCACCTCCCTGATCTCGGCATCGGTCACCACCACCGGGTCTGCTTCTCTGATCATGATGTTCTCGAGGATGTTGAACTTAGCTGCCATGATGCTGGTGATGTTTTATACACAAATATACAGCACAAGAAGAATCTGTATACTAAAGAAATAAATATTTTGAACAAGTATTTATACAAAAAATATCATATACAAAGAAATGGTCTCCATATTTAAAATACATTTTACATTTTAAGATATACAAATTATGTATAATTAAAACTTTTATTGATCTTTAGTAAAATATCAATTTCATAATAATTTGCGAAGAGCATTGCTTTAATCTTCCCATTACATGTAATTATCATTACTAAATATGCACATTATTGAAATACATTTCGTTAGAAAATATTTAAAACCCCATTTACTTAATGTTTATAATTTTTAAAATACTTCTTAGTACACCCTATTCAATCTCGAAACTTCTAAGCATTTACTTTAATCTCCCCATTACAGGTAATTATCGTTAACTAAATATGCAGATTATTGAAATTACATTTCGTCAAAAAATATTAAATCCCATTTACTCAATACTCATAATCTTTCAAATACTTCATTGTACACAATATTAAATCTCAATTAGTACTTCATTATAGGACATAATGGAAATTTTTGAACCAATATCACATTCCAACATGCGCAAAATTAAACATACATATATAAACAATTTCCCCAATAAAAATTTCAAATATATTTATTGAAAATTCCTATCAAAATTACACATCAAAAATTTGTATCAGACACTGGCGCCAGTTAATGAGTTTTTTAATTACCCTGGGTCTCGGGAAAGGGAGGACCACATACTACTACCGTATTCATCAAGAATAGGTAAAATCTGACATTATTTTTGTAAAAAAACATATAAATATTTGCTTCCGCGCCCGGATTTTATAATTCCTTATCATATATTAGCTAAGAGAAAATATTGCAACAAGAAAATTACTATTTCAAGTGCGGTAGGTATTTTAGAATCCAGTCCATGTAGTTTACAATATACAAAGTATTCATTAAAATGACACCCTAAATTTAAATGTTTATTATCTGATTGGTACCACGATATGTTCACTTTTGCATGACCAATGCTAAAATTATACATAGAATAGATGCTAAAGCTTGAATATAAATGTTTTAGCAAAAATATCCATTTCAAGAATAGGTAAAATTTTTGTGAAAATATCATGTAAATATTTGCTTCCGCGCCCGAATTTAATAATTTTTCATCATATTTTAGCAAAAAGAAAACATTGCAACTAGAAAATTGCTATTTCAAATGTGGTAGGTATTCTAGAACCCAGCCCATGTAGCTGACAATATACAACGTATTCATCAAGAATAGGTAAAATCTGACTTTTTTTTGTAAAAAATCATATAAATATTTGCTTCCGCGCCAGAAATTTATAATTCTTTATCATATTTTAGCTAAAAGAAAACATTGCAACAAGAAAATTGCTATTTCAAATGTAGTAGGTATTCTAGAATCCAGCCCATGTAGCTTACAATATAGAACGTATTCATCAAGAAAAGATAAAATCTGATGTTTTTTTGTAAAAAATCATATGAATCTTTGCTTCTGCGCCCGAATTTTATTATTCATCATCATATTTTAGCTAAAAGAAAACATTGCAACAAGAAAATTGCTATTTCAAGTGTGGTAGGTATTCTAGAATCCAGCCCATGCAGCTTACAATATACAACGTATTCATCACGAATAGATAAATTCTGACTTTACTTTTGTAAAAACTCATATAATTATTTGCTTCTGCGCCCGAATTTTATAATTTTTTATCATATGTTAGCTAAAAGAAAACATTGTAACAAGAAAATTGCTATTTCAAGTGTGGTAGGTAGTCTAGAATCCAGACCATGTAGCTTACAATATAAAACGTATTCATTAAAATGACACCTAAAAATTAAATTTTTATTATCTGATTGGTACCACGTTATGGTAACTTTTGCATGTCCAATACTAAAATTATCCATAGTATAGATCCTAAAGCATGAATATGAATGTTTTAACAAAAATATCCATTTCAAGAATAGGTCAAATCTGACTTTATTTTTGTAAAAATTTATATAAGTATTTGCTTCCGCGCCTGAATTTTATAATTCTTCATCATATTTAAATAAAAAAAAACATTGCAACAAGAAAATTGCTATTTCAAGTGTGGTAGGTATTCTAGAATCCAGCAATTGTAGCTTACAATATACAACGTATTCATCAAGAAAAGGTAAAATCTGACTCTATTTTTGTAAAAAATCATATAAATATTTGCTTCCGCGCCCGAATTTTATAATTTTCCTTCATATTTTAGCTAAAAGAAAACATTGCAACAAGAAAATTGTTATTTCAAGTGTGGTAGGTTTTCTAGAATCCAGCCCATGTAGCTTACAATATACAACGTATTCATTAAAATGACACCAGAAAATTGAATGTTTATTATCCGATTGGTACCACGTTATGGTCACTTTTGAATGTCCAATGCTAAAATTATCCATAGTATAGATTCTAAAGCATTAATATGAATGTTTTAACAAAAATATTCCTTTCAAGAATAGGTAAAATCTGACTTAATTTTTGTAAAAAATCATATAAATATTTGCTTCCGCGCCCGAATTTTATAATTCTTCATCATGTTTTAGCTAAAACAAAACATTGCAACAAGAAAATTGCTATTTTAGGTGTGGAAGGTAATCTAGAATGCAGCTCATGTAGTTTACAATATACGACCTATTCATCAAGAATATGTAAAATCTGACTTAATTTTTGTAAATAATCATATGAATATTTGCTTCCGCGCCCGAATTTTTTAATTCTTTATCATATTTTAGCTCAAAGAAAACATTATAACAAGAAAATTGCTATTTTAAGTGATGTAGGTATTCTAGAATCCAGCCCATGTAGCCTACAATATACAACGTATTCATTAAAATGACACCAGAAAATTGAATGTTTATTATCTGACTCGTACCACGTTATGGTCCCTTTTGCATGTTCAAAGCTAAAATTATCCATAGTATAGATCGTAAAGCATGAATATGAATGTTTTAACAAATATATCCATTTCAAGAATAGGTAAAATCTGAGTTTATTTTTGTAAAAAATCATATAAATATTTGCTTCCGCGCCCGAATTTTATAATTCTTTATCATATTTTAGCTAAAAGAAAACATTGCAACAAGAAAATTGCTATTTCAAGTGTGGTAGGTATTCTAGAATCCAGCCCATGTAGCTTACAATATACAACGTATTCATTAAAATGACACCCGATAATTGAATGTTTATTATGTGATTGGTACCACGGTATGGTCACTTTTACATGTCCAATGCTAAAATTATCCATAGTATAGATCCTAAAACATGAATACGAATGTTTTAACAAAAATATCCATTTCAAGAATAGGTAAAACCTGACTTTATTTTTGTAAAAACTCATATAAATATTTGCTTCTGCGCCCGAATTTTATAATTCTTCATCATATTTTAGCTAAAAGAAAATATTGCAACTAGAAAATTGCTATTTCTAGTGTGGTAGGTAGTCTAGAATCCAGCCCATGTAGCTTACAATATACAACGTTTTCATCAAGAATAGGTAAAATCTGACTTTTGTTTATAAAAAATCATATAAATATTTGCTTCCGCGCTCGAATTTTATAATTTTTCATCATATTTTAGCTAAATGAAATCATTGCAACAAGAAAATTGCTATTTCAAGTGTGCTAGGTATTCTAGAATCCAGCCCATGTAGCTTACAATATACAACGTATTCATTACAATGACACCCGATAATTGAATGTTTATTATGTGATTGGTACCACGGTATGGTCACTTTTACATGTCCAATGCTAAAATTATCCATAGTATAGATCCTAAAACATGAATACGAATGTTTTAACAAAAATATCCATTTCAAGAATAGGTAAAACCTGACTTTACTTTTGTAAAAACTCATATAAATATTTGCTTCTGCGCCCGAATTTTATAATTCTTCATCATATTTTAGCTAAAAGAAAATATTGCAACTAGAAAATTGCTATTTCTAGTGTGGTAGGTATTCTAGAATCCAGCCCATGTAGCTTACAATATACAACGTATTCATCAAGAATAGGTAAAATCTGACTTTATTTTTGTAAAAAATCATATAAATATTTGCTTCCGCGCCCGAATTTTATAATTCTTAATCATATTTTAGCTAAAAGAAAACATTGCAACAAGAAAATTGCTATTTCAAGTGTGGTAGGTAGTCTAGAATCCAGCCCATGTAGCTTACAATATACAACGTATTCATCAAGAATAGGTAAAATCTGACTTTTTTTTGTAAAAAATCATATAAATATTTGCTTCCGCGCCAGAATTTTATAATTCTTTATCATATTTTAGCTAAAAGAAAACATTGCAACAAGAAAATTGCTATTTCAAATGTAGTAGGTATTCTAGAATCCAGCCCATGTAGCTTACAATATACAAAGTATTCATTAAAATGACACCCTAAATTTGAATGTTCATTATCTGATTGGTACCACAATATGTTCACTTTTGCATGTCCAATGCTAAAATTATCCACAGTATAGATGCTAAAGCATGAATATAAATGTTTTAGCAAAAATATCTATTTCAAGAATAGGTAAAATCTGACTTTATTTTTGTAAAAATATCATATAAATATTTGTTTCCGCGCCCGAATTTAATAATTTTTCATCATATTTTGGCAAAAAGAAAACATTGCAACAAGAAAATAGCTATTTCAAGTGTGGTAGGAATTCTAGAACCCAGCCCACGTAGCTTTCATTATACAACTTATTCATCAAGAATTGGTAAAATCTGACTTTTTTCTGTAAAAAATCATATAAATATTTGCTTTCGCGCTAGAATTTTATAATTCTTTATCATATTTTAGCAAAAAGAAAACATTGCAACAAGAAAATTGCTATTTCAAATGTAGTAGGTATTCTAGAATCCAGCCCATGTAGCTTACAATATACAACGTATTCATCATATTTTAGCTAAAAGAAAACATTCAAACAAGAAAATTGTTATTTCAAGTGTGGTAGGTATTCTAGAATCCAGCCCATGTAGCTTACAATATACAACGTATTCATTAAGAATAGGTAAAATCTGACTTTATCTTTCTAAAAAATCATATAAATATTTGCTTCCGAGCCCGAATATTATAATTCTTCATCATATTTTAGGTAAAAGAAAACATTGCAACAAGAAAATTGCTATTTCAAGTGTGGTAGGTATTCTAGAATTTATCCCATGTAGCTTACATTATACAACGTATTCATTAAAATGACACCATAAAATTGAATGTTTATTATCCGATTGGTTTCACGTTATGGTCACTTTTGAATGTCCAATGCTAAAATTATCCATAGTATAGATCCTAAAGCATTAATATGAATGTTTTAACAAAAATATTCTTTTCAAGAATAGGTAAAATCTGACATTATTTTTGTAAAAAATCATATAAATATTTGCTTCCTCGCCCGAATTTTATAATTCTTCATCTTATTTTAGCTAAAAGAAAACATTGCAACAAGAAAATTGCTATTTAAAGTGTGGTAGCTATTAGAATCCAGCCCATGTAGCTTACAATATACAACGTATTCATTAAAATGACACCAGAAAATTGAATGTTTATTATCTGATTGGTAAAACGTTATGGTCCCTTTTGCATGTTCAATGCTAAAATTATCCATACTATAGATCGTAAAGCATGAATATGAATATTTTAACTAATATATCCATTTCAAGAATAGGTAAAATCTGAGTTTATTTTTGTAAAAAATCATATAAATATTTGCTTCCGCGCCCGAATTTTATAATTCTTTATCATATTTTAGCTAAAAGAAAACATTGCAACATAAAAATTGCTATTTCAAGTGTGGTAGGTATTCTAGAATCCAGCCCATGTAGCTTACAATATACAACGTATTCATTAAAATGACACTTGATAATTGAATGTTTATTATCAGATTAGTACCACGTTATGTTCACTTTTGCATGTACAATGCTAAAATTATCCATAGTATAGATCTTAAAGCATGTATATGAATGTTTAAATAAAAATATTCATTTGAAGAATAAGTAAAATCTGACTTTATTTTTGTAAAAAATCATATAAATATTTGCTTCCGCGCCCGAATTTTAGATTTCTTCATCATATTTTCGCTAAGAGAAAACTTTGCAACAAGAAAATTGCTATTTTAAGTGTAGTAGGTATTCTAGAATCCAGCCCATGTAGCTTACAATATACAACGTATTCATCAAGAATAGGTAAAATCTGTTTTTATTTTTGTAAAAAAACATAAAAATATTTGCTTCCGCGCACGAATTTTATAATTCTTCATCAAGTTTTGCTAAAAGAAAACATTGCAACATGAAAATTTCTATTTCAAGTGTGGTAGGTATTCTAGAATCCAGCACATGTAGCTTACAATATACAACTTATTCATCAAGAATAAGTGAAATCTGACTTTATTTTTGTAAAAAAACATATAAATATTTGCTTCCGCGCCCGAATTTTATAATTCTTTATCATATTTTAGCTAAAAGAAAACATTGCAACAAAAACATTGCTATTTCAACTGTGGTAGAAATTCTAGAATCCAGCACAAGTACCTTACAATATACAACGTAATCATCAAGAAAAGGTAAAATCTGACTTTATTTTTTTAAAAATCATATAAATATTTGCTTCCGCGCCGGAATTTTATAATTTTTTATCATATTTTAGCTAAAAGAAAACATTGCAACAAGAAAATTGCTATTTTGAATGTGGTAGGTATTCTAAAATCCATCCTATGTAGCTTACAATATACAACTTATTCATTAAAATGACACCCGAAATTTGAAAGTTTTTTATCTGATTGGTACCACGGTATGGTCACTTTTGCATGTCCAATGCTAAAATTATCCATAGTATAGATCCTAAAGCATGAATATGAATGTTTTAACAAAAATATACCTTTCAAGAATAGGTTAACATCTGACATTATTTTTGAAAAAAATCATATAAGTATTTGCTTTCGCGCCCAAATTTTATAAATCTTCATCATATTTTAGCTAAAAGAAAACATTGCAACAAAAAAATTGCTATTTCAAGTTTGGTAGGTATTCTAGATTCCAGCTCATGTTGCTTACAATATACAACGTATTTATCAAGAAAAGGTAAAATCTGACTTTATTTTTGTGAAAAATCATATAAATATTTGCTTCCGCGCCCGAATTTTATAATTCTTTATCATATTTTAGCTAGAAAAAAAACATTGCGACAAGAAAATTGCTATTTCAAGTGTGGCAGGTATTATAGAATCCAGCCCATGTAGCTTACAATATACAACGTATTCATCAAGAATATGTAAAATCTGACTTTATTGTTGTAAAACATCATATAAATAATTGCTTCCGCGCCCGTATTTTATAATTCCATATCATATTTTAGCTAAAAGAAAACATTGCAACATGAAAATTTCTATTTCAAGTGTGGTAGGTATTCTAGAATCAAGCCCATGTTGCTTATAATATATAATGTATACATTAAGAAAAGATAAAATCTGACTTTATTTTTGGATAAAATCATATAAATATTTGCTTCCGCGCCCGAATTTTATAATTCTTTATCATATTTTAGCTAAAAGAAAACATTGCAACAAGAACATTGCTATTTCAACTGTGGCAGAAATTCTAGAATCCAGCACAAGTACCTTACAATATACAACGTAATCATCAAGAAAAGGTAAAATCTGACTTTATTTTTTTAAAAATCATATAAATATTTGCTTCCGCGCCCGAATTTTATAATTTTTTATCATATTTTAGCTAAAAGAAAACATTGCAACAAGAAAATTGCTATTTTAAATGTGGTAGGTATTCTAAAATCCATCCCATGTAGCTTACAATATACAACGTATTCATTAAAAGACACCCGAAATTTGAAAGTTTATTATCTGATTGGTACCACGATATGGTCACTTTTGCATGTCCAATGCTAAAAATATCCATAGTATAGATCCTAAAGCATGAATATGAATGTTTTAACAAAAATATACCTTTCAAGAATAGGTTAACATCTGACATTATTTTTGAAAAAAATCATATAAGTACTTGCTTTCGCGCCCAAATTTTATAAATCTTCATCATATTTTAGCTAAAAGAAAACATTGCAACAAAAAAATTGCTATTTCAAGTGCGGTAGGTATTCTAGATTCCAGCCCATGTTGCTTACAATATACAACGTATTCATCAAGAAAAGGTAAAATCTGACTTTATTTTTGTAAAAAATCATATAAATATTTGCTTCCGCGCCCGAATTTTATAATTCTTTATCATATTTTAGCTAGAAAAAAAACATTGCGACAAGAAAATTGCTATTTCAAGTGTGGTAGGTATTATAGAATCCAGCCCATGTAGCTTACAATATACAACATATTCATCAAGAATATGTAAAATGTGACTTTATTGTTGTAAAAAATCATATAAATAATTGCTTTCGCGCCCGTATTTTATAATTCCATATCATATTTTAGCTAAAAGAAATCATTGCAACAAGAAAATTGGTATTTCAAGTGTGGTAGGTATTCTAGAATCCAACCCATGTAGCTTACAATATACAACGTATTCATCAAGATTAGGTAAAATCTGATTTTATTTTTGTAAAAAATCATATAAATATTTGCTTCCGCGCCCGAATTTTATAATTCTTTATCATATTTTAACTAAAAGAAAACATTGCAACAAGAAAATTGCTATTTCAAGTGTGGTAGTTATTCTAGAATCCAGCCCATGTACCTTACAATATACAACGTATTCATTAAAATGACACTCGAAAATTAAAGGTTTATTATCTGATTGGTACCACGTTATAGTCACTTTTGCATGTCTAATGCTAAAATTATCCATTGTATAGATCCTAAAGCATGAATATGAATATTTTAACAAAAATATCCTTTTCAAGAATAGGTAAAATCTGACTTTATTTTTGTAAAAAATCATATCAATATTTGCTTACGCGCGCGAAATTTATAATTCTTCATCTTATTTTAGCTAATAGAAAACATTGCAACAAAAAAATTTCTATTTCAAGGGTGGTAGGTATTCTAGAATCCAGCCCATGTAGCATACATTATACAATGTATTCATCAGGAATAGGTAAAATTTAACTTTATTTTTGTAAAAAATCATATAACTATTTGCTTCCGCACGCGAATTTTATAATTCTTCATCATATTTTAGCTAAAAGAAAACATTGCAACAAGAAAATTACTATTTCAAGTGTAATAGGTATTATAGAATCCAGCCCATGTAGCTTACAATATACAACGTATTCATTAAAATGACACCCGAAAGTTGGATGTTTATTATTTGATTGGTACCACGTTATGGTCACTTTCGTATGTCTAATGCTAAAATTATCCATAGTATAGAACCTAAAGCATGAATATGAATAATTTAACAAAAATATCCATTTCAAGAATAGGAAAAATATGACTTTATTTTTGTAAAAAATCATATCAATACTTGCTTCCGCGCCCGAATTTTATAATTCTTCTTCATATTTTAGCTAAGAGAAAACATTGCAACAAGATAATTGCTATTTCAAGTGAGGTAGGTATTCTAGAATCCAGCCCATGCAGCTTACAATATACAACGTATTCATTAAGAATAGGTAAAATCTGACTTTATTTTTGTAAAAAATCATATAAATATTTGCTTCCGCGCCTGAATTTTATAATTATTCGTCATATTTTAGCTAAAAGAAAACATTGCAACAAGAAAATTTGCTATTTCAATTGTGGTAGGTATCCTAGAATCCAGCCCAAGTAGCTTAAAATATACAACGTATTCATCAAGAGTAGGTAAAATCTGACTTTATTTTTGTAAAAAATCATATAAATATTTGCTTTTGCGTCCAAATATTATAATTCTTCATCATATTGTAGCTTAAAGAAAACTCTGCAACAAGAAAATTGCTATTTCAAATGTGGTAGGTATTCTAAAATCCATCCCATGTAGGTTACAATATACAACGTATTCATTAAAATGACACCCGAATATTGAATGTTTATTATCTGATTGGTACCACGTTATGGTCACTTTTGCATGTCCAATGCTAAATTTATCCATAGTATAGATCCTAAAGCATGAATATGAATGTTTTAACAAAAATATCTATTTCAAGAATAGGTAAAATCTGACTTTATTTTTGTAAAAAATCATATAAATATTTGCTTCCACGCCCGAATCTTATTATCCTTTATCATTGTTTAGCTGAAAGAAAACATTGGAACTAGAAAATTACTATTTCAAGTGTGGTAGGTATTCTAGAATCCAGCCCATGTTGCTTACAATATACAACGTATTCATCAAGAAAAGGTAAAATCTAACATTATTTTTGAAAAAATCATATAAATATTTGCTTTCGCGCCCGATTTTTATAATTTTTCATCATATTTTAGCTATATGCAAACACTGTAACAAGAAAATTGCAATTTCAAGTGTGGTACGTATTTTACAATCCAGCCCATGTAGCTTACAATATACAACGTATTCATCAAAAAAAGGTAAATTCTGACTTTATTTTTGTAAATCATCCTATAAATATTTGCTTCCGCGCCCGAATTTTATAAATTTTTATTATATTTTAGCTAAAAGAAAACATTGCAACAAGAAAATTGCTATTTAAAGTGTGGTAGTTATTCTAGAATAAAGCCCATGTAGCTTACAATATGCAACGTATTCATCAAGAATAGCTAAAATCTGACTTTATTTTTGTAAAAAATTATATAAATATTTGCTTCCGCGCCCGAATTTTATAATTGTTGATCATATTTTAGCTAAAAGAAAACATTGCAACAAAAAAATTGCTATTTCAAGTGTGGTAGGTATTCTAGAATCCAGCCCATGAAGCTTACAATATACAACGTATTCATTAAAATGACACCCAAAAATTGAATGTTTATTATCTGATTGGTACCATGTTATGGTCACTTTTGCATGTCCAATGCTAAAATTATCCATACTATAGGTCCTAAAGCATGAATATGAATGTTTTAACAAAAATATCCATTTCAAGAATAGTTGAAATCTTACTTTATTATTGTAAAAACTCATATAAATATTTGCTTCCGCGCCCGAATTTTATAATTATTTGTCATATTTTAGCTTAAAGAAAACATTGCAACAAGAACATTGCTATTTCAACTGTGGTAGGAATTCTAGAATCCAGCCCATGTACCTTACAATATACAACGTATTCATCAAGAAAAGGTAAAATCTGATTTTATTTTTTTTATAATCATATAAATATTTGCTTCCGCGCCCGAATTTTATATTTTTTTATCATATTTTAGCTAAAAGAAAACATTTCAACAAGAAAATTGCTATTTCAAGTGTGGTAGGTATTCTAGAATCCAGCCCATGTAGCTTACAATATACAACGTATTGATCAAGAATAGGTAAATCCTGACTTTATTTTTGTAAAAAATCATATAAATATTTGCTTTCGCGTCCGAATTTTATAATTCTTCATCATATTTTAGTTAAAGAAAACATTGCAACAAGAAAATTGCTATTTCAAGTGTGGTATTTATTCTAGAATCCAGCCCATGAAGCTTACAATATACTACCTATTCATTAAAATGTCATCCGAAAATTGAATGTTTATTATCTCATTGGTACCACGTTATGGTCACTTTTGCATGTCCAATGCTAAAATTATCCATAGTATAGATCCTAAAGTATGAAAATGAATGTTTTAACAAAAATATACATTTCAATAATAGGTTAAAATCTGACTTTATTTTTGTAAAAAATCATATAAACATTTGCTTCCGCGCCCGAATTTTATAATTCTTCATCATATTTTAGCAAAAAGAAAACATTGCAACAAGAAAATTGCTATTTCAAGTGTGGTAGGTATTCTAGAATCCAGCCCATGTAGCTTACAATATACAACGTATTCATCAAGAATAGGTGTAATCAGTAGTATAGCTAGGATCTTTCTGCCTCACTTTCGGTGTTCTCGATGACCGTGGTCATCCACATCGACCATTCTTCAGCTGAAGACATCCGGTATGTTAGTTCTTCACGTACTTCTTGCACAACCCTTTCGAATCCGAACCCCTTCGATGCTTCACCCCCGTCACTCTTCACTTCAACCCCTCGTCCCCTTTAGGGGTGCACTCTTCACTCCAACCCCTTGTCCCCTTTAGGGGTGTACTCTTTACTTCAACCCCTCGTCCTCTTTAGGGGTTCACTCTCCATTTTGGTGTGTAGTGCCCCCTGGGACACACTTTTCTTTTTAGTTTGTAGTGCCTTTTGTGGGGCGCAGTCTCCACTTTAGAATGGAGTGCATATGGGGAGCACTCTTTACTTCAGTTAGGAGTGCCTATGGTGTGCACTTTTCACTTTAGGTAGGAGTGCCTTTTGTGGGGTGCATTCTCCACTTCATTTTAGGAGTGCCTATGGAGTACACTCTTTACTTCAGTTATGAGTGCTTTTTGTGGGGTGCAGTCTCTACTTTAGTTAGAAGTGTCTTTTGTGGGGTGCACTCTCCACTTCACTCCACTTTAGTTGGCAGTCCCCAGGTTAAGAATCTGGATCCGGGATCTATTTCGTCGCGCGCGCGCGAAATATGATTTTTTATGATTTTTGATCTGAGATCTAGATCTGTGTCTGGAATCTGGATCTGGGTCTGGGATCTGAATCTGGATCTGGATCTGGGATCTGGGATCTGTTTGTATATATTATATTATGATTTATGGTAAATACTGGGTGTGAGTTTGAATAAATGAAAAAAAAAAAAACATTTTATATATATATATATATATATATATATATATATATATATATTTGCGTAAAAACAGTATTATAAATATCTTAAACACAACAATTACAATTATTCATATTTGTACATAAATTTAATTTGGTTATTATATATGTAACACATTTACATCGACAATAACAGAAAGATTTACATAATATGCATGCCATTCCATCAACTTGTACTTTAGGTATAGGGATATATTTTAGTTCACAACAATATTCCTCATTTGTAGTAACTTCAGTGTTGGTAGTTGAGGTGGCTGCAGTGGCGATGTTGTTTGTTTGATTATGAATAAATTCACATGAATAATTATATTTTTGATGTTCTTTTAAAGGGTCATCTCCCTGTATCCAGTTGTATAGTTCAATAGTACAGAAAACACAGCAAGCAATGTCAAGAAAGCCTACGTAATAGAATCCAGCTTTTGCTATATATATATATATATATATATATATATATATATATATATATATATATATAATGGTTTTATGAATTTATTTGGCCAGCCGTTAAATGTAGCCAAACGTGCTTCTTCATTTGTCATATCATTTTTGATTTGATGTAGAATCTGCATAGCCTGTACAAATAAGAAATAAAATAGTTAAGAACAAATACAACGTAAAGTAATTATATATATACTTTAAAATTTAGTTTGTTGATCAATTGTATAATCTGAAAAAAACAATAATAAAATATAAAATAAAAATAATAAGAATTTTAAATTATATTTACTTCTTAACTTGGCTTGCTGTACGATGTAATTTTCATTCTGGCTGTTGTGGACTACTGTGTGTTTTAAATACTGAGTTTGTTTTATATACTACAAAATGTTGTGTATTAATCAGTAGAAAAATATAATTAACCATTTTTTTTTCTATAAATACGTTATGAAAAACCATGACTTCTTGTATACAAGTTAGTTCGGAACACGTGTTAATCAGTACAAAACTAATAAACCACATACAAGTTGATATTTCATAAAATTATCAAAATCATGAATTCCTGTTTTTAAAACTTAGTTTTATAGAGAGAAAAAATAATGAACCACATACAAGCTGATACTTCATTATATTTTAGATTATGCATATATAAACTTATAAAAGCAAATACTAATATATTTGATTACCAGTCGTAGCAGCTGAACGAAGAGATTCGATTGTTACAGTTCTACAAACAGACTTAAGTTATACATTTTTTTTGTTTAGGAAATAAAACGATTACCCGTCATAGCAGCTGGACGGGGAGATTCAATTGTTACAGTTATTCAAACATACTTAAGGTATTTTTTATTATTTTATTCTATTACAAACACACTTAAGTAATATATTTTTTGTTTAGAACATAAAACGGATCATGAAGTATATTGTAGATGTTCAAGGATTCTACATAAAGGAGATTATATTAAAAGAAATTACAATAATGTGCGAAGACAATAACTTAGAACATTTTATATTACTTGCACCATATCCGTGGACAAATTTAAATTCAAAAGAAAAACAAAATGTGTTTTGGTTGAAAAAGAATTTCCATGGAATGGATTGGCATGATGGATATGTCAATTATTTTGAATTTATGAATTACATATTACCCAACATATTAAAGAATGCCACAACAATATATGTTAAAGGTGATCAGAAAAAAAAAAATTCTATCATCTTTAAATTTAAATATCCATATAATTGATATGGATGACGCACCATCACTACTTAATTGTAAAGTGGAACAACAAAAATGTTTATTCCATAAAAACAATAATGTATGCTCAACAAAAAATGTATACAAAATACTTAATTATTTGAGGTATAATAAAATGTTTTAATAATATACATTTGTTTTATTTATTAACCCTTTATTAAATCTTTTTATTTGAACATATAAATAAACATTATGAGTGTAATGATTTGTTGTATTTCCTAAACAAAAAGTATGTATGTAGACAATAAATTATGATTTGAAATGTAATAAATTGTTTTATTTTAACAGATATAATCATTCATTCAATATAAATGTAACAACAAGTGAACAATTACACTGTGATTCAGAGATGGAACCATTGTTATGTAAAAATCCTAATAGATTTGTAACATTGCCAATTCAGTATCATGATATGTGCCTTATGTATAAAAAAGCTGAAGCTTCCTTTTGGGTAGCTGAAGAGGTCGATCTTCCAAAAGATTTATATGATTGGAATAATAAACTCAATAAAGATGAGAAATATTTTATTTCATATATATTAGCATTTTTCGCAGCTTCAGATGGAATTGTGAATGAGAATCTTGTTGAAAGATTCAGTCATGAAGTACAAGTAACGGAAGCACGTTGCTTTTATGGTTTATAAATTGCGATTGAAAATATTCACTCTGAAATGTACAGTTTACATATTGACACATACATTGAAAACTCTGAAGAGAAGCAATTTTTATTTAATGCAATAAAAACAATTCCATGTGTGAAGAAGTAGGCTGATTGGGCTTTAAAATGGATATCAAGTACATCTACATTTGTTGAAAGAATTGTAGCGTTTGCAGCTGTCGAGGGAATAAATAAAAAATAAACAAAGAAAGAAACAAAAACATTACTTTTGAATAATAATACATGAATCGTCGTCGTCGTCGTCGTCATCGTCGTCATCATTCTTCTTACACGTTTCACCTGCTAAAAAGCAGAAAAAAACATAATTATTTATTTATTATTAATAATAATATTATTACTTACAGATTATTTCAAACGAGCGTTTATACTCATTAATTCTTGTTGGATTTTCTAGCAGTTTCTCGATAGGGGTACATTTAATGTTTAATTTAGTTGTAGTTGTATTTGCCTGCGCTATTGCGACATCATCATCATCATCATTTTTTAGTTGTTTAAACACACTTATTTTAGCACATTCTATATTAAACAAAGATAAATCAAATTGTCCTGCCTTTACAAGTTTATTGGTAAATTCATTAAACGAATAGTAATTTTTGTTTTTGAAAAAATAGATTAGCCCATCAATGTAACGAAATACTCCATCAATATTTGTAGATATTTCTGGAAATTTCTTATAAACATATGAATTTTCTTTAATAGCTAAATTACATTCGTTTAATTCAGAACAAAATGTATTACTATAAAAAATAAATGTATGACCTTGATATGAATTGAATATACCTGTAATATTATTTATATTTTGTAAGGATATTTAATTTTCTATTTCAAATGATGGAAACTTAATATTATAAATTTTATCAGCAACAATTACAATATTACCGTTGGCCTGTGATAAATTGCTGAAATCAATCAATTTTTAATAAACGGTATCCATTTTTTCAAATGAACAGGTTTGTAATTAAAAGTATTATCTAACAAATTTTTTATCCATAACCATTCATTATATATAAATTTTCTTTAATAACTAAAAATTTATTTAATTTTTCATTAATGTTGCAAATATTTCGTATTTTAGTGTCATCCTCCTCCTCATCGTTCTTCGTTGTTTGTGTAGTAACAGGAGTAGTAGTATACTGCATGATTTTTGTTGTATTTAATATTTTAGTAAAACGAGTACCGTATAAACTCTGAATTATCTTTTGGTCTTTATTACTTAATACAGGTGTATTATTATTATTATGATAAAGCACATTATAATTATATGTAGGATACATAATTGATTCTTCATCATATATGTGTCCTAAACCGATAGCATGTCCAATTTCATGCACCGCAACTTATAATAATCGTTATCTGAATAACGTAACTCATAATCCCAATTTTCATCTATGTTAAAATGAATTTCTATAGGTGATTGTTGATAGTTAGGTAAATTTGCATGTGCTAATACTTTTCCACGTCCATCGAAAACATCAGGGCAATATTGATAACTATTTTCTTTTAAATGTTTTCCTCTTCCAAATGAAATACGTATATTTGGATTGAAATATCTCTAGTAAAATTTATATCTGCTACTTTAGACCACATTTTAAACGCTTCTTCTAGTAAATAGTTTTGTTGTGCAGACATATGATATGAATTCCATCTTACTAATTTATTACGCCATTTTATGTTATTATTAAGAGCGTGTAAATTATCTGGAACACCACATCTTGGACGTTGCATAAATGTTAATGTTTCATTGTTCATTGTTCCATTTCCAGCTAAACCAAATTTTTGTTGATATAAGTTTAAAGCATGTTTGTACTCAAATGATTCCAAATTTGAACTATTTTCATTGGTGAAATTTAAGTAACCATAAATATTCAAATATACTATGATTTCAGTTTTGCGAAATGTGTAAACATATTGTGTAAATAAAATATATATTAAAGAAAGCACCTTCATATTACAACAGTTAATAAATAACTAAAGTATTTTTTTAGAAACATATCTTTTAAATAGTTTTAACAATACCTGTCAATGGGGTGTACTCAACTAATTTGTCATGTAATATTAAACAGTATGCTATTGTTGAAGCTGGGAATATTTCCATTGCTTCGAATTGTAATTTAATATCAACCGTAGAAGATTTAAGTTTCTCACTTTGTTTTGAGCAGTCAATTACAATTAAAGGTGCAGTTTCCTTAAAAGATTTCCAATTTAGTAAGGGGTAACTAGTTTCGTTATAATATGACGCTTGAAACTTAGTATACATTTCATATAGTATTAAGTATTGATTCTTTTCAAAATTAATATTCATGTTTTCATAGGGGTACGTTTCAGAGTTTAGAATTAACTTGATATTTATAATTTTGCAATGATTAAATTTGCTAATATCGGCATTAAATTTATTTCCATAATCTGTTTGAAAACCAATAATAACATATCAAAGAGTTTCTAATTGACTAGATGATTTTATTTGCCATGTTTGTTGTGATGTAACTTGTAACACTGGAAACTCATGTAAATCCCAACTTCTAAATGGAATATATAATTCATTTGGATAAATATGTTTGATACGCCACTGTATTTTATTTATCTTAATTTTTAATTTTTGTTGACTAATATAGACGTTACTGTCATTTCTAGCACGTATTAAAACAAGTTCTTGCTTAGCATTCACAATAACTTTCTTAAAATCTTCTGCGAAATCCAAAAGCTGTTTTAGAGGTATCGAAACAATTAATTCTCCAGTGTCATTAATAATATTGTCGTTATACCATCCCGCAGTTTCATATATTGATTTTTCATTAGAATTCATTGAAACATATACTTTCATTGCACTGCAAATACCAACATTCTTTACTTTATCTATTTCCATGCCAAATAATTCATATCGTATTTCGTCAAACAGGTGTGCAAAACCGTTATTAGCTAATTTAGACTTGATAGGAGTTTTTCCATCCTTTTCTAAAAATTTTCCGTCTATTACAATGTACCTATCGTGGGGTACTGTGCAAATATCTTGATAATGTATAGGTATTCGAATTTCATCATTGTTCTCATACTGTGTGGGTGCATATGGATCATAAGTATGTAATTCTTCACGCCTAATAGCTGTACTGAAACTCACTCCCTCGTTGATGTTTAATAGTTCATTCATTGTTCTTTTTTTGTTTTTTTCTTTAGTTTTAAACCGAGTGATTGCAGAAAGTTTATATTTTTACGTGTTAACGAGTATGCAGTTAACAATGAATTGAATTTATTTGAACTTTTCTTCTTATTATATACTTTACAGGTATTAAAATTAATACCCATAATTTATACTTTTTTTAAATGCAATCTGATTGTAATTTTTTCACCCTTAAATCTACCAATTGTCCGTTTTGATCAACAATACGTAAAGTTATGTTGTTTATAGTTCGAACGTTCACAGGTAAATAAATAATATTTCCTGGTGTTTCTATTATTTTATAGCCTGGGGGGACGGAAAGATTGAACTCATGAATTGTGTGAACTAATTCGTTATTTCTATATGCTCCAGTAACAATATTACACTAAATTGCTATTGTATTTACTTTCATTATGCTAACAGGAAAATCAGAAGTATGAATTATATTTGGTATCAGTTTTCGTTTGGAAAAACCCAGTTATTCACGAATACTATCATGGGGTTCGAAATTTATTTCACAGGTAGATGCAATTTCACATTTTAAAGTAGTATTGTTAGCCTTAATTGTTAGTAAATTTTCTTTTTGTCTTTTCTTAATTTCATTCTGATAGTTTAAAATTTTTTCAAAATTGTCATCCGCACTAGGGTCACCAGTTTTCAAACGTAAAAAGTAATTTATATCATTAATTTCATAATTACCCTTGGGTAATTCTATTACATCATAATTGTTATTATTATTACTATTATTATTTTTATAATAAAATTTATTATTTGATTCATTTATCTTTGGTACTGAATTATATGTACTAAAATTAATTAGACCTATTACATAGTGTTCATCATTGTTTAATTCAATAGGTGTGAAAAAATCTACACTTAGTATATTTAATTTTCCCGATAATGTTATCGTTCTCGACATTTTGAGTAAAATGAATTAAACTAAAGTGTTTATTGTTTATATAGGAATTTTAAACATAAATGACCACATTTAAATGAATCATAACTTTGATCAGTATTGTATTTGTATTTAATTTTTACATTATTACCAAAGTATTTTATTAATTTAAAGGGTGGGGGTAATTTACCAAAACCATCATAATACATAACAGAATTTCCATTTTTTCTATAAGCAACCCAATGAGTTCCAGACCCATCAAAATTATCTAAATTAATGATAGCGTTTTCATATTTTAATGGTTTTTTTAGGTAATTTATTGCGCATGTAAATACCACGAAAATTTGGAATTTTGTGTGTGTACTTTAATAAATCGTGATTTGTCAACGCACGATTAGGTAATTTTTTTAATATTTTTTTTTCTTCCTTCTCTTTTGGGTTTTTTTTTTTAGAATGACCACTACCATATTTATAGGGTTTCAAATATAATCCTGAACCACCCAACATTTTTTTCACACCATGCGATGCAACACCAGTGGCAGCGCCCGCCAATATTGCCTTACCAATTAAGGGTAATAACGGACCCAGTAATGGTGAAAATCCTCCCGTTTTCACCTGCTTTCTGCGTTTTGCACTACTTTTACTTTTATTACAACCCATTCCAAATTTTCTCTTTAATTTCATAGAATTCTTTACAATCCAAGCTGCAGGCTTTTCACCTGCAGATGCACTTTTTGATTTAATTCTTGATATCGCAGCTTCTTGTAATATTTTATCTGCTATATGCCGATCTTCTAAATTATTACTTTTAAAATATGCTATATCATGTTGTTCACAGGCTGCATCCAAAGCATTAATACCTGGATCACCTCGGGTTAATCGTTTTTGTAAATTTGTACCAGGTCCGCAATATTGGTATCCAGGTATGTGTAATTCAAAAGGTAATTTATTTATAACAGAATTGATTAAACCCTGTCCGCTGTGATGTGTAATCATGAAGAGTTACACATCAAATGAATATAAATAAAGAAGTTTTCTTCTACTTATATCAATTATGTAACATACCTCTGAACAGAATGCATTTCAAACACCAGAATAAAAGTTTAAATGTTGATAATTTTGATATAAACACCAATAATATTAATAAAAAACATGGTGATTTATTATCAAATACTATTAGATGTATAATTTGCGGTCCCTCTAATTGTGGTAAAACAAATGTCATCCTAAGTTTATTAACTAATAAGAATGGATTATAATTTGAAAATATTTACTTATACTCAAAGTCACTAAATCAACCAAAGTATAGATTTTTAGAAAATTGCATATCAAGTGTTAAAGGTATGAGATTTTTTCCCTATACAGATAACAGTGAAATTGTTAAACCGCAAGATTTAAAACAAAACTCTATTTTCATATTCGACGATATTGCATGTGATAAACAAGAGTGCTTGAGGGAATATTTTAGTCAAGGACGTCATAATTCAGTTGATTGTTTCTATCTTTGTCAGACATATGCTCGTATACCTAAACATTTAATACGAGATAATGCAAATTTAATAATACTTTTTAAGCAAGATAAAAATAATTAACAACACGTGTATTCGGATCATTGTAATACTGATATGACTTTTCAAAAATTTAAAGATTTTTGTTCTTACTATTGGAATAAGAAGTACGGATTTGCTGTTATCGATAAAGATAGTGATTTGTTAAACGGTCGTTATAGAAACGGATTTGATAGATTTCTGAAAAAAATTTAATATTCACTATAAAAGTTATATATATATGATATATTGTACTTAGTTACATAATAAACATTACCAAGTAAAGAACTAAACAAAGAATGGAGAAAAGTAAGCAAGATACACTTAAAAAAATTATACGTGTAAGTAAAGATATAAGAAGTAAATATCAAAGTTTAAAACGAGGTCAAGTTGAATCTGAGCATGAGCTTGCCAAAACATTCTAGCCAATCACAGAACCTTTAAAAGAATTAGTTAAAAAAGAACAAATAAAATTAGAATTACCAGATAACGTGTCACCTGTAAAACAATCACCTAAAAAAAGTCATGAAGATACATTTTATTCTACATTTACACCTACAAGAAGTTCTAAAATACGTAAAGTGAGCAGGACACCTTTTCAAACAACAAGGACAACACCATTTGTACTTGACAGCGAAATTATAGCAGAAACAGATGGTGAAGAATCACCCACAAAAATTATACAAGATCATTTGGAAAAATCTATTGAAACACGTGAAGAATTGAAAGATTTGTTGGGTAACATTGCTGCAGAATATTTTAAATTCTACTTAACTTCAAATGATAGAGTGTTAGAAAAATCAAATCATCTTGGACTCGAGCACTGCGATCACATTGTAATAAATAAAAAGATCAGAGCATGTATGTAAAAAACAAGTCGATATATAGAGAGTAATTTTATGTCATCGTATTAAATACATTGTACATAGTTCCATTTCTTTACAATATATGTTTATACTTCTTGTCTAGTCTTTCATTTCTAACAGGTTATGGGCCCAGGACGAAATCCTGGAAGATACTAAGACAAAAGTATATTCGATATTTATATTAAACCATTGAATTTTCATAATGAATATGAACAGTGCTGTACGTTTTGAATTGCTAAATAGAAATAACTATGAAACCTAGAAAATACAGATGCGAGCGATTCTCATTAAGAACGACGCATTGGGATACGTCAGTGGCGCGTCACCGAAGCCTAGGGCTATCGAAGGTGATGGAGCTTCAGAACAGGCTGCGAAGCGCTGGATTGAGAAAGATTTGAAAACTCAATCGGACATCATCCTTTCAATAAGTTCTGCAGAAATTAGAACGGTGAAAGATTGCAAAACGGCACGAGAAATATGGTTAAAGTTGGAGAGTATTCATCAGTCGAAAGGTCCTGTACGTAAGGCTGCTTTACTCAATCAGCTTATTTCTTATAAAATGCAGGATGGTGATGAAGCGAGACAAAGTACGCAAGAATTTATGGACATCGTTGATAGACTGGGAGAAATGGACATTGTTATAAACAATGATTTGTTAACGGTAATGCTGTTGCGAAGTCTTCCCGAAACCTTCGAAAATTTCCGATGCGCGATCTCGTCACGGGACGATCTTCCATCTCCTGATATTTTCCGTGTAAAGATCTTAGAGGAGTACGAAGCTCGAAAGGAAAGTAATCGAGGTACTTCAAGTAATAGTGCGATGGTCGTTGGAAAATACCCAAATAAGAAGAATAAATGGAAGAAAGAAAATTTCGAAACACGAAACCCGAATTCAAATACTAATCCAAAGTCAAAAATTAAATGTTTCAAATGTCATAAAATTGGACACATGGCCAGAGACTGTTATTCAAATAGACATAATCAGTTGCCAAATCAGTTTGTAAATCGCGTTGAAAATGTACTATTATACGCGAGTGATCGTGATGAAGTTTTTCAAACTGACATTGTCTCGAATTGTAGTGACTGGTGCATTGACAGTGGCTGCACGTCACATATGTGTCTGGATGTCAGTGTATTCAAAGGCATTAATTCAGACTGCCGTGAAAAGTTGAATTTAGCAAACGATGCGTTCACTTATATTGAAGGAAAAGGAACTGTGCCATTCGCGGTGGATGTTAACGGTCGTGAAAAGACAGTGAATTTGAGTGATACTTTGTATGTGCCAGATCTTCGAACAAACCTTATTTCGGTAGGGAAAATTACAGATAAAGGACATGCAGTATTTTTTGTCAAAGACAAAGCCGAAGTGATTGATGATGCTGGGAATGTGTTACTTGTTGCAAATCGTAAAAACGGTTTATATTATGTTCACAGTGAAAGAGGCAACGAATGTAAGGTTGTAAATGAAAATGACAATGCTGAAAAGCCTAACTCTTTAATGGATTGGCATATACGCCTTGGTCATTTGAATCAACAATCACTTCGCGAAGCTGTCAAAAATGAGTCAATTAAAGGGGTAAATATTACCAATTTAGAAGCAGAATTGTTTTGTGAAATTTGCCTTGAAGGCAAGATACGAATATTCATACGAATATAGGAGAACTTATTCACTCTGACATTTGTGGGCCGATGAAAGAAACTTCAAATGGTAAGAACCGCTACTTTATTACTTTCATTGATGATTTTTCAGGCTGGTGTGAAATAAGATTTATTCAACACAAAAATCAAGCACTAAAAACAACTAGAAGACTTAAGGGCCCTTATTGAGACACAGCAAGGGAAGAAAATCAAGACCATTCAAACTGACAATGGTCTAGAGTATGTAAATAAACAATTTGATGATTTTCTTAGAAAGCATGGAATGACAAGATGTCTCACTGTACCGTACAACCCGCAACAAAATGGGGTAGCTGAAAGACGTAACAGAACCCTGATGGAAACAGCTAGATGTCTGTTAAACGAATCAGGTTTGTCAAAGTCTTTCTGGGCTGAAGTTGTGAATACAGCTAATTTTATCAGAAATCGATGTCCAACAAGTAAATTAAACGGAATAACCCCCTATGAAGCCTGGCATGGAAAACCTCCAAACGTAAGTTTTCTTCAACCATTTGGCTCTAACGTTTATATTTTAGACAGAACTCCAAATAAAAGCAAGTTAGCTCCTTGTACGAAGAAAGGTATTTTCGTAGGCTATAGCGAGATATCAAAAGGATATAGGATCTGGATTCCCAATGAGGGGAAGATCGAAATATCTCGGGATGTGAAATTTCTACTTCACAATAAAAATATAAAAACCGAAAAAGTTATAACAGAGGCGATGAGTAAAGATTTTAAAGAAATTGAGCTGACAGAAATATTAAATAAGTCAAAAGGCAAAAAGGCTAGAATTGATATAATTAATTATGATCTTGAAGATGAATTTCGAGGGTTCTCGCAAGAAGAACTGAATGATGAAACTCGAAAACAATATAATACAGCCCAAATAATGGAACAAAATGATGACAAAGAATTAGGTTTTGCCTTTCTGACAGAAATTCCTTTAAAACAAGCTTTATCAAATCCTGAAACGGAAGAATGGATAAAAGCAATGGCAAGTGAAATGAAGTCCATATTAAAAAATGAAACATGGGAACTTGTGAAAAGACCGGAAGGACAAATTATTGTTGGAAGTCGTTTCATATTACGAAACAAATACGGAACTAACGGCATCTTGGAGAAACGCAAGGCTAGACTAATAGCAAAAGGTTTCTCACAACAATATGGAAAAGATTATTTAGAAACATTTGCTCCAGTGGCGCGATTAAGTACGCTACTCTTAGGAATTGCTATCGCAGTTAGTAAAAAAACACATTAAACAATATGATGTAGCAACCGCGTATTTAAATGGAACGCTGGACGAACAAATACTGATGGAAGTTCCAGAAAGGATGCAAGAAGTACTTGAGTACATGATTAAAAAGGAGAAGTTGGATCGTAATATGGCTACAAAAGTCAAACATTCATTAAAAGAGTTGAAGACCGGCGACAAGGTTTGTAAAATGAAAAAGGCTCTTTATGGCCTCAAACAAGCTGGTCGTGCTTGGCATAAATGTCTTGACGATGAATTACAAAGACTTGGAGCAGAACCTACGAAAGGAGACCCGTGTATGTATCTGAAAAATAATGGAAAAGATCAGGTAATAATAATTGTATACGTTGATGATATAATAATCATGTCTAGTAATCTGAAAGAAATCACCCGTTTAAGTACTGATCTAGGAAAGAAATTTGAATTAAAAGATCTAGGTGACTTAAAGTGATGCCTTGAAATCGATTTTACAAAGAATAGCGAAGGTATCAAACTTTCACAGAAAACATACATTCAAGATATACTTCGACGTTTCAAGCTAGAAGAATGTAATACTGTGTCGACACCTCTAGATATCAGCACAAAATTAACAAAACCGGAACCAGGGACAACCTCTGATGGACCAAAGCCCCCTTATATCGAACTAGTTGGAGCATTGTTGTACCTGTCCGTTGCAACACGACCTGATATAGCCCATGCCGCAAGCCAGTTAAATCAATTTAACGAATGTTTCGCAGAAGTCCATTGGATGGCAGCAAAACGAGTTTTGCGATACCTAAGTGAAACTTCAGATGTTGGTATTACCTTTCACTACAGTACCAGCAAAATAGAAGGCTTTGTAGATGCAGATTGGGCTGGGTCGATTTACGACAGAAGATCATATACAGGATATGCTTTTACGATAAATGGTGGATGCGTATCCTGGGATGCAAGAAAGCAAAGAACAATGGCTCTGTCTTCAACAGAAGCCGAATACATGGCTCTTAGTGAAGCTTCGAAGGAAGCTGTCTATCTGCATCGTTTCTTAAAAGAACTAGGCGAAGATGTCGATGTGATTAAGTTATCAAATGACAACAACGGCGCCCAGAAATTAGCTGCAAATCCAGTTTTTCATGCACGAACAAAACATATCGACATACGACATCATTTCGTTCGTGAAATAATTAATTCAGGTTTAATTAGTTTATAGCACATTTCATCCGAAGACATGCCTGCCGATGTCTTCACAAAAGCACTCAGCAAACCGAAGCATGAAAAATGTCTCAAGCTCCTGGGATTAAGAAAACGTTCACGAGAAGATGTCAGTGCTCTCGAGGGGAAGTGTTAGAAAAATCAAATCATCTTGGACTCGAGCACTGCGATCACATTGTAATAAATAAAAAGATCAGAGCATGTATGTAAAAAACAAGTCGATATATAGAGAGTAATTTTATGTCATCCTATTAAATACATTGTACATAGTTCGATTTCTTTACAATATATGTTTATACTTCTTGTCTAGTCTTTTATTTCTAACATAGAGATAAGGATAATATTTATGGGATTCGTCGAACTTCAAATGGAGATTGGATGATTGGAAATTCAAAAGTTGAAATTAATAATAATGATTTAAAGATAAAAGATAAATGGTATGAAGGTACACCTGGTCTATATGAGTTGCTTTTCAAAAAAAGTTATAAAAATTATACTGAAGAAGACCAAAAAAATTACATTGATATAGTTCTAAGTACAAGTGCACACAGATATGGTTATAATGAGTTAAATAGACTTAACAATAATCGAAGTAAAAAATACAGAGATATTATTAAACCCGCCATTGAAGCGGGCGGTGGGGGCGAGAAAATTAGGAGTTATTCTCTTACAGACACTACTACAGGATATGGCATTTTACTAAAATATATGAGTGTTACACCCAATCACCGTGAATATATTTACTGGGATAATCCCAACGAACTTGTTGAAAGACTACAATTGTTAATTGCTTCCAAAGAGGCTGGTCACACAGGACATGATAATGAAATTTTATCAATTATAGAAGAGTTGCGTGAAGCTAATATAATTGAATAGTTGCTGTTACACAGTGTGTATATGTACAGTTATACTTATAGGAATGAATAAAAACAAAGAATTATTATCAAAAATTGATAATTATATATTAAACCTTAAACATTTAAAATATATAACTGAAATGTATTGTATAACTAAAGGGATAACACAACTTTATTTAAAACATAATAATACTAATAATAAAAGGGTAAATAAAACGTTTAAACAAATATGTGAAGAAATTAAACCAATTCTATTAAAAATAGAAGAATTAAAACAGTATATGGAAGACTTTATAAGAATAATAAATTTAAACAACAACAAATGTAATAAAACAAAAAGTTATAAAAGGAAACGTGAACATAACGAACATACAATAATAAAAAAATGCAAAAGAAATTATTAAATAATATCATGTATAAATGTAGCTTGTTAAAATAATCAGAAATGTGTGGTTCAGTATAAATGTAGCTTGTTAAAAATAATCAGATATGTGTTGTTCATTAGTTTTCCAGTTCACAACTAACTTGTAAACAGGAACCTGAGGTTTGATAAAGTATTTACATAAAATAAAAAATATGGTTAGTTATTTTTCTCTACTAATTAACATAAACTAATATAAAATGTGTTCATAAAGCTAACATTTCATTATAACAAGAACTGAACAGCTACCGTTGTTGTTGCTGATTCCTCCAGTTACTACAAACAAAAGAAGGGTAAGTAATATTTGTAAATTTATATTAAATTTATATTTTATAATGTATATTTATATTAAATTTGTTCTTTTCTTATTAGAAATAATGGATTCTCCTGCGGCTGTTGAGAAGCTATATCTCCTTGGACGATATCCAAGCAAAAATATAATAAAAATAAAAGACTTAGAAGAAAATACACCATACTTCATTAAAGAAGCTCGCTATGTGTTTACAAAATTTGGACGCTCGATAGTACTAGACATGGGTGAATTCGTAATATTTCTACCAAAACGTTTCAACACGTTGGAGATAGTTGAAGTGGAGTCGTTGTTCCCAACACAATATTTGTTTGTACGAAAAAATGAGCTAGATAACATTGAGATTTTCTTCAAAACTAAAAATGAAATGGATTATAATAAAATGTAACAGAATGTTTTTATAAAAATATATTTATATATCATTTTTATATACATACATATAGGTACATAATGTAATATTTTTACAAAATAAATAATAAAATATATATACAATTTATTTTTATTATTTACTCTTGAATATTTCTTTAACATCGTCACTTATACTAATAGCGTCATTAAGTGCATCATTAATAGAGTCTTTAATATTACGTATGTTGTTACTATTTTTAAATTTATTATCATTAATATTACGTATGTTGTTGTTATTATTTTTACATTCAATAATTTGATTTTTAATTTCGTTAATTATAATTTCAATCCCTTTTTTAAATAAATCTGTTGGAGTGAAATATACTTGTATACTTTTATTAATATTTTGTTGTAAATTTGACTTTAAATTTCTTCTTTTATTTGATTTGTTGCAGTGACATGTTGTTGTATTTGGTGTTCATTTTTGTTAATCATGTGCATGTGAGTTTTTATGGTGTTTTCAATTCCATTGATTTGACTTTGAATTTCTTCTTTTATTTGATTTGTTGCAATGATATGTTGTTGTGTTTGGTTTCTAGAACTTTTAAAATTTTTTCTTGCATTTGAACATTAGCTTCAAAATTATTTATAATTCTATTGAGTACGTAGCGTTCCGTATAATCTTACAGTATATAAATACCGTGTGATCTAATTCTTCTGCAATCTAAATGCCGTCACGTATAATTTACCCCCACTACCAGTGACGTCACGCAGAAATCAGGGAATGCCATAACGTATAATATGGATTAAATTCCGTTCAATATAAGCTTACAGCATATAAATACTATGCGATATAATTCTTATGCCATCTAAATGCCGTCACGTATAATTTACCCCCACTACCAGTGACGTCACGCAGAAATCATCGAATGCCATAACGTATAATTTGGGTTGAAATGGGACGGGATGAAACGAATTCGTGGCTTCTATTGCAGATACCTACCTTATCACTATGCTACTAGTGTCATCGTAGTTACACTACTGCACTACAGATGGCTACATTATATTTTTTTTTGTTTAAAATAGAATAATGTCCCGTATTATAAATAATATTGTATTTTATGTAGTATTTAATTGTATTGTAAATTTCTTTAAATAAACAAATTCTAATCAAAATAATTTTAATAATGACAAACACGTTGCTGTCAAAATTTCAGTTGTCAATTGAAAGAGTATATATTATTTACTAGGGAACTGAAATTAACTGACGTTTGTAATACTGGGCATAAGAAAACTTTTTTTTATGTAAATAAATTAGATATTAAAAAAAACAATGTATAATAATACATAATACAAGCGGAATATGAAAGCACTCACAGTAGCTAAACTGTTATCGTGACAACGGGATTTTTATGAATTATTTGTTATTAAAACCATATATTCATGGAGGTAAAAAAATCAATTTATAATCCAATCATTCTGGTATATTGTATAATATTTATTTTGAGGTAATACGAAGACGGAGTGTATTTTAAATGGTTAACAAGAATACAAATTTAAGATATGTAACAGAAGAAAAGTATATATTTATTTATGGTCATATTACTTTATATGGTAAAATGACAACTGATATAAAGGAAGAATTTGTAAACATGGGTATTTATACATTTTTGTAAAATAATGGCCTGTCTTAGGAGCTGTCAAATATAAGAAAAATAAAGTATATCTTAACAATACTTTTGCATTTTATTACATATGAAAATTATTTGTGTTGTTTTATAGGTAAATCTATCTAAAACATAACATATCTAATAATACAAATGTCATTGGGAAGTGGTCAAGTATCTAAATAAAATAATAGCATTCCTCGCAGTGTTATGCTAGTTTGCTTTAAATTATTACTTCGTGTATTTTTGTTGTTTTGATTTTATATAATAACTTTTAAAATGGTCGCTTAGGGAATAGAGAAAAACAAAGGTTTCTATAATAATAGTATATTGTAACAAGGGCAGAAAATCATTCATATCCATACGACTATAATTCTTATGGCACGAGACGTAATCGAGAGTTACAATTTTATATTTGCATGAATTTGAGCTCTTTTTGACGAGTTGCACACTATATTTTTCAGGAGACCACATAAAAAACTAATGGATTTGACACATATTTTTATAATTTTTACACAAACAATCGGTCTGCTATCAGACAATCAATAGTCGTAACGTGGTAACCATAACAACAATCAAGTAACGAGAAAATATCGGCTCATGGCTTGTTAATCACTGATCTGTATATATGCTTCTGGATAGGGCATAGCGTCCATTTTCCTGAGGTCTAAATCTAGTCCAATTGGCACGAAATATGAATAAAGTCGTTAGTACCTATCTATAATGAAAAATGAAAAATCGTTTTAAATTTGATTTGTTTGAATTATTTTAGATACTTTGATTGATAGAACGATGAATCTATCTTGCTTTCATGATAACAAATTCTACCGCAGAATGATCGTTCTCAAATATACTAAAACTAGGTTAAAAAAGACTATGACCAAACAATTCTTAAATCATATAATATTTCTGAGCTTCAGCAATCAACAATGATATTTACAAGCATTTTAATAATAATCATTTACTAAATATGGATTTTCAGTTTTTACTGACAAATGATATTTTGTGAATTTTATTCATAATAGATTTTTAATTATGATTTTGAATATTTCATTACATTTTCCTTTACATCGAATATTAATATTTCTATCCATCATTCTTTCAATTGAATAAATAGGTACCTTAAACTATTCACAGTTAAATAACTAAGACAAATCAAATTTAAAAAGATTTCTTATATTTCGTTTTAGATCAGGGCATGTAACCGAAAAAAATATTGGTTAACGGTTAACCCTTAAACAGAACGTTATAATAATAACGGTTTTAGTTCGAAAACCGGTTTTTGAAAATTGGAAACCGGTTTAAACCGGTTAATATATCGGTTAAAATAAAAATAATTGATATTAATTAATTAACAAATTAATTATAAAAATTTGATTAAAAAAAAATTAAAGAATAATTAATGAATATTCACAAAAATTCCCGTAATATCTTCAGAAAAACGCAGGTCACGTTTCAATTTTAAACTTGCCTGTGTTAACAAAGGCCGTATTTATTTGGGTCTTTTTAACTAACCTTAACGGCCAAAGAGACTACCTACATTTATGACTCTCCAATAAAATGTTAATTGTAAAAACTGTCATGACTCATGTTCAAATACAAATAGAAAACACAGATATAAAAAAAATATTAAAATTTTTTCTCGCTAAATGAAAAATAAAGGTTAATGTTCGCTAAAACCGGTTTATTTATTTTTTGGTTAACGGTTACCGGTATTTTCGGCCTGAAAAATATCGGTTAAAATTACGGTTAAAGTTCGCAATTTTCGTTGAAAATATCGGTTACCGGTTTTTATTAACCGGTTTTTTTAACCGGTTACATGCCCTGTTTTAGATACTAACGATTTTATTCATATTTCGCGCCAATTGGATTAGATTCAGACCTCAGGAGAATGGCCGCCACAGGCTTCATTTTTCATACGCTATACCCTATCCAAGTACTATATAGAGATCAGTGTTGTTAATTGGCTTTGAACGAAATGAAAATAAATTTGCTTAAATATGACTGGTTGTGGTCAAGACGAAGAAACATTAATTTCCCTCGCATAATCATAAGTTGTGAGCAGTTGTTCCTTTTGACAGGTGGTGTATTACATGAAAATGAATAATTTTCCTCTTAATTGGCCGCTTAAAATGAATTTTCCGAAATATCTTGAACGGAGGAAGGACTGCTAATAATAATGAAACAAGATATACTTTTGATTTCTTCTTGTAGATGGAGAAATTTTTTATAAAGAAATATAAAAAAAAAAATATTACAGATTTGTTAACATTAGAAATTATGAAGCAGAAAATAATTAGTAGATATATTTATTTTAAAGTAAAAAATTGTAAGAGATCGATAATCTCTAAATTATCTCTAAAGAAATCGGTAGTACATATTCGTATGTGGAAGAGGATTGTCCACTTTAATAACACGAACTGAATTTAAAGAGACACAAAGTTGTTGAAAATACAGTAAGATAAAAAATACATTTAGTAAAACGTAACCTATAACCCGTTAGAAAAAAAATTGTATATTAGCTCAGAAATATATTAAAATTTTACAATATTAATTATCAAATAAAAAGTTTTTTAAAATAAACTCACTAAGCTGTGTTTTTGTCCACGGACGCCTACGACTGGAGACCGCGAGCTACAACCAATTCGCGATATCTGCAAGGCTGTTTAAATATGTTTGTTTTCCTAACAGCGACTCAGTCGCTACTACTAAAATTCATTCGCCATACGCCCGACGACCAGTCGCTTGACTGCTCCAGATACAGACAAACGACTCTTTCGCTGCGAATTTAGGGTAAGCAAATGAAACACATGCATTTTGTTGGCAAATTATTTATTGAAACATGGATGTTTTTTTCGAAATACAGAAGATGAACAACTTGTTGATTTTTTTTCTGATGGAATTATTGGTTCTTTCATCCGATTGTACGGATTTATAGCTACAATAGTATTTTAAATGATTCCGTATTAAAACTGACTGAAATCCCTCCAACTTTTTTCTTTTAAACATCGGTAAAACTTTTCTTCTTTTTCACCTCTTCTTGAAGTACGCGGAGTTCATTACGAATAATGACCTAATTGTTTGTCGTCCAATAATAGCTTTCATATTATTATTTACTTCGTTATGTCGCCAAGCCGAGGAAAATTATTTATTCGCACGGATGTAATCAGCTAGTGCTCTCCAAATGTTGCAACGAATCGGTCGCGGCTACTTCGTCGCAGTCGAAACGCGGCTTTAAGCTTTCTATGGTTCCCGAGTAATATTACTCCAAATAACAATATCTGCTGAAATATTATTTTATAATACAGATTTTACAAAACACTTATCTTTATAAAGTAATGTCTATTAAATAATTCTGTGATTTTTTATTTCTTTATACTTTTATTAAATATTTTATTATCAGCAAACAGTTAAAATATTGTGTCTTTTTACTTAATTAATGGTTTTAATAACTGAAAGTTAAGTATAATTATATAAATTATGTTTTTTTTTATTCAGTGATTTAAAAAAAATATTAAATTTATATTTAATATCAAAGTTTATTATAAAAACAATTACTAGTCTTTTAATGACAGATGAATACATTCTGAATCAATATTATAAATCAGCCATACTTATATTAAACAACTGTCGATTTCAGATTAATGAACAATAACAGAATTATTAGATATTTTTCCATTTCTTAAAAATAACGACAACCATGGCAGTTGAAAAATAAAATAAAAATATTTAAAGTTTTATATTTACTTATACCTAAGTTTATTATTTCACTAAGTAATATTTATGTAATAATTTATTGAATTACATTTTTTTCAAACAATTTTCTAATCTACTTATTATAAATTATTAAATTTATTATGTATAAAATACTACATAGTCCATATATATGGTGACAGTTGAAACGAGGTGATATAGCCTGCAAAAAATCGATTTCATTTCGTTTTCTTCCGAGATGGAAGATATAGTTTGTTTCTTTTATTTTGGCATAGATTCTCATATGTTCAGTTGTAAAGATTAAAGGTAGGTAAATAAATTCATAACTACTGGTTTAAATTGGAAATATCGTATCGAAACGATATGTCAAATGGTATGTTAAAATTTCGATATGGACTTTTTTTGTAAACCTGTAGTAACTTACAGAAACGTATTTAACTGTAAACTATACAAATGGGCATTAATTCTAAATCAAGGGCCACAACGATAGCGTTACCTTAAATAAAATACAATAAATTTTAGAAACATTTCCTATAATCACACAAAACTTACCTGTTCAATTTCTGATATTAATATTATTTCAGTACTTTAACAACTATATCTACTGACTTTTCAGAACTATCGGTATCATCTTTGATGTAATTTTAGAGGTTCCAAATAAATTAATAGCAACAAATGAAACAAGTCTTGACTAAATAACACTGCGATGAATGCTATTATTTTATTTAGATTCTTGACCACTTTCCAATGACATTTGTATAATTAGATGTGTTATGTTTTAAATAGATTTACCTATAAAACAACAAAATAATTTTCATATATAATAAAATGCAAAAGTATTGTTAAGATATACTTTATTTTTCTTATATTTGACAGCTCCTAAGATAGGCCATTATTTTACAAAAATGTATAAATACCCATGTTTACAAATTCTTTCTTTATATCAGTTGTCATTTTACCATATAAAGTAATATGACCATAAATAAATATATACTTTTCTTCTGTTACATATCTTAAATTTCGTAACCATTTAAAATACACTCCGTCTTCGTATTACCTCAAAATAAATATTATACAAGTACCAGAATGATTAGATTATAAATTGATTTTTTTACTTCCATGAATGTATGGTTTTAATAACAAATAATTCATAAAAATCCCGTTGTCACGATAACAGTTTAGTTACTGTGATTGCTTTCATATTCCGCTTGTATTATGTATTATTATACATTGTTTTTTTTAATATCTAATTTATTTACATAAAAAAAAGTTTTCTTATGCCCAGTATTACAAACGTCAGTTCCCTAGTAAATAATATATACTCCTTCAATTGACAACTGAAATTTTGACAGCAACGTATTTATGTCATTATTAAAATTAATTTGATTAGAATTTGTTTATTTAAAGAAATTTACAGTACAATTAAATACTATATAAAATACAATATTATTTATAATACGGGGCATTATTCTATTTTAAACAAAAAAAAAAAATATAATGTAGCCATCTGTAGTGTAGTAGTGTAACTACGATGACATTAGTAGCATAGTGATAAGGTAGGTATCTGCAATAGAAGCCACGAATTCGTTTCATCCCGTCCCATTTCAACCCAAATTATACGTTATGGCATTCGATGATTTCTGCGTGACGTCACTGGTAGTGGGGGTAAATTATACGTGACGGCATTTAGATGGCATAAGAATTATATCGCATAGTATTTATATGCTGTAAGCTTATATTGAACGGAATTTAATCCATATTATACGTTATGGCATTCCCTGATTTCTGCGTGACGTCACTGGTAGTGGGGGTAAATTATACGTGACGGCATTTAGATTGCAGAAGAATTAGATCACACGGTATTTATATACTGTAAGATTATACGGAACGCTACGTACTCAATAGAATTATAAATAATTTTGAAGCTAATGTTCAAATGCAAGAAAAAATTTTAAAAGTTCTAGAAACCAAACACAACAACATATCATTGCAACAAATCAAATAAAAGAAGAAATTCAAAGTCAAATCAATGGAATTGAAAACACCATAAAAACTCACATGCACATGATTAACAAAAATGAACACCAAATACAACAACATGTCACTGCAACAAATCAAATAAAAGAAGAAATTTAAAGTCAAATTTACAACAAAATATTAATAAAAGTATACAAGTATATTTCACTCCAACAGATTTATTTAAAAAAGGGATTGAAATTATAATTAACGAAATTAAAAATCAAATTATTGAATGTAAAAATAATAACAACAACATACGTAATATTAATGATAATAAATTTAAAAATAGTAACAACATACGTAATATTAAAGACTCTATTAATGATGCACTTAATGACGCTATTAGTATAAGTGACGATGTTAAAGAAATATTCAAGAGTAAATAATAAAAATAAATTGTATATATATTTTTTTTTAGATCACACGGTATTTAGATGCTATAAGTTTATACGGAACGGAATGTTTCGATTCTATTGATTTTATCATTTGTTATGGTGATTTGTTCTTGTAAAGTTTTATTTACATTTTTAAAATTTGTTGAATATTTGTTTTCTAACCTAATAAATTCTTCTTTAATTTTATTATTTACTGTAGTAAATTGTTCTTGTATTTTGAGTTCTTCTATTTTTCTTTCTTTATTTAAATTTATATTTAAGTTTTTAAAATTTGTTGAATATTTGTTGTCTAACTCAATAATTTTTTTATTTAAATTATTTATAAGTATCAAAAATTTGTTTTGTAAGTTTGTAGATAACGCAGTAGGCGTTAGTTCAGAACATTGTCCAAATTTGTTGACGTTCATTTTGATAATGACTAACTTTATATTAAAACAATCCATTTTATATTATTTAATAATCAACATTTTCTAATCCTCTTCTATGTAATACTTGTTCAAGAATAAGTTTTCCCCAATCTTCGTAAAATACAGTATGTTCTAGTATTACGTAACTTGTACACACTGTCTCCTCCACATTTTCAATGTGAATAATATGATAACCTTTAAGAGATTGTCTATATCTACATACATTATACACTTCTCCATTTTTAAATAAAACTATAATATATGAATTAGGGCTAAAGTAATTCACTCTAATTTCTATGTTATCTAATATTTCATCTGTACTATATGGCAGAAACACATGATGGTGGTATGCAAAACACATTTTTTATATGTTTACTGTTCAACATACAAGTTAGAAAGTAATTTAATTTTTCATTTACTTTATATATATATGATTTTTAATAAATTAACTTTTATTTTATCTATACTTTCAAAATGTCTGATTTATTGATCCAAGAATTATGGGCATTACTAAAACCAAACCATTTAACAAACACTTGATCACCTTTTCTACGTAATACTTTTTCTACGAGGTAATCATTTGGATATTTTGTTTTTTGTAACTCAAATTCGTAAAAACCACCTTCAATTGGATTATTTTGTAGATATTTTAATTTGTAAGTAATCGGGTTTGTACACTGAACTTTATCGATTACAAAAATTTCTGTTGACCAATTAAGTTCATACCTGTTTTGAAATATATGTTTATGTTTACTAATTCTTACAAAATCACCTACTTTGTATTTACTTTTGTAACAAATCTTAATATTTCATAAACATTTTTTAATAAATATTTCTCAACTTTCTTAGTCACGTCAACAGGTTTCATATGTATTGTTCTATGTTCTTTATTATTATAGTTATTAATTAAATTTGATAATATTTTTAACCAGTTATGAGATCCCTGATAATTAAAATGACGCCACATATTTGTTTTGAATGTTCGATTAAATCTTTCACATACAGATGCTTTTAAATTACTATACGTTGAATAATAATTTATATTAAATTTTTTCATTAAACTATTAAACTTAGTATTATAAAATTCTTTCCCATTATCTGTTTGTAATTTTTTTAGAATACGACCTTGTTTAAAAATTTTACTCCTTGTTAGAACAATATCATCAGCCGATTTTGATTTTATAGGTTCAGCCCAAGCATATTTGGACAATACGTCAATAACTGTTAATAAATATTTGTGATTTTTATTTTCCTTAGCATAAGGAATCATGTCTACAAGATCTGCTTGCCATAAATCATCAATTCCCTTCACTATTACACGTCTACGTGGATAATTTCGACGAGCTGGTCATTATTTGAAATTTATATGTATTTTTGAAAATAAAATACTAGTTTCCATATAAAATTATCAAAACCACAAATTCCTGTTTACAACTCATATACAACGATATTCACAGTGAATTCTCGCAAACAAGAACAATTGTTCTGAAGAAAATATATACATGGGTAAATCTAATTTGCTGACCAGAAAAAAAAATGCTGACTGACTATCTATAGTGAAGTTAAGTCATTAAAATTTCATATTCTAGCCTACTATCACATAGTACACCTAGTCTGTACGTATGAACGTGGTAGACTTCTCCAGAGAGAAACTTTACTCTTGTGAAATATATATTCTTGCTGACTGGTTATCTAGAGTTACGTTAGCTCATTGAAATTTCATATTCTAGCCAACCATCACCTAGTACACGTTGTCTGTACATATAAACATGGTAGACTTCTCTAGAGAGGTACTTTACTCTAGTGAATTTGATTAAATTCTTGCTGACTGGCTATCTAGAGTAACGTTAGCTCATTGAAATTTCATATACTAGCCTACTATCACCTAGTACATCTTGTCTGTACGTATGAACGTGGTGGACATCTCCAGAGAGGAACTTTACTCTCGTGTAATTTAAATTCTTGCTGACTGGCTATCTATGGTAACGTTAGCTCATTGAAATTTCATATCCTAGCCTACCATCAGCTAGTACACCTTGTCTGTGCGTATGAACGTGGTAGACATCTCCAGAGAGGAACTTTACTCTCGTGAAATTTAAATTCTTGCTGACTGGCTATCTAGAGTTACGTTAACTCATTGAAATTTCTTAACCTAGCCTACCATCACCTAGTACACCTTGTCTGTACGTATGAACGCGGTTGACATCTCCAGAAAGGAACTTTACTCTCGTGAAATTTAAATTCTTGCTGACTGGCTATCTAGAGTAATGTTAGCTCATTGAAATTTCATATCCTAGCCTACTATCACCTAGTACTCCTTGTCTTTACGTATGAACGTGGTGGACATGTCCAGAGAGAAATTTTACTCTCGTGAAATTTAAATTCTTTCTGACTGGCTATCTAGAGTTACGTTAGCTCATTGAAATTGCATATCCTAACCTACCATCAGCTAGTACACCTTGTCTGTACGTATGAACGTAGAAGACATCTCCAGAGAGGAACTTTACTCTCGTGAAATTTAAATTCTTACTGACTGGCTATCTAGAGTTACGTTAACTCATTGAAATTTCTTAACCTAGCCTACCATCACCTAGTACACCTTGTCTGTACGTATGAACGTGGTTGACATCTCCAGAAAGGAACTTTACTCTCGTGAAATTTAAATTCTTGCTGACTGGCTATCTAGAGTTACGTTAACTCATTGAAATTTCTTAACCTAGCCTACCATCACCTAGTACACCTTGTCTGTACGTATGAACGCGGTTGACATCTCCAGAAAGGAACTTTACTCTCGTGAAATTTAAATTCTTGCTGACTGGCTATCTAGAGTAATGTTAGCTCATTGAAATTTCATATCCTAGCCTACTATCACCTAGTACTCCTTGTCTTTACGTATGAACGTGGTGGACATCTCCAGAGAGAAATTTTACTCTCGTGAAATTTAAATTCTTTCTGACTGGCTATCTAGAGTTACGTTAGCTCATTGAAATTGCATATCCTAACCTACCATCAGCTAGTACACCTTGTCTGTACGTATGAACGTAGAAGACATCTCCAGAGAGGAACTTTACTCTCGTGAAATTTAAATTCTTACTGACTGGCTATCTAGAGTTACGTTAGCTCATTGAAATTGTATTTCCTAGCCTATCATCACCTATTACACCTTGTCTGTACGTAAGAACGTGGTAGACTGCTCCAGAGAGAAACTTTACTGTAGTGAATTTGATTGAATTCTTGCTGACTGGCTATCTAAAGTAACTTTAGCTCATTGAAATTTCAAATCCTAGCCTAACATCACCTAGAACACCTTGTCTGTACGTAAGAACCTAGTAGACTGCTCCAGAGAGAAACTTTACTCTAGTGAATTTGATTAAATTCTTGCTGACTGGCTATCTAGAGTAACGTTACCTCATTGAAATTTCATATCTTAGCCTACCATCACCTAGTACACCTTGTCTGTACGTACGAACGTTGTGGTCATCTCCAGAGAGGAACTTTACTCTCGTGAAATTTAAATTCTTGCTGACTGGCTATCTAGAGTTACGTTAGCTCATTGAAATTGCATATCCTAGCCTACCATCACCTAGAACACCTTGTCTGTACGTAAGAACGTGGTGGATTTCTCTAGAGAGAAACTTTACTCTCGTAAAATTTAAATTCTTTCTGACTGGCTATCTATGGCAACGTTAGCTCATTGATATTTCATATCCTAGCCTATCATCACCTAGTACAGCTTGTTTGTACGTATGAACGTGGTGGACATCTCCAGAGAGGAACTTTACTCTCGTGAAATTTAAATTCTTGCTGACTGGCTATCTAGAGTTACGTTAGCTCATTGAAATTGCATATCTTAGACTACCACCACCTAGTACACCTTGTCTGTACGTAAGAACGTGGTAGACTGCTCCAGAGAGAAACTTTACTCTTGTGAAATATATATTCTTGCTGACTGGCTATCTAGAGTTACGTTAGCTATTGAAATTGCATATCCTAACCTACCATCACCTAGTACACCTTCTCTGTACGTATGAACGTGGTGGACATCTCCAGAGAGGAACTTTACTCTCGTGAAATTTAAATTCTTGCTGACTGGCTATCTAGAGTTACGTTAGCTCATTGAAATTGCATATCTTAGCCTACCATCACCTAGTACACCTTGTCTATAAGTATGAACGTGGTAGACATCTTCAGAGAGGAACTTTACTCTCGTGAATTTTAAATTCTTGCTGACTGGCTATCTAGAGTTACGTTAGCTATTGAAATTGCATATCCTAACCTACCATCACCTAGTACACCTTGTCTGTACGTATGAACGTGGTGGACATCTCCAGAGAGGAACTTTACTCTCGTGAAATTTAAATTCTTGCTGACTGGCTATCTAGAGTTACGTTAGCTCATTGAAATTTCATATCCTAGCCTACCGTCACCTAATACACCTTGTCTGTACGTTTGAACGTGCTGGAGTTTTTCAGAGAGAAACTTTACTCTCGTGAAATTTAAATTCTTGCTGACTGACTATCTATGGTAACGTTAGTTCATTGAAATTTCATATCCTAGCCTACCATCACCTAGTACACATTGTCTGTACTTATGAACGTGATGGACTTCTCGAGAGAGGAAGTTTCCTCATATATCCTTTTCCTAATTTTGATTGTATGATATATTATTCAAGTTTCCCATCTTTAGGTGAATAATTTAAACATATATTTTCATTGTCGTGATTATCACAGCGTGTAACACAAAAATTTAATTTTAATTAACACTTTTTCCCTGTAAAACTTTACTTGGTCCTATTGCATTCAATGCATGTAACAGGTTGCTTCCCGATTTCAGGACTATCAAATCTCGCCAACAAATGGCAGCCACTTCGAAGAGTATAGCCAGAGACTCCGATAATGTAACGAGCCTGCAAGTAAAATGCGTGACGTCACCGTATGGGCCGCAATTTTTTACACGTCTTATAAGAGTTCAACTTATTTTTTAAAATACTGCAAAAATCGTATGAGATATGGAAAAAAGTATATATAAAATAACACAATAAAATTATCTGAAAAAATCTGCGTGACGCCATAGTTTTATATGCAAATATTGAAATTTTGGAGACATGTCAAATTATAAAAATATACAGAAAATTCTAAATTTGACTACTTCTGTTACACTTTTTAAATATCAATACATAACAATTATTCTAACACATTTTTATTTCACTAAATGTATATAATATCGTACATTTAACAATAAGGGCCGGTTTTTCAATCTCTGGGTAAAGTCCTGGTTACTTAATCAGCGGTTAATAGAAAAATAACGCATCGAAAAACTAATGTAAGTTGTCAAAAATATACGTTATGTACTATTACGATGCGATATGTTTTTCTTAACAGACGGTTAAGGTAACCGACACCTTAACCAGTAATTGAAAAACCGACCCTAAATGATTTAAAAAATAAACAATTGATGCGCAATAAAAAAAATGGAAATATTTGCTTTAACGAGAAACATAAATTAAATTTTTTATAAAAATAGGTAAACATTAGTAATAATATTTACTAAATATAATTACAACAAATAAACTTTTAAGTTAAGTGGTAAATAAAACAAAGGAATTTAACAACTACTAAATTAAGTAGTTTTGCAAAATTTTGCTCCTTGCTTTTATAGATGTATTTTTTCTGTAAGTATCATTTTTCATTTTGGAGTAATTATTGATAAGAATATTACAAAAAAATACTGAACTTTGTTTCATAAGAGAGAGCATCGAATTTCCAAATACACTTTCCAGATTTTTATTTAAATACCAAAATATTGTATTTTTTTAATGTAAGTGTATACAATTAATTATGCATTCATTCTTGTCCAACTAGCAACTAGTACCATATCCGGCTGTGAATAATTCTTTTATTACAGAACTTTCAGTTATATCCCTACCTTTATTAATTATAATAGAAGATAAATCTCTTTTAATTTTACCTGAAACTGAACTGGAAACACATGGAATCTCAATATCACTATTTACTTCCCCAAAAAGTATTTTATTATATCAACATCCATTTCTTTTTGTGTTCTTTTTTTAACTTGTAAAGCTCTTCTTGCAGGAAATTTACGTACTGGAGGCAAACATTTATTAATGTACCAGGGCTGTTTCTCAAAAATAGTAGAGTATACATCAGTAGCTAATTTATTCTAGATCGAGATACTGTTAATATTGTCGGAGTCGGGCCTTACAGCAATGTAATTGCCAATAATAAATATTTCGTCAAAATGTTTATTACTATGACTGAGAAATTTTTCACTTGAAATTTATCCCTATGTATTGCATCGAACCACTTTTTTCGTTGTACGAGATTTACAGAAAATTTAAATACGTTGATGTTATCTTTATTTTTATAAATACTAATAACGAATGATACAAATTACTTCAAGGCATGTTCTTGAATAAAATAGAACACTAGTAAAATAATCCTGTAAATTACCCCTAATTTACAGTAAATAGAATGTATTGAACACTTTATTAAACAGACTATTGTGAATTATTGTACTACTGGGGCTAGCATCTGAGTGTATGTACAACGGCTATTGCGGTGACGTCAGCGCCGGATCTAGCGTTGCGAGCGCCCCGGACGAAATAAATTTTGGCGCCATTTTTATCAGATAAAGTAATGTATAATATAATTATATTAAATTGAGAATCTAAATTTAACAAAGTTCCTTCCATTTTTTAAGTTAATTTTAGCTTTTCATCAAAAGTAAACTCAAGAACGTGAGCAATACTTTCAAATCTTTTGAAATTGAAAATGCCATACTAATACTTGTATCAAAAAATGTACTATACTTGGGGCGCCGAACAGATGCACTAATTAAATTAATGGGCAGGGCCTAAATTGCGCAGTACAGTGTAGGCAGAAGTCAGTTTTACATATTACAAATTAAGAAATTTAAAACAATTCTGCTTATATTTGAAATGAAGTTAATACTTGAAGTATTTTAATAAATTCTATTTATACTTTTAAATTCAAATAAGATAATCGTAAGAATACAACAAAAATATTTGACAGAGATCTCAGTGCTCGTATCCATGCAGCTGTGTAAAAACGGTTTACCAATAGCAATGTTCTATTTAAATTTAGCGCTTGTTAGTGGGAGGAGTTTCTTGTGCATCTGTTCGGCGCCCCAAGTATAGAACCTAACGCGCATGCGAATTCAAGTCGGACTTCAAGTGCAAGTTTGGACATTACTAACTTTTAGTTTAAGTTTTCAGTTCAAGTGAAATTCAGAGTCGGTCTATATTTTTTAAAATTGTGCTAACTTTAAATTTGATTGTAAATGCACCTTTTTTATGCACAAATAATTTAAATGAATATATGCCCCTTAATCCGGGCCTGGTTGACGTCACAGCGGTAGAGGGGATATACTTGCTGGCTCGCTGTCGCTAGTTTTCGGTAGCTCAACGTAGCTTCAGTACTTCAGTTTGTATCTAGCTGTTGATGTGTGAAGTTCGAACATTGATATCCGCTGCATTTATTCATTATTTAGTTTACATGTTTCGGTACATATTCTAGTATTTGCTTTTGGTATAGTAATAGTATCCTCTTTAGAACGATTACGTTTGTTTCACACGCTTCGCCGTGTTCATTTTTATAATAAAATAATTATTTTTCATTCCTTTAAATCCTTATTCGCTGTACTTCATTTGTTGTCTTATATACGAATGTAGCAGTTAGCAGTAGCTACCTACATATTCTCCAAATTTTTATATTGTATTATTTCGTTGTAGTGTGGTTAATAAAATTTTCCAGATTAAGTATTGTATTTAAGAATTTCTATTATCTTCCATGATTTTTTATCTAAAACACATGCACTTCGTTTTGCATTCTGTTTGCAGAGAGCGAAGCAGTAGTATATAGGTTATGACATTGTGTTGTAGTTTTTGGGGTACGAAAATATTTTGAATTCCGAAATTTGATTAAAGCATTGTGTGCGTATTAATTTTAGTTTTTTTGAGAATACCTATATATTTCATTTTGTTTTCTTTTTGGTAAAACTTTTGCTTGTATTTATTTATTTTCAACATAATTATTGTCTCGATATTTCCAGTGTGTTTTTTAATATCATTTTTTGTTAAGCTTTATTTATTCATAATTTACAATATGTATTCTTCTAAAACTTATATGAAATCTGAGACATGGCTTTCCATTGATAAATATTTTGATATTTTAACAATAGTTGATATTGGACGCTGTATTAATTTACCACCTGTAAAGCCACATCCAGGCAAAATTTATGTTTACAAAAACGAAAAAAAAAAGCAAGATTGGAAGTCTGATCAATATAGATGGCGTCACATAGGAACTAAAAACCTTCTTGGTTCAAAACCACTATTGAGATGCTATTATTATAAAACTTATGAAGGTCATGGTTTTGAAAGAAGAGCTTATAATTTATATAGCGAAGGCAATACCAGTTATCAGGAAACAACTGATACATTATGTTGGCTCTCTTAAAAACGTTGTTCATACTTGCCATGGCAATAGAAAATCTCGTCGTCATGTAAAATACATAATGACTGCAAAGTCGCAAATATCTATACAAAAATCTAAATTGTTCTTTTCACCTCACGAAAACTACTATCTAGTTATGATATTGTGGGGGTATATCTGTTACGAGAAGAATTAGATGAATTCGTTAATAAGATGAAACTTCTACCAAATTTTTACTTTATATTATTTAGTCATTTTTCAGTTTCCTTTTTTCAGCAGGCAGCTAGTTAGTATTTTTTATTATACAGTCCTTTTATACCATTTAGAAGATTGGTGCTTATACTTTTTCTTTTCAGGATTTATCACATTATCTCTCTTTGTACTCTGTCAAACGCTTTTTCTAAATCTATGAATGTCATGTATGTTTTTGTGTTAGTGATCTTAGTCTTATGTATTAAATCCTTAATTGTGAATGTATGGTCTTGGCTACTGAATCCTTTCCTAAATCCACTTTGTACTTCAGACATTGTTGATTCTATTTTGTTTCTTAATCTTTTTTCTAATATACTTTCAAATACTTTTAATGTCGTACACAATAACGATATGCCTCTGAAGTTGTTGCATTCTTTGGTGTCTCCTTTCTTGTGTATCGGCAAAATTATTGCTAATTCCCAACAGTTTGGTATTTTATCTCCATTCCAAATTTTGTTGAAAATTGTTAACAATATTTCTATGCCCTTTTCCCCTATGTACATTTCTGGCGTAATTTTGTCATGCCCTGCTGCTTTACCATTTTTGAGTATTCGTAGCGCTTGTATTTCCTGCATTTCGTCTTCATTCATATTTTCTATCTGGTCTGTTAGAATTTGTTTATTAGGTTCTATCTGATTATCTTAATGTCTGAATAAAAGCTCTTGGAAATATTGCTTCCATCTGTTTATGATATTTTGTTCTTCCGTTAATATTGTACCTTCTTTAGATTTGACTGTATTTGCTACTTTCCCCTTCTCATTTCTTAATGATTTCAGTGTTTTATAAAATAATTTTTGACTTTCTTTGCTTTTGTTTTCTATTTGTTTTCCAAATATTTCCCAATTTTTTTCTTTCGCTTGAGCCACTAATTCTTTAACCTTCCGTCTTTGTTGTTTGTATTGATCGTAGTTTTTATTTGTTCTATTACTAAGATATTTTACCCATGTTTTCTTTTTCTTTTTTATTTCCTTTTTTATTTCCTCATTCCACTAGGACGTCATTTCTTTATTAGCTTTTCTTTTTTCTTTATATGTGTCTAAGCGTTAAGCGCTACTCACACGCAACTTAAATTAAGGTACACTACATGTATGGTGTAACGTTAAAAAGATTTATTTTATATGAGTCCGTGGGTGAAAATAAATTGAGGAGCTTTTTTTTGAGCCAATTCGTTCATTTGAATATTTGGTCCATTATTTATTTATATTTGTGTTAAAAATTATAAAACAAATTGCAAAAAAAAAATTATAAAACGTCGCCATTGTACCATTTTTATTCAGTTTTGAATCATTCGACTTGCTTTTTCTCGAAACTCATTTTTGCGGCTTACGCTATTCTTGCACCCGTGTCGTTAATTGTAGAACAAATAAAATTTATTGACACTTACATTTTAACTTAAGCTTTCGTAAGCTGAAGCTTAACCTACGATTGAGATAACGGGCCTAAATGTTACTAGTACCTAGAGTACCTAGTATTTTATATGTCTTAAAGTATTCCATTTCCTTCCGTAAATATTTTTACGATGTATGACATACCTAACTGTGCGTATAGGACCAGTGGCGTAAATAAGGTCTACAAAACCCCGCCATGCGGGGGTACCGAACAGATATGAAAGGCACAAATTGTCACAAACTACCAGCATTCAGAGAGAATTTAAATAAATTTTATTAATTTTCTGATATATTTTTAAGAAAAATTATTTTATTTTAGGCTTTCTAGGCTTTATCGTGAAATATTCTGCTTAGTAAAGTGCAAATTTCTTCAATAGGCCTTAATTGAGAAATGTTGGGTGGAGTGTCCAGTTAAAAAAAATGAATTTATGCTTTAGTAACTACACAAATTTCTCGTGGATCTTGGGGTAATGTCAAGAAACACCAATTAATATAAAGTTTTGCATTAGCTCTTTAACATCTCACGCACCGTAATTTAATTTCTTTAATTTCTACTTTTAAAATTGCGCCATCAGACTTAAACTGTATCGAAAAGTTTGGCTTTAATTTTAAATTTAACTGAAATCAACTCTAAAAAGCCGTTTTTTCTTTTACTGTACTGCCAGTTAGTTGCTCCCTGTAAATGATAACGATCTCGTCTCAGGCACCGTCCAAATAATTGAGAAATACTGTTTTGGATTTTAAGTTTCTACGTAATTTTTATCGATGTGATTGTGAAATTTGTACTGTTAATAGATATTATGATTATGGAATATTTGTAGCTAATCTCCACTTGTTAAGTTATCGTTTAATTATATTTAATTAGTTTCAAAAAAGTTCTGAAAGCTTTTTTTACAAACGTTACGTTATAAATAGTTATTCCGCGCCAGAATTTTTTAATTCTTTATCATATTTTAGCTAAAAGAAAACATAGGAACAAGAAAATTGCTATTTCAAGTGTGGTAGGTATTCTCGAATCCATCCCATGTAGCATACAATATACAACGTATTAAACAAGAATAGGTAAAATCTAACTCTATTTTTGTAAAAAATCATATAAATATTTGCTTCCGCGCCAGAATTTTATAATTTTTCATCATATTTTAGCTAAAAGAAAACATTGCAACAAGAAAATTGCTATTTCAAGTGTGGTATGTATTCTAGAATCCAGCCCATGTAGCTTACAATAAAAAACGTATTTATCAAGAAAAGGAAAAATCTGACTTTATTTTTGTAAAAAATCATATAAATATTTGCTTCCGCGCTCGAATTTTATACGTCTTCATAATATTTTAGCTAAAAAAAAAAAAACATTGCAACAAGAAAATTGCTATTTCAAGTGTGGTAGGAATTCTAGAATCCAGTTTATGTAGCTTACAATATACAACGTATTCATCAAGAAAGGTAAAATCTGACTTTATTTTTGTAAAAAATCATATAAATATTTGCTTCCGCGCCCGAATTTCATAATTCTTCATCATATTTTAGCTAAAAGAAAACAATGCAACAAGAAAATTGCTATTTCAAATGTGGTAGGTATTCTAGAATCCAGCCCATGTAGCTAACAATATACAACGTATTCATCAAGAAAAGGTAAAATCTGACTTTATATTTGTAGAAAATCATATAAATATTTGCTACCGCGCACGAATTTTATAATTCTACATCATATTTTACCTAAAAGAAAATATTGCAACTAGAAAATTGCTATTTCAAATGTGGTAAGTATTCTAGAAACCAGCCCATGTAGCTTACAATATACAACGTATTCATTAAAATGACACCCGAAAATTGAATTTTTATTATCTGATTGGTACCATGTTATGGTCACTCTTGCATGTCCAATGCTAAAATTATCCATAGTATAGATCCTAAAGCATGAACATGAATGTTTTAAGAAAAATATCTATTTGAAGAATAGGTAAAATCTGACTTAATTTTTGTAAAATATCATATAAATATTTGCTTCCACGCCCGATTTTTTTAACTCTTGATCATAATTTACCTAAAAGAAAACATTGCAACAAGAAAATTGCTATTTCAAGTGTGGTAGGTATTCTAGAATCCACCCCATGTAGCTTACAATATACAAGGTTTTCATCAAGAAAAGGTAAAATCTGACAGCTTCCGCGTCCGAATTTTATAAATTGCAACAAGAAAATTGCTATTTCAAGTGTGGTAGGTTTTCTAAAATCCAGGCCATGTAGCTTACAATATACAACGTATTCATCAAGAATAAGTAAAATCTGGCTTTATTTTTGTAAAAAATCATATAATTATTTGCTTCCGCTCCCGAATTTTATAATTCTTTATCATATTTTAGCTAAAAGAAAACATTGCAACAAGAAAGTTGCTATTTCAAGTGTGGTAGGAATTCTAGAATCTAGCCCATGTAGCTTACAATATACAACGTATTCATTAAAATGACACCCGAAAATTGAATGTTTATTATCAGATTGGTACCACGTTATGTTCACTTTTGCATGTCCAATGCTAAAATTATCCATAGTATAGATCCTAAAGCATGAATATGAATGTTTAAATAAAAATATTCATTTGAAGAATAAGTAAAATCTGACTTTATTTTTGTTAAAAATCATATAAATATTTGCTTCCGCGACTGAATTTTATAATTTTTTATCATTTTTTAGCAAAAAAAAACATTGCAACAAGAAAATTGCTATTACAAGTGTGGTAGGTATTCTAGAATCCAGTCTAATGTAGCTTACAATATACAACGTATTCATCAAGAAAAGGTAAAATCTGACTTTATTTTTGTAAAAAATTATATAAATTTTTGCTTCCGCGCACGAATTTTATATTTATTCATCATATTTTAGCTAAAAGAAAACATTGCAACAAGAAAATTGCTATTTCAAGTGTGGTAGGTATTCTAGAATCCAGCCCATGTAGGTTACAATATACAACGTATTCATCAAGAATAAGTAAAATCTGGCTTTATTTTTGTAAAAAATCATATAAATATTTGCTTCCGCGCCCGAATTTTATAATTCTTCATAATATTTTAGCTAAAAAAACATTTCAACAAGAAAATTGCTATTTCAAATGTGGTAGGTATTCTAGAATCCAGCCCATGTAGCTTACAATATACAACGTATTCATCACGAAAAGTTAAAATCTGACTTTATATTTGTGAAAAATCATATAAATATTTGCTTCCGCGCATGAATTTTATAATTCTACATCATATTTTAGCTAAAAGAAAACATTGCAACAAGAAAATTGCTATTTCAAGTGTAGTAGGTATTCTAGAATCCAGCCCATGTAGCTTACAATATACAACGTATTCATCAAGAAAAGGTAAAATCTGACTTAATTTTTGTAAAAAATTATATAAATATTTGCTTTCGCGCCCGAATTTTATATTTCTTAATCATATTTTAGCTAAAAGAAAACTTTGAAAGAAGAAAATTGCTATTTCAAGTGTGGTAAGTATTCTAGAATCCAGCCCATGTAGCTTACAATATACAACGTATTCATCAAAATGACAACCGAAAATTGAATGTTTGTTATCTGATTGGTACCACGTTATGGTCACTTATGCATGTCCAATGCTAAAATTATCCATATTACAGATCCTAAAGCATGAATATGAATGTTTTAGCAAAACTATCCATTTCAAGAATAGTTAAAATCTGACTTTATTTTTGTAAAAAATTATATAAATATTTGCTTCCGCGCCCGAATTTTATAATTCATCATCATATTTTAGCTAAAAGAAAACATTGCAACAAGAAAATAGCTATTTCAAGTGTGGTAGGTATTCTAGAATCCACCCCATGTAGCTTGCAATATACAACGTATTCATCAAGAAAAGGTAAAATCTGACGATTTTTGAAAAAATCTTATAAATATTAGCTTCCGCGCCCGAATATTATAATTTTTTATTATATTTTAGCTAAAAGAAAACTTTGCAACAAGAAAATTGCTATTTCAAGTGTGGTAGGTATTCTAGAATCCAGCCCATTTAGCTTAAAATATACAACGTATTCATGAAGAAAAGGTAAAATTTGACTTTATTTTTGTAAAAAATCATATAAATATTTGCTTCCGCGCCCGAATTTTATAATTCTTCATAATATTTTAGCTAAAAGAAAACATTGCAACAAGAAAATTGCTATTTTAAATGTGGTAGGTATTCTAGAATCCAGCCCATGTAGCTTACAATATACAACGTATTCATCAAGAAAAGGTAAAATCTGACTATGTTTGTAAAAAATCATATAAATATTTACTCGCTGTTATTTCACAAAAAATAAAAGTTGAAACTTTATTGCAATTTCGGCGATAAGGCCCTCATCAGAAGTATAGATTTACAGAAATTTATCAGCTCTTTATACTAATACTAAAATACAATAAAAGAAGGGGAAAATACATTGGCTTTATTTATTTTATTTTATTTATTTATGAACATTTGGAGAATCAACAGTTTCTCAAACCAATTATAGGTTTCCACTGAATAATACATTTATATTAACAATGCAATAAGTAGCACAAAGATAAACAATGAAAAAATTGGAAATTCCATGAATACACGAAAAAACAACACATAAATGTTTAAAACACTGAATTACATGATTAACTAATTATTAACACAAGACTTCAATATTTCTCTTTTAAATTTCATGAAACTTGTATGAAAAATATCTACGTGGCTAAAATTATTATTGTATGATGACATTAGTCTATAAATGGGAGAATTTTTATGGTTATTAGTAGCAGCTTTGTGTATGTGAAAAAGTTAGATAGAACGAGTCGTTTTTTGAGGGACATGAAAATTAAAATATTGTAAAAATAAACTACAGTCTACATTGTTGTTAAATATTTTATATAGTATTATCATGTCTGATAAAACTCTTCTAGTTTCAAGACTATTTATTTTGAAATATTTAAGTCTAGCTTTATAGTTCGGAATATCCACATTAAATTTAGCGCATAGTACATATAAAAATCTTTTTTGTATACCTTTTATTAGATGTATGTTCTTTTTATACGTCGGGTTCCATATCACTGATGCATATTCTAGTTTAGAACGTACGAAAGCGTTATACAAACATATAATAGGAAATGGAGCAGTAAAACTTTTACAAGTACGTATAACAAAACCAAGCATTCGGTAAGAGTGTTTAACTATAGAATCTATATGGAAGTTATGTAATAATTTTGGATCAAACATAATTCCTAAGTCTTTAACAATTAATTCTTTTTTTATTGCATTATTATTAAAATTGTAGGGAAAATTTATAATACCTTTATTTCTAGTGAAATTGACATAATGACACTTAGCAATGTTAAGTGACAGATAGTTATTTCTGCAATAAGAATAGAATTTATCTAAATCATATTGTAGGTCAACATAATCGTTTACATTGATTATAGTTTTGAATATTTTAAGATCATCTGCGTACATTAGGAAATGTGAATTTTGAAAACAAGTACTTACATCGTTTATATATAAATTGAATAATATGGGGCCAAGGTGCGAGCCTTGAGGAACTCCTGATGTTACTGTTATTGATCGCGACTTATAACCATTACAATAAACGAGTTGTGACCTATGGGATATATATGATTCAATCCATCTTAACAAAGTTCCATGTATTCCAAGTTTAGAAAGTTTGAATATAAGTATAGGATGATGAACTCGATCAAACGCTTTACTAAAATCCGTATATATTACATCCACTTGTTTCCGTTCGTCCATATTTGAGCTTAAATATTCTTTAAAGGGAACTAAATTGGTTAGTATTGATCTTTCGGTACAAAATCCATGTTGCTCAGGTATAATAAGATTTTGTAATGGTACTTTTATTTCTTGAACTACTAGAGCTTCAAAGATTTTGCCGAAGGTGGATAATAATGATATAGGCCTATAATTAACTGCATGGTTAACATCCCCAGATTTGTAAATAGGTGTTATATAAGAAGTTTTCCAAGCATCAGGAAAAATTCCGGATTTTAAAGACTGATTGTAAATAATATGTAATGGTTCAGTAAGATACCAAGCGCAAGTACGAATGAATTTAGGAGGTATCTGATCAGGTCCATGACCCTTATTAATATCAAGTGTAGACAAATAATGAAATATATTACAAGGACTTAACAGAACAGAGTGTAAGTTTGTGGAGTTTGAGCTACGTTCGTCCAAAGAATTGTTTTGTACAATATGGTTATAATTTTCAATTAAAGCAGATTCAAAGTGTTCTGCAAACAAATCTCAAATTCCCTGACAGTTGCTAGCTTCTTGATCTTTATAGCGAATAACATTAGGTAATACATTTGATTTTCTCAACGATTTAGAGTAACTCCAGAATGACTTAGGATTAGTTTTAATGTTTTGTTCAATGCGTAAAATGTAAGTACGGAAATCATATTTCATTCGTGATTTTACTCTATCTCGCAAACATGTAAATAATGCGTAATCAGCCATGTTTCCATAAGTTTTCCATTTTCTATGCATCTTATGTTTTTCTTTTAGTTTTAGTTTTATTAATGAACCTGTGAACCATTTTGGGTATGAATTATTAACGATGGTTTTACTTAGTACATACTCATTAATCAATGAATATAATATGCTATAAAATATGTCTACATTTTCATTAACATTGTATTTATATAATCAGTTTTCCCAATCCACACAAGAAAGTTTATAAATTATTCCCTCATAATTAGCTTGGCTGAAATCAAAAATGTTGTGTGAATTAGTAGGAAGCTGTTTAAAAGACTTAAGGATGATTATTATGTCAAGGGGGGGATGATGCAGATCAATATTACTTATAGGTGAGTGATTAAGCATTACTTTACAATCCAGTGTACTTAGAACAAGATCTAGAATTCTGTTATTATTATTAGGGATACCGTTGAATTGTTGCTGGATACAAGCACTTATAATGTTTATGAAATTGGAGTTGGTATCATTTCTTTGTAGGGCACTAGGTTCAAAGTAATTTGAGAATGAAGTCCAGTTGATTGAGGGGAGGTTAAAATCACCACACACAAGCAATTCATGGTTATTATTTTTTAAACTGATGTTTATTAAATTATGAAGAAAATCGTTGTAAATTTATGGACCAGATGAGGGTGAGATGTAAACACAGCACACATGAATTTTAACACTATCACACGAAATTGTTACCCATAAGTCTTCTGCTGTGGAACACCAGGACAGTTGAACTTTTGAATGTAGACTAGTGTTTACAAGAATTAAAATACCACCACCTTGCTGTTTATTAGGGTCATTCCTGTCTCGTCTATAGACATTATATTTATTCAAATTACAGAATTCAGAGTTAGTCACACTACAGTTAAGCCATGTTTCCGTTAATATGACCAGGTCGTAGTTATTTGCAGCTAATTCATTATAGATATTTATTAATTTAGATTTTATTCCTCTGACGTTCTGATAATAGATTTTTAAATCCATATTAAATGAAGATTATCAATATTACAAACAAGATAATTGTGTGTTTATTTATTTTATTTTATTAAGGTCATTTTCATTTTTGATATATATTATTGGTGAGGATTCATTTTTTCGCGCATAAATTTTATTAGATTTTACCCATGAAAATTTGTAATTGTTTTCATTAGCCTTAATTTTTACCTGTCTTAAAAGATTTTTATTAGATGGACTCAGATGATCATTTACATATATTTGATGTTGCTCAGCAAAATTCAATTGACTGGAATTAATTGTTTTTATATTGCGTGCGGACGAAACGAAGTTATCTTTTTTTATTCGGGAAATGAATCTTACAATAATATTTTTAGGCCGGTTACTATTGTGAACAAATGGTGCCACTCGGTGAATTGCATCAATGTCATTTTCAGTAACTGGGTAATTAATTATTTTACTTAAATCAGTAACAATATTTATAAGATTTTCATTGCTTTTTTCTGGGATTCCAACAATTTCTACGTTGTTCAATCGTGAACGTTGCTCCATATCGTTTATCTTGTCCTTAAGTATGTTACATTCGGTTTTTATTTTATCAATAGTGCTGACTTTTTCAGATATAGTTTTTAATTTCGCTTCAAAATCATCGATTTTACTGCAGCAGAATTCCACTGAGTGTTTTAATTCATTCAAAACGTTCATAATATCGGCTAGAGTCGGTTGTTGTACACTATTGGAGGATGATGGATAGGCGGTAACATTCCGGCATTTTGTACAAAACCATGTAAGAATGGTTGAGTCCTGTAAAGCATTTTTTTCAGATTGACCAATGCCACCACATGTATAATGATAATAAGATTGGCAACGCCCAGCGCAAATCACCCCACTATTACTTCAGTTGACAATGAGATTGCACTCGGCGCAGGTGTTGACCATGTTGTCTGGTAGGAGTTGGTTCGCAAAATGAATGAAATAATGTTTTGGTCCACTATAGGTGATTGAACTTTAAGTCAGAGAATGAGTGGTATATGTTCGATTAATTAACTGCACATGAAAAATATGAGAATAATAGCACTGAATTTTGACTTAAATTGCGGATTTAGATAAATCTAGAGCACGCACAGAAATTATAACAATATGATATTATTAAGCGCACAATTATTATTATTTTTGCACAAAACTATTTTTAAATAGTGTAGATTTTTAATATAAAATATACAAATACTTAGACACTGCTAAAAAAACATCCAATAACTACCAGCTATCATTTAATAGGCTTGAATTATTTATGATTTTCCGAGATTAACATTCCTAGAAACAGACAATCTATTAAGTCTAACTGCTCATTCATAAGGTTAATCCCATTATTAGGGTCTTTCTTTATTTCAAAAGCTTCTAGGAATGTTAACCTCCGTCCATTCATTTCAAAGTGTAAAATTTCCAAATTTAATGTTTATTATCTGATTAGTACCACGTTATGGTCACTTTTGCACGTCCAATGCTAAAATTATCTATAGTATAGATCCTAAAGTATAAATATGAATGTTTTAACAAAAATATCCGTTTCAAGAATAGGTAAAATCTGACTTCATTTTTGTAAAAAATCATATAAATATTTGCTTCCGCGCCCGAAATTTATAATTCTTCATCATATTTTAGCTAAAAGAAAATATTGCAACAAGAAAATTGCTATTTCAAGTGTGGTAGGTATTCTAGAATCCAGCCCATGTAAATTACAATATACAACGTATTCATCAAAAAATAGGTACAATCTGACTTTATTTTTGTAAAAAATCATATTATATTTGCTTCCGCGCCCGAAATTTATAATTCTTCATCATATTTTAGCTAAAAAAAACATTGCAACATGAAAATTGCTATTTCAAGTATGGTAGGTATTCTAGAATCCAGCCCATGTAGCTTACAATATACAACGTATTCATAAAAATGACACCCGAAAATTTAATGTTTGTTATCTGATAAGTATCACGTTATGGTCACTATTGCATGTCTAATGCTAAAATCCATAGAATAGATCCTAAAGCATAAATATGAATGTTTTAACAAAAATATCCATTTCAAGAAAAGGTAAAATCTGACAGTATTTTTATAAAAAATCATATAAATATTTGCTTCCGCGTCCGAGTTTAATAATTTTTCATCATATTTTAGCTAAAAGAAAACTTGGCATCAAGAATATTGCTATTTCAAGAGTAGTAGGTATTCTTGAATCCAGCCCACATAGCTTACAATATACAACGTATTTATTAAAAAGACACCCGAAAATTGAATGTTTATTATCTAGTTGGTACCATGTTATGGTCACTTTTGCACGTCCGACTTTATTTTTGTAAAAAATCATATAAATATTTGCTTCCGCACCCGAATTTAATAATTTTTTATCATATTTTAGCTAAAAGAAAACATTGCAACAAGAAAATTGCTATTTCAAGTGTGGTAGGTATTCTAGAATCCAGCACATGTAGCTTACAATATACAACGTATTCATCAAGAATTGGTGAAATCTGACTTAATTTTTATAAAAAATCATATAAATATTTGCTTTCGCGCCCGAATTTTATAATTTTTTATTATATTTTAGTTAAAAAAAACATTGCAACAAGAAAATTGTTATTTCAAGTGAGGTAGGTATTCTAGAATCCAGCCCATTTAGCTTACAATATCCAACGTATTCATTAAGAATAGGTAAATTATGACTTTATTTATTTAAAAAATCATATAAATATTTGCTCCTGCACCCGAATTTTATAATTTTTCATCATATTTTAGCTAAAAGAAAACATTGCAACAAGAAAATTGCTATTTCAAGTGTGGTAGGTATTCTAGAATCCAGCCCATGTAGCTTACAATCTACAACGTATTCATCAAGAATAAATAAAAGCTGACTTAATTTTTGTATAAAATTATATAAATATTTGCTTTCGCGCCTGAATTTTATAATTCTTCACCATATTTTAGCTAAAAGAAAACATTGCAACAAGAAAATTGCTATTTCAAGTGTGGTAGGTATTCTAGAATCCAGCCCACGTAGCTTACAATATACAACGTATTCATCAAGAAAAGGTAAAATCTGACTTTATTTTTGTAAAAAATCATATTATATTTGCTTCCGCGCCCGAATTTTATAATTCTTCATCATATTTTAGCTAATAGAAAACTTTGCAACAAGAAAATTGCCATTTCAAGTTTGGTAAGTATTCTTGAATCCAGCCCATGTAGCTTGCAATATACAACGTATTCATCAAGAAGAGGTAAAATCTGACGATATTTAAAAGAATCATATAAATATTTGTTTCCGCGCCCGAATTTTATAATTCTTCATAACATTTTAGCTAAAAAAAACATTGCAATAAGAAAATTGCTATTTCAAGTGTGGTAGGTATTCTAGAATCCAACCTATGTAGCTTACATTGTACAACGTATTCATTTAAATAACACCCGAAAATTTTATGTTTATCTGATTGGTACCACGTTATGGTCACTTTTGCATCTCCAATGCTAAAATTATTCATAGTATAGATCGTAAAGCATGAATATGAATGTTTTAAAAAAATATCCATTTCATGAATAGTTAAAATCTGACTTTTTTTTGTAACAAATCATATAAATAATTGCTTCCGCGCCCGAATTTTTTAATTCTTTATAATACTTTAGCTAAAAAACACATTGCAACATGAAAATTGCTATTTCAAGTGTGGTAGGTATTCTAGAATCCAGTCCATGTAGCTTACAATATCCAACGTATTCATTAAAATGACACCCGAAAATTTAATGTTTATCTGATTGGTACCACGTTATGGTCACTTTTGCACGTCCAATGCTAAAATTATCCATAGTATAGATCCTGAAGCATAAATATGAATGTTTTAACAAAAATATGCATGTCAAGAATAAGTAAAATCTGAATTTAATTTTTGTAAAAAATCATATAAATATTTGCTTCCGCGCCCGAATTTTATAATTTTTCATAATATTTTAGCTAAAAGAAAACATTGCAACAAGCAAATTGCTATTTCAAGTGTGGTAGGTATTCTAGAATCCAGCTCATGTAGCCTACAATATACAACGTATTCATCAGGAAAAGGTAAAATTTGACTTAATTTTTGTAAAAAATTATATAAATATTTGCTTCCGCGCCCGAATTTTATAATTCTTCATCATATTTTAGCTAAAAGAAAACATTGCAACAAGAAAATTGCTATTTCAAGTGTGGTAGGTATTCTAGAATCCAGCCCATGTAGCTTACAATATACAACGTATTCATCAAGAAAAGGTAAAATATGACTATTTTTGTAAAAAATCATATAAATATTTACTCGCTGTTATTTCACAAAAAATAAAAGTTGAAACTTTATTGCAATTTCGGCGATAAGGCCGTCATCAGAAGTATACATTTACAGAAATTTATCAGCTATTTATACTTATACTAAAATATAATAAAAGAAGGGGAAAATACATTGGCTTGAATTATTTATGATTTTCCGAGATTAACATTCCTAGAAACGGAGAATCTATTAAGTCTAACTGCTCATTCATAAGGTTAATCCCATTATTAAGTCTTTCTTTATTTCAAAAGCTTCTAGGAATGTTAATCTCCGTCCATTCTTTTCGAAGTGTAAAATTTCCAAATTTGTTTCGTCTAACGTATGATTATTCTCGATCAAATGTTTGGCTACATTGGAGTTTACATTGTTGTTTTTAAATTTGGCTATATGTTCCTTAAATCTAATGTTAAAATTACGTCTAGTTTGACTAATATACTTAAAATTACAGTCTTTGTAATTTATTTGGTAGATTCCTGATTTATCGAGGGGAACTTTACAAACAATCTTATTATTTACTTTTAAAATAAACGTGTTATATAAAGCTGGAGTTGTATTTAAATTTTTCAGATCATTTGAAACTCTATTTGTTATATTTTCATTATGTATTTTTTATAAATGGGTTTTTTCCAATCTATATCTTGATTAATGTAAAATTGTTTATAAAGAATTTTCCTCTGTTTTTTTAATAACAATTTATGTAAAATGTTTTTTCGGTAACCAATATTTTCTGCAATCATCATGATGATGCCTAATTTTTCATTAAATTTTTTTTCTTACAAAGGAATTGATACTAATCTATTTAATAAGCTATAAAAAGCGGCCATTTTTGTATTATGAGGGTGATTGAAAGTAAATGGGATAATTGTATCGGTATATGTGGGGTTCTGTGGCTAAAAAGCGAAATTCACAACAAATACCTAACAAGATATGATCTAAACCTACACCTCAAACTAATACATAGTTTATTAGTCTCAAATTTACACCCCATAGAATTTGACATAATCGACCGGGATATACGAGAATTAGTGGAATAAATAAGTTATAAAAAACATATTAAACTAAAGAATAAATTCAATAAACTTAATGATAATAAAAAACAGTGCTCCAGTGTTGAAGACAACAATAGAAGACATACCAGCTCCATGCGTTTTTATGAAAGAGTGACTAATTTATCCGACTCAACCTTCTCCAGCGATGAAATGAACCTACTACAGAAAGGACTATTCTATGCCCCCCATAAACCCATAGATAAAAAAGACCTAGTTCAATTTGCGGTGGATGCGGAAATTGCGTTAAGTGGTCGACCTCTGGAAAAAAAACACAATTCTTCTCCAAATTCATAAAAACATTACAAACTCTACCTACTTCAAGTACCAGCACCAGCAATAGTGAATTAAAAGCAATTAAGTGTATAAAATCTAAATTACAAAGTGAGAATTTAGTGCTAACAAAATCAGACAAAGGTAACAACTTCACCATCCTCAATAAAGTAGATTATATTAAAAAAGTAAACAATTTCATTGAAAGTAGTAATGTAAGTTTAGTCCTGGAGGACCCAACAAATAAATTTCAACAAAAATTAAGAAACTCATTAAAACAATGTGTCAATTTAATTTCCAAACAAGAACATATTAAATTAATTAATATGAACCCATCAGCACCCATATTATATGGCTTACCCAAATTACGTAAGCAAAATATCCCTATATGACCGGTAGTTTCATATACACAAGCTCCTACTCATCAATTATTTAGTTATTTAAATAAATTAATTCCAACTATTTTAGATTTTAAACCGAAACATAGTGTAAAAAATCTGATGTGTCCAACACAATACCTCCCGCCACTGTAGTAATACATATATTCTATATAAGTTATTCAATACATTTATTTTCTAGTTTTAAAATTAATTTGTTATTGCAGTTCAGAATATTTTTAATTCATTTCATACCTAAAATTTCCTTCATAAAATTTGTATGACTAATATGACAGCTATTTTTGACGTTACTAAAACCGGAACCGAACTTACCTTGATTTTCGCATGCAAATATATGCCTTATAAATTTCTTCCACCTTTTCTAATTTTACAATAAAACTACGTCATATTTACTTATGTTATCTTTTACATTTACTTACATCAAATATGACATCATATGTCAAATTTTGTAAACATATGAATAACTCATCTGTTTTATCAAAATTTCTCAGCCTAAACGATATGTAAAATTATTATAATTTATATATTTTTTTTCTATCTAACTAGAAGTTATATATAAACGTAATTATGCAGATCGGCAGAAAATTAAAAAAATCTTTATATTTAATAATAACGGAATTTGCGAGAAAATTGTATTAGAGGTATTTTTTTGGAAAAACGGTTTAAAGCTTCAAATAAAGTACTATTTCCTGTTAACCAATTATAGTCAAAATCTAATCAGTTCATCATATTTGAATATAAGTCGTAAATACCAAATATTATATTTTTTACATGTCTCGTATTGGAGTTATCGTGGACGAAAAATCGTCACAGACACACACACGCACACACACACGCACACACAGATACAGACATCACGGTAAAAATAGTAAAATAATATTCTAGGGACCCTAATTCGTGCTCATATGTTGAAAACTCATACTCGAGAAATCTGACCAAAAACAATACCTCCCTTATCTATATATTGATAGGCGGGAGGTAAAAAACAGAGGAAAATCTTTATAAACAATTTTACATTAATCAAGATATAGATTCAGAAAAACCCATTTATAAACAAATGAAATACTTTGAAAATATAACAAATAGAGTTTCAAATGATCTGAAAAATTTAAATATAACTCCAGCTTTATATAACACGTTTATTTTAAAAATGAGTCGGTAAATAATAAAATTGTTTGTAAAGATCCCCTCGATAAATCAGGATTCTACCAAATAAATTACAAAGACTGTAATTTTAAGTATATTGGTCAAACTAGACGTAATATTAACATTGGATTTAAGGAACATGTAGCCAAATTTAAAAACAACAATTTAAACTCCAATGTAGCCAAACATTTGATCGAGAATAATCATACGTTAGACAAAACAGATTTGGAAATTTTACACTTCGAAATGAATGGACGGATATTAACATTCCTAGAAGCTTTTGAAATAAAGAAAGCCCTTTATAATGGGATTAACCGTATGAATGAGCAGTTAGACTTAATAGATTCTCCGTTTCTAGGAATGTTAATCTCGGAAAATCGTAAATAATTCAAGCCAATGTATTTTCCGCTTCTTTTATTGTATTTAAGTATTAATATAAATAGCTGATAAATTTCTGTACATGTATACTTCTGATGATGACCTTATCGCAGAAATTGCAATAATGTTTCAACTTTTATTTATTGTGAAATAACAGCGAGTGTTTTATTATACAATTTCTTCATGATGTTTCACCGAGAACCTACAGCTTCGTCAATTAAATCTATAGAAATATTTGCTTCCGCGCACGAATTTTATAATTTTTCATCATATTTTAGCTAAAAGAAAACATTGTAACAAGAAAATTGCTATTTCAAGAGTGTTAGGTTTTCTAGAATCTAGTCCATGTAGCTTACAATATACAACGTATTCATCAATAATAGGTAAAATCTGATTTTATTTTTGTAAAAAATCATATAAATTTTTGCTTTCGCGTCCGAATTTTATAATTCTTCATCATATTTTAGCTAAAACAAAACAATGCAACAATAAAATTGTTATTTCAAGTGTGATAGGTATTCCAGAATCCAGCCCATGTAGCTTACAATATACAACGTATTCAGCAAGTATAGGTAAAATCTGACTTTATTTTTGTAAAAATTCATATAAATATTTGCTTCCGCACCCGAATTTTATAATTCTTCATCATATTATAACAAAAAAAAAAAACATTGCAACATGAAAAGTGCTATTTCAAGTGTGGTAGGTATTCTAGAATCAAGCCCATGTAGCTTACAATATACAACGTATTCATTAAAATGACACCCGAAAATTTATTGTTTATTATCTGATTAGTACCACGTTATGGTCACTTTTCACGTCCAATGCTAAAATTATCTATAGTATAGATCCTAAAGTATAAATATGAATGTTTTAACAAATATGTCCATTTCAAGGATAGGTAAAATCTGACTATATTTTTGTAAAAAATAATATAAATATTTGCTTCCGCGCCCGTATTTTATAATTCTTCTTAATATTTTAGCTAAATGAAAACATTGCAACAAGAAAATTGTTTTTTTAAGTGTGGTAGGTAATCTAGAATCCGGCCCATGTAGCTTACAATATACAACGTATTCATCAAGAGTAGGTAAAATCTGACTTTATTTTTGTAAAAAATCATATCAATATTTGCTTTTGCGCCCGAATTTTATAATTCTTCATCATATTTTAGCTAAAAGAAAACATTGCAACAAGAAAATTGTTATTTCAATTGTGGTAGGTATTCTAGAATCCAGCTCATGTAACTTACAATATACAACGTATTCATCAAGAATAGGTAAAATCTGACTTTATTTTGTAAAAAAATATGTAAATATTTGCTTCCGCGCCCGAATTTTATAATTCTTCATTATATTTTAGCTAAAAGAAAACATTGCAACAAGAAAATAGCTATTTCAAGTGCGGTTGGTATTCTAGAATCCAGCCCATGAAGCCTACAATATACAACGAATACATTAAAATGACACTCGAAAATTGAATATTTATTATCTGTTTGGTACCGTGTTATGGTCAATTTGCATTTCCAATGCTAAAATTATCCATAGTATAGATCCTAAAGCATGGATATGAATGTTTTAACAAAAATATCTATTTCAAGAATAGGTAAAATCTAACATTATTTTTGTAAAAAATCATACAAATATTTGCTTCCGCACCCGAATTTTATAATTTATCATTATATTTTAGCTAAAAGAAAACATTGTAACAAGAAAATTGTTATTTCAAGTGTGTTAGGTTTTCCAGAATCTAGCCCATGTAGCTTACAATATACAACGTATTCATCAAGAATAGGTAAAATCTGACTTTATTTTTGTAAAAAATTATGTAAATATTTGCTTCCGCGCCCGAATTTTATAATTCTTCATCATATTTTAGCTAAAAGAAAACATTGCAACAAGAAAATTGCTATTTCAAGTGTAGTAGGTATTCTAGAATCCAGCCCATGAAGCCTACAATATACAACGTATTCATTAAAATGACACCCGAAAATTGAATGTTTATTATCTGTTTGGTACCACGTTATGGTCACTTTTGCATTTCCAATGCTATAATTATCCATAGTATAGATCCTAAAGCATGGATATGAACGTTTTAACAAAAATATCTATTTCAAGAATAGGTAAAATCTGACATTATTTTTGTAAAAAATCATACAAATATATGCTTCCGCACCCGAATTTTATAATTTATCATCAAAATTTAGGGAAAAAAAAACATTGTAACAAGAAAATTGCTATTTCAAGTGTGTTAGGTTTTGTAGAATCTAGCCCATGTAGCTTACAATATACAACGTATTCATCAAGAATAAGTAAAATCTGACTTTATTTTTGTAAAAAATCATGTAAATATTTGCTTTTAGATCAGATAGATTGGTACCAAGTTTAGATCACTTTTGCATGTGCAATGCTTAAAACCATCCATAAAAAAGATCCTAAAGCATGAATATGAATGTTTTAACAAAAATATCCATTTCAGGAATAGGTAAAATCTGACCTTATTATTGTAAAAAATTATATAAATATTTTCTTACGCGCCCGAGTTTTATAATTCTTTATCATAATTTCGCTAAAAGAAAACATTGCAACAAGAAAATTGCTGTTTCAAGTGTGATTGATATTCAGGAATCTAGCCTATGTAGCTTACAATATACAACGTATTCATCAAGAATAGGTAAAATCTGACTTTATTTTTGTAAAAAATCATATAAATATTTGCTTCCGTGCCCGAAACTCTGAGATAGCGCGTATATTTTAGCTAAAAGAAAACATAGCAACAAGAAAATTGCTATTTCAATTGTGGTAGGTATTCTAGAATCCAGCCCATATAGTTTACAATATACAACGTATTCATCAAGAATAGGTAAAATCTGACTTCATTTTTGTAAAAAATCATTTAAATATTTGCTTCCGCGACCGAGTTTTATATATCTTTATCATATTTTAGCTAAAAGAAAACATTGCAACTTGAAAATTGCTATTTCAAGTGTGGTAGGTATTCTAGAATCCAGCCCATGTTGCTTACGATATACAACGTATTCATTAAAATGATATCCGAAAATTAAATGTTTATTATATGATTGATATCACGTTTTGGTCACTTTTGCATGTCCAATGCTAAAATTATCCATCGTATAGAACCTAAAGCATGAATATGAATGTTTCAACAAAAATATCCATTTCAAGAATAGGTAAAATCTGATTTGATTTTTGTAAAATTCATATATATATATATATATATATATATATATATATATATATATATATATATATATATGAATTTTACAAAAATCAAATCAGATTTTACCTATTCTTGAAATGGATATTTTTGTTGAAACTTTCATATTCATGCTTTAGGTTCTATATGATGGATAATTTTAGCATTGGACATGCAAAAGTGACGAAAACGTGGTATCAATCATATAATAAACATTTATATATATATATATATATATATATATATATATATATATATAAATGTTTGTTTCTTGTTGCAATGTTTTCTTTTAGCTAAAATATGATGAAGAATTATAAAATTCGGGCGCGGGAAGCAAATATTTACATAATTTTTTACAAAAATAAAGTCAGATTTTACCTATTCTTGATGAATACGTTGTATATTGTAAGCTACATGGGCTAGATTCTAGAATACCTACCACAATTGAAATAGCAATTTTCTTGTTGCTATGTTTTCTTTTAGCTAAACTATGATGAAGACTTATAAAATTCGGGCACGGAAGCAAATATTTATATGATTTTTTTACAAAAATAAAGTCAGATTTTACCTATTCTTGATGAATACGTTGTATATTGTAAGCTACATAGGCTAGATTCCTGAATATCAACCACACTTGAAACAGCAATTTTCTTGTAGCAATGTTTTCTTTTAGCTAAATTATGATAAAGAATTATAAAATTCGGGTGCGGAAGCATATATTTGTATGATTTTTTACAAAAATAATATCAGATTTTACCTATTCTTGAAATAGATATTTTTGTTAAAACGTTCATATCCATGCTTTAGGATCTATACTATGGATAATTTTAGCATTGGAAATGCAAAAGTGACCATAACGTGGTACCAAACAGATAATAAACATTCAATTTTCGGGTGTCATTTTAATGAATACGTTGTATATTGTAGGCTTCATGGGCTGGATTCTAGAATACCTACTACACTTGAAATAGCAATTTTCTTGTTGCAATGTTTTCTTTTAGCTAAAATATGATGAAGAATTATAAAATTCGGGCGCGGAAGCAAATATTTACATAATTTTTTACAAAAATAAAGTCAGATTTTACCTATTCTTGATGAATACGTTGTATATTGTAAGCTACATGGGCTAGATTCTGGAAAACCTAACACACTTGAAATAACAATTTTCTTGTTACAATGTTTTCTTTTAGCTAAAATATAATGATAAATTATAAAATTCGGGTGCGGAAGCAAATATTTGTATGATTTTTTACAAAAATAATGTTAGATTTTACCTATTTTTGAAATAGATATTTTTGTTAAAACATTCATATCCATGCTTTAGGATCTATACTATGGATAATTTTAGCATTGGAAATGCAAATTGACCATAACATGGTACCAAACAGATAATAAATATTCAATTTTCGAGTGTCATTTTAATGTATTCGTTGTATATTGTAGGCTTCATGGGCTGGATTCTAGAATACCAACCGCACTTGAAATAGCTATTTTCTTGTTGCAATGTTTTCTTTTACCTAAAATATAATGAAGAATTATAAAATTCGGGCGCGGAAGCAAATATTTACATATTTTTTTACAAAAATAAAGTCAGATTTTACCTATTCTTGATGAATACGTTGTATATTGTAAGTTACATGAGCTTGATTCTAGAATACCTACCACAATTGAAATAACAATTTTCTTGTTGCAATGTTTTCTTTTAGCTAAAATATGATGAAGAATTATAAAATTCGGGCGTCAAAGCAAATATTGATATGATTTTTTACAAAAATAAAGTCAGATTTTACCTACTCTTGATGAATACGTTGTATATTGTAAGCTACATGGGCCGGATTCTAGATTACCTACCACACTTGAAAAAACAATTTTCTTGTTGCAATGTTTTCATTTAGCTAAAATATTAAGAAGAATTATAAAATACGGGCGCGGAAGCAAATATTTATATTATTTTTTACAAAAATATAGTCAGATTTTACCTATCCTTGAAATGGACATTTTTGTTAAAACATTCATATTTATACTTTAGGATCTATACTATAGATAATTTTAGCATTGGACGTGAAAAGTGACCATAACGTGGTACTAATCAGATAATAAACAATAAATTTTCGGGTGTCATTTTAATGAATACGTTGTATATTGTAAGCTACATGGGCTTGATTCTAGAATACCTACCACACTTGAAATAGCACTTTTCATGTTGCAATGTTTTTTTTTTGCTATAATATGATGAAGAATTATAAAATTCGGGTGCGGAAGCAAATATTTATATGATTTTTTACAAAAATAAAGTCAGATTTTACCTATACTTGCTGAATACGTTGTATATTGTAAGCTACATGGGCTGGATTCTGGAATACCTATCACACTTGAAATAACAATTTTATTGTTGCATTGTTTTGTTTTAGCTAAAATATGATGAAGAATTATAAAATTCGGACGCGAAAGCAAAAATTTATATGATTTTTTACAAAAATAAAATCAGATTTTACCTATTATTGATGAATACCTTGTATATTGTAAGCTACATGGACTAGATTCTAGAAAACCTAACACTCTTGAAATAGCAATTTTCTTGTTACAATGTTTTCTTTTAGCTAAAATATGATGAAAAATTATAAAATTCGTGCGCGGAAGCAAATATTTCTATAGATTTAATTGACGAAACTGTAGGTTCTCGGTGAAACATCATGAAGAAATTGTATAATAAAACACTCGCTGTTATTTCACAATAAATAAAAGTTGAAACTTTATTGCAATTTCGGCGTTAAGGTCATCATCAGATGTATACATGTACAGAAATTTATCAGCTATTTATATTAATACTTAAATACAATAAAAGAAGCGGAAAATACATTGGCTTGAATTATTTACGATTTTCCGAGATTAACATTCCTAGAAACGGAGAATCTATTAAGTCTAACTGCTCATTCATACGGTTAATCCCATTATAAAGGGTTTTCTTTATTTCAAAAGCTTCTAGGAATGTTAATATCCGTCCATTCATTTCGAAGTATAAAATTTCCAAATCTGTTTTGTCTAACGTATGATTATTCTCGATCAAATGTTTGGCTACATTGGAGTTTACATTGTTGTTTTTAAATTTGGCTACATGTTCCTTAAATCCAATGTTAATATTACGTCTAGTTTGACCAATATACTTAAAATTACAGTCTTTGTAATTTATTTGGTAGAATCCTGATTTATCGAGGGGATCTTTACAAACAATTTTATTATTTACCGACTCATTTTTAAAATAAACGTGTTATATAAAGCTGGAGTTATATTTAAATTTTTCAGATCATTTGAAACTCTATTTGTTATATTTTCAAAGTATTTCATTTGTTTATAAATGGGTTTTTCTGAATCTATATCTTGATTAATGTAAAATTGTTTATAAAGATTTTCCTCTGTTTTTTACCTCCCGCCTATCAATATATAGATAAGGGAGGTATTGTTTTTGGTCAGATTTCTCGAGTATGAGTTTTCAACATATGAGCACGAATTAGGGTCCCTAGAATATTATTTTACTATTTTTACCGTGATGTCTGTATCTGTGTGTGCGTGTGTGTGTGCGTGTGTGTGTCTGTGACGATTTTTCGTCCACGATAACTCCAATACGAGACATGTAAAAAATATAATATTTGGTATTTACGACTTATATTCAAATATGATGAACTGATTAGATTTTGACTATAATTGGTTAACAGGAAATAGTACTTTATTTGAAGCTTTAAACCGTTTTTCCAAAAAAATACCTCTAATACAATTTTCTCGCAAATTCCGTTATTATTAAATATAAAGATTTTTTTAATTTTCTGCCGATCTGCATAATTACGTTTATATATAACTCCTAGTTAGATAGAAAAAAAATATATAAATTATAATAATTTTACATATCGTTTAGGCTGAGAAATTTTGATAAAACAGATGAGTTATTCATATGTTTACAAAATTTGACATATGATGTCATATTTGATGTAAGTAAATGTAAAAGATAACATAAGTAAATATGACGTAGTTTTATTGTAAAATTAGAAAAGGTGGAAGAAATTTATAAAGCATATATTTGCATGCGAAAATCAAGGTAAGTTCGGTTCCGGTTTCCATTTCAAGAATAGGTAAAATCTGATTTGATTTTTGTAAAATTCATATATATATATATATATATATATATATATATATATATACATATATATATATATATATATATATATATATATATATATATATATATATATATATTGGCTTACGTGCCCGAATTTTATAATTCTTTATCATATTTTAGCTAAAAAAAAACATTACAACAAGAAAATCGCTATTTCAAGTGTGGTAGGTATTCTAGAATCCAGCCCATGTACCTTACAATATACAACGTTTTCATCAAGAAAAGGTAAAATCTAATTTTATTTTTGTAAAAAATCATATGAATATTTGCTTCCGCGCCCGAATTTTATAATTTTTCATCATATTTTAGCTAAAAGATAACATCGCAACAAGAAAATTGCTATTTTAAGTGTAGTAGGTATTCTAGAATCCAACCTATGTAGCTTACAATATACAACGTATTCAATAAAATGACACCCTAATATTGAATGTTTATTATCTGATTGGTACCACGTTTTGGTCACTTTTGCATGTCCAATGCTTAAAAACATCCATAGTATAGATCTTAAAGCATGAATACGAATGTTTTAACAAAAATATCCATTTTAAGAATAGGTAAAATCTGACTTTATTTTTGTAAAAAATCATATAAATATGTGCTTTCCCGCTCGAATTTTATAATTTTTTATCATATTTTAGCTAAAAGAAAACATTACAACAAGAAAATTGCTATTTCAAATGTGGGAGGTATTCTAGAATCCAGTCCATGTAGCTTACAATATACAACGTATTCTTCAAGAATAGGTAAAATCTGACTTTATGTTTGTAAAAAATCATATAAATATTTGCTTCCGCGCCCGAATTTTATAATTTTTTATCATATTTTAGCTAAAAGAAAACATTGCAACAAGATAATTGCTATTTCAAGTGTGGTAGGTATTCTAGAATGCAGCCCATGTAGTTTACAATATACAACGTATTCATCAAGGATAGGTAAAATCTGACTTTAATTTTGTAAAAAATCATATAAATATTTGCTTTCGCGCCCGAATTTTATAATTCTTTATCATATTTTAGCTAAAAGAAAACATTGCAACAAGAAAATTGTTATTTCAGGTGTGGTAGGTATACTAGAATCCAGCCCATGTAGCTAACAATATACAACGTATTCATCAAGAAAAGGTAAAATCTGACTTTATGTTTGTAAAAAATCATATAAATATTTGCTTCCGCGCCCGAATTTTATAATTTTTTATCATATTTTAGCTAAAAGAAAACATTGCAACAAGATAATTGCTATTTCAAGTGTGGTAGGTATTCTAGAATGCAGCCCATGTAGTTTACAATATACAACGTATTCATCAAGAATAGGTCAAATCTGACTTTATTTTTGTTAAAAATCATATAAATATTTGCCTCCGTGCCCGAATTTTATAATTTTTTATCATATTTTAGCTAAAAGAAAACATTGCAACAAGAAAATTGCTATATCAAGTGTGGTAGGTATTCTAGAATTTAGCCCATGTAGCTTACAATATACAACGTTTTCATCAAGAAAAGGTAAAATCTGATATATTTTTGTAAAAAATCATCTAAATATTTGCTTCCGCGCCCGAATTTTATAATTCTTCATCATATTTTAGCTAAAGGAAAACATTGCAACAAGATAATTGCTATTTCAAGTGTGGTATGTTTTCTAGAATTCGGCCCATGTAGCTTACAATATACAACGTATTTATTAAAATGACACCAGAAAATTGAATGTTTATTATCTGATTGGTACCACGTTATGGTCACTTTTGCATGTCCAATGCTAAAATTATCCATATTATAGATCCTAAAGCATGAATATGAATGTTGTAACAAAAATATCCATGTCAAGGATAGGTAAAATCTGACTTTAATTTTGTAAAAAATCATATAAATATTTGCTTCCGCGCCCGAATTTTATAATTCTTCATCATATTTTAAGCTAAAAGAAAACATTGCAACAAGAAAATTGCTATTTCAAGTGTGGTAGGTATTATAGTATCCAGCTTATGTAGCTAACAATATACAACGTTTTTATCAAGAAAAGGTAAAATCTACCTTTATTTTTGCAAAAATCATATAAATATTTGCTTCCGCGCCCGAATTTTATAATTATTTATCATATTTTAGCTAAAAGAAAACATTGCAACAAGAAAATTGCTATTTCAACTGCGGTAGGTGTTTTAGAATCCAGCCCATTTCGCTTACAATATACAACGTACCCATTAAGAATAGGTAAAATCTGACTTTATTTTTGTAGAAAATCATATAAATAGTTGCTTCCGCACCCGAATTTTATAATTCTTTATCATATTCTAGCTAAAGGAAACATTGCAACAAGAAAATTGCTATTTCAAGTGTGGTAGGTATTTTAGAATCCAGCCCATGTAGCTTACAATATACAACGTTTTCATCAAGAAAAGGTAAAATCTGATTTATTTTTGTAAAAAATCATATAAATATTTGCTTCCGCGCCCGAATTTTATAATTCTTCATCATATTTTAGCTAAAGGAAAACATTGCAAAAAGATAATTGCTATTTCAAGTGTGGTAGGTATTATAGATTCCAGCCCATGTAGCTTACAATATACAACGTATTCATTAAATTGACAGCCGAAAAGTTAATGTTTATTATCTGATTGGTACCACGTTATGGTCACTTTTGCATGTCCAATGCTAAAATTATCCATATTATAGATCCTAAAGCATGAATATGAATGTTTTAACAAAAATATCCGTTTCAAGAAAAAGTAAAATCTGACTTTATTCTTGTAAAAATCATATAAATATTTGCTTCCGCGCCCGAATTTTATAATTCTTCATTATATTTTAGCTAAAAGAAAACAATGCAACAAGAAAATTGCTATTTCAAGTGTGGTAGGTATTCAAGAATTCAGCCCATGTAGCTTACAATATACAACGTATTCATTAAAATGACACCAGAAAATTAATTGTTTATTATCTGATTGGTACCACGCTATAGTCACTTTTGCATGCCCAATGCTAAAATTATCCATAGTATAGATCCTAAAGCATGAATATGAATGTTTTAACAAAAATATCCATATCAAGGATAGGTAAAATCTGACTTTAATTTTGTAAAATATCATATAAATATTTGCTTCCGCGCCCGAATTTTATAATTCTTCATCATATTTTAGCTAAAGGAAAACATTGCAACAAGAAAATTGCTATTTCAAGTGTGGTTGGTTTTCTTGAATTCAGCCCATGTAGCTTACAATATACAACGTATTCATTAAAATGACACCCGAAAATTGAATGTCTATTATCTGATTGGTACCACGTCATGGTCACTTTTGCATGTCCAATGCTAAAATTATCCTTAGTATAGTTCCTAAAGCATGAATATAAATGTTTTAAAAAAAATATCTATTTCAAGAATAGATAAAATCTGACTTTATTTTTGTAAAAAATCATATAAATATTTGCTTCCGCGCCCGAATTTTATAATTCTTTATCATAGTTTATCTAAAAGAAAACATTGCAACAAGAAAATTGCTATTTCAGGTGTGGTAGGTATACTAGAATCCAGCCCATATAGCTTACAATATACAACGTATTCATCAAGAAAAGGTAAAATCTGACTTTATGTTTGTAAAAAATCATATAAATATTTGCTTCTGCGCCCGAAATTTATAATTTTTTATCATATTTTAGCTAAAAGAAAACATTGCAACAAAAAAATTTCTATTTCTAGTGTGGTAGGTATTCTAGAATACAGCCCATGTAGCTTACAATATACAACGTATTCTTTACACTTCCAGCTCTATTTAATTTGCTTTCAATTTCGCTATAAATATAATACTTTATGCACTTGTCCCAGACAAAATATCTTTGCTTATGTTTTGAAAATGTAAAAAGAGTATCAAGAAAATTTCCAGACGTATTTATATAGAATGATTTTATTGAAACTTTGTGATATTTTTCTAACTGGGCTTGTAAATACTTGTTCCAAATCATAGAGTGATTAGTTTTGGACTGTATTTTAGAATTCTTATTTAAATGTGACTTCTCTTTACAGTTATAATTGAAGGTAAAATTACAGAAATAAGACATATGTAAACAAATACTTTGTTTCTTGTCGTAGTTTCTTTGGTCAAATTTGTGATATACAATAAATTGCTAGCTTCTTTACATGTCTTAATAAAATGAAGTCTCTTTATGATAATACAGCAAAATGAATATCTAGTCTTATTGATTTTAAATGCATAATACAGTCTAATACTTATATTTTCAGCAATGTCTAAATGACAAGATAATTTGACAACTTTATTTTGGATGCGTTCAAACTTGTGTTAAGTGTAAATTTTAAAATTCAAAGACACTTGATTACATTTTCTTCTATTATCTTACTCGAAATTTTCACTTCGTTTTAGACTATTGCATTTAAAGAACAAATCTTTTGAATGGATCATTTTGCGGAACAAATTATAATAATTTGAAGAAGACATTGTAATATTTACCGACATACCTTCTTAATAAAACAGTTATTATTCAACAAAGTACATTACTTGCTTCACTTTAAAGTAATTTTGGTTACATTTGAGGAAGTTACTATAAGTTTTTGAGTAGATTTATCCAAATGTGTTGTTTGTAAACTTTAATGGAATATATGATCTAATTTATTTTCTTCCATTTTATTGTTTTGTACAAAAAATAAAATACCTGTATTTTTTTAAATCGCTTTATTATTGATAATTCCGGAGAAAAACAATAATAAAGTTTTGAAGAGGGGATATGTGGCGTCACGTAGAAAACTTTGAGGATTTGAATTCATTCGATAAAAATCATTTATTATAGAATAATGTACATTTGGCAAACTACCCCGGTTTCATTTTCAATGTCAACCAAATTTGATTCCATGTTTTCTAACCGTTGTAAATAAAAGTTTAATCCACAAAACATTAACATAACGAGAAGCGTAACCCAATGGATCAAGTGTGCAGCACGGAACTGCTGCCATCTGATGTTCTCGGGGTTGAGTTACTCTAAGCCTACTTGATCATTAAATTTTGCATATTCCACATAAACTTCAAATGCAGCTGTCAATTTTAATTTGTTCATTTATTACTACTGGATATTTTTAATTTAAATGAAAGATATACATTTGATATCATAATATTTATTGTTTATTTATTCATTTAAAATAAAAATATATGATGAAATATGTTCTCTTGGTGCCATTTGTCGAAGCGATGTTCTCTCATCAAAAGTTTTGGAGAGATGTTCTCTCGGTGTTATTTGTGGAAGATGTACTCTCGGTGAAATTTGTCGAAATGATGTTCACTCAGCAAAAGTATTGGAGAAATATTCTCTCGTTGCCATTTGTGGAAGAGATGCTCTCTCGGTGAAATTTCTCGAAGCGATATTCTTTCAGAAAAGTTTTGGAGAGATATTCTTTCAGTGCCATTTGTGGAAAAGGTATTTTCTCGATGAAATTTTTGGAGCGATGTTCTCTCAGCAAAAGTTTTGGAGAGATGTTTTCAACTGTGATTTAATGAACATGGAAGGAATATTATTAACCCGTTTTACAATATTTTCTACCAATTGATTAGACACTATTTGACTTATATTTTTTTTAGCATAATTCATTTTTGAAAGCTTGTTTTTCAATTTTATAACTTTTATTTTCTCTTGTCTATAAAATTTATAATATTCTTTATTTTACAGATAAATTTGTAACACACAAACCTCTATTTTTATTTCTAGATTCACATGCCAAAATTGCGGTATTAGAAGGAATTTGATTTAAATTATTTTGACGTATAACGTTACACCTACATTCTAATTCGGTTCTGGAAAACTCTATCCTATCACTGAGACATGACAGATCTGAATTTCTATCGGAGTTTAAAAGTGTCTGGGAGCCAGAATAAATGCATTTTTAGTAAACGGTGTTTCGATATGTTGTAAAAACAATTAATATTAAAATGATCTTCACAAAGATAAAAATATGATAAATTTGTACTTGCTTTAATTTTACAAAATTTTATCCACACGTCACAGCTTGTTTGATGGTGAAAAGGAAAATTAAAAAATGTTCATTCTGTGTGCCGCCGACATTCACACTTCTTTTATTCTTGCAGTTGGGGTATTTACATCGGTACTTATATGCTGAACTGTAAATAAAAAAAAATATTTTCTAACACATAGATAAAAAATTTCCGAAAATATTACTTACGATGTCGACATTATATATATTTTATATTATTGCCTTTGTGGTAATTATTTATGTTTACTGTCATACCTTTTTCTTTAAATTTTTCATTGTCAATTGACATTGTTTAATATTGTTTACCCAGTAACATAATTTTAAATTAAATTAAAAATCAGAAGTTACTAAATTTTCCCCCAGATATGAAAGCATCGGAATATAAGTAGTTCAAAAATTAAAAAGGCATCCTATAAAGTCAAATTACTTTCATAAATATTCATATTACACGATATATTAATTAAATAAAATTTAAGGTTTTTTAGAAAATAAATTAATATTGCCTTGATAAATAAAACAAATTTTTGGATAAATAATCTATCAACACTTTTGACTCATCGATAAATTATTATTTTATTTAAAATTATTGTATTCTTGTATTTGAAATTACTATAACTTTGTTTATAAATTTAATTACTATATAATAATATTTTTGTGTTAATAAATCTATATTTTTAAATAATATATAAACATAATTTTTATAGGTTTAACTATACCGTTTAAATCAGTCTTTGTAAAATTTGTTTCTGTGTATATCATAGAAAATCAATATTTTTAAGTTTAAAAAAAAAACATAGATGCCACTAATTATGAATTTTATTACATCTTCTAAGGAAGGAATCGATATAATTATTCAACAATGATATATTTTTATATTTAATTTTATATAGTGAGGTTAACAATTACATTTGGCGCGAAACCCTAATTCAATAGCTGAGTGCATGCATTTCTTATGGGAGTACATTTTCAATTCCCGATATTAAAGCATGTTGGCGATTTTTAATTATAACATAGTGATTTTTTTAGTTCCACAACATTACTCTTTGCTGTCCTTACAGAAAAATTACAAATAAAATAATAAATTAAGAAAAAATTCATTTTAAAGAAAGTAGTATCGCAATTAGTAACATATGTCGTTACTTAGTGCAGCAGGTGAAAAACGTCGCGTTAAAGTGGCAGCTTCAACTTAATACTAAAACAGCTACGACATAAGTTTTCATAAATTTGCACCTACTGTTTAAATTGAAGTTTATTAAATAATGTTTTTTGGGTGTGTATATTACATTAGATGATAGATAAAAGTGATTAGTAGTTATAAGGTTTAATAATTAAGATTTGCATTTTATAATACTTTCCAGCAGCTTAAATATAGCATATATTTATTCACATAAGAATAACATGGGCGTGTAAATCGGCGGAGGCGAGTTAGGGTTTCAGTTTGAATTCGGCGCCACAAAAGGACCGGTACACTAATGCAGTCTATTAAAACTTATTCAGAACAAACTGGATGAAATATTTCAAATAAAAGTCTTGAATTTTTAGAATTAATTTAGATAGAAACTTCTCATCTCTTTCTACGAATAATGAAATGGCAAACGGTAATATAAAGTATGTGCTTTGAAAAGTGGTCTTGTGTGTAATATTTCTCGGACTTCTTGAGTTTAACGTTACTATTTTCATTGAATTCTAAATCATTTTTAGCTGACTTCTTCTTTGGTAAATCTACAATTAATTTGTTTTGACAGGAATAAGGGCATTTTATATCCAGAAGTTCATATCCGTTTTCTGTTTTGATAAAACCATCATCACTACATGCTAAGTATGTTTGGTTAGATAATATTACAACACAACAAGTAAAATTTCATGTATAATATATTAGTTGAAGCTTGAAATACTGATCTCGCTTCACTTTCGGTTTCCAAGCCATAACGCATAGCTTGATTACAATAAAAATTGTAGCCATTGATTCTTGTCAACAACATTTTCATTATAATAATCATCGTCATATTTTCTCTGTACCAATCTAATTGTAATGGTACATATGTACATCTACAATGAAAGAGTTCATTGCAGAATATGTAGTAAGTATTATTGCGAATTTGTCTATCGTATGAAATTTTTAATACGGTTTTTATTTTTTGACTTCTATTTCCTACTCATTTTTTCTTTACACTTCCAGCTCTGTTTAATGTGCTTTCAATTTCGCTATAAGTATAATACTTTATGCATTCGTTTCAGACAAAATTTCTTTGCTTATGTTCTGAAAATGTAAAAAGAATATCAAGAAATATCCAGACGTGTTTATGTAGAATGATTTTATTGAAACTTGATATTTTTTAACCTGTGCTTGTAAAGGCTTGTACCAAATGATAAAGTGATCAGTTTTGGACTGTATATTAGAATTCTTATTTTAATGCAATCTCGTAGAAACGCCTTATTCAAACCTCATTTAATCTAAGGCGAATTTGAATCACCTTGGATTTTATGTTCTCGTAACTTAAGCCACGGGAAACGTACAGTAAATACTACATAACTTACTTTTGTCATTTGACATAATTTCGTCGATTGTTATACTGTAAAGAATATATCTGAATATTTGTGTAATTTATTTAAATATGTTCATTTAAAAACTTTCATAAGTGTGATTATTTCAAGAATGACAACAATTCAAATATAAAATTTTTCATATCAACAAATTGTAACGATGACGATGCTATTGTGATTTTTTTAAATTTTTCAATAAAAATTTGCACATGAAGTATTTTGATTGGGTAAAAAATGACGTATGTGAAATAATGAAATAAATATGTTAGGATTTAAATTTCAAATTTTATCCGTTAAACCAGAAGTTATATGTATCAGTGCAGACCGATTGAAACATTAAAAATCTTTACTAGTGATAATCATATTTGTAAAAAGTTATAATTCATGGTAAAATTATAGAAATAACACATATGTAAACAAATACTTTGTTTCTTGCAGTAGTTTCATTTGTACAAGTTGTGATACACAATACATTGCTAACTTCATTAAGTCTCTTTATGATAATACAGCAACATGATTATCTAGTCTTATTGTTTTTAAATGCATAATACAGTCTAATACTTATATTTTCAGCAATGTCAAAATGACAAGATAATTTGACAACTTTTATTTTGGATGCGTTCAAACATGTGTTGTACAGTCGGATTACTGAATGTGACCATTAAGCTTAAATTTTAATATTTAAAAACACTTTTTAATAAATTTAATTAGAACACAATATTTTTTTAATAAAAATATTAAAAATATACTATAACAATTAATAATGGGTCCCGAAAATTGACAAAAAGAGCAGCTAACAATCAAAGCATGCCGTTTTCTTTAAAATTTTCGGAAATATAAAGGCTCACTGTTAAATGTTAAATATTTTTTGTCTCTAAATAAATCCTTTAAAATATACCTTATTATTTTAGTAGGTACACTTCGTTTATGAAAATGAATTTTAGATGTCAGATTAACAAATTTGAATTGAATAAAATAAGTAAAATATATGAAATATTAATGTTAATAAAATAATTTATATTTACTATCCAATGAATATAAAAGTATAATAAAATATATTTAAATTACATATGTTTATAATTACAGAATAATAACTAAAACTAAGTTTGGGAACTTGCAAACCTTGCTCGCAACTTTCATCATCACAAATTTTGGCATAAATAATCCATTTTTTAAAACTTTATGGTTGTATATGAAATAATACATTATATTTTCTCTTTTTATAGCATTATTTATGATAAAAATAACTTCATTTAATTTCATTTGATTATACTCTAAGCCAGTAACCTAATATGACCTCTGTAAGTGATAAAAATTAAAATTGTACTTAAAAATATCTATATCATACTTCAAACCAATATACAACAAATTTCAAACCTTCTTTTGCATTATTTCGTAGTGAAAATATGAATTTTTATGCAATCCATTCACAGTCACATTCGACTAAGAGCATATGTCATCAAACGCATATCTCGATTAATATTTGATTTCAGAAAGTGTTTATTGCTTGAAATATCAATGATAAATGAATAATTGGATAGATACTTTGTTCTTGTAAACGTTTTCATTTAAAAAATCATCTCGTTCCTTAACAATATACAATAGAATTTTTAAAAATCTAATCCTTGTTGTAATCAACTATTTCATCTGAAATTTGATGAAAGAATACATAAAGAATGTATAAAATTGCAGTTACTTACAGTTTAATATAATCCAGATACATAATTTAAAATAATTATTGTACAATAAATTGTGAAACATTTCTTCCAAGTGAGTATGAAGGAAAGGTTTGTCAGTATTTTTAAATAAATGTGTTTATGACTGAATACGACGCGCCTTGTTTGATTTCCAGAATTTATTTTTTTGCTAATAGTGTTATTATCCGTAATTTTATGATATTTCTTTTCTATAAATATATTCTTGTTTGAATAACTTATCAATTAAAAACTAGAACTGAAATGAAAACACATCTAAATACAGTCAAGGAAATATAAAATTACATACTTACATTACAAAATGTAGTGTAGATTTACTTTTAAACATTTTACTATATATTTCTCCAAGCAAATACAAGACTTGCATTATGATTGTTTGATTATATCTGACGTTTTGATGAACGTCATATTTCATGAAAATTTAAATATTGTAAATAAGGTTTGCCGTAAATTATTATGTACAATGCACTTTTATGATAATCAGTTACATTTCAGTTGTGTTATTATCAGTAATTTTATGTTATTTCTCTTCTATAAATGTACTCTTGTTTGGGTAACTAATTAAAAATTGTAACTGAAATGAAAATACATATTTAAATACAGTGAAACAAATTTAAAATGATATACTTACATCACAAAGTGTATTGTACATATTCTTTTAAACATAGTTTACTTTTATATCTGTATATTTGTCTTTGAAAATATAAAACCTGTACCACAAATTTTTGACGGCTCTAACGTACGATAAACGTCGACTGACAAAAAAGAAATATTTTAAATACACCCCATTTAACATTCAGTATATTTGTACATATTTCGCTCACTATTATAATATATGAAAACATAATTCAATTCATAATATCTCTTCACATATTCCAAAAAAATAAAATAAAAGTTTTATATTGAATTGTCAAATTTGACGGATGAGAACCGTGATTCTTCTTAAATGTAGACATGGCCTCTGGGATCCATTGTTTCAGTGTACCAATTTTTCGCAGTTTTTATTTTTTTAAACAAAAACCACTCACAGTAAAAATATGAGACCCCCAAAAGGCACTCCGGCACAATAGACAGTACAACTTGGAAAAAAAAATACAGCAATTACTTAAATGGGCCAGGAGTTTAAGCTGGACACAGGATCGGTGATCGTCGAGTTTAATCCAAATATATATATATATATATATATATATATATATATATATATATATATATATATATGTTACATAACCTGAACCAGCAGACTCAGCAGTCCTTACCAGCGGATGTTCCCGCGCCGTACCATGTTAGCTTCATATTACTTGCTTGTACAAAAATATGGAAATGTAATGTAACAACAGTCTTGATGTAATCACAGAGCAATAAAGATCTCTTATTTGTGAATAAAATAAAATCTTTTTAAAAACTTACATCCTAACACCGTTAAATTAATTGGCGCAGTCGGTAGGATATTGAGAGGAAATTCGCCGCGAATAAACCTTCAATATCAATTGTTTACTCAATAACGGAACCGCGACCCGGCAAGAATTCATCGAGAATCCAACCACCACCATACCTGGAGAACTCCATCGTGGACATCTATCAGGGATGAAGATCATCGCATTGGTTTTGTAAGTTGCTTTCCTATTTATGTCAGACTCCTCGCTTTCTTCTACCTCTTCCACCGCGGAAAATAGTGAAAACGAGTTAGATTTAGATTACCCACAAAGTAGCATAGATACAGATTTAGATTTAACTATAATTAACAATATTTTATCAAACTTAGCTATAAAAGAAAGTACTGATTTAATTATGTCGCTAGTACCGAAATTCGAAGCAAAATTATTAGAAATTGTACCTAGATTTGACGGTAATCCATCCGAATTATCCTCATTTCTAGATATAGCAAATGTTTAATCAAAACCTATTGGGATCCAAAACCAGAAAATATTAATTGTGTCCAGAATATCACTGTAGTTTATGGAATTTACGCAAAATTAACCGGAGTTGCACGCGAGGTATACACCACCTGCATCTCCAAAGATTGGAAAACTGTAAAAGACGCCCTCGTTGCGCATTTTGGCGATCAGCGCGATGAGAATGGTTTATTGTTTGACTTGGATCAGCTCCGTCAAAAAGACGAACCAGCCTTGCAATATTATACGAGAGTAATGTCAAATTTAAGTGCATTACACAATTACATCGACATTCACGAAACTGATGAAGCCATTCGAACTGTTAAAAAGAATTTTTATAATACCCATGCCCTAAAAATATTTTTAGCCGGTCTAAAAGAACCGTTAGGTTCAACTATTCGGGCCATGAAACCAACCACCTTAGCGGAAAGTAGACAATACATTGTTTCCGAAAATAATATCAGACACTTACAAAAAACCGCAGTTTCGAACAAAATTATTAATCACAAACCTCACCAAGTAAATATGCCAGTCCCGAGACAAATGCAATTCACTCGACCCCCATTACCAATGTCTTATCCACAATTTCAACAATTTCCAAATCAACCACAATTCTTTCCAAGCAACCCTATTCGCTTACAACATAGGCCAGTCCATCCCCAAAGATTTTTCACTAACCAACAAGTGTTTGGTAACACAAATCCAAGACCTAACACAACAAATGTTTGGAAACCACAAGGCTCTGCAAACCGCCCTATACAACCAAAACCTACACCTATGAGCGGAATATCTCATGGAACTTTCCCAAAACCTGACTTTAGACAACAAAGAACTCAAAATCAAGGACAACCAAAATTTGTTTCAGAAGAATTATTTAACGTAGAACCAACACAATATTATAACCCTACTGAACATTACTCGTATTATGAAAATTATGAGACCGATAACGTTGAATATTATCCACAAGACAATTTATACAGCACTGACGAAATCGAAAACATTTACGAACAAGAACCAATAGAAGAGAATCAAAATTTTCCCCAGTCCAGCCTAAAAGAGAACCAAACATAGAACTACATTCTATGTACGACAAAAAAGACCTACCCTTCATTAAAATTTCAAATCCACCATTAAAATTACTAATAGATACTGGAGCAACAAAATCTTTTCTAAATCCTGACATTGCGGAAAAATACTTTAAAAATAATATAAAAAAGGAAAATTTCACTATCTCCTCAATATTTCAAACAGCTAAAAGAGACTCTTGCATCGAAATCCCAGCTTTCCCGGAATTTAATGTTAATAAGACCGTAAAATTTTACCTATTCAAATTTCATCATTTCTTTGACGGTTTAATCGGGTACGATACCCTAAAAGACTTAAATGTGCAATTAGATCTGAACTATTCTCTCTTCAAAACTCCAAATACTGTGTTAAAATTATGCCACTACGAAGCTAGAAGAAAATTATTATTTTTTGCTCGTTTAGAACCTAATACTTTAGAATCATTAAAAATTCCAGTAAATTCAAAAGACGGTGACATTATAATCCCACAGACTAGAGTTTCAAATTGTGAAATTAGAGAATGTTTATCGCATTGTAGAAACGGATATGCCCCAGTTGATATTTACAACAACACAATTGCACCTCAAGAAATCTATTTATACGACCCTATTAAAGTTGACCCCTTTAATAATATAGAATTTGAGTTATTTAACGCTATTGTCAATAACAACCCGAACGATAACAAAGAATTCAAAAAATCAGATATAATTAATATGTTACGCACGGAACATATGAATTCAGAAGAAAAATATCAAATAGAAAAATTAGTAGCGTCATACTCCGATATATTTTATCGCGAAGGCACCCCATTAACCTTTACAAATAAAATTAAGCATAGAATAATAACCAAAGACGAAATTCCAGTTCACACAAAATCTTATCGTTACCCATTTGTACACAAGTAGTAGTGTGTGTGTCGTGGTGTCAACACGTATGAGTTTGTGCTCCGTAAAGAATTAAAAAAAATAAATGAAATACAAGGATATAGAGAGCTATTAAAAATAAAGCAAGTTACTAAGAAGAGACCCCAAAGGAAGATATAAAGGAAAAGATAAGTATCGTCAGATAAAAGATTAAAAAGCAAATAAAAATTATTAGCCGTTTGTAGGTTATACACATACTCTTTCAAGAGAGCTACATTGCCAGCAAAGCATAATCAGGAATTGCATTTTGCAAAGTAGTGTTTTGAGCCAGCGGCAGATATCAGGTTACCGCCCGAATCAAGTAAGGTGATAACACAAACTGAACTGACGACGCATAGAACACCACCAAGCAAAACTAGCAAGCAACACTAGCAAGTAAAGAGAATTGCATACCTTCAGTTAATAAAATGGATGCTCAAATAATTGAAAAATCAGTTGAATACAATCTGAATATAGAAATGCTATTTATTGATTTCCAGCAAGCCTTTGACTCCATTAAAAGAAAAACGCTTATGACAGCACTTGAGGAGCTAAATATACCAGCAAAATTAAGAAGACTAATCTCGATGACAATGAGGAAAAATAAAATAAGCATTATAACACAAAAAGGGGAGACAGAAGAGATCGAGATAAATAAAGGGGTCAGACAAGGAGATGCGTTGTCGGCAACATTGTTCAACCTAGCTTTAGAATATATACTTAGAAAAATAAATAAAGGAACGCTTAGAACACGAGGAGGACAAATAATAGCATATGCCGACGACATAGTTATTGCAACGAAGAACAGGAATATAATGATAGAAATGCTGCAAGAAATAATGATCGAAGGAGATAAGATAGGATTAAAAATCAACGAAGCAAAAACCAAAATAATGCTGCTAGGAAAGAATGCTGAAAACAAAGGAATAAAAATCGGAGAACACACATTTGAACAAGTAGATACGTTTAAATATCTAGGAATTATGTTATCAAGTAAAGGAGAAAGAGAAACAGAAATTAAGGAAAAGATTATAGCAACAAGTAGAGCTTTTTACGCAAATAAAAAAATATTAAAAAGCAAACTATTAACAAAAAATACCAAAATCAGAATATACAAATCAATAATAAGACCAATAGCATTATACGCAGCTGAAACAATCACAATGACAAAAAAAGAAAAAGAAGATCTAAAAATAATGGAACGCAAAATAATACGAACAATTCTAGGACCAATCAAGGTATCAGAAAATGAATACAGAATAAGAATGAACCATGAAATAGAACAAGAATTAGAAGGAGATAATATAGTGAAAAAAATTAAACAACAAAGAATGAGATGGCTTGGCCATGTATGGAGAGCAGAAGAAAGGGATACAATAAGATCAATAGTCGAGTGGAGCCCAGGCGGAAGAAGAAGACGAGGCAGGCCCAGGTCAACATGGCTGAGAGAAGTGGAAGAAGATCTGAAAGCAACTGGAATTAGCAACTGGAAGAATAAAACAAGAGATAGGGAGTTGTGGAGGAATATTATAAAGAACATCTAAGAAACAGGAATCGGAGATTGATCCACTCCAATAAAATTGGATCTAGAAAGCTTCGAAGGAAGCGGCGCAACCCCATGGGGGTGTTAAGCCACTATATATATATATATTTGTACACAAACCGGAAGTTGAAAGACAGATAAATAACATGTTGAAACAAGGTATAATCCGACCAAGTGACTCACCATGGTCATCACCTATTTGGATCGTTCCAAAGAAGGTTGATGCCTCCGGAAAACAAAAGTGGCGAATAGTTGTCGATTATCGAAAGATAAACGAAAAAACTATAGACGATCGCTACCCTATTCCTAACATATCAGACATATTAGACAGACTTGGACGAGCTCAATACTTCACAACTTTAGATTTAGCGAGTGGATTTCACCAAATTGAAATGCACCCAGACGATATACAAAAGACAGCATTTAACGTGGAACACGGACATTACGAATTCTTAAGAACCCCATTTGGCTTAAAAAATGCTCCATCGACCTTTCAAAGAGTTATGGACAATGTCTTGAGAGAATTTCTTAATAGATTTTGTTTTGTATTCATGGACGACATAATAATATATTCATCGTCTCTCCAAGAACATATTGTAAATTTAAAACAAATTTTTCAAAAACTGAGTGAAAGTAATCTCAAAGTTCAACCAGATAAATCAGAATTTTTGAAAAAAGAAGTAACATTTCTTGGCCATCTAATAACATCAGAAGGAATCAAGCCTAATCCTGCAAAAATCAAAGCTATTCAAAATTATCCTTTGCCGAAAACTACACGCGAAATTAAAGCCTTTCTCGGATTATTAGGTTACTACCGCAAATTTATAAACAATTTTGCAAAATTAACAAAGCCGTTGACTTCATGTTTAAAAAAGGACGCTAAAATTGACACACAAAACCCCGACTATGTAAATTGTTTCAAAACTTGCAAAATTCTCTTATCAAATGAACCGATATTGCAATACCCTGACTTCAATCAACCGTTCAACCTGACAACAGACGCGAGTGACTATGCAATTGGCGCGATATTGTCCCAGGGCAAAGTAGGTTCAGACTTGCCGATAGCTTATGCTAGTCGTACCTTAAATGACACAGAATCTAAATATGCAACTATCGAAAAAGAAACTTTGGCAATCGTATGGGCAGTAATACATTTTAGACCATACTTATTCGGACGTAAATTTACTATCTACACTGACCATCAACCTTTGGAATGGTTATTTAAAATGAAAGAACCCAACTCCAAACTTGTGAGATGGAGACTCAAACTAGCAGAGTTTGATTACAAAATTGAATATAAACCAGGCGCGCTAAACAAAAACGCTGACGCATTATCCCGAATCCAAATTAATATAAACGAAACGATAGATAATTCTGGCGGAATATTTGATTATATAAAAGACTTTAACAAAAACTTTGATAACGCGGCACAAGCGGACGGAGATAAAAACCTGGATACAATTTCACTGATAGTACAACCAGACGAAGAGAATAACGATAACGACATATCGGATGACGAGACTGTACACACTAGTAGAGAAAACCCGATTGTAGGAATTCCAATTTGCGACAAACCTGTTAATTTTGGCACAATTTAAATCATCGTATCGGAAGTTAATTTTGATCCGAAAAAAACAAAAATTGTAAAATTATTTCAAAATACACAACGTTTTATAGTAGAAATATCAAAAAATAATTTTGTTAAAGACATTATCAATTTTGTTAAAGAATATATCACCCCAAAAGTTAAGTATTGTGTATATTTCGAAGATCCAATCTACGAAAAATTTAGTTCAGTAATACAAAAATATTTTAAGAATTCAGAAATTCAATTTGTAAAATATACCCAAAAGCTTTTAGACGTTGAAGACCCGGACGATATTAAAAACGTTATTCAAAATTATCATGAGAGTAGAACTAACCATCGAGGACTCGACGAGACTGAAATTCAAATAAAGAAAAAATACTATTGGCCAAATTTAAGAAAATCCGTACAAACATATATCAACGAATGCGAAATATGTTTGAAAACAAAATACGATAGAGTACCATTAAAACCAAAATTTAATATATCCCCTACCCCTACAAAACCCTTCGAAATTTTGCATATTGATTCAATCACTTTGGAAAAACAAAAATTTTTAACAATCATTGACGCATTTTCGAGATACGCCCAAGCTTATAGACTAAACTCTGGACAAGGTATAGAAGTCGTAAACAACCTCATTAAGTATTTTACACATTACGGTATACCGGACCAAATTATTTCGGACAACGGCCTAGAATTCAAAAACTCTCTCATTAAAGAATTATTAGAAGTTCACAAAGTAAAACTTCACTTTATTAGCTCACAACATCCGGAATCGAACGGATTAATCGAAAGGTTTCACTCAACACTCGTTGAACATATTCGACTATTAAACAATCAAGATGAATACAAAAAAGAACCAATCGAAACAAAAATTAATTACGCATTATTAGCCTATAATAATTCTACTCACTCCGCCACCAAACTTAAACCTTGCGAAATTATAACAGGCCATTTAGATGTAAACTTACCCTTAGATGTCGAATTAGAAAAACAATTAGTTGATAACTATATCATTAATCATAAAGAAAAAATTAAATTGTTATATAATAAAATCAAAGAAACCAATGAGCAATATAAACACAGAACTATTAATTATGCGAATAAAAACCGTGAAGAACTCCCTGAAATTCCTGAAACAGTATTTGTAAAGAACAAGCAAAAACAAAGTAAGACTAACAATAAATTTAAACCAGAAAAAATCGAAACAGTTAACCAACATTTAAAAACGGCAGAAATAAAACCTGAACATGGCAACACTTCCAAAAACATTCACTTAAGTAATATAAAACGACCCAGACAAAAGACGTTTAGTTTTAAAACAAAAAAGAATGATAATGAAAATAAATTTAAAATTTTAGAAAACAAGGTAATAAAAAAGCCTTCCTTGTTGCAGACTTGTGACTCTTCACATGACAAAGACACAGGACGTACAAATACGGAACTTACAAAATAATCCTGGAATCCTTCCTTTCAAGTTAGGTCAAGCCAGAATTAAAACATCCTCCCACACATTCCTACACTACATTGATCTAAAAATTATCAAAAATCGAATTGATCTACTAAATGAAAATTTCAATAAATTTAAGAACATAATAGAATCTGCTACACCTGATATTTATAACACTTTGAATAATTACTATGAACATCTTAAATATCAATTAAATACTGTAAACAGAAAATTCAAAACATTCTATCCCGACAAACGTCAAAAACGAGGAATTATTAATCCCCTAGGATCACTTGTTAAATTTATTACCGGAAATATGGACAACGACGACGCTCAGGAAATTCACAACTATATTAAAAAGCTACAAACTAATGAGAATAAAATTGTTACCAAATTAAATAAACAAATATCGCTTTCAAAAAATATAATGGCAAACATCAATGAAACAATGACACTCATTATTAATAATCAAAACAATATTGAAAACAGAACAAACGAGCTTATTCAATCAATAAATAAATCAAATTTTGCCTTTTCTCATTATTTGGATGCACAAGAAATTCTGGAACAATTCAAATATAATCTCGATTCATTATTAAACTACTTAGAAGAGATAGAAAATGCAGTTTCGTTTGCTATCTTAGAAACCGTACACCCGAGTATTATATCTTATCAGGACTTACAAGATATCATTAAAGAATTACACTCCATTTATGATCATAAACAATTACTATTTTCGAATTCAAATACTAATGACCTATTAAAATATTATCACGTTATCAAAATTAAAGTTCACATCATTAATGAAAAAATTATGTTTTCACTAGATTTCCCCTTAATACATCCTGATACATTTGATCATTATCATCTATTTTCTATTCCTAATTCAAACCAATCAACCATTATTCCACCTGCCACGTACCTATCAATAAGCAACCATGCATACCAATACAGTAACGAAAAATGCACCGATCTACAATCAGAATTCCTGTGCGAAAACACAAATCCTCTTCAACTGCAAAAGGAAGAAGAATGTCTATCGTCAATCTTATCGACTGACACAACAGCTAATAATTGCCAACAAATACCAGTCAAAATCACTGAAAGAGTAATATTGGAAATCAACGAAGCCCATTACATCGGAATATTTCCAAAACAACAGAAAATACAGACATCCTGCAAACAAAATACTATCGCATCCCTTAAAGGAACTTATTTAATCGTGATTCCTCCGAATTGTTCAATTAAAGTATCAACAAATGTCTATGCCAACAGATTAACAATAATACCAGGTCATCCAATGAGCCTCGAAGGGATTACCATGCGAAACTCAAAAGTATTACAAGTGGAGAAGTTAAAACTGGACAAGGTGTCCTTAGACAAATTACACCAAATCCAACTTCAAGAAGCACTTCCCAGCGAATCAATCGATCTTCACAACAATTTCTCAGTGGGCTCGATCATTGGCGTTACCATCCTTTCGCTTGTGATTATGCTCTATTTTTTTATAAAATGTAAAAATGAACTTTTACAGAAAAAGGTAGCTGACCCGAATCCCGCAGCATTTTGCGAAACTCAAGTCGTTCCACCCTAGAGTTTCGTTTCAAGGAGGGAGGTGTTACATAACCTGAACCAGCAGACTCAGCAGTCCTTACCAGCGGATGTTCCCGCGCCGTACCATGTTAGCTTCATATTACTTGCTTGTACAAAAATATGGAAATGTAATGTAACAACAGTCTTGATGTAATCACAGAGCAATAAAGATCTCTTATTTGTGAATAAAATAAAATCTTTTTAAAAACATACATCCTAACACCGTTAAATTAATTTATATATATATATATATATATATATATATATATATATATATATATATATATATATTTTTCTTGTTGCAATGTTTTCTTTTAGCTAAAATATGATAAAGAATTATAAAATTCAAGCGCAGAAGCAAATTATTATATGATTTTTTACAAAAATAAAGTCACATTTTACCTATTCTTGAATACCTACCACACTTGAAATAGCAATTTTCTTGTTGCAATGTTTGCTATTAGCTAAAATATGATAAAAATTTATAAAATTCGGGCGCGGAAGCAAATATTTATATGATTTTTTACAAAAATAAAGTCAGATTTTACATATTCTTGATGAAAACGTTGTATATTGTAAGCTACATGGGCTGGATTCTGGAATACCTACCACACTTGAAATAGCAATTTTCTTGTTGCATTCCTTTTTTTGGCTAAAATATGATGAAGTATTATAAAATTCGGGCGCGGAAGCAAATATTTATATGATTTTTTACAAAAATAAAGTCAGTTTTAACCTATTATTGATGAATACGTTGTATATTGTAAGCTACATGGGTTGGATTCTATAATACCTAACACACTTGAAATAGCAATTTTCTTGTTGCAATGTTTTCTTTTAGCTAAAATATGGTAAAGGATTATAAAATTCGGGCGCGGAAGCAAATATTTATATGATTTTTAAAAAAAAATAAGTCAGATTTTACCTATTCTTGATGAAAACGTTGTATATTGTAAGCTACATGGGCTGGATGCTAGAATACCTACCACACTTAAAATAGCAATTTTCTTGTTGCAATGTTTTCTTTTAGCTAAAATATGATGAAAAATTATAAAATGAAGTCATATTTTACCTATTCTTGATGAATACGTTGTATATTGTAAGCTACATGGGCTAGATTCTAGAATACCTACCACACTTAAAATAGCAATTTTCTTGTTGCAATGTTTTCTTTTCGCTAAAATATGATGAAGAATTAAAAAATTCGGGCGCAGAAGCAAATTTTTATATGGTTTTTTACAAAAATAAATTCAGATTTTACCTATTCTTGATGAAAACGTTGTATATTGTAAGCTACATGGGCTGGATTCTAGAATACCTACCACACCTGAAATAGCAATTTTCTTGTTGCAATGTTTTCTTTTAGCCAAAATATAATGAAACATTATAAAATTCGGGCGCGGAAGCAAATATTTATATAATTTCTTACAAAAATAAAGTCAGATTTTATCTATTCTTGATGAATACGTTGTATATTGTAAGTTACATGGGCTGGATTCTAAAATACCTGCCACACTTGAAATAGCAATTTTCTTGTTGCAATGTTTTCTTTTAGCTAAAATATGATGAAATATTTTAAAATTCGGGCGCGGAAGCAAATATCTATGTACATGATTTTTTACAAAAATAAACTCAGGTTTTAACTATTCTTGATAAATACGTTGTATATTGTAAGCTACATGGGCTGAATTCTAGAATACCTACCATTCTTGAAATAGCAGTTTTCTTGTTGCAATGTTTTTTTTTTAGCTAAAATATGATAGAGAATTACAAAATTCGGGAGCGGAAGCAAATATTTATATGATTTTTTACAAAAATAAAGTCAGATTTTACCTATTCTTGATGAATACGTTGTATATTGTAAGCTACATGGGCTGGATTCTGTAATACCTACCACACTTGAAATAGCAAATTTTCTTGTTGCAATGTTTTCTTTTAGCTAAAATATGATGAAGAATTAAAAAATTCGGGCGCAGAAGCAAATATTTATATGATTTTTTACAAAAATAATGTCAAATTTTACCTATTCTTGATGAATACGTTGTATATTGTAAGCTACATGAGCTGGATTCTAGAATACCTTCCACTCTTGAAATAGCAATTTTCTTGTTGCAATGTTTTCTTTTAGCTAAAATATGATGAGAAATTATAAAATTTGGGCGCGGAAGCAAATATTTATATGATATTTTACAAAAATAAAGTCAGAGTTTACCTACTCTTGAAATGGATATTTTTGCAAAAACATTAATATTCATGCTTTAGGATGTATATTATGGATAATTTTAGCATTGGACATGCAAAAGTGTCCATAACGTGGTACCAATCAGATAATAAACATTCAATTTTCGGGTGTCATTTTAATGATTACGTTGTATATTGTAAGCTACATTGGCTGGTTTCTAGAATACCTACCACACTTGATATAGCAATTTCCTTGTTGCAATGTTTTCTTTTAGCTAAAATATGTATAAGAATTATAAAGTTCGGCCGCAGAAGCAAATATTTATGTGATTTTTTACAAAAATAAAGTCAGATTTTACATATTCTTGATCAATACGTTGTATATTTTAAGCTACATGGACTTGATTCTATAATACCTACCACCCTTGAAATAGCAATTTTCTTGTTGCAATGTTTTCTTTTAGCTAAATTATTATGAAGAATTATAAATTTCGGGCGCGGAAGCCAATGTTTATATGATTTTTTACAAAAATAAAGTCTGATTTTACCTATTCTTGTCGAATACGTTGTATATTGTAAGCTACATGGGCTGGATTCTAGAATACCTTCCACACGTGAAATAGCAACTTTCTTGTTGCTATGTTTTCTTTTAGCTAAAATATGATGAAAAATTTTAAAATTCGGGCGCTGATGCAAATATATATATGATTTTTTACAAAAAGAAAGTCAGATTTTACCTTCTCTTGAGGAATACGTTGTATATTGTAGTCTACATGGGCTGAAATCTAGAATACCTACCACACTTGAAATAGCAATTTTCTTGTTGCAATGTTTTCTTTTAGCTAAAATATGATGAAAAATTATAAAATTCGGGCGCGGAAGCAAATATCTATGTATATGATTTTTTACAAAAATAAAGTCGGATTTTACCTATTCTTGATGAATACGTTGTATATTGTAAGCTACATGGGCTGAATTCTAGAATACCTACCAAACTTGAAATAGCAATTTTCTTGTTGCAATGTTTCCTTTTAGCTAAAATATGATAAATAATTATAAATTTCGGGCGTGGTAGCAAATATTTATATGATTTTTTACAAAAATAAAGTCAGATTTTACATATTCTTAATGAAAACGTTCTTTATTGTAAGCTACATGGTCTGAATTCTAAAATACCTACCACACCTAAAATAGAAATTTTCTTGTTGCAATGTTTTCTTTTAGCCAAAATATGATAGAAAATTATAAATTTTGGGCGCGGAAGCAAATATTTATATGATTTTTTACAAAAATAAAGTCAGATTTTACCTATTCTTGATGAATACGTTGTATATTGTAAGTTACATGGGCTGGATTCTATAATAACTACCACACTTGAAATAGCAAATTTTCTTATTGCAATGTTTTGTTTTAGCTAAAATATGATGAAGAATTATAAAATTCGGGGGCGGAAGCAAATATTTATATGATTTTTTACAAAAATAAAGTCAGATTTTACCTATTCTTGATGAATACGTTGTATATTGTAAGCTACATGGGCTGGATTCTAGAATACCTACCACACTTGAAATAGCAATTTACTTGTTGCAATGTTTTCTTTTAGCTAAAATATGTGTAAGAATTATAAAATTCGGGCGCAGAAGCAAATATTTATATGAATTTTTACAAAAATAAAGGCAGATTTTACATATTCTTGATGAATACGTTGTATATTTTAAGCTACATGGACTGGATTCTATAATACCTACCACCCTTGAAATAGCAATTTTCTTGTTGCAATGTTTTCTTTTAGCTAAATTATGATGAAGAATTATAAATTTCGGGCGCGGAAGCCAATGTTTATATGATTTTTTACAAAAATAAAGTCAGATTTTACCTATTCTTGATGAATACGTTGTATATTGTAAGCTACATGGGCTGGATTCTAGAATATCTACCACACCTGAAATAGCAATTTTCTTGTTGTAATGTTTTATTTTAGTCAAAATATGATGAAAAATTATAAAATTCGAGCGCGGAAGCAAATATTTATATAATTTCTTACAACAAAAAAAATCAGATTTTACCTATTCTTGATAAATACGTTGTATATTGTAAGCTACATGGGCTGGATTCTAGAATACCTACTACACTTGAAATAACAATTTTCGTGTTGCAATGTTTTCTTTTAGCTAATATATGATGAAAAATTATAAAATTTGGGCGCGGAAGCAAATATCTATGTATATGATTTTTTACAAAAATAAATTCGGATTTTACCTATTCTTGATGAATACATTGTATATTGTAAGCTACATACGCTGAATTCTGTAATACCTAACACACTTGAAATAGCAAATTTTCTTGTTGCAATGTTTTCTTCTAGTTAAAATATGATGAAGAAATATAAAATTCGGGCGCGGAAGCAAATATTTATATGATTTTTTACAAAAATAATGTCAGATTTTCCCTATCCTTGATGAATACGTTGTATATTGTAAGCTACATGGGCTGGATTCTAGAATACCTACCACACTTGAAATAGCAATTTACTTGTTGCAATGTTTTCTTTTAGCTAAAATATGTATAAGAATTATAAAATTCGGACGCAGAAGCAAATATTTATATGATTTTTTACAAAAATAAAGTCAGATTTTACATATTCTTGATAAATACGTTGTATATTTTAAGCTACATGGACTAAATTCTATAATACCTACCACCCTTGAAATAGCAATTTTCTTGTTGCAATGTTTTCTTTTAGCTAAATTATGATGAAGAATTATAAATTTCGGGCGCGGAAACCAATGTTTATATGATTTTTTACAAAAATAAAGTCAAATTTTACCTATTGTTGATGAATACGTTGTATATTGTAAGCTACATGGGCTTGATTCTAGAATACCTACCACACGTGAAATAGCAATTTTCTTGTTGCTATGTTTTCTTTTAGCTAAAATATGATGAAAAACTATAAAATTCGGGCTCTGATGCAAATATATATATGATTTTTTACAAAAAGAAAGTCAGATTTTACCTATTCTTGATGAAAACGTTGTATATTGTAAGCTACATGGGCTGGATTCTAGAATACCTACCACTCTTGAAACAGCAATTTTCTTGTTGCAATGTTTTTTTTTTTTTTTAGCTTAAATGTGACGAAGAATTATAAAATTCGGGCGCGAAGCAAATATTTATATGATTTTTTACAAAAATAATGTCAGATTTTACCTATTCTTGATGAATATTTTGTATATTGTAAGCTACATGGGCTGGATTCTGTAATACCTACCACACTTGAAATAGCAATTTTCTTTTTGCAATGTTTTCTTTTAGCTAAAATATGATGAAAAATTATAAAATTTGGGCGCGGAAGCAAATATTTATATGATTCTTTACAAAAATAAAGTCAGAGTTTACCTATTCTTGAAATGGATATTTTTGCAAAAACATTCATATTCATGCTTAAGGATGTATATTATGGATAATTTTAGCATTGGACATGCAAAAGTGACCATAACGTGGTACCAATCAGATAATAAACATTCAATTTTCGGGTGTCATTTTAAAGAATACGTTGTATAATGTAAGCTATATGGGCTGGTTTCTAGAATTCCTACCACACTTGATATAGCAATTTTCTTGTTGCAATGTTTTTTTTTTTAGTTAAAATATGATGAAGAATTATAAAATTCGGGCGCGGAAGCAAATATTTATATGATTTTTTACAAAAATAAAGTCAAATTTTACCTATTCTTGATGAATACCTTGTATATTGTAAGCTACATGGGCTGGATTCTAGAATACCTACCACACTTGAAATAGCAATTTTCTTGTTGCAATGTTTTCTTTTAGCTAAATTATGTTGAAGAATTATAAATTTCGGGCGCAGAAGCCAATGTTTATATGATTTTTTACAAAAATAAAGTCAGATTTTACCTATTCTTGATGAATACGTTGTATATTGTAAGCTACATGGGCTGGATTCTAGAATACCTACCACACGTGAAATGGCAATTTTCTTGTTGCTATGCTTTCTTTTAGCTAAAATATGATGAAAAATTATAAAATTCGGGAGCTGATGCAAATATATATATGATTTTTTACAAAAAGAAAGTCAGATTTCACCTTCTTTTGAGGAATACGTTGTATATTGTAAACTACATACCCTGGATTCTAGAATACCTACCACACTTGAAATAGCAATTTTCTTGTTGCAATGTTTTCTTTTAGCTAAAATATGATGAAAAATTATCAAATTCGTGTGGCGAAGCAAATTTTTATATGATTTTTTACAAAAATAAAGTCAGATTTTACCTATTCTTGATGAAAACGTTGTATATTGTAAGCTACATGATCTGGATTCTGGAATATCTACCACACCTGAAATAGCAATTTTCTTGTTGCGATGTTTTCTTTTAGCCAAAAAATGATGAAAAATTATAAAATTCGGGCGCGGAAGCAAATATTTATATAATTTCTTACAAAAACAAAGTCAGATTTTACCTATTCTTGATGAATACGTTGTATATTGTAAGCTACATTGGCTGAAATCTAGAATACCTACCACACTTGAAATAGCAATTTTCTTGTTGCAATGTTTTCTTTTAGCTAAAATATGATGAAAAATTATAAAATTCGGGCGCGGAAGCAAATATCTATGTATATGATTTTTTACAAAAATAAAGTCGGATTTTACCTATTCTTGATGAATAAGTTGTATATTGTAAGCTACATGGGCTGAATTCAAGAATACCTACCACACTTGAAACAGCAATTTTCTTGTTGCAATGTTTTCTTTTAGCTAAAATATGATGAAGAATTATAAATTTCGGGCGTGGTAGCAAATATTTATATGATTTTTTACAAAAATAAAGTCGGATTTTACCTATTCTTGATGAATACGTTGTATATTGTAAGCTACATGGGCTGGATTCAACTCTGAGATAGCGCGTTGAAATAGCAATTTTCTTGTTGCAATGTTTTCTTTTAGCTAAAATATGATGAAAAATTATAAAATTCGGGTGGCGAAGCAAATTTTGTAAGCTACATGGGCTGGATTCTAGAATACCTACCACACTTGAAATAGCAATTTTCTTGTTGCAATGTTTTCTTTTCGCTAAAATAAGATGAAGAATTATAAAATTCGGGCGCAGAAGCAAATATTTATATGATTTTTTTCAAAAATAAAGTCAGATTTTACCTATTATTGAAGAATACGTTGTATATTGTAAGCTTCATGGGCTGGATTCTAGAATACCTACCACATTTGAAATAGCAATTTTCTTGTTGCAATGTCTTCTTTTAGCTAAAATATGATGAAAAATTATAAAATTCGGGCGCGGAAGCAAATATTTATATGATTTTTTCAAAAATAAAGTCAGATTTTACCTATTCTTGAAATGCATATATTTGTTAAAACATTCATATTTATGCTTTAGCATCTATACTATGGATAATTTTAGCATTGGACATGCAAAAGTGACCATAACGTGGAACCAAGCAGATAATAAACATTCAATCTTCGAGTGTCAATTTATTGAATACGTTGTATATTGTAAGCTACATGGGCTGGATTCTAGAATACCTACCACACTTGAAATAGCAATTTTCTTGTTGCAATGTTTTCTTTTAGCAGAAATATGATGAAGAATTATAAAATTCGGGCGCGAAAGCAAATATTTATATGATTTTTTACAAAAATAAAGTCAGATTTTATCTTTTCTTAATGACAACGTTGTATATTGTAAGCTACATGTGGTAGATTCTAAAATACCTACTGCACTTGAAATAGCAATTTTCTTGTTGCAATGTTTTTTTTTTTAGCTAAAATATGATAAAAAATTATAAAATTTGGGCGCGGAAGCCAAAATTTACTTGATTTTTTACAAAAATAAAGTCAGATTTTACCTATTCTTGATAAATACGTTGTATATTGCAAGCTACATAAGCTGGATTCAAAAATATCTACCACACTTGCCATAGCAATTTTCTTATTGCAATGTTTTCTTTTAGCTGAAATATGATGAAGAATTATATAATTCGGGCAAGAAATTAAATATTTATATGATTTTTTACAAAAATAAAGTCAGATTTTACCTATTCTTGGTAATTACGTGGTATATTGTAAGCTACATAGGCTGGATTCTAGAATACCTTCCACTCTTGATATAGCAATTTTCTTGTTGCAAATTTTTCTTTAAGCTAAAATGAGATGAAAAATTATAAAATTCGGGCGCGGAAACAAATATTTATATGATATTTTACAAAAATAAAGTCAGATTTTACCTTTTCTTGATGACTACGTGTGTAAGCTACATGGGCTGGATTCTAGAATACCTACTGCACTTGAAATAGCAATTTTCTTGTTGCAGTGTTTTCGTTTAGCTAAAATATGATGAAAAAGTATAACATTTGGGCGCGGAATCAAATATTTATATGATTTTTTACAAAAATAAAATCAGATTTTACCTTTTCTTGATGAATACGTTGTATAATGTAAGCTACATGGGTTGGAATCTAGAATACCTACCACAATTGAAATAGTAATTTTCTTGTTGCAATGTTTTCTTTTAGCTAAAATATGATGACGAATTATAAAATTCGGGCGCGGAAGCAAATATTTATATAATTTTTTACAAAAATAAAATCAGATTTTACCTATTCTTGAAATGGATAATTTAGTTAAAACATTCATATTCATGCTTTAGGATCTATACTATGAATAGTGTTAAACATTGGACATGCAAAAGTGGCCATAACGTGGTACCAATCAGATAATAAATATTCAATTTTCGGGAGTCAATTTAATGAATACGTTGTATATTGTAAGCTACATGGGCTGGATTCTAGAATTCCTACAACACTTGAAATAGCAATTTTCTTTTCGCAATGTTTTCTTTTAGCTAAAATGGGATAAAGAATTACAAAATTCTGTTGCGGAGGCAAATATTTATATGATTTTTTACAAAAATAAAGTCAGATTTGACTTATTCTTGATAAATACGTTGTATATTATAAGCTACATGGGCTGGATTCTAGAATACCTACCACACTTGAAATAGCAATTTTCTTGTTGCAATGTTTTCTTTTAGCTAAAACATGATGAAGAATTATAGAATTCGGGTGCGGAAGCAAATATTTATATGTTTTTTTTTAAAATAAAGTCATATTTTGCCTACTCTTTATGAATACGTTGTTTATTGTAAGCTACATGGGCTGGATTCTAGAATACCTACCACACTTGAAATAGCAATTTTCTTTTTGCAATGTTTTCTTTTAGCTAAAATATGATGAAGAATTATAAAATTCTGTCGCGGAAGCAAATATTTATATGTTTTTTTACAAAAATTAAGTCAGAATTTACCTATTCTTGATAAATACGTTGTATATTATAAGATACATGGGCTGGATTCTAGAATACCTACCACACTTGAAATAGCAATTTTCTTGTTGCAATGTTTTCTTTTAGCTAAAATATGATGAAGAATTATAGAATTCGGGCGCGGAAGCAAATATTTATGTTTTTTTACAAAAATAAAGTCAGATTTTACCTACTCTTTATGAATACGTTGTATATTGTAAGGTACATGGGCTAGATTTTAGAATACCTACTACACTTGAAATAGCAATTTTTTTGTTGCAATGTTTTCATTCAGCTAAAATATGATAAAAAATTATAAAATTTGGGCGCGAAAGCAAATATTTATATGATTTTAAAAAAAAATAAAGTCAGATTTTACCTTTTCTTGATGAACACGTTGTATATTGTAAGCTACATAGGCTGGATTCTAGAATTCCTACCACATTTGAAATAGCAATTTTTTTGATGCAATGTTTTCTTTTAGCTAAAATATGTTGAAGAATTATAAAATTCGGGCACGGAAAGAAATATTTATATGATTTTTTACAAAAATAAAGTCAGATTTTACCTATTCTTGAAATGGATGTTTTTGTTAAAACATTCATATTTATGCTTTAGGATCTATACTATGGATAATTTGAGCATTGAACATGCAAAAGTGACCATAACGTAGTACCAATCAAATAATAAACATTCAATTTTCGGGTGTTAATTTAATGAATACGTTGTATATTGTAAGCCACATGGGCTGGATTATAGAATACCTACCACACTTGAAATAGCAATTTTCTTGTTGCAATGTTTTCTTTTAGCTGAAATATGATGAAGAATTATAACATTCGGGCGCGGAAGCTAATATTTATATGATTTTTTACAAAAATAAAGTCAGATTTTACCTATTCTTGATGAATACGTTGTATATTGTAAGATACATAGGCTGGATTCTAGAATACCTACCACACATGAAATAGCAATTTTCTTGTTGGAATGTTTTTTTTTAGCTAAAATATGATGAAGAATGATAGAATTCGGGTGCGGAAACAAATATTTATATGTTTTTTTTACAAAAATAAAGTCAGATTTTACCTACTCTTTATGAATACGTTGTATATTGTAAGCTACATGGGCTAGATTTTAGAATACCTACTACACTTGAAATAGCAATTTTCTTGTTGCAATGTTTTCTTTTAGCTGAAATATGATAAAAAATTATAAAATTCGGGCGCGGAAACAGATATTTATATGATTTATTACAAAAATAAAGTCAGATTTTACCTTTTATTGATGAATACGTTGTATATTGTAAGCTACATGGGCTGGATTCTAGAATACCTACTACACTAGGAATAGCAATATTCCTATTGCAATGTTTTCTTTTAGCTAAAATATGATGAAGAATTATAAAATTCGGGCGCGAAAGCAATTATTTATATGATATTTTACAAAAATTAAGTCAGATTTTACCTCTTCTTGATGATTACGTTGTATATTGTAAGCTACATCGGCTGGATTCACACTTGAAATAGCAATTTTCTAGTTGCAATGTTTTCTTTTAGCTAAAATATGATGAAGAATTATAGAATTCGGGTGCGGAAGCAAATATTTATATGTTTTTTTACAAAAATAAAGTCACATTTTACCTTTTCTTGATGAATACGTTGTATATTGTAATCTACATGGGCTGGATTCTGGAATACTTACCACACTTGAAATAGCTATTCTCTTGTTGCAATGTTTTCTTTTAGCTAAAATATGATAAGGAATTATAAAATTCGGGCGCGGAAGCAAATATTTATATGATAAAAAAATAAAGTCAGATTTTACCTTTTCTTGATGAATCCGTTGTATATTGTAAGCTACATGGGCTGGATTCTAGAATACCTAATACACTTGAAATAGCAATTTTCTTGTTGCAATGTTTTCTTTTAGCTAAAATATGATGAAAAATTATAAAATTCGGGCTCGGAAGCAAATATTTATATGATTTTTTACAAAAATAAAGTCAGATTTTACCTTTTTTTAATGAATACGTTGTATATTGTAAGCTACATGGACTGGATTCTAGAATACCTACCACACTTGAAATAGCAATTTTCTTGTTGCAATGTTTTCTTTTAGCTAAAATATGATGAAGAATTATAGAATTCGGGCGCGGAAGCAAATATTTATGTTTTTTTACAAAAATAAAGTCAGATTTTACCTACTCTTTATGAATACGTTGTATATTGTAAGGTACATGGGCTAGATTTTAGAATACCTACTACACTTGAAATAGCAATTTTCTTGTTGCAATGTTTTCATTCAGCTAAAATATGATAAAAAATTATAAAATTTGGGCGCGAAAGCAAATATTTATATGATTTTTTAAAAAAATAAAGTCAGATTTTACCTTTTCTTGATGAACACGTTGTATATTGTAAGCTACATGGGCTGGATTCTAGAATTCCTACCACATTTGAAATAGCAATTTTCTTGATGCAATGTTTTCTTTTAGCTAAAATATGTTGAAGAATTATAAAATTCGGGCACGGAAACAAATATTTATATGATTTTTTACAAAAATAAAGTCAGATTTTACCTATTCCTGAAATGGATGTTTTTGTTAAAACATTCATATTTATGCTTTAGGATTTATACTATAGATAATTTTAGCATTGAACATGCAAAAGTGACCATAACGTAGTACCAATCAAATAATAAACATTCAATTTTCGGGTGTTAATTTAATGAATACGTTGTATATTGTAAGCTACATGGGCTGGAATATAGAATACCTACCACACTTGAAATAGCAATTTACTTGTTGCAATGTTTTCTTTTAGCTGAAATATGATAAAGAATTATAACATTCGGGCGCGGAAGCTAATATTTATATGATTTTTTACAAAAATAAAGTCAGATTTTACCTATTCTTGATGAAATCGTTGTATATTGTAAGATACATAGGCTGGATTCTAGAATAGCTACCACACATGAAATAGCAATTTTCTTGTTGCAATGTTTTCTTTTAGCTAAAATATGATGAAGAATGATAGAATTCGGGCGCGGAAACAAATATTTATATGTTTTTTTTACAAAAATAAAGTCAGATTTTACCTACTCTTTATGAATACGTTGTATATTGTAAGCTACATGGGCTAGATTTTAGAATACCTACTACACTTGAAATAGCAATTTTCTTGTTGCAATGTTTTCTTTTAGCTGTAATATGATGAAAAATTATAAAATTCGGGCGCGGAAACAGATATTTATATGATTTATTACAAAAATAAAGTCAGATTTTACCTCGTCTTAATGATTACGTTGTATATTGTAAGCTACATCGGCTGGATTCTAGAATACCTACTAGACTTGAAATAGCAATTTTCTTGTTGCAATGTGTTCTTTTAGCTAAAATAAGAAGAAAAATTATAAACTTCTGGCGCGGAAGAAATATTTATATGATTATTTACAAAAATAAAGTCACATTTTACCTCTTCTTGATGATTACGTTGTATATTGTAAGCTAAATGCGCTGGATTCTAGAATACCTACCATACTTGAAATAGCAATTTTCTAGTTGCAATGTTTTCTTTTAGCTAAAATATGATGAAGAATTATAGAATTCGGGTGCGGAAGCAAATATTTATATGTTTTTTTACAAAAATAAAGTCACATTTTACCTTTTCTTGATAAATACGTTGTATATTGTAATCTACATGGGCTGGATTCTAGAATACTTACCACACTTGAAATAGCTATTCTCTTGTTGCAATGTTTTCTTTTAGCTAAAATATGATAAGGAATTATAAAATTCGGGCGCGGAAGCAAATATTTATATGATAAAAAAATAAAGTCAGATTTTACCTTTTCTTGATGAATACGTTGTATATTGTAAGCTACATGGGCTGGATTCTAGAATACCTACTACACTTGAAATAGCAATTTTCTTGTTGCAATGTTTTCTTTTAGCTAAAATATGATGAAAAATTATAAAATTCGGGCGCGGAAGCAAATATTTATATGATTTTTTACAAAAGTGAAGTCAGATTTTACCTATTCTTGAAATGGAAATTTTTGTTAAAACATTAATTTTTATGCTTTAGGATCTATACTATGGATAATTTTAGCATTGGACATGCAAAAGTGACCATAACGTGGTACTAATCAGATAATAAACATTCAATTTTCGGATGTAATTTTAATGACTACGTTGTATATTGTAAGCTACATGGTTTGGGTTCTAGAATACCTACCACACTTGCAATAGCTTTTTTCTTGTTGCAATGTTTTCTTTTAGCTAAAATATGATGAAAAATTATAAAATTCGGGCGCGGAAGCAAATATTTATATGATTTTTTACAAAAATAAAGTCAGATTTTACCTTTTTTTGATGAATACGTTGTATACTGTAAGCTACAGGGGTTGCATTCTAGAATACCTACTGTGGCGACGCGGTCAGATTTAAAATGTATTTAAGATCCGTGCGACCGATTGCGTCTATATGCGTTGCGTGGATCCGAAAGGACTGTAAGTAGTGACGGAATGTGAAACACCTTTAAACAAAATGTAATGGCGCGAACTATAAAGAATACCAATCAGAAATAATAGATACAAAGTTGATAATGGTGGTTAGGTATGACACTCTTCACCTGCAGGAGCGATATACAGGACTTACAATTAATTGGAAGCTAGTGGGAAGATAGAAAAAAGAGGGTTGGTCCACAACTGTTAAATAGGAACGAAGCTGTACAAACTTGAACTACCAACAGCAAAGTAGACGCAATAGCTGGAGTTAGAATCAATGTGCAAGTGTACAAAGCGTGCTGCTAACCAGCGCCAATAAAGTCATGCGATATGAATGTTTAAATTAAGTGTAACAGTGCAATAAATGCGAGTAAATAATACAAAATAAAGATACAAAATAAAACATACAGCGTGCAGCAAATGTGCAATGTGCACCTGGCAAATATTATAGAATCAGTCTCAAAGACAGGTTTGTAAGTAGAATAAAGTCAAGCGTACTTACTGCGTGCCAGATGTATAAAGTAAAGCGATTTTAGGTCTACCTTGAGCAGCATGCAGCAGATAGAACAGTGATACAAACTTCTGGAGATGCACTTCTAAGCGATCGTTAGTACATGCAGTCTTCCAATTGGAATGCAATATAGCCAGTGCTGATAATTTTGTTCTATTGCTAAAAATGCTGAAAAAGCAACAAATAAATAAAGAAAATAAAGTATATGCACGGTGAATGCACCAATGCGGTGGGTATGTATTTTAGGTTAGCAATCCAAAAAACAATAGAAAAAGCGGTGCTAAGCACAAACAACTTAGATCACAAAACACTGCGAATGATATTTAAATTATCACTAAACTAGAACACCAAATGCTCTTAGTTGACGAGATTTTTAAGGCAAAAAGCCGTAATAAAAATTTACATGTGCGTTAATTTGAAAAACAAGACAGAGAAGAGTTTGTCAAAAAAACGCGCAAAATATAGTAAAACTGCGGGACGAACAGTGGTCGGTCCGTCCGCCGTTAGATGGCACATGCGGTCCGAACATGCCGGCCGGCCAAAACGGAGTTTTTAAGGTTCCACTTCCGGTAGAGGACATAGTTTGACCACTGGTCTAGTCAATACTCCGGAAGTAGTTCTGACTTGGGCTACTCTGACAATGTTATCATCACCTGGATGTACTTGGATGATTCGGCCTAACTTCCACTGAAGTGGAGGCAACTGATCGTTTTTTATAACAACTAGCTGATCAGGTTGTAAATTGGGCTTTTGGCTTGTCCATTTAAGTCTCTGTTGGAGGGTATTGAGATATTCGGAATGCCATCTTTTCCAAAAGTCTTGAGACATCTTTTGGAGTAGTTGCCAGCGGGTGAGAAGACTAGTTGATGGTTCTAGATAGTTGCGATCTGGTAAACACACAGCAGTTTCAAGCATTAGGACATGATTAGGTGTTAATGCGTGTAGATCATTGGGATCTGGTGATAGCGGACACAATGGTCGTGAGTTCAGAATGGACTCGATTTGACAGAGTAGAGTGTTGAACTCTTCTAATGTTAAGGTTTGAGAGCCTACAACTCGAGAAATGTGGAATTTTACGGATCTGATTCCAGCTTCCCAGAGTCCTCCAAAATGGGGAGCAGATGCTAGGTTAAAGTGCCACTGGGTGCCCTCAGAGGCTAGCCGATTGGACAAATACTCGTTGTAATGAGTGGAGCGACAAATTTCTGCAACTCAGTAAAATAACTTTTAGTGCCGACAAAGTTTGTACCTGAGTCACTATAAATATGTGAGCATCTACCACGACGGGCAACAACAACTTGAATCACAAAACACTACGAATGATATTTAAATTATCACTAAACTAGAACACCAAATGCTCTTAGTTCACGAGATTTTAAAGGCAAAAAGCCGTAATAAAAATTTACATGTGCGTTAATTTGAAAAACAAGACAGAGAAGAGTTTGTCAAAAAAACGCGCAAAATATAGTAAAACTGCGGGAACGACAGTGGTCGTTCCGTCCGCCGTTAGATGGCACATGCGGTCCGAACACCTAAAGTCAGATTTTACCTATTCTTGATAAATACGTTGTATATTGTAGCATACATAATTCTAGAATACCTACCAAACTTGAAATAGCAATTTTCTTGTTGCAATGTTTTCTTTTAGCTAAAATATGATAAAGAATTATAAAATTCGGCGAGGAGGCAAATATTTATAAGATTTTTTACAAAAATAAAGTCAGATTTTACCTATTCTTGATAAATACGTTGTATATTGTAAGCTACATGGACTGGATTCTAGAATACCTACCAAACTTGAAATAGCAATTTTCTTGTTGCAATGTTTTCTTTTAGCTAAAATATGATAAAGAATTATAAAATTCGGCGCGGAAGCAAATATTTATATGATTTTTTACAAAAATAAAGTCAGATTTTACCTTTTTTTGATGAATACGTTGTATACTGTAAGCTACAGGGGTTGCATTCTAGAATACCTACCACACTTGAAATAGCTAAATTGTGATGGAGAATTATAAAATTCGGGCGTGGAAGCAAATATTTATATGAATTTTTACAATAATAAAGTCAGATTTTACCTATTCTTGATAAATACGTTGTATATTGTAAGCTACATTGGCTGGATTCTAGAATACCTACCAACCTTGAAATAGCAATTTTCTTGTTGCAATGTTTTCTTTTAGCTAAATATGATAAAGAATTATAAAATTCGGGCGCAGAAGCAAATATTTATATGATTTTTTACAAAAATAACGTCAGATTTTACTTCTTCTTGATGAATACGTTGTATATTGTAAGCTACATGGGCTGGATTCTAGAATACCTACCACACTTGAAATAGCAATTTTCTTGTTGCAATGTTTTCTTTTAGCTAAAATATGATGAAAAACTATAAAATTCGGGCGCGGAAGCAAATATTTATATGATTTTTTACAAAAATAAAGTCAGATTTTACCTGATCTTGATGAATACGTTGTATACTGTAAGCTACAGGGGTTGCATTCTAGAATACCTACCACACTTGAAATAGATAAATTATGATGAAGAATTATAAAATTCGGGCGCGGAAGCAAATATTTATATGATTTTTTACAAAAATAAATCAGATTTTACCTATTCTTGATAAATACGTTGTATATTGTAAGCTACATGGGCTAGATTCTAGAATACCTACAACACATTTAATAGCAATTTTCTTGTTGCAATGTTTTCTTTTAGCCAAAATATGATGAAAAATTATAAAATTCGGGCGCGGAAGAAAATATTTATATGATTTTTTACAAAAATAAAGTCAGATTCTACCTTTTCTTGATGAATACGTTGTATATTGTAAGCTACATGGGCTGGATTCTAGAATACCTACCACACTTGAAATAACAATTTTCTTGTTGCAATGTTTTCTTTTAGCTAAAATATGATAAATAATTATAAATTTCGGGCGCGGAAGCAAATATTTATATGATTTTTTACAAAAGTATAGTCAGATTTTACCAATTCTTGAAATGGATATTTTTGTTAAAACATTCATTTTTATGCTTTAGGATCTATACTATGGATAATTTTAGCATTGGACATGCAAAAGTAACCATAACGTGGTACTAATCAGATAATAAACATTCAATTTTCGAGGGTAATTTTAATGACTACGTTGTATATTGTAAGCTACATGGGCTGGGTTCTAGAATACCTACCACACTGGAAATAGCTTTTTTCTTGTTGCAATGTTTTCTTTTAGCTAAAATATGATGAAAAGCTATAAAATTCGGGCGCGGAAGCAAATATTTATATGATTTTTTGCAAAAATAAAGTCAGATTTTACCTTTTTTTGATGAATACGTTGTATACTGTAAGCTACAGGGGTTGCATTCTAGAATACCTACCAAACTTGAAATAGTTAAATTATAAAGGAGAATTATAAAATTCGGATGTGGAAGCAAATATTTATATGATTTTTTACAATAATAAAGTCAGATTTTACCTATTCTTGATAAATACGTTGTATATTGTAAGCTACATGGGCTGGATTCTAGAATACCTACCAACCTTGAAATAGCAATTTTCTTGTTGCAATGTTTTCTTTTAACTAAAATATGATAAAGAATTATAAAATTCGGGAGCGGAAGCAAATATTTATATGATTTTTTACAAAAATAAATCAGATTTTACCTTTTCTTGATAAATACGTTGTATATTGTAAGCTACATGGGCTGGATTCTAGAATACCTACCACACTTGAAATAGCAATTTTCTTGTTGCAATGTTTTCTTTTAACAAAAATATGATGAAGAATTATAATATTCGGGCGCGGAAGCAAATATTTATATGATTTTTTACAAAAATGAAGTCAGATTTTACCTTTTCTTGATGAATACGTTGTATATTGTAATGTACATGGGCTGGATTCTAGAATACTAACCACACTTGAAATATCTATTTTCTTGTTGCAATGTTTTCTTTTAGCTAAAATATGATAAAGAATTATAAAATTCAGGCGCGGAAACCAATATTTATATGATAAAAAATAAAGTCAGATTTTACCTATTCTTGATGAATACGTTGTATATTGTAAGCTACATGGGCTGGATTCTAAAATACCTACCACACTTTTAATAGCAATTTTCTTGTTGCAATGTTTTCTTTTAGCTAAAATATGATGAAAAATTATAAAATTCGGACGCGGAAGCAAATATTTATATGATATTTTACAAAAGTAAAGTCAGATTTTACCTATTCTTGAAATGGATATTTTTGTTAAAACATTCATATTTATGCTTTAGGATCTATACTATGAATAATTTTAGCATTGGACATGCAAAAGTAACCATAACGTGGCACTAATCAGATAATAAACATTCAATATTCGGGTGTAATTTTAATGAGTACGTTCTATATTGTAATCTACATTAGCTGGGTTCTAGAATACCTACCACACTTGAAATAGCTTTTTTCTTGTTGCAATATTTTCTTTTAGCTAAAATATGATGAAAAATTATAATATTCGGGCGCGGAAGCAAATATTTATATGATTTTTTACAAAAATAAAGTCAGATTTTACCTGTTTTTGATGAATACGTTGTAAACTGTAAGCTACAGGGGTTGCATTCTAGAATACCTACCACACTTGAAATAGCTAAATTATGATGAAAAATTATAAAATTACATGGGTTGAATTCTAGAATACCTACCACACATGAAATAGCAATTTTCTTGTTGCAATGTTTTCTTTTAGCTAAAATATGATGAAAAATTATAAAATTTGGGCGCGGAAGCAAATATTTATATGATTCTTTACAAAAATAAAGTCAGATTTTACCTTTTCTTGATGAATACGTTGTATATTGTAAGCTACATGGGCTGGATTCTAGAATACCTACCACACTTGAAATAGCAATTTTCTTGTTGCAATGTTTTCTTTTAGCTAAATTATGGTGAAGAATTATAAAATTCGGGCGCGAAAGCAAATATTTATATGATTTTTACGAAAATAAATCAGATATTACCTATTATTGATAAATACGTTGTATATTGTAAGCTACATGGGCTAGATTCTAGATTACCTTTTACACTTGAAATAGCAATTTTCTTGTTGCAATGTTTTCTTTTAGCTAAAATATAATGAAAAATTATAAAATTCGGGCGCGGAAGATAATATTTATATGATTTTTTACAAAAATAAATTCAGATTTTACCTTTTCTTGATGAATACGTTGTATATTGTAAGCTACATGGGCTGGATTCTAGAATACCTACCACACTTGAAATAGCAATTTTCATGTTGCAATGTTTTCTTTTAGCTAAAATAAGATGAAGAATTATAAAATTCGGGCGCGGAAGCAAATATAATATATGATTTTTTACAAAAATAAAGTCAGATTTTACTTTTTCTTGATGCATACGTTGTATATTGTAAGCTACATGGGCTGGATTCTAGAATACCTACCACACTTGAAATAGCAATTTTCTTGTTGCAATGTTTTCTTTTAACTAAATTATGGTGAAGAATTATAAAATTCGGGCGCGTAAGCAAATATTTATATGATTTTTTACAATAATAAAGTCAGATTTTACCTATTCTTGATAAATACGTTGTATATTGTAAGCTACATGGGCAGGATTCTGGAATACCTACCAAACTTGAAATAGCAATTTTCTTGTTGCAATGTTTTCTTTTAGCTAAAATAAGATAAAGAATTATAAAATTCGGGCGCGGAAGCAAATATAATATATGATTTTTTACAAAAATAAAGTCAGATTTTACCTTTTCTTGATGCATACGTTGTATATTGTAAGCTACATGGGCTGGATTCTAGAATACCTACCACACTTGAAATAGCAATTTTCTTGTTGCAATGTTTTCTTTTAACTAAATTATGGTGAAGAATTATAAAATTTGGGCGCGAAAGCAAATATTTATATGATTTTTACGAAAATAAATCAGATATTACCTATTATTGATAAATACGTTGTATATTGTAAGCTACATGGGCTAGATTCTAGAATACCTTTTACACTTGAAATAGCAATTTTCTTGTTGCAATGTTTTCTTTTAGCTAAAATATAATGAAAAATTATAAAATTCGGGCGCGGAAGATAATATTTATATGATTTTTTACAAAAATAAATTCAGATTTTACCTTTTCTTGATGAATACGTTGTATATTGTAAGCTACATGGGCTGGATTCTAGAATACCTACCACACTTGAAATAGCAATTTTCATGTTGCAATGTTTTCTTTTAGCTAAAATAAGATGAAGAATTATAAAATTCGGGTGCGAAAGCAAATATTTATATGATTTTTACGAAAATGAATCAGATTTTACCTATTCTTGATAAATACGTTGTACATTGTAAGCTACATGGGCTAGATTCTAGAATACCTTCCACACTTGACATAGCAATTTTCTTGTTGCAATGTTTTCTTTTAGCTAAAATATAATGAAAAATTATAAAATTCGGGCGCGGAACAAAATATTTATATGAATTTTTACAAAAATAAAGTCAGATTTTACCTTTTCTTGATGAATACGTTGTATATTGTAAGCTACATGGGCTGGATTCCAGAATACCTACCACACTTGAAATAGCAATTTTCTTGTTGCAATGTTTTCTTTTAGCTAAAATAAGATGAAGAATTATAAAATTCGGGCGCGAAAGCAAATATTTATATGATTTTTACGAAAATAAATCAGATTTTACCTATTCTTGATAAATACGTTGTATATTGTAAGCTACATGGGCCAGATTCTAGAATACCTTCCACACTTGAAGTAGCAATTTTCTTGTTGCAATGTTTTCTTTTAGCTAAAATATGATAAAGAATTATAAAATTCGGGCGCGGAAGCAAATATTTATATGATTTTTTACAAAAGTAAAGTCAGATAGTACCTATTCTTGAAATGTTTTTTTTGTTAAAACATTCATATTGATGCTTCAGGATCTATACTATAGATAATTTTAGCATTGGATATGCAAAAGTGACCATAACGTGGTACTAATAAGATAAAAAACATTCAATTTTCGGGTGCCATTTTAATGAATACGTTGTATATTGTAAGCTACATGGGATGGATTCTAGAATACCTACCACACTTGAAATAGCAATTTACTTGTTGCAATGTTTTCTTTTAGCTAAAATATGATGAAGAATTATAAAATTCGTGCGCAGAAGCAAATATTTATATGATTTTTTACAAAAATAAAGTCAGATTTTACATTTTCTTGATGAATACGTTGTATATTGTAACACACATGGTCTGAATTTTATAATTCTTCATCATATTGCAGCTAAAAGAAAACATTGCAACAAGAAAATTGCTATTTTAAATGTGGTAGGTATTCTAGAATTCAGCCCATTTGGCTTAAAATATACAACGTATTCATCAAGAATATGTAAAATCTGACTTTATTTTTGTAAAAAATCATATAAATATTTGCTTCCGTGCCCGAATTTTATAATTCTTCATCAAATTTTAGTTAAAAGAAAACATTGCAACTGTAACGGATGGTAATTTTTACCAAACACTACAATAAAATAAAAATGTGATTTCTTGCCAAACCGAGGTATTTTAAATAGGTCGACTATCGGATCGTGGAAAGACGGGTTGTTAAAATAAATACGCAAACAATTTACTTATATTAAAAATAAATATATATTAAAATTAAAATAAAAGTTTCAACAAAAATAATAATTTAATAACTTATTTACCAAAATCGTTATTATAATTTACTTTCTATAGTTGAAAGGGTATTGCCTTTTACATTCCTCCCACTTTTTAAAATTTACGTTCATCTAGAACGTACAATTTAAAAAAACTAAATTTTAAAAGTTATGAAATATTTATGTTGCGTGGACATCTTACGGTAACAAACTTTATATAAATATGATACACATAATTTACTATTTCTACCTTAAAATCTCTGTTTTCATTTAGTCACAATACACTTTTTACTTAGGGTTGGGGGTTTGTTGTAACAATATTGGGCCTGTGGTGTGGTCTGCTTTTAGTTGCGCTGCATGCTGTCTGTGTGTCGATCCTTGACCGTAGTGCGATAAGCGGTAGAATGTTCGGATTTCACTGACGCTGCATCTCGTACTCGGATATGTGTTGTGTATGGACCATGATCATTTATGCTGATAATTTATAAGCTAAATAACACACAATAAAAATTAATTATACTTTCTTAAACATAACCCTTTTTTTAATTCCCAAAAATATTATTCTTATTATTTTAATTTATTTATCTTGTAATTTTAATCTAACCAATGGGGAATTTGAAATGGGTATTCGTTTTCTGGATTTGAACAGGCTGCTACATCCTTTATTGATATTGTTGTAATATTTGTTGCTGGTCCACGGCAATCATAGGCGATGAGAGCTAACGAGACTCTGAGAAAAACGAGAGCAAATATGTACTGCATCTTCTAAAACATAAAACAAAAAAATGTGTTATCGTCTCCTCCACGGAGAACAATCTAGGATCCATGGTATATTTGGAACTGGTCCTCGACTTCGTGTTTGGTACCTATGGGTCGGTGTGCTTGGTTGCTCTGGCACACGCATTGGTGTATTCGCTGCATTTAACAAGCTAGCATGAAAATAATTTTGAAGTGCGCTATTGCTATCAATTACTGCTGGCTGAGAATTTTGCTTTGTTTCATTTGCATTTTCAATAATTTCGTCATCTACTTTGTCTGGGTCGTCTATATATGCTTTGAATGGTTTGAGTCTATTCACGTGAACTTTAATAATTTCTCGGCTGAACGAATATTATAATTTACTGTACTAGTTCTGTCTACAATAAAGTACGGTCCTGTCCCAGGTTTCATGAGCTTCCGCGAATGTCCGATAGTTTGAGTTGTGTTATGTAAATAAACCGCGTCACCTATTTTATATTCTGTTAATTTTGCATTTTTATTAAATTGTTTATTTCTTGCATCTGTCGTTTGTTTCAATTTTTGTCTAACTTTTTCGAAAGCTATATTTAAACGTTCACGCAATTCAGATGAATAATTTTCGTCATAGTCATATCGTAATGTTTGTGGTCTAGTTATGTCGTCATATGGTAGTTCCATGTCTCTACCGTGCATTAAGTAAAATGGAGTTTCATTTGTAGAGTTATGAACGGTACTTCTGTATGCCATAAGAACATAAGGTAACCATTCGTCCCAGTCAATCTGGTCTCTGTCAATAAAATGAGATAGTATGTCTTTGAAAACCCGATGACTTCGTTCTAACATTCCATTTGTTTCGGGATGATATGCAGTAGTTTGTATCTTCTCAGTACCAAATATTTTCAAAACTTCTCTAAATAATTTTGACATGAAATTTGCACCACGGTCAGTTAACAATTGTCTTGGCGCACCGTGTCTGGTAACTATTTGTTGGGAAAAAATTTTAGCTATTGTTTCAGCTTTATCGTTTGGAATGGCGAATGCTTTCGGATATTTTGTAAAATGATCTTGAAATATCAGAATGTACTTGTTTCCATTCATCGTAGTAGTAAGAGGTCCTACAATGTCCATAGATGTTCTTTCAAAAGGTTTCGTTACTTCTTGGAATTTTTGTAAAGGAGCGGATTTTAAATGTGGAGATGTTTTCCGTTCGTTGCACGAATGACATTTATCGCAATAGTCTTTAATGTCTTTCGTCATAGATTTCCACCAAAATTTATCTTAGATTCTTTTGTATGTTTTTTCGAATCCTTGGTGTCCTGCGTACGGAAGATTATGATATGCATGCATAACTTTAAAAACCATTGATTTGGGTATAACTAATTTATGATGTCTTTCATCATTCATTCTTTCCTTGAAGAGTAATTGTTCTTCATCTACAAAAAATCCGTCTTGAGTTTTAAGTTTCTTTAAGTCGTCATCCTCGTTTTGCTGAGTTAGTATTTTATATCTATCCCAGATAGGTACGAAAGCTTCGTCGTTATTTTCTTCATTTTGTGAATAATTTATAGGAATTCTAGAAAGTACGTCAGCGTTTATGTGCTTCTTTCCTGGTTTATGAATTACTTTGTATTCGTGTTCATTTAAAAGTATAGCCCATCTTCCTAATCTTGTATTTGGATCTTTGAGAGACATAAGCCATTTTAAAGGTTTATGGTCTGTAACGATAAAAAATTTTCGTGCGTATTTTTCTTCGTGAGTTTTTAGTTGACGACTAGCAAAAACGATTGGCTTCTCGTAACCTCCCACTTTTTGACTGAGTATTGCGCTTATACCTTTGCCGCTAGCGTCTGTTGATAAGATAAAATCTTTGGAAAAGTCTGGGTGTATTAGCACAGAGTCTGAACAAAGGGCTGTCTTTAGGTCATTAAATGATTTTTCACATACATCTGTCCAACTGACTTTTATATCCTTCTTGGTTAGATAATACAATGGCGCTGCGGAATTTGCGAAATCTTTAATGAATCGCCTGTAAAATCCAACTAATCCAAGAAATGATCTAATTTCTTTTGCGTTTTTAGGTTTTGGGTAGTTTTCAATTTACGGAAATTTTTGCTGTGTCTGGTTTTATTCCAGTTTTGTTAATAACGTGTCCTAAATATTTTGTTTATTTTAACAGGAACTTACATTTTGAAGGCTGTAGTTTTAAATTTGCTTCCCTTAATCTGTCAAAAACTTGTCTTAACCATTTGATATGATCGTCTATACCGTTTCCATTGAACACAATCACGTCGTCCAGATATGCAAGACATCTTTCGACTGTTAAGCCTGCTAATATACTGTTCATCAGTCGTTCAAAAGTGCTGGGATCATTTGCTAATCCAAATGGCATTTTCGTGAACTGGTAATGTTGACCGTTGGTAGTGAAAGCTGTTTTTTCTTTGTCCCTCTCATCCAACTCCACTTGCCAGTAGCCAGAAGCTAAATCAAGTGTGGAAAAAAGGTTTGCATTTCCGAGTTGGTCAAGTGTTTCTTGCATATTAGCGACGGGATAATGGTCTTTCTTTGTGACAGAATTCAATCCTCTCAGGTCAATACATACTCTAATTTTCTTCTCTCCATTTTCGGATTTCTTTGGAACTATTATAACTGGCGCGGACCATGCTGAATCAGACGGTTCAATAATACCGGCGTCTAACATGGATTTTAACTCCTTGTTCAGCATTTCTTTCTGACTGAATGGTACTCTATACTGCGCTTTTGCTATGGGTTGTATATTTTCATCAGTTATAATCCTATGTTTTACTTTATGCGTACACCCCAATTTTGATCCTTTCCACAGGAATATATCTGAGTACTCTTCTAATAAAGCCAGGACTTTCTCCTTAGTAATCCCTGATAAGTGCTGCAAATCGAACTCTTTCTCAAAATTTTCTTTATTCGCAGTTAAATGATTATCCCAATCTACACTATTTACTTTTACATCGTCTTCCATTTCTTCACTATTTCTTATATTTTCTTTTCTAATACTATCCAGATGTACTTATTCAGCTTTTCCGAATATCGTATTTTTCTGTACTCTAATTCTTCTTCTACTTATATTAATTAATTGGACTACTATTTCTTTTTCAGCTTTTCCTAACGTTCTTGTAACCATAAGTCCATGTATTTTCACTTCTTCGGGTTCTATTAAAATGTCTTGGGCTGGATTGATCAGATCCTGCCTTGCTAAACATCGAAATTCGCAATTCGGTGGAATTTTGATAGCTTTCTTCAAACGTACCCAGTTATGGCCATTAACTGAAAAGTTTGAATTTTGCTGTTTCTTCTCCATTTCGCGTTTCCTCTGATTTGACATTTTAACTTCTTCGTTTACAATTGACGTCACTTGTTCGTGACCTTTCTTAACATTTTTGCGGATATCGTTGTTCGTGTTCTTATCTGGTGTCAGTGCTCCGATTGTTTCTGCTGACTCTACATTTGACTCTTCCGTTTCATAACTAGCAAGCAAATTTATATGTGTGTCTGCGATAATAATTTCTTCGGACTTATAATTTATAATTGCCCCATAATATTGTAAAAAATCACGACCCAATAATCCATCTGCTTGTAACTTCAAATCATTTGAGCAGATTATAAATTTAAAAGGTAATTGTAAGTTGGATGAATTAAAAAATATTTCTGAAGTGCCAAAATAGTTTATTGTGTCACCGGATATCGAAGATAAATTTCCAATATTTTCTTTCATTATTTCATGCCCTATAGCACATTTCTCTTTGACAAGTGATACTGCTGCTCCAGTATCAATTAAAAGATTTACAATTTTATTTTTCATTTGTAGAGTGATAAAATTTGGCACTGAATTTTCTGAATTTAATTGTGGAATTAGAATATTGGGCGAATACGTTAACTTTACTGAGATGTCCTCCCATGCTGAGGCTTGAACAAGAGGGGTTGCTCGTTTAAATTACTCTTCTGAGTTGTGAAATTTCTATTCTTATTTTTAGGCTGAGTCCAATGTTGGTGATTAAAATTACTATTATTTCTTGGTTTATATGACGAATTAGCATTGTACTTGTAATGGTTTGATGACCCGGGACCTCTGTAGCCTTGATTTTGATTGTAATTTGATTTAAAATTTTGATTTGGATTTTGATATTGGAAGTTGTTTGATCTATCATTTCTGTTGAACCTATTTTGCCTTTCTCTGCACCCAATTGCTATATGACCTGGTTTCTTGGAAATATAACACGTTGCAACATTTTCTCGAACATTTTTATTTCTACAGTCTTTAGCAAAATGATGAGCTTTATTACATACTGAGTTTTTTACAAAACCAATTTCCATGTTTTAAAATTTTTGTTGGCATATTTTGATTTCTTCTCTTTCCGCTAAAGTCACCGCGTTAGGTTAGGTCTTTGTTACTGTCCATGATTGTTCTAATGTATCTTTTAATTTCTGGTCATAATCCAAGTTTAAATTGATAAACTATTAATTTTGAAGCAAAATTGTCTTGTACTTCTCTTTCTTCTTTTAATAAATTTTTCTTAAGTGTTCTAAGTCTAGATGCAAAATTTTGAACTGTTTCATCTAAATTTTGTCTACAATTTGAAATTTTATTATAAATTTGGCCTGGTAGTTTACGTTTTGTAAATCGTTCTGTCAGTATCTTTCTAAAGTCTTTGTATTTTATATGTTTGTTTTTAATTCTGGTCTCTGAGTATAAAATTCAAATGCATCACCCGTTAGTCTACATTTAATAATATCTATCACTTTCTGTTCGTCTCATTGTTCAACATTAGCCCGTAATTAAATTTTTTCAAAATATTCGTTTATGTTACTTTCAGAGAATTGATCAACAGTATGCGCTATTAAACCAAAAGATAACATACCTTGTTCTTGCTGCGAGCTGCCTGTGCCAGAACTTCCAGAGTCACCAGTTCCTGCTGCACCATCGTTTCCACCAGCCATCGTTGTCACTTATTTTTACACAAGTTTACACTATTCAAAACACTCGCGAGTAAATCAAATGTACTGACTACTCTTATTTGGCGAAAATACCCCAAAAACCGCTGCCAGCAATTGTAACGAATGTTAATTTTGACCAAACACTACAACAAAATAAAAATGTGAGTTCTTTCCAAACCGAGGTATTTTAAATAGGTCGAATTTCGGATCGTGGAAAGACGGGTTGTTAAAATAAATACGCAAACAATTTACTTATATTAAAAATAAATATATATTAAAATTAAAATAAAAGTTTCAACAAAAATAATAATTTAATAACTTATTTACCAAAACCGTTATTATAATTTAGATCTTTCTTTCTCGGACTCTGACTACCCACTGCTGTATATTTTAATCAGAGTACATAATTTAGATTTTTTTACATAATCATCAAATATCAGTGATTGCAATGGAAAAATTTATATTAATTACATATTTTGCAGGTTCATTACACTGCACTCATACGTCATAAATTGTCAACGCAACTTTAAAAAACATCAGACGCGTAATAATCAAATTAAAGTAATTTGATACCTACTTTCTAAAGTTGAAAGGGTATTGCCTTTTACACAACAAGAAAATTGCTATTTCAAGTGTGGTAGGTATTCTAGAATCCAGCCCATGTAGCTTACAATATACAACGCATTCATCAAGAATAGGTATAATCTGACATTATTTTTGTAAAAAAATCATATAAATATTAGTTTCCGCGCCTGAATTTTATAATTCTTCATCATATTTCAGCTAAAAGAAAACATTGCAACAAGAAAATTGCTATATCAAGTGTGATAGGTATTCTAAAATTCAGCCCATGTAGCTTACAATATACAATGTATTCATCAAGAAAAGGTAAAATCTAACATTATTTTCCTAAAAAATCATATAAATACTTGCTTCCGCGCCCAAATTTTATAATGTTTCATCATATTTTAGCTAAAAGAAAACATTGCAACAAGAAAATTGCTATTTCAAGTGTGGTTGGTATTCTAGAATCCAGCCTATATAGCTTACAATATACAACGTATTCATCAAGAATAGGTAAAATCTGACTTTATTTTTGTAAAAAATCATACAAATATTTGCTTCCGCGCCCGAATTGTATAATTCCTCATCATATTTTAGCTAAAAGAAAACATTGCTACAAGAAAATTGGTATTTCAAGTGTGGTTGGTATTCTAGAATCCAGCCCATGTAGCTTACAATATACAACGTATTTATCAAGAATTGATAAAATCTGACTTTATTTTTCTAAAAAATCATATAAATATTTGCTTCCGCGCCCGAATTTTATATTTCTTTATCATATTTTAGCTAAAAGAAAACATTGCAACAAGAAAATTGCTATTTCAAGTGTGGTAGGTATTCTAGAATCCAGCCCATGTAGCTTACATTATACAACGTATTCATTAAAATGACACCCGAAAATTGAATGTTTATTATCTGATTGTTACTACGCAATGGTCACTTTTGCATGTCCAATGTTAAAATTATCCATTGTATAGATCCTAAAGCATGAATATGAATGTTCTAACAAAAATATCCGTTTCAAGATATTATTTTTGTAAAAAATCATATAAATATTTGCTTCCGCGCCCGAATTTTATAATTCTTCATCATATTTTAGCTAAAAGAAAACATTGCAACAAGAAAATTGCTATTTCTAATATGGTAGGTATTCTAGAATCCAGCCCATGTAGCTTACAATATACAATGTATTCATCAAGAATAGGTAAAATCTGACGTTATTTTTGTAAAAAATCATATAAATATTTCCTTCCGCGCCCGAATTTTATAATTCTTCTTCAAATTTTAGCTAAACGAAAACATTGCAACAAGAAAATTTCTATTTCAAGTGTGGTAGTCATTCTAGAATCCAGCCCATGTAGCATAATATATACAACGTATTCATCAAGAATAGGTAAAATCTGACTTTATTTTTGTAAAAAATCATAAAAATATTTGCTTCCGTGCTCGAATTTTTAAAGTCTTTATCATATTTTAGCTAAAAGAAAACATTGCAACAAGTAAATTGCTATTTCAAGTGTGGTAGGTATTCTAGAATCCAGCCCATGTAGCTTACAATATACAACGTATTTATCAAGAATTGATAAAATCTGACTTTATTTTTCTAAAAAATCATATAAATATTTGCTTCCGCGCCCGAATTTTATAATTCTTTATCATATTTTAGCTAAAAGAAAATATTGCAACAAGAAAATTGCTATTTCAAGTGTGGTAGGTATTGTAGAATCCAGCCCATGTAGCTTACATTATACAACGTATTCATTAAAATGACACCCGAAAATTGAATGTTTATTATCTGATTGTTACTACGCAATGGTCACTTTTGCATGTCCAATGTTAAAATTATCCATTGTATAGATCGTAAAGCATGAATATGAATGTTCTAACAAAAATATCCGTTTCAAGACATTATTTTTGTAAAAAATCATATAAATATTTGCTTCCGCGCCCGAATTTTATAATTCTTTATCATATTTTAGCTAAAAGAAAACATTGCAACAAGAAAATTGCTATTTCAAGTGTGGTAGGTATTGTAGAATCCAGCCCATGTAGCTTACATTATACAACGTGTTCGTTAAAATGACACCCGAAAATTGAATGTTTATTATCTGATTGGTACTACGCAATGGTCCTTTTTGCATGTCCAATGGTAAAATTATCCATAGTATAGATCCTAAAGCATGAATATGAATGTTCTAACAAAAATATCCGTTTCAAGACATAATGTTTTATAAAAATCATATAAATATTTGCTTCCGCACCCGAATTTTATAATTCTTCATCATAATTTAGCTAAAAGAAAACATTGCAACAAGAAAATTGCTATTTCTTATGTGGTAGGTATTCTAGAATCCAGCCCATGTAGCTTACAATATACAATGTATTCATCAAGAATAGGTAAAATCTGACGTTATTTTTGTAAAAAATAATATAAATATTTCCTTCCGCGCCCGAATTTTATAATCTTTCTTCAAATTTTAGCTAAACGAAAACATTGCAACAAGAAAATTGCTATTTCAAGTGTGGTAGTCATTCTAGAATCCAGCCCATGTAGCTTAAATATACAACGTATTCATCAAGAATAGGTAAAATCTGACTTTATTTTTGTAAAAAATCATAAAAATATATGCTTCCGTGCCCGAATTTTAAAAGTCTTTATCATATTTTAGCTAAAAGAAAACATTGCAACAAGAAAATTGCTATTTCAAGTGTGGTAGGTAATCTAGAATCCAACCCATGTAGCTTACAATATACAACATATTCATTACAATGACACCCGAAAATTGAATGTTTGAATTTTATAATTTTTCATCATATTTTAGCTAAAAGAAAACATTGCAACTAGAAAATTGTTATTTCAAGTTTGGTAGGTATTCTAGAATCAAGCCCATGTAGCTTACAATATACAATGTATTCATCAAGAATAGTTAAAATCTGACGTTATTTTTGTAAAAAATCATATAAATTTTTCCTTCCGCGTCCGAATTTTATAATTCTTCTTCAAATTTTAGCTAAACGAAAACATTGCAACAAGAAAATTGCTATTTCAAGTGTGGTAGTCATTCTAGAATCCAGCCCATGTAGCTTAAATATACAACGTATTCATCAAGAATAGGTAAAATCTGACTTTATTTTTGTAAAAAATCATAAAAATATTTGCTTCCGTGCCCGAATTTTAAAAGTCTTTATCATATTTTAGCTAAAAGAAAACATTGCAACAAGTAAATTGCTATTTCAAGTGTGGTAGGTATTCTAGAATCCAGCCCATGTAGCTTACAATATACAACGTATTCTTCAAGAATTGATAAAATCTGACTTTATTTTTCTAAAAAATCATATAAATATTTGCTTCCGCGCCCGAATTTTATAATTCTTTATCATATTTTAGCTAAAAGAAAACATTGCAACAAGAAAATTGCTATTTCAAGTGTGATAGGTATTGTAGAATCCAGCCCATGTAGCTTACATTATACAACGTATTCATTATAATGACACTCGAAAAATGAATGTTTATTATCTGATTGGTACTGCGCAATGGACACTTTTGCATGTCCAATGTTAAAATTATCCATAGTATAGATCCTAAAGCATGAATATGAATGTTCTAACAACAATATCCGTTTCAAGACATTATTTTTGTAAAAAATCATATAAATATTTGCTTCCGCGCCCGAATTTTATAATTTTTTATCATATTTTAGCTAAAACAAAACATTGCAACAAGAAAATTGCTATTTCACGTGTGGTAGGTATTTTAGAATCCAGCCCATGTAGCTTACATTATACAACGTATTCGTTAAAATGACACCCGAAAATTGAATGTTTATTATCTGATTGGTACTACGCAATGGTCCTTTTTGCATTTCCAATGTTAAAATTATCCATAGTATAGATCCTAAAGCATGAATATGAATGTTCTAACAAAAATATCCGTTTCAAGACATAATGTTTTATAAAAATCATATAAATATTTGCTTCCGCACCCGAATTTTATAATTCTTCATCATAATTTAGCTAAAAGAAAACATTGCAACAAGAAAATTGCTATTTCTTATGTGGTAGGTATTCTAGAATCCAGCCCATGTAGCTTACAATATACAATGTATTCATCAAGAATAGGTAAAATCTGACATTATTATTGTAAAAAATCATATAAATATTTCCTTCCGCGCCCGAATTTTATAATTTTTCTTCAAATTTTAGCTAAACGAAAACATTGCAACAAGAAAATTGCTATTTCAAGTGTGGTAGTCATTCTAGAATCCAGCCCATGTAGCTTACATATACAACGTATTCATCAAGAATAGGTAAAATCTGACTTTATTTTTGTAAAAAATCATAAAAATATATGCTTCCGTGCCCGAATTTTGAAAGTCTTTATCATATTTTAGCTAAAAGAAAACATTGCAACAAGTAAATTGCTATTTCAAGTGTGGTAGGTATTCTAGAATCCAGCCCATGTAGCTTACAATATACAACGTATTCATCAATAATTGATGAAATCTGACTTTACTTTTGTAAAAAATCATATAAATATTTGCTTCCGCGCCCGAATTTTATAATTCTTCTTTAAATTTTAGTTAAACGAAAACATTGCAACAATAAAATTGCTATTTCAAGTGTGGTAGGTATTCTAGAATCCAGCCCACGTAGCTTACAATACAACGTATTCATTAAATAGACACCCGAAAATTGAATGTATATTATCTGATTGGTACCACGTTATGGTCACTTTTGCATGTCCAATGCTAAAATTATCTATAGTATAGATCCTGAAGCATGAATTTGAATGTTTTAACAAAAATATCCATTTCAAGAATAGGCAAAATCTGACTTTATTTTTGTAAAAATAATATAAATATTTGCTTCCGCGCCCGACTTTCATAATTTTTTATCATATTTTAGCTAAAAGAAAACATTACAACAAGAAAATTGGTATTTCAAATGTGGTAGGTATATTATAATATAGCCCATATAGCTTACAATATACAACGTATTTATCAGGAATAGGTAAAATCTGACTTTATTTTTGTAAAAAATTATTTGCTTCTGCGCCCGAAATTCATAAATCTTTATCATATTTTAGCTAAAAGAAAACATTGCAACAAGAAAATTGCTATTTCAAGTGTGGTAGGTGTTCTAGAATCCAGCCCATGTAGCTTACAATATACAACGTATTCATTAAAATGACACCCGAAAATTGAATGTTTATTATTAAATTGGTACTACGTTATGGTCACTTTTGCATGACCAATGCTAAAATTATCCATAGTATAGATCCTAAAGCATGAATTTAAATGTTTTAACAAAAATATCCATTTTAAGAATAGGTGAAATCTGCCTTTATTTTTGTAAAAAATAATATAAATATTTGCTTCTGCGCCCGAATTTTATAATTCTTCATCATATTTTAGTTAAAAGAAAACATTGCAACAAGAAAATTGCTATTTCAAGTGTGGTAGGTATTCTAGAATCCAGCTCATGTAGCTTACAATATACAACGTATTCAGCAAGAATAGGTAAAATCTGACTTTATTTTTGTAAAAAATCATATAAATATTTGCTTCCGCGCCCGAATTTTATAATTCTTCATCATATTTTAGTTAAAAGAAAACATTGCAACAAGAAAATTGCTATTTCAAGTGTGGTAGGTATTCTAGAATCCAGCCCATGTAGCTTACAATATACAACGTATTCATTAAAATGACACCCGAAAATTGAATGTTTATTATCTGATTGGTACCACGTTATGGTCACTTTAGCATGTCCGATGCTAAAATTATCTATAGTATAATCCTAAAGCATGAATATAAATGTTTTAACAAAAATATCCATTTCAAGAATAGGTAAAATCTGTCTTTATTTTTGTAAAAAATCATATAAATATTTGCTTTCGCGCTCGAATTTTATAATTCTTTATCATATTTTAGCTAAAAGAAACCATTGCAACAATAAAATTGCTATTTCAAATGTAGTAGGTATTGTAGAATCCAGCCCTTGTAGCTTACAATATAGAAGGTATTCATCAAGAAAAGGTAATATCTGACTATATATTTGTAAAAAATCATATAAATATTTGCTTCCGCGTCCGAATTTTATAATTTTGCATCATATTTTAGCTAAAAGAAAACATTGCAACAAGAAAATTGCTATTTCATGTGTGGTAGGTATTCTAGAATCCAGCCCATGTAGCTTACAATATCCCGTTTTTTCCCATAGTTCCATTATTGGAACATGCAAGATTTTGCAAGTTAATACATACAAAGGGATTTGGTAGGTTTAGTTTCGTATCATTCCGTGTTCAGTGTGCTTTAAGTAAAGTACAGTTCTCGTTTCACTTAAAGAAAAAGGGTAAAAACGTGATAAATACAATTTTAAATATTTGGTTTTTAACCAGAGGATAATGGCTCATAAAAAGTAAGTAATTTTTGAATAACTGTTTTTAAAAAATCAATTATTTTGTATTATAAATATTGTCAATATCTCTGTAATCAAATATTAATTATTCAATTATGAGTATTTCTTTTTGCAAATTTTTTATTACAATATAATTAACAATGTTCCAATTTTGGAACAATGGACACGGTAGGGTACAGGTGTTATTATTATTTGTAGACCTTTAACAACCGAAGATATAGCTCAATTATTAGAGGACGAAGATTTTTGGAAGGCGGACGTTTTCATAACACCACCAGATGATGGTTGGGAGAGTGCAGAAGACAGTGAAGATGACGATGAGGGTGCAGTTAACGTAAATAATCTGAATGGTCAGCAACTTCAAGCTCAAGCGATAGCAACAATTACTCATAGAGGGCAAACCTTGAATTTAGGAAATGAAAGCGACTCAAGTGATAACGACGATGAATATAATATACCTCTATCAGAACTACGTAAAAAAATTAAAACTCCTAAAGTCAGAAACTGGCAACATAATGCCGATCTCATAGCAAATACTTCTACGTTCGCTTCTAATATAAATACTATAGTTCCATATGATGTTGTTTCTTGTTTCGAATTGTTTTTCGATGATACTATGTTTGAATATCTGACAGAGATGACGATGTTATATAAAGCACAGAAAGGTGATCACAGCGTTGATATTACCACTAATGATATAAGGTGTTTTGTTGCAATTCTTTTATTGTCGGTTTATTCAGAAGTATCTAGATGGCGAATGTGGTGGGAAATAGGAACTCAAACATGTAATACATCCGTTGTAAATGCTATGAGACGAAATCATTTTGAAAAAATTAAAAAATATATTCATTGCGCTGACAATAACAACCTTCCACAAGGAGACAAATTCGGTAAAATGAGACCTTACTTTCAAAAATTGAATAACAAGTTTCGTGAATACTCAACATTACCTTAGAGATTGTCAATTGACGAAAGTATGGTTCCATATTTTGGGCGTCACGGTGCAAAACAATTTTTAAAGGGCAAGCCGATCAGATATGGATACAAAATGTGGTGTATGTGTGAACCATTGGGATATCTTATTCAATTTGAGCCATATCAAAGCAAAACAACAACTAAAACACATTTGGGTGTCGGTGGTTCTGTTATTATGAACTTGGTAGATACTCTTCCAGCAAATTTACCTTTCAAAATTTACGGTGATCGTTTTTTTTCGTCCTTGAAACTTGTTGATTATCTAAATAATAGAGGACTTGGATACACGGGTACCATAAAATATAATAGAATTGAGTCATGTCCTATTATGTCAGAAAAAGACAGGAAGAAGAAGGAGCGAGGCTATTTCAATTATTGTACAGATACAAATAATAACTGTCTTATAACTTCGTGGAATGATAACAGAATTGTGTTGATGGTTAGTAATTGTGATGGCATAAATCCTACTCGACAAGCAAACCGTTGGATTTCGAAAGAAAAAAAGAAAATGCCAATTACTCAACCCTATGTTGTTTCACAATATAATCAATTCATGGGAGGTGTGGACAGAATGGACGAAAACATAGATAACTATAGAATATCCATAAGATCGAAAAAGTGGTGGTGGCCGCTCTTTGCATTTGGAATTGATACAGCTGTACACAATGCGTGGCAAATTTATAGAAAAAACTATGGCAGCAAATATGATCTTTTGTCATTCAGAAGAAAAATAGTACAGGTTTATCTAGCTAAATATGGCACTCTTTTATCTAGTGTAGGTCGATCAATTACACACAAAGAGATATCGTGCAGAGTTCCAGATCAAATTCGATTCGACAGACAAGATCACTGGATAATTTCAGCAGAGAAACAGAATAGATGTGCTCTTTGCAAAAAGAATTGTACAAAATCATGTGAAAAATGCAAAGTAAATTTACATGAAAATTGTTTTAAAAAATTTCATGAAGCTTAAATCAAGTTTTTTTAAATATTAATCTATTTTATAATTTAGTTTTGTTTTATATTTTACATTTAAATAAATGTTTGTCATAGCGGCTATGTATAGAATACATGTACCCTACCATGCCCATCGTTCCATTATTGGAACACTAATTATAATCAAAATTAATAAAAAAAATACATAAAAAAAGTATAATTTTCTTCTTAAAAGATCTTTCTCACACCGAAAAAAAGAAAAAAAAAGTTTAAATAAAAAAATTTAAAACCTGGGCAAAAACGGGATATACAACGTATTCATCAAAAAAAGGTAAAATCTGACTTCATTTTTGTAAAAAATCATACAAATATCTGCTTCCGCGCTTTAATTTTATAATTTTTCATCATATTTTAGCTCAAAGAAAATATTGCAACAAGAAAATTGCTATTTCAAGTGTTGTAGGTATTCTAGAATACAGCCCATGTACCTTACAATGTACAATGTATTCATCAAAAATAGGTAAAATCTGACTTTATTTTTGTAAAAAATCATATAAATATTTGCTTCCGCGCCTGAATTTTGTAATTCTTCATCATATTTTAGCTAAAGGAAAACATTGTAACAAGAAAATTGCTATTTCAAGTGTGGTAGGTATTCTAGATTCCAGCTCATGTAGCTTACAATATACAACGTATTCATCAAGAATAGGTAAAATCTAACTTTGTTTTTGTAAAAAATCATATAAATATTTGCTTCCGCGCCTGAATTTTATAATTCTTCATAATATTTTAGCTAAAAGAATTCATTGCAACAAGAAAATTGCTATTTCAAGTGTGGTAGGTATTCTAGAATCCTGCCCATGTAGCTTTTATTGCTATTTTAAGTGTGGTAGGTATTCTAGAATCCAGCCCATGTAGATATATGTATTTAGATAAGAAGTTGAGAGGGTAGATTTGCCTCTCAACTTAGTTTTTACAGACAGTCTTGGTTAAGGTTAGTGGAAGATCAGACGCAGTCACAATGTAGTCTGTTAATTTAATTTGTTAATTTTAAATTAGTTTAGTTCAGTTTGGTTTTTCTTAAATTTAAACATGTAAATAAAAATAGTTATGTAAAATTAATGTGACTATGTGCTCTCGTGCCCCCATCAGTGTGTTGTGTTCCTGTTATAAGTAACCTTCATCATCGCATCTTTGTTATCCCCCCGTGTTACATTGGCGCAGTCGACGGTAGGACCTGAGGGTAAATTAATTTAAAAAATTAATTATACACCCAATGACGATCCGTAAAGGACATACGTTCAACATGAGTTAAGAAGTTTAATAAGTGAATTTGTGACATCGAGGGAGGATGTTCCCGTTTCCGACCACGACGCCGGCGATAATGGCGACGCATCAGTTTCCACCATGGTTGTATTCGGTCTGTATGCCTCAAAATTATCAGTTTAGTTACGGACATCAGTTGGTTTATCAACAACCTCAGACGAAATTAGTGTTGCCTCCATATAGTCATTGCCAAATGTCACTTAGTGGGAATGGAGTGCAACGAGTTTCCTACGGTCACGACCCCGTCCAGGCACGTGAGTACGAAACCCAGGCGTTGCCAGTGGCAAAGATCAGCACGGCTGAATTTGAGGCGCTGCTGGCAGCAGAGGTGCGTCCTGAGGTGGTTGGTATACCACGTCCAGAAGAAGATGTGGCAACAGTAGCCATAAGGAATATAGATGGAGGCATACAGATACCGGAAGTAGAGGAAAATCAACTGTCGGAAGAGATGGCCAAGGAGGTAACTCCGACAGAAGATCAGGTGGTGGAACTGATAGAAAAAAATTCGATCAGCCTGGAAACAATCCAAAATCAGCAGGAGAGCAACCAGCACGAGGAGCACAAAGAAGATGACAACAATGCAGGGTACATAGACATGAACCAGCAAAAGGACGACGATTACCGTGAAGACCAGGGTTGTATCTTCATACAGGATGAAGAAGCCAGAATAGTGCCTCATTCAAATTTTAGTGAGACTGGCCCTGTGTTTAGTGCAGTGTCAAAAAGATATTCGGCACCCAAACAATTTTTTGTTCCCGGACAGAGACCACTGTGGAACGAAGAACCCCCGCCTCTGTGTATAGTGACCTACCCCAGTGTTTTGAGTTGATAATGATATGCCGCGATAATTTGTTTGTGTTTAGGCTAGGAAATTAGATAAGATGCATGTTAGTTAAGATTTTTGGTATTATTTATATAAATATTTTGGAATTAAGAAAAAAAAAGATAAGCTTTCTTTGTAATTTGATTGGAAACCATTGTTGAAAATTGGAATAATGGTTTTGTATTGAGTTGTTATTAAAATGTTTTTATGGTTAATATTTTGTCTTAAGTGCAATTGTTTAATTAACAATTTATGTTCTATGTTTAATGGTATATTAAGTGCTTTAATGTTACGATTTAGTAGTTTAGTTTTGTTATGTTTTGAGATTTGTTGCATGGTAGTCGTAGAAAAATAAAAAGTTATCCTTTCCCTTTATAAAGCCAATTGCTATAATAATATTTGTTATAAGTACGTCGAATATCTATATACATATTTGTCTATTTTAATCATTTGTTTATATTGTTTAAGTCTATTATTGTGTTTGTATTATTTGAATTTGACTTTGACATAGGTGTTTGTTCAATTTTGATATTGTCTTCAAGTATTGTAATTTGTGAAATGTTTTATATTTTGTATTATGTTTAATTAAGTATGTACTTGTGATTGTTTTTGTATGTTCTATATTTATCTTCGTGTTAGGTCTTAGGTTTACCTTAGGTGCAAATTCAGGTATGTTTAGGAAATGCAGTCTCCTCTTGGGAATAAATATATCGTGGTTAAACGATATACTTATGTCTTAAGGAGAGGATAATGTAACAAGATGGAAAATACGGCCCTGGTTTCCATCTTGTTTTGTAGACTGCATTTCGTCTGTGAACTGTGATTCTTTTATCGGCATATAGATGTTGACATTTTTGTACTAAAAATTAGAAATTATGGATCCATATGCCGAAAAGATCATATTTCACAGACAACATTTTTGTATTTAGATAAGAAGTTGAGAGGGTAGATTTGCCTCTCAACTTAGTTTTTACAGACAGTCTTAGTTAAGGTTAGTGGAAGATCAGACGCAGTCACAATGTAGTCTGTTAATTTAATTTGTTAATTTTAAATTAATTTAGTTAAGTATGGTTTTTCTTAAATTTAAACATGTAAATAAAAATACTTAAGTAAAATTAATGTGAATATGTGCTCCCGTGCACCTATCAGTGTGTTGTGTTCCTGTTATAAGTAATCTTCTTCACCGCATCTTTGTTATCCCCCGTGTTACAATTGCTATTTCAAATGTGGTAGGTGTTCTAGAATCCAGCCCATGCAGCTAACAATATACAACGTATTCATGAAGAATATGTTATATCTGACTTTAATTATGTAAAAAATCATATAAATATTTGCTTCCGCGTCCGAATTTTATAATTTTTCATCATATTTTAGTTAAAAGAAAACATTGCAACAAGAAAATTGCTATTTTAAGTGTAGTAGGTATTCCAAAATCCAGCCCATGTAGCTTACAATATACATATATCGTATTCATTAAAATGACACCCCAAAATTGAATGTTTATTAACTGACTGGTACCACGTCATGGTCACTTTTGCATATCCAATGCTAAAATTATCCATAGTATAGTTCCAAAATCATGAATATGAATATATTAACAAAAATATCCATTTAAAGAATAGGTAAATTCTGACTATATTTTTGTAAAAAATCATATAAATATTTGCGTCCGCGCCTGAATTTTATAATTCTTCATCATATTTTAGCTAAAAGAAAACATTGCAACAAGAAAATTGCTATTTCAAGTGTGGTAGGTATTCTAGAATGTAGCCCATGTAGTTTGAAATATACAACGTATTCATTAAAATGACACCCGAAAATTGAATGTTTCAATTTTATAATTCTTCACCATCTTTTAGCTAAAAGAAAACATTGCAACAAGAAAATTGCTATGACAAGTGTGGCAGGTATTCTAGAATCCAGCCCATGTAGCTTACAATATACAACGTATTCATTAAGAAAAGGTAAAATCTGACTTTATTTTTGTAAAAAATCATATAAATATTTGCTTCCGCGCCCGAATTTTATAATATTTCGTCATATTTTAGCTAAAAAAAACATTGCAACAAGAAAATTGCTATTTCTAGTGTGGTAGGTGTTCTAGAATCCAGCCCATGTAGCTTACAATATACAACGTATTCATCAAGAATAGGTAAAGTCTGACTTTATATTTTTAAAAAATAATATAAATATTTGCTTCCGCGCACGAATTTATAATTCTTCATCATATTTTAGCTAAAAGAAAACATTGCAACAAGAAAATTGCTATTTGAAGTGTGGTAGGTATTCTAGAATCCAGCCCTTGTAGCTTACAATATACAACGTATTCATCAAGAATAGGTAAAATCTGAATTTATATTTGTAAAAAATCATATAAATATTAGCTTCCGCGCCCGAATTTTATAATACTTCATCGTATTTTAGCTAAAAGAAAACATTTCATACAAGAAAATTGCTATTTCAAATGTGGTAGGTAATCTAGAATCAAGCCCATATAGCTTACAATATACAACGTATTCATCAAAAATTGGTAAAATCTGGCTTTATTTTTGTAAAAAATCATATAAATATTTGCTTCTGCACCCGAATTTTTTAATTCTTCATCATATTTTAGCTAAAAGAAAAAATTGCAACAATAAAATTGCTATTTCAAGTGTGGTAGGTATTCTAGAATCCAGCCCATGTAGCTTACAATATACAACGTATTCATCAAGAAAAGGTAAAATCTGACTTTATTTTTGTAAAAAATCATATTAATAATTGCTTCCGCGCCCGAATTTTATAATGTTTCATCATATTTTAGCTAAAAGAAAACATTGCAACAAGAAACTTGCTATTTTAAGTGGAGTAGGTATTCTAGAATCCAGCCCATGTGGCTCACAATATATAACGTATTCATCAAAAAAAGGTAAAATCTGACTTTATTTTTATAAATATCATATAAATATTTGCTTCTGCGCCCGAATTTTATCATTCTTCATCATATTTTAGCTTAAAGAAAACATTGCAACAAGAAAATTGCTATTTCAATTATGGTAGGTATTCTAGAATCCAGCTCATGTAGCTTACAATATACAACGTATTCATCAAGATAAAGTAAAATCTGACTTTATTTTTGTAAAAAATCATATAAATATTTGCTCCCGCGCACGAATTTTATAATTCTTCTTCATATTTTAGCTAAAAGAAAACAATGCAACAAGAAAATTGCTATTTGACGTGTGGTAGGTATTCTAGAATCCAGCCCATGTAGCTTACAATATACAACGTATTCATCAAGAATAGGTAAAATCCGACTTTATTTTTGAAAAAAATCATATAAATATTTGCTTCCGCGCCCGAATTTTATAATACTTTATCATATTTTAGCTAAAAGAAAACATTCCATACAAGAAAATTGCTATTTTAAGTGTATTAGGTATTCTAGAATCAAGCCCATTTAGCTTACAATATACAACGTTTTCATCAAGAATTTGAAAAATATGACATTATTTTTATAAAAAATCATATAAATATTTGCTTCTGCGACCGAATTTTATAATTCTTCATCATATTTTAGCTAAAAGGAAACATTGCAACAAGAAAATTGCTATTTCAATTGTGGTAGGTATTCTAGAATCCAGCCCATGTAGCTTACAATATACAACGTATTCATTAAGAAAAGGTAAAATATGACTTTATTTTTGTAAAAAATCATATATATATTTGCTTCCGTGCCCAAATTTTATAATTCTTCATCATATTTGAGCTAAAAAAAACACTGCAACAAGAAAATTGCTATTTGAAGTGTTGTAGGAATACTAGAAACCAGCCCATGTAGCTTACAATATACAACGTATTCATAACATGAAACAACACAGAAATAAATGAAAATATCTCAGAAACTGATGAAGAAAATTAAATAATAGGGGGAGATCTGAATGCCAGAATTGGAGAAAATGGAGGACTTTGTAAAATAAGTACAGGTGCAATTGACAAACGCAAATCTAAAGACAAAACAACAAACACGGAAGGAACAACCTTAATAAAATGGTGTGAAGAAAGAGGATGGAATATATTAAATGGTAACTACTACGGTGATGAAGGAGGGGAATTTACTTTCATAAATACCAGAAATGAGAGATCCGTTATTGATTATGGTATAACAAATAATATCGCAACGGAGAAAATAATAAAATTTGAAGTAGTCGACCAAACCGATTCTGATCATCAATTAATATGTGAGACTTTAAAGAACCAATCAACATTTATAAATAAGAAACAGGAGAAAACTAGTCCAGTATGGAATGAAGAAACAATTATACACTATAGAGAAAAAATTGAAATTTTCTTAAACCAACGCGAAGAACAAGAACCAGAAGCTGAAATAAATGAATTAACAAGAGAAATAAATACGGCAATGACAACTAAAAAAAAAATATATATACGAGCACAATACACAAAAACGACTGGTGGGATAAAGAATGCAAAGAGAAGCAAAATGACTTAAGGTGATGTCTACGACACGTTAGGAAAGGACATGCAACATATGAGATATACAAGCAGAAAAGAAAAGAATATATAGCAATATGTAAAGAAAAGAAAAAAACACATGAACGTAGATCAATCCAAGAACTGTACAATATAATCTCTAAAACACAAGCATGGAAGTATATAAACAATGAAAGAAAGAAAATCAGACAGACATCTGACGAAAATATAACTGGAGAAGCATGGCAACTACACTTCCAAAATTTACTACAAGGAATTGACAAAGAACCAAATCAAGAAATCAACGAAAAAGAAAGGAGCACATATAATGAAAATGATATTACGGAAGAAGAAGTTAGGACACAAATAAAAAAACTAAAGAAGAACAAAGCAACGGGAGAAGACGGAATACCAAATGAGGCCTGGTTGCATGGAGGAGATAAACTTCTAACAACAATAACAAAAATCTTAAATAAAATATGGAAGGGACACAAATTCCCAAAACAATGGAGTAAAGGAGTAATAGTACCAATACACAAGAAAGAAGATACGAGCGTACCGAGTAATTACAGAGGAATTACTCTACTAAACACACTATACAAAATATATGCCATGATTCTGAATGAAAGACTCCAGAAGGAGCTAGAAATTAAAGATATAATGCCGGATACACAAGACGAATTCGTCAACAAAGAAACACCGTGGACAATATTTATATATTGAATTATTTAATAGAGCGGCAAATAGCACAAGAAAAAGGAAAACTCTACACGTTCTTTATAGACTTCCAAGCGGCATTCGATAACATTGACAGAAAAATATTAGTTAACATAATGAGAAAAAAAGGAATAAACGAACACTTGATACAAAAAATTGAACAAATATATTCAAAAACATCAAATGTAGTGAGAATAGGTCAAACAAATACAAAATAATTCTGGACCATAGCAGGTTTAAGGCAAGGGTGTCCGTTAAGCCCAAGTCTATTTGCTATATTCCTATGCGACATCGAAGAACACTTCCAAAAAGGACAAACAGGGGGCGTTGTTATTGCTAATATTAAATTCTGGACCCTAGCGTACGCTGATGATTTAGTTTTGTTGGCATTAACAGAGAAAGAGATGGAATCGATGATTAAAAGACTAGAAATATATCTACGAAAAAAGAAAATGACCTTGAACATAGAAAAATCTAAAATCATGACGTTCAAAAAAGGAGGAGGAAGAAAAAAACAAGAAAATTGGGTATGGAGAGGGCATAAAATAGAACGGGTAAAGGAATTCAAGTACCTCGGATATACATTTAACCAGAGCAACAACATGGAGAAACACGTAGAACAAGTATTAAAAAAAACAAATTGTGCAATAAGAGAAATTTGGGGTTTCGCTGAAAGAAAATTCAAAAATAATTATAAAATTAGAATTATGTTATTTGACTCTATAATAAAAAGCATAATTATGTACGGAGCCGAAGTATGGGGATGGTAAGAAAACACAAAGCTGGAACAAATACAACAACAATACTTAAAGTGGACACTAGGACTCGACAGACACACACCACAGTACATTGTCTTAGAAGAAACAAAGAGGAATAAATTGGGAATAGAAACCGGATTACGAGCTTTAAAGTATGAAGAAAAGATTCGAAACTCTAACGAAAGAAGAATAATACACCAATGTTGGAGAGAAATAAAGAAAGCAACAGACAAAAACCGACCTCTAAATAACTGGGAGAAACGTAGAAAAAATTATTTTGAAAGCAATGATTTCTCAGCAATAGAAGTAGAAAGGAGGAGAGAAGAGAACACAGGAATCGACAAACTATTAAAAATTAGAGACCAAGACGTTCAGAAACAAGAGCAGATTGAGAAAATATGTAACTCAAAATATAATCAAATGTACAAAAATATCACAACAATAGATCTGCCAAAATATTTAACAAGCAAAAAAGGGAAAGATATAAAAATAATTGCCAGATTAAGATGCGGAAACGAAGCAAATAACAATAAATACTGGATGAAGAAAGAAGAACACCTTTGCAGATTATGTAAAGAACACGAACAGACGCTATTACACTTATTGTATAATTGCAGGTACCTTCCAAAACAAAATTACAGTCCATACCACATCCTAGCCGAGTCCGGTGAAGGAGAAACATGGGCCAAAGCAGTCAAAAGAAAGAGAGAAGAAATGAAATAATAACCTATTTATTGTATATATACTCATTTTAATTAAAAGATATGATAAATGTAACTTATAATTTCAAAGATTGCCATTGAGTTTTTAAAAAATTTATTTATTACAAATGCATCTGTTAGATGCTACAATTCTAAGTGAATACGACAAGACTAACTAAAAACTAAGTTTAACATGCTTATATAACATTTGTATAAAGTAGTGTAGGGTTGCGGCGTGAGATCTGCAACCTATGCAGGATTCGGCTTTGGATGGTGATGTAACTCCTCCATCCTCAGAATTAAGCTCCCCCTGGAAGTCGAAGTTCTTGGGGTTGGCCTCGCTGGTTCTCTAGGGTTGTTCTGACACACCTTGGTTTTAACTTAGTCCAAACAAAGTAAATTATTGTCATTATTATAGCACAATACAATATTACAGTCCATACACTTGGCACGTGATTTTTGCTGGTACTTGAAATATTTCTACTGGTGGTTTGATTGGAATATCTTCGAGTTTTATAGTCTTTAGTTTTATTGTTAAGTTGGGTATTTCACGTTCACGAAGACTGAGGTTTAATTTTGGTAGTAATACAGGTTGTACGTAGGTTTGGTCTAAATATGTTAGTCTTTTGTTTTTGAACAATATTTCACAATTGTTTTCTTTAATGAGGTAGACACCTGTGAGGGCTTTGAGATTCGTTTTATCGGGGCACTTTAGATTAATTTGTTCTTCCACTGGGAATATTGCCAAATATTGGTTGATTTCTGGGATGAGTTCTACGTGGTTGGTAACTTGCAGCTTGGTGTAACGGCATCGGCTTAGGTTTCTTTGTAAGAGGATTTCTTCCTCGCACGAGGGATTGACGTGCGGATGGTACTGGTTTTTACATTGGTATACTCTACTTTTTGAGCACACGCCGCTCAGAGGCTTAATTTCGTCGGAAGATTTTAGAAAATGTTTTGTGTTTGGTATTATGGTAAAATAATCTGATCCTTGTTTGGTGGGCAATGATTGTAAGTAATATAACTCGTAATCCTTTTCGAAATTTATGGGTATTGAAATGAAATAGCTTATTTGATTTTGCTCGACTTTGCAATTTATAGTTAATACTCCTTCAAAATCCAAAAGATTTTCTAAATTCGGTTCGAAAGGCAATTGCTTTCCATAATGATTGGAAATTTTTTGTAACTCTTGTATAAGTTGACTTGGGTTCATAATTGATGGGTGCATGGTTTTTGTTTTACAGAATGTTATCGAGTTTTCAATGTCTTGCAAGGTGCTTAAAAGTGAACTGTAAAGAATACTTTATTGATTGTATAGGTCTTTTACGAGTAAAATTTCATTGCTTGTTGATAATTTTAGTAGTTTATTCAAGTTTTCAATTTTGGATTTTAGTACTTCTTCATTATGTCTAATATTTTCAACTGTTTTGTTAAATTTCTTAATCATTTCGATATTAATAGAGTATTGCAATTTTAACTAATTTTGGAAGGATTGTTGATTTTCCTGGACATGCTTCAGTATTTTATTAAATCTTTTACCGTCTTCTGCGTCCAAAACTCCAGTAATTTGTTTGAATATACTTCCCAATCCATCAACTAAGCCACGTTTAGATCGCACCTTTGAATAGGTTATTATGTGATTTAATTTCTCAGCGATGTTCTTTCGCACGTGCTCCAAGATTTTATCGTTATTTTCGAGGTCAATGTGGAATTTTGTTTTATTGGCAACGTTTAATTTCAATAATTTGTACTGATTGTCTAAACTTTCTAGTTCATTGACTATTGGATTTAGGTTATAAAAGTGCACAAATGTATGTGGGGATTTTTGCAATTTGGCTGCTCCTAAATTAATCGGCATGATTCCTTGATTTTGAGTTAGATCTATTATTTCGGATCCATAGCAGATCCCGAACAACCTGGAATTGTTTTAAATTTGTAAGATATTTGTCTTGGTCTTTTGATACTAGACAAGTGTATATTTTCTGCAGTATTACCGTGTCTTGTTTTATTTTTTCGGTTTTCAAGTTAGGGTTAATTGATTTGACCGTTTCGTTTTTGTACTTATTTCTGGTGTTTTGTTGTTTTTGCCGGTTTTTAATATAAATCTGTTCAGGGATATGAGGTAGGTCTTCTCGCGAATCGTTCATTTTGCTAATAACTCTGTCTTTTGTTTGTTGTAATTTTTCGTTTAAATTTTGATAGAGTAATTTCATTTTGGTTTTGTGATTCGAAATGTAATCGTTTAATATTTGTTTTTCTATATCCAAAGTGAATGGGGAGTCGGTTTCTAAGTGACCGGTAATTATATCGAATGGTTTTAATTTAGTGGACGTATGAATCGTGTTATTGTATGCCAATAACGCATAATTGACTTTAGATTCGATGGGATCTTTTTTATAATTTTCTTGGTTATTAAACAGTCTTATATGCTCTATTAAGGTTGAATGGAATCTTTCAACGATACCGTTTGATTCCGGATGTTGTGAACTGATGTAATGTATTTTAGTTTTGTGTAGTTCCAAAAGTTCCTGCACTAAAGAGTTTTTCAATTCTAATCCGTTGTCCGAAATGATAGAATTTGGAATACCGTGGTGTGTAAAGATTTTTATTAGATTGTTAACAATTTCGATACCTTGAGCTGAATTTAACTTGTATGCTTGGGCGTATTTAGAGAAGGAGTCTACTATTGTTAAGAATTTTGCGCTTTCTAATGTAATACTGTCCACATGTAACATTTCGAATGGTTTTGTGGCAGTGGGAGTTATATTAAATTTTAAATTTAACGGATTTCGGTCGTACTTGGTCACTTGGCAGATTTCACAGCGATTTATAAAAGATTGTACAGATATTTTCTGATTAGGCCAGTAATATTTTACTTTGATTCGAGCTAAAGTGTCATCTATTCCACGGTGATTGGTTTTACTCTCGTGGTAGTTAGTAATCAGCTGGATAATTTCGTCTTCATTGACTACGTCGATTAATTTTTTAGTACATTTTATCATATTTATTTTCGAATTTTTGAAGTAATGTTGTAAAACGTTAGTGAGTTTTATGTAGAGGTCGTTTTCGAAATATATGTGATATTTCACATTGGGAACGATGAATTCTTTTATGAAGTTTATCATTTCTGTTTCGTAATTGGTTTTTAAAAATTGTATAAAGATTTTTTGCTTTTTATCGTGAATTTTTGTTAATTTGGGACTAGTAGGACTATGTTCTACTTCTGATATAAATATTTGGTTCTGGCCGTAATTAACTGGGTAATCGACGATAGGGATGCCTATGATAGGATTTTCGTGACTAGTGTGTACCGTGACGTCACTTTCGCTGTGATTATCGTTTTCTTTGTCGCCGATTTCTACTATGAGAGATTGGCTATCGATTTCTTTTATACGGTTGTCTAGATCTTTATGGAATTGCTCAATATATTTTGTAAGATCGTCTATTTTGTTTGAGTCGTTTATGTTTATGTCGTGGGTAGGTGGTTTATTTGCATGTTTAAAAACTGTAATAATTATATCTGTATCGTTAAAAATGAATTGTAACATATTTTTGACGACTGTCCAGTCTTGTCTGTCTAATCCGCATGCAATTTTTGGTATACTCAAATCTTTTATGTTATTTTTCAAACAAAAATTTTTAAAATTTAGAAGTGTGTAGAATAAGTCCTGTTCTGTGGGAGTATTAAAGTAACGTTCTTTAGTTATGAGGTATATAATATAACGAAATTTATCTTTTAAATAGACTAAAGAGTGAAGCTTGGGATTTTGTTTACGTAAATTCTCGACATGATTAAACTTATTTTTGAATTCTCTTGCAATACCTGCTGACATATGCAAATCTCGACTAACGCAATGTGCTAGGCTGCTTGTGCGCGGTGCGTCGAATAAATCGCCTTCTACTTCGACAATATTATTATTGTAATTGTTATTTTGGTTATCTTTATTAATTTTAGTGTTCAAATAATTTTGATACAATGCTAAAGGATCTGTGAGGTTTTCTATAATAATTTTGTCATTTTGATTTTGGGGAATGCGGCTTAAGGCGTCGGCATTGGTATTCAATTTGCCCTTTTTGTATATGATTTCATAATCGAATTCTTCAAGCTTCAGTCTCCATCTAATTAACTTTTGGCTGCACTGTTTTAGGGAAAATAGCCATTGCAGGGGTTTATGGTCTGTGTATATTTTAAATTTGCGGCCAAATAAGTAGGGTCGAAAATATTGAGTTGCCCATATAATAGATAAAAATTTTTTTCTATAGTAGAATAGTTGCAATCCGTGTCATTGAGAGTTCTGCTAGCGTAAGCAACGGGCAGGTCGTTGCCTATGCTGCCTTGAGATAGGACAGCACCTATCGCTAGGTCGCTGGCATCACAAGTAAGATTAAATGGTTTAGTAAAGTCCGGGTATTGTAAGAGTGGCTCGTTAGTTAATAAGTTTTTACAGGTCTCAAAGCATTTAATATATTCTGGATCGTTTATGTCTATAAGAGCATCTTTTTTCAAACATTTTGTGAATGGTTTGGTAATTTTGGCAAGGTCCTGAATGAATTTACTATAGTATCCCAATAATCCTAAAAATCCTTTTATTTGTTTTGTAGTTTTTGGAATAGGGTAATTTTGAATCGCGGTAATTTTGTCTGGGTTTGGTTTAACACCGTCCGCAGTTACTATATGGCCTAAATAGGATACTTCTTCTCGCAAAAATTCGCATTTATCCAATTGAATTTTGAAATTAGATTTTTCTAATCTGTTGAATACTAATTGCAAATTATTAATGTGTTCCTGAAGGCTAGTGCTAAAAATGATTATGTCGTCCAGATATACCAAGCATTTGTCATTGTTTAGTCCTCGTAAAACGTTGTCCATCACGCGTTGAAATGTCGCGGGGGCGTTTTTGAGTCCGAATGGCATACGGGTAAACTCGTAATGTCCGTCCTCAATGTTAAACGCGGTTTTCTGTATATCGTTTTCGTCCATTTCTATTTGGTGAAAACCGGAAGCCAAATCTAGTGTTGAAAAATAGTGGCAACGTCCGAGTTTGTCAAGTAGGTCACTGATATTTGGAAGGGTCTACTTGTCGTCTATAGTTTTGTCATTAAGCTTTCTGTAGTCGATAACTATTCGCCATTTTTTTGTCCCGAGGCATCAATTTTTTTGGGTACAATCCAAATGGGTGATAACCACGGCGAGCAAGATGGTCTGATAATACCTTGGTCCAGCATTTTTTGTGTTTGAATGCGAACTTAAGCTTTATGAATCTCCGGATATTTATACGACTTGGTATAAATGGGAACTTCATCTTTTGTTTTTATATCATGTTTGATCTGATTTGTGAAAGTTAGTGGCGTGTTATCTAGATGAAATATTAGTGAATAATTTTTAATTAATTTGGAAATTTCTGATCTCTCTTCATCATTCATATGTTCTGTACGTATTTTTGAAATATCGAATTAAATTTTTTCCGAATTAATAAAATTCAAATTTGGACAAGTATTCATTTCGTAGTTTTCGATTTTTTCTACTATAAATGGTTTATTTTGTTTAAAAGTGATTTCTTTATTTGTGACGTTAGTGATAGTACAGAACGCTTGATAGTTTTCCGCTGACGTTACGCATTCTGGAATGATAATTTTATCGGTGTGGTGTTCAGGTATCACGATAGTCCCGTGTTTTTGTGAAACTCGTAGTTTAACAATTCTTTCTGATTTTGGTGCAATTATTATAGCGTTATCTGATGAAATATTATTAGCATTAATTTTATTGGCAATATGTTTGTGATACATTTTGATTTTGCATGTCGGAGTTATAATTAAATTTTGATTTAGGTCGATTATTACTTTTAGTATTTTGAGATTGTCTAAGCCGAGTAACAAGTCGAATTCCTTATGGAAATTAAAAATGTGATATTTTAAAGTAACATTTTTAGGAACATTAAATAATTTTGAAATTGGCACATATGTGCTGTGTTTTTCGATAGATGTACCATGTGCGGTGGATATTTTGAATGGGTCTGTGATAATCGAGTTTTTATAATATTTGTGTGCAATGTTGGGATTAATAAAGGATCTTGTACTCCCGGTATCTATTAATACTTTAAGGTTGTGTTCGGGTAGTACAATATATGGCAGTTTACTTTGGTTTGTTAAATTCATTAGCTCGAGATTTCGTAAATATCTTGTTCCGTCTCCGAGGCTCTGTCTTCTAAAAAATTATTTTCAAAATTTTGTTCAGGGGCTTCTTCCGAGTGATCATAATTTTGTTCGTTAGGTTCTTGATAGATTTCGGGTTCGTTCTCGTCGATATTAAATAATTCGTTTGTGGCGGTGGTTTTAGAAAAATTATGAGACGGCCCTGGTCGAAATTGGCTTGAGTTCCTGGTACTTATACTCATAGGCGTCGGCTCGTATCTTTGATTATCTACGGGTTTATTTTGCGAATATGTGGGTCTGTTATGTGACTGATTAAAATTTGGTTGCGGTCGTGATTGATAGCTTATTTTAGGGAATGAATTAGGTGTTAAGTTTCTTTGATAATTATTAGTATTGTGGTGAGTTTGTTGTTTTTGTGTAAAATTTTGAATATTATTATTTGGTTTAGTCACTGTCTGCGTTTTGGGCGAAAAAATTGGTTTCTCATGTTGGAAATCGTTGGTGAGCATATTCGAAGCCATATTTAGATCTTTAGGATCTTTTGTACGCATTAACTGGCCTATGGGTTCTCGTAATCCTCTAATAAAATACTGAGAGCATAGGCTTTAAAATATTTTGTTAATGCTGCCTGTTCGGTTTCGGGTTTTTGAGTAACAATATAGGAATTAATGTGATTTAGTAGGTGTAACACTCTATTATGATAATCGAAAACTGATTCGTTTTGTCTCTGATTGGTCTCGGTGAGTTCTATATTTAGTGTACAAATATCGCGCTTATCTGCGTATGTATTGATGAGCGCATTTTTTAAGTCACTCCAAGTTCTTATTGAATATGCAGCAACGTTAATGGCGGCTTCGCCTTTTATTTTTGAATAGATACTAAGCATCAGATATTTATTCTGAAAATCATTTATATTTTGTTGATTAAAGAATTTAGTGACTAATTTTTCCGCTATTTCAATAAATCGTGGTAGGAGTTCACGTTGGCCGTGAAACTCTGGTACCATGTCTAAATATTCTTTACGTAGTTCTGCCATTTTTGGTCTTTGTGGGTTCAAGACTGGTTGTCTTAAAATATTTTGTGTTGGGGTAAACTTTGGAATACGACCTTGAATTTCAAGATCGGAGTCAGAATCACTTGAATTGTCAGAACTTTCGTTACTAGAATAAATAATAGTGCCTCCCAGCGACATGAACTTACAGTAGAATCTAGTACATTGGTCCTCTGTAGTAGGTTGGAGTTGTGAGGATCGCTCTGCCCTCTCGTCTGGTCCTGGTGCGGCTGATGTCCGTTAAGCGGCTGGAACGACTGCTGATGTCCTCTCAGCTGGGCTCGGGCTGGCACAATTGTTCAACGACGAAATTGATGGTTTTTCCGAATAAATCACGAAGTGAACCGATATTATATTCGCTAATATCGTAACGGCAATCCTACCGACTGCGCCACTTATAGTTTCAAAGATTGCCGTTGAGTTTTTAAAAAAATTATTTATTACAAATGCATCTGTTAGATGCTACAATTCTAAGTGAATACGACAAGACTAACTAAAAACTAAGTTTAACATGCTTATATAACATTTGTATAAAGTAGTGTAGGGTTGCGGCGTGAGATCTGCAACCTATGCAGGATTCGGCTTTGGATAGTGATGTAACTTGTATGTAAAAATCCAAAGCCGAAAGGCATGGATTAAAATAAAATAATAATAATAATACAACGTATTCATCAAGAGTAGGTAAAATCTAAATTTATTTTTGTAAAAAATCATTGAAATATTTGCTTCCGCGTCCAAATTTTATAATACTTCATCATATTTTAGCTAAAAGAAAACATTGCATACGAGAAAATTGCTATTTCAAGTGTGGCAGGTATTCTAGAATCAAGCCCATGTAGCTTACAATATACAACGTATTCATCAAAATTTGGTAAAATCTGACTTTATTTTTGTAAAAAATCATATAAATATTTGCTTCTGCGCCCGAATTTTTTAATTCTTCATCATATTTTAGCTAAAAGGAAACATTTCAACAAGAAAATTACTATTTCAATTGTGGTAGGTATTCTAGAATCCAGCCCATGTAGCTTAATATATACAACGTATTAATTAAAATGACACCCGAAAATTAAATGTTTATTATCTGCTTGGTACCACGTTATGGTTACTTTTGCATGTCAAATGCTAAATTATCCACAGTATCGATCCTAAACCATGAATCTGAATGTTTTAACTAAATTATCCATTTCAAGAATAGGAAAAATCTGACTTTATTTTTGTAAAAAATCATATAAATATTTGCTTCCGCTTTCGAATTTTATAATTCTTCATCATATTTTAGCTAAAAGATAATATTGCAACATGAAAATTGCTATTTCAAGTGTGGTAGGTATACTAGAATCCAGCCCATGTAGCTTATAATATACAACGTATTCATCAAGAATAGGTAAAATCTGACTTTATTTTTGTATAAAATTATATAAATATTTGCTTCCGCGCCCGAATTTTATAATTCTTCATCATATTTTAGCTAAAAGAAAACATTGCAACGAGAAAATTGCTATTTCAAGTGTGGTAGGTATTCTAGAATCCAGCCCATGTAGCTTGAAATATACAACGTATTCATTAAAATGACACCCGAAAATTGAATGTTTGAATTTTATAATTCTTCATCATCTTTTAGCTAAAAGAAAACATTGCAACAAGAAAAATGCTATATCAAGTGTGGTATGTATTCTAGAATCCAGCCCATGTAGCTTACATAATATAACGGATTTATCAAAAAAAGGTAAAATCTGACTTTATTTTTGTAAAAAATCATATAAATATTTGCTTCTGTGCCTGAATCTTTAATTCTTCATCATATTTTAGCTAAAAAGAAACATTGCAAAAAGAAAATTGCTATTTCAATTGTGTTAGGTATTCTAGAATCCAGCCCATGTAGCTTACAATATACAACGTATTCATGAAGAAAAGGTAGAATCTGAGTTTATTTTTGTAAAAAATCACCTAAATATTTGCTTCCACGCCCGAATTTTATAATACTTCATCATATTTTAGCTAAAAGAAAACATTGCAACAAAAAAAATGCTATATCAAGTGTAATATGTATTCTAGAATCCAGCCCATGTAGCTTACATAATATAACGGATTTATCAAAAAAAGTTAAATCTGACTTTATTTTTGTAAAAAATCATATAAATATTTGCTTCTGTGCCTGAATCTTTAATTCTTCATCATATTTTAGCTAAAAGGAAACATTGCCCATGTAGCTTACAATATACAACGTATTCATCAAAAAAAGGTAAAATCTGACTTTATTTTTATAAAAATCATATAAATATTTGCTTCCGCGCCCGAATTTTATCATTCTGCATCATATTTTAGCTAAAAGAAAAAATTGCAACAATAAAATTGCTATTTCAAGTGTGGTAGGTATTCTAGAATCCAGCCCATGTAGCTTACTATATACAACGTATTAATTAAAATGACACCCGAAAATTAAATGTTTATTATCTGCTTGGTACCACGTTATGGTTACTTTTGCATGCCAAATGCTAAAATTATCCACAGTATAGATCCTAAACCATGAATATGAATGTTTTAACTAAAATATCCATTTCAAGAATAGGTAAAATCTGACTTTTTTTTAGTAAAAAATCATATAAATATTTGCTTCCGCGCCCGAATTTTATAATTTTTCATCATATTTTAGCTAAAAGAAAACATTGCAACAAGAAAATTGCTATTTCAAGTGTGGTAGGTATTCTAGAATCCAGCCGATGTAGCTTACAAGATACAACGTATTCATGAAGAAAAGGTAAAATCTGAGTTTATTTTTGTAAAAAATCACCTAAATATTTGCTTCTACGCCCGAATTTTATAATACTTCATCATATTTTAGCTAAAAGAAAATATTGCATACAAGAAAATTGCTATTTCAAATGTGGTAGGTATTTTAGAATCCAGACCAAGTAGCTTACAATATACAACGTATTCATCAAGAATAGGTAAAATCTGACTTTATATTTTTAAAAAATCATATTAATATTTGCTTCCGCGCCCGAATTTTATAATATTTCATCATATTTTAGCTAAAAAAACAATGCAACAAGAATATTGCTATTTCTAGTGTGGTACGTGTTCTAGAATCAAGCCCATGTAGCTTACAATATAAAACGTATTCATCAAGAATAGGTAAAATCTGACTTTATATTTTAAAAAAATAATATAAATATTTGCTTCCGCGCACGAATTTTATGATTCTTCATTATATTTTAGCTAATAGAAAACATTGCAACAAGAAAATTGCTATTTGAAGTGTGGTAGGTATTCTAGAATCCAGCCCTTGTAGCTTACCATATACAACGTATTAATCAAGAATAGGTAAAATCTGAATTTATTTTTGTAAAAAATCATATAAATATTTGCTTCCGCTCCCGAATTTTATAACACTTCATCATATTTTAGCTAAAAGAAAACATTTCATACAAGAAAATTGCTATTTCAAATGTGGTAGGTATTATAGAATCAAGCCCATATAGCTTACAATATACAACGTATTCATCAAAAATTGGTAGAATCTGACTTTATTTTTGTAAAAAATCATATAAATATTTGATTCTGCGCCCGAATTTTTGAATTCTTCATCATATTTTAGCTAAAAGAAAAAATTGCAAGAATAAAATTGTTATTTCAAGTGTGGTAGGTATTCTAGAATCCAGCCCATGTAGCTTACAATATACAACGTATTAAATAAAATGACACCCGAAAATTGATAATTTTATCTGCTTGGTATCACGTTATGGTTACTTTTGCATGTCCAATGCTAACATTATCCACAGTATAGATCCTAAACCATGAATATGAATGTTTTAACTAAAATATCCATTTCAAGAATAGGTAAAATCTGACTTCATTTTTGTAAAAAATCATATAAATATTTGTTCCGCGCCCGAATTTTGTAATTCTTCATCATATTTTAGCTAAATGATAATATTGCAACAAGAAAATTGCTATTTCTAGTGTGGTAGGTATTCTAGAATCTAGTCTATGTAGCTTACAATATACAACGTATTCATCAAGAAAAGGTAAAATCTGACTTTATTTTTGTAAAAAATCATATTAATAATTGCTTCCGCGCCCGAATTTTATAATATTTCATCATATATTAGCTAAACGAAAACATTGCAACAAGAAACTTGCTATTTCAAGTGGGGTAGGTATTCTAGAATCCAGCCCATGTAGCTTATATTATTCAACGTGTTCATGAAGAATAGGTAAAATCTGACTTTATTTTTGTAAAATTTCATATAATTATTTGCTTCCGCGCCCGAATTTTATAATTCTTCATCATATTTTAGCTAAAAGAAAACATTGCAACAAGAAAATTGCTATTTCAAGTGTGGTAGGTATTCTAGAATCCAGCCCATGTAGCTCACAATATATAACATATTCATCAAAAAAAGGTAAAATCTGACTTTATTTTTATAAAAATCATATAAATATTTGCTTCTGCGCCCGAATTTTATCATTCTTGATCACATTTTAGCTTTAAGAAAAAATTGTAACAAGAAAATTGCTATTTCAAATGTGGTAGGTATTCTAGAATCCAGCCCATGTAGCTTACAAGATAAAACGTATTCATCAAGAAAAGGTAAAATCTGACTTTATTTTTGAAAAAAATCAAATAAACATTTGCTTTGGCGCCCGAATATTATAATTTTTCATCATATTTTAGCTAAACGAAAACATTGCAACAAGAAACTTGCTATTTCAAGTGGGGTAGGTATTCTAGAATCCAGCCCATGTAGCTTATATTATTCAACGTGTTCATGAAGAATAGGTAAAATCTGACTTTATTTTTGTAAAATTTCATATAATTATTTGCTTCCGCGCCCGAATTTTATATTTCTTCATCATATTTTAGCTAAAAGAAAACATTGCAACAAGAAAATTGCTATTTCAAGTGTGGTAGGTATTCTAGAATCCAGCCCATGTAGCTCACAATATATAACATATTCATTAAAAAAAGGTAAAATCTGACTTTATTTTTATAAAAATCATATAAATATTTGCTTCTGCGCCCGAATTTTATCATTCTTGATCACATTTTAGCTTAAAGAAAAAATTGCAACAAGAAAATTGCTGTTTCAAATGTGGTAGGTATTCTAGAATCCAGCCCATGTAGCTTACAAGATAAAACGTATTCATCAAGAAAAGGTAAAATCTGACTTTATTTTTGCAAAAAATCAAATAAACATTTGCTTTCGCGCCCGAATATTATAATTTTTCATCATATTTTAGCCAAAAGAAAACATTGCAACAAGAAAATTGCTATTTCAAGTGTGGTAGGTATTCTAGAATCCGTCTCATGTAGCTTACAATATACAACGTATTCATCAAGATAAAGTAAAATCTGACTTTATTTTTGTAAAAAATCATATAAATATTTGTTTCCACGCCCGAATTTTATAGTTTTTCAACATATTTTAGCTAAAAGAAAACATTGCAACAAGAAAATTGCTATTTTAAGTGTAGTAGGTATTCTAGAATCCAACCCATGTAGGTAACAATATACAACGTGTTCATCAAGAATAGGTAAAATCTGACTTTATATTTTTAAAAAATGATATAAATATTTGCTACCGCGCACGATTTTTATAATTCTTCATCATATTTTAGCTAAAAGAAAACAATGCAACAAGAAAATTGCTATTTGAAGTGTGGTAGGTATTCTAGAATCCAGCCCTTTTAGCTTACAATATACAACATATTCATCAAGAATAGGTAAAATCTGACTTTATTTTTGAAATAAATCATATAAATATTTGCTTTCGCTCCCGAATTTTATAACACTTCATCATATTTTAGCTAAAAGAAAACATTTCATACAAGAAAATTGCTATTTAAAATGTGGTAGGTATTATAGAATCAAGCCCATATAGCTTACAATATACAACGTATTCATCAAAAATTGGTAAAATCTGACTTTATTTTTGTAAAAAACCATATAAATATTTGATTCTGCGCCCGAATTTTTGAATTCCTCATCATATTTTAGCTAAAAGAAAAAATTGCAAGAATAAAACTGTTATTTCAAGTGTGGTAGGTATTCTAGAATCCAGCCCATGTAGCTTACAATATACAACGTATTAAATAAAATGACACCCGAAAATTGATAATTTTATCTGCTTGGTATCACGTTATGGTTACTTTTGCATGTCCAATGCTAACATTATCCACAGTATAGATCCTAAACCATGAATATGAATGTTTTAACTAAAATATCCATTTCAAGAATAGGTAAAATCTGACTTCATTTTTGTAAAAAATCATATAAATATTTGTTCCGCGCCCGAATTTTGTAATTCGTCATCATATTTTAGCTAAATGATAATAATGCAACAAGAAAATTGCTATTTCTAGTGTGGTAGGTATTCTAGAATCTAGTCTATGTAGCTTACAATATACAACGTATTCATCAAGAAAAGGTAAAATCTGACTTTATTTTTGTAAAAAATCATATTAATAATTGCTTCCGCGCCCGAATTTTATAATATTTCATCATATTTTAGCTAAACGAAAACATTGCAACAAGAAACTTGCTATTTCAAGTGGGGTAGGTATTCTAGAATCCAGCCCATGTAGCTTATATTATTCAACGTGTTCATGAAGAATAGGTAAAATCTGACTTTATTTTTGTAAAATTGCATATAATTATTTGCTTCCGCGCCCGAATTTTATAATTCTTTATCATATTTTAGCTAAAAGAAAACATTGCAACAAGAAAATTGCTATTTCAAGTGTGGTAGGTATTCTAGAATCCAGCCCATGTAGCTCACAATATATAACATATTCATCAAAAAAAGGTAAAATCTGACTTTATTTTTATAAAAATCATATAAATATTTGCTTCTGCGCCCGAATTTTATCATTCTTGATCACATTTTAGCTTAAAGAAAAAATTGCAACAAGAAAATTGCTATTTCAAATGTGGTAGGTATTCTAGAATCCAGCCCATGTAGCTTACAAGATAAAACGTATTTATCAAGAAAAGGTAAAATCTGACTTTATTTTTGAAAAAAATCAAATAAACATTTGCTTTCGCGCCCGAATATTATAATTTTTTATCATATTTTAGCCAAAAGAAAACATTGCAACAAGAAAATTGCTATTTCAAGTGTGGTAGGTATTCTAGAATCCAGCTCATGTAGCTTACAATATACAACGTATTCATCAAGATAAAGTAAAATCTGACTTTATTTTTGTAAAAAATCATATAAATATTTGCTTCCACGCCCGAATTTTATAGTTTTTCAACATATTTTAGCTAAAAGAAAACATTGCAACAAGAAAATTGCTATTTTAAGTGTAGTAGGTATTCTAGAATCCAGCCCATGTAGGTTACAATATACAACGTGTTCATCAAGAATAAGTAAAATCTGACTTTATATTTTTAAAAAATGATATAAATATTTGCTACCGCGCACGAATTTTATAATTCTTCATCATATTTTAGCTAAAAGAAAACAATGCAACAAGAAAATTGTTATTTGAAGTGCGGTAGGTATTCTAGAATCCAGCATATGTAGCTTACAATATACAACGTATTCATCAAGAATAGGTAAAATCTGACATTATTTTTTAAATAAATCATATAAATATTTGATTCCGCGCCCGAATTTTATAATACTTTATCATATTTTAGCTAAAAGAAAACATTCCATACAAGAAAATTGCTATTTCAAGTGTATTTGGTATTCTAGAATCAAGCCCATTTAGCTTACAATATACAACGTATTCATCAAGAATAGGTAAAATATGACTTTATTTTTGTAAAAAATCATATAAATATTTGCTTCCGTGCCCAAATTTTATAATTCTTCATCATATTTTAGCTAAAAAAAAACACTGCAACAAGAAAATTGCTGTTTGAAGTGTGGTAGGAATACTAGAAACCAGCCCATGTGGCTTACAATATACAACGTATTCATAACATGAAACAACACAGAAATAAATGAAAATATTTCAGAAACAGATGAAAAAAATTTAATAATAGGGGGAGATCTGAATGCCAGAATTGGAGAAAATGGAGGACTTTGTATTATAAGTACAGGTGCAATTGACAAACGCAAATCTAAAGACAAAACAACAAACACGGAAGGAACATCCTTAATAAAATGGTGTGAAGAAAGAGGATGGAATATATTGAATGGTAACTACTACGGTGATGAAGGAGGGGAATTCACTTTCATAAATACCAGAAATGAGAGATCCGTTATTGATTATGGTATAACAAATAATATCGCAACGGAGAAAATAATAAAATTTGAAGTAGTCGACCAAACCGATTCTGATCATCAATTAAAATGTGTGACTTTAAAGAACCAATCAACATTTTTAAATAAGAAACAGGAGAAAACAAGTCCAGTATGGAATGAAGAAACAATTATACACTATAGAGAAAAAATTGAAATTTTCTTAAACCAACGCGAAGAACAAGAACCAGAAGCTGAAATAAATGAATTAACAAGAGAAATAAATACGGCAATGACAACTAAAAAAAAAATATATATACGAGCACAATACACAAAAACGACTGGTGGGATAAAGAATGCAAAGAGAAGCAAAATGACTTAAGGAGATGTCTACGACACGTTAGGAAAGGACATGCAACATATGAGATATACAAGCAGAAAAGAAAAGAATATATAGCAATATGTAAAGAAAAGAAAAAAACACATGAACGTAGATCAATCCAAGAACTGTACAATATAAACTCTAAAACACAAACATGGAAGTATATAAACAATGAAAGAAAGAAAATCAGACAGACATCTGACGAAAATATAACTGGAGAAGCATGGCAACTACACTTCCAAAATTTACTACAAGGAATTGACAAAGAACCAAATCAAGAAATCAACGAAAAAGAAAGGAGCACATATAATGAAAATGATATTACGGAAGAAGAAGTTAGGACACAAATAAAAAAACTAAAGAAGAACAAAGCAACGGGAGAAGACGGAATACCAAATGAGGCCTGGTTGCATGGAGGAGATAAACTTCTAACAACAATAACAAAAATCTTAAATAAAATATGGAAGGGACACAAATTCCCAAAACAATGGAGTAAAGGAGTAATAGTACCAATACACAAGAAAGAACATACGAGCGTACCGAGTAATTACAGAGGAATTACTCTACTAAACATACTATACAAAATATATGCCATGATTCTGAATGAAAGACTCCAGAAGGAGCTAGAAATTAAAGATATACTGCCGGATACAAAAGCCGGTTTTCGTCAACAAAGAAACACCGTGGACAATATTTATAAATTAAATTATTTAATAGAGCGGCAAATAGCACAAGAAAAAGGAAAACTCTACACGTTCTTTATAGACTTCCAAGCGGCATTCGATAACATTGACAGAAAAATATTATTTAACATAATGAGAAAAAAAGGAATAAACGAACACTTGATACAAAAAATTGAACAAATATATTCAAAAACATCAAATGTAGTGAGAATAGGTCAAACAAATACAAAATAATTCTGGACCATAGCAGGTTTAAGGCAAGGGTGTCCGTTAAGCCCAAGTCTATTTGCTATATTCCTATGCGACATCGAAGAACACTTCCAAAAAGGACAAACAGGGGGCGTTGTTATTGCTAATATCATGTTCTGGACCCTGGTGTACGCTGATGATTTAGTTTTGTTGGCATTAACAGAGAAAGAGATGGAATCGATGATTAAAAGACTAGACATATATCTACGAAAAAAGAAAATGACCTTGAACATAGAAAAATCTAAAATTATGACGTTCAAAAAAGGAGGAGGAAGAAAAAAAGAAGAAAATTGGGTATGGAGAGGGCATAAAATAGAACGGGTAAAGGAATTCAAGTACCTCGGATATACATTTAACCAGAGCAACAACATGGAGAAACACGTAGAACAATTATTAAAAAAAGCAAATTGTGCAATAAGAGAAATTTGGGGTATCGCTGAAAGAAAATTCAAAAATAATTATAAAATTAGAATTATGTTATTTGACTCTATAATAAAAAGCATAATTATGTACGGAGCCGAAGTATGGGAATGGGAAGAAAACACAAAGCTGGAACAAATACAACAAAAATACTTAAAGTGGACACTAGGACTCGACAGACACACACCACAGTACATTGTCTTAGAAGAAACAAAGAGGAATAAATTGGGAATAGAAACCGGATTACGAGCTTTAAAGTATGAAGAAAAGATTCGAAACTCTAACGAAAGAAGAATAATACACCAATGTTGGAGAGAAATAAAGAAAGCAACAGACAAAAACCGACCTCTAAATAACTGGGAGAAACGTAGAAAAAATTATTTTGAAAGAAATGATTTCTCAGCAATAGAAGTAGAAAGGAGGAGAGAAGAGAACACAGGAATCGACAAACTATTAAAAATTAGAGTCCAAGACTTTCAGAAACAAGAGCAGATTGAGAAAATATGTAACTTAAAATATAATCAAATGTACAAAAATATCACAACAATAGATCTGCCAAAATATTTAACAAGCAAAAAAGGGAAAGATATAAAAATAATTGCCAGATTAAGATGCGGAAGGGAAGCAAATAACAATAAATACTGGACGAAGAAAGAAGAAAACCTTTGCAGATTATGTAAAGAACACTAACAGACGCTATTACACTTATTGTATAATTGCAGGTACCTTCCAAAACAAAATTACAGTCCATACCACATCCTAGACGAGTCCGGTGAGGGAGAAACATGGGCCAAAGCAGTCAAAAGAAAAAGAGAAGAAATGAAATAATAACCTATTTATTGTATATATACTCATGTTAATTAAAAGATATGATAAATGTAACTTATAATTTCAAAGATTCCCGTTGAGTTTTTAAAAAATTTATTTATTACAAATGCATCTGAAGTGAATACGACAAGACTAACTAAAAACTAAGTTTAACATGCTTATATAACATTTGTATAAAGTAGTGTAGGGTTGCGGCGTGAGATCTGCAACCTATGCAGGATTCGGCTTTGGATGGTGATGTAACTTGTATGTAAAAATCCAAAGCCGAAAGGCATGGATTAAAATAAAATAATAATAATAATACAACGTATTCATCAAGAGTAGGTAAAATCTAACTTTATTTTTGTAAAAAATCATAGAAATATTTGCTTCCGCGCCCGAATTTTATAATACTTCATTATATTTTAGCTAAAAGAAAACATTGCATACGAGAAAATTGCTATTTCAAGTGTGGTAGGTATTCTAGAATCAAGCCCATGTAGCTTACAATATACAACGTATTCATCAAAAATTGGTAAAATCTGACTTTATTTTTGTAAAAAATCATATAAATATTTGCTTCTGCGCCCGAATTTTTTAATTCTTCATCATATTTTAGCTAAAAGGAAACATTTCAACAAGAAAATTGCTATTTCAATTGTGGTAGGTATTCTAGAATCCAGCCCATGTAGCTTAATATATACAACGTATTAATTAAATTGACACCCGAAAATTAAATGTTTATTATCTGCTTGGTACCACGTTATGGTTACTTTTGCATGTCAAATGGTAAATTATCCACAGTATAGATCCTAAACCATGAATATGAATGTTTTAACTAAAATATCCATTTCAAGAATAAGTAAAATCTGACTTTATTTTTGTAAAAAATCATATAAATATTTGCTTCCGCTTTCGATTTTTATAATTCTTCATCATATTTTAACTAATGATAATATTGCAAAAAGGAAATTGCTATTTCAAGTGTGGTAAGTATACTAGAATCCAGCCCATGTAGCTTATAATATACAACGTATTCGTCAAAAAAAGGTAAAATCTGACTCTATTTTTGTATAAAATTATATAAATATTTGTTTCCGCGCCCGAATTTTATAATTCTTCATCATATTTTAGCTAAAAGAAAACATTGCAACAAGAATATTGCTAATTTTAATGTGGTAGGTATTCTAGAATCCAAACCATGTAGCTTACAATATACAACGTATTCATCAAGAATACGTAAAATCTGACTTTATGTTTGTAAAAAATCATATTAATATTTGCCTTCGCGCCCGAATTTTATAATTCTTCATCATATTTTAGCTAAAAGAAAACATTGCAACAAGAAAATTGCTATTTCAAGTGTGGTAGGTATTCTAGAATCCAGCCCATGTAGCTCACAATATACAACGTATTCATCAAAAAAAAGTAAAATCTAACTTTATTTTTATAAAAATCATATAAATATTTGCTTCCGCGCCCGAATTTTATCATTCTTCATCATATTTTAGCTAAAAGAAAAATTGCAACAAGAAAATTGCTATTTCAAGTGTATTAGGTATTCTAGAATCCAGCCCATGTAGCTTACAATATACAACGTAATAATTAAAATGACACCCGAAAATTGAATGTTTATTATCTGCTTAGTACCACGGTATGGTCACTTTTGCATGTCCAATGCTAAAATTATCCACAGTATAGATCCTAAACCATAAATATGAATGTTTTACAAAAATATCCATTTCAAGATCAGGTAAAATCTGACTTTATTTTTGTAGAAGACCAAATAAATATTTTTTCCGCGAAAGAATTTTATAATTTTTCATCATATTTTAGCTAAAAGAAAACATTGCAACAAGAATATTGCTATGTCAAGTGTGGCAGGTATTCTAGAATCCAGCCCATGTAGCTTACAATATACAAGGTATTCATCAAGGAAAGGTAAAATCTGACTTAATTTTTGTAAAAAATCATATAAATATTTGCTTCCACTCCCGAATTTTATAATAATTTATCATATTTTAGCTAAAAGAAAACATTGCATACAAGAAAATTGCTTTTTCAAATGTGGTAGGTATTCTAGAATCCAGCCCAAGTAGCTTACAATATACAACGTATTCATCAAGAATAGGTAAAATCTGACTTTATATTTTTAAAAAATCATATTAATATATGCTTCCGCGCCCGAATTTTATAATATTTCATCATATTTTTGCTAAACAAAAAACATTGCAACAAGAAAATTGCTATTTCAAATGTGGCAGGTGTTCTAGAATCCAGCCCAAGTAGCTTACAATATTCAACGTATTCATCAAGAATAGGTAAAATCTGAGTATATATATTTTTAAATAATAATATAAATATTTTTTCCGCGCACGAATTTTATAATTCTTCATCATACTTTAGCTAAAAGAAAACATTGCAACAAGAAAATTGCTATTTGAAGTGTGGTAGGTATTCTAGAATCCAGCCCTTGTAGCTTTCAATATACAACGTATTCGTCAAGAATAGGTAAAATCTGACTTTATTTTTGTAAAAAATCATATAAATATTTGCTTCCGCGTCCGAATTTTATAATACTTCCTTATATTTTTGCTAAAAGAAAACATTGCAACAAGAAAATTGCTATTTCAAGTGTGGTAGGTATTCTAGAATCCAGGCCCTTTAGCTCACAATATACAACGTATTCATCAAAAAAAGGTAAAATCAGACTTTATTTTTATAAAAATCATATAAATATTTTCTTCCGCGCCCGAATTTTATCATTCTTTATCATATTTTAGCTTAAAGAAAAAATTGCAACAAGAAAATTGCTATTTCAAGTGTGGTAGGTATTCTAGAATCCAGCCCATGTAGCTTACAAGATAAAACGTATTCATCAAGAAAAGGTAAAACCTGATATTATTTTTGAAAAAAATCAAATAAATATTTGCTTCCGCGCCCGAAAATTATAATTTTTTATCATATTTTAGCTAAAAGAAAACATTGCAACAAGAAAATTGCTATTTCAAGTGTGGTAGGAATTCTAGAATCCAGCCCATGTAGCTTACAATATACAACGTATTTATCAAGATAAAGTAAAATCTGACTTTATTTTTGTAAGAAATCATATAAATATTTGCTTCCACGCCCGAATTTTATAATTTTTCAACATACTTTAGCTAAAAGAAAACATTGCAACAAGAAAATTGTTATTTCAAGTGTGGTAGGTATTCTAGAACCAAGCCCATGTAGTTTACAATATACAACGTATTCATCATGAATAGGTAAAATCTGACTTTATATTTTAAAAAATTTATGTAAATAGTTATTATCATATTTTAGCTAAAAGAAAACATTCCATACAAGATAATTGCTATTTCAAGTGTGTTAGGTATTCTAGAATCAAGCCCATTTACCTTACAATATACAACGTATTCTTCATCACATTTTAGCTAAAAGGAAACAATGCAACAAGAAAATTGCTATTCCAATTGTTGTAGGTATTCTAGAATCCAGCCCATGTAGCTTACAATATACAACGTATTCATCAAGAATAGGTAAAATGTGACTTTATTTTTGTAAAAAATCATATAATTATTTGCTTCTGCGACCGAATTTTATAATTTTTTATCATATTTTAGCTAAAAAAAAACACTGCAACAAAAAAATTGCTATTTGAAGTGTGGTAGGTATACTAGAAACCAGCCCATGTAGCTTACAATATACAACGTATTCATCAAAGGTAGGTAAAATATAACTTTATTTTTGTAAAAAATCATAGAAATATTTGCTTCCGCGCCCGAATTTTATAATATTTTCTCATATTTTAGCTAAAAGAAAACATTGCATACGAGAAAATTGCTATTTCAAGTGTGGTAGGTATTCTAGAATCAAGCCCATGTAGCTTACAATATACAACGTATTCATCAAAAATTGGTAAAATCTGACTTTATTTTTGTAAAAAATCATATAAATATTTGCTTCTGCGCCCGAATTTTTTAATTCTTCTTCATATTTTAGCTAAAAGAAAACATTGCAACAAGAAAATTGCTATTTCAAGTGTGGTAGGTATTCTAGTATCCAGCCCATATAGCTTAAAATATAGAACGTATTCATCAAGAATAGGTAAAATCTGACTTTATTTTTGAAAAAAATCATATAAATATTTGCTTCCTTGCCTGAATTTTATAATTTTTCATCATATTTTAGATAAAAGAAAACGTTGCAACAAGAAAATTGCTATTTGAAGTGTGGTAGGTATTCTAGAATCCAGCCCATGTAGCTTACCTTATACAACGTATTCATCCAGAATAATTAATATCTGACTTTATTTCTGTAAAAAATCATATAAATATTTGCTTCCGCGCCCGAATATTATAATACTTCATCATATTTTAGCTAAAAGAAAACATTGCATACAAGAAAATTGCTATTTCAAGTGTGGTAGGCGTTCTAGAATCCAGCCCATGTAGCTTAAAATATACAACGTATTCATCATCAAAAGGTAAAATCTGACTTTATTTTTGTAAAAAATCAAATAAATATTTGATTCCGTGTCCGAATTTTATAAATCTTTTCAATATTTTAGCTAAAAGAAACCATTCCAACAAGAAAATTGCTATTTCAAGTGTAGTAGGTATACTAGAATCCAGCACATGTAGCTTACAAAATGCAACGTGTTCATTAACAATAGGTAAAATCTGACTTTATTTTTGTAGAAATTCATATAAATATTTGCTTCCGCGCCCGAATTTTATTGCTCTTCATTATATTTTAGCTAAAAGAAAACATTGCAACAAGAAAATTGCTATTTCAAGTGTGGTAGGTGTTCTAGAATCCAGCCCATGTAGCTTACAATATACGACGTATTCATTAAAATGACACTAGATTATTAAATGTTTATTATCTGATTGGTACCATGTTATGGTCACTTTTGCATGTCCAATGCTAAAATTATCCATAGTATAGATCCTAAAGCATGAATATGAATGTTTAAAAAAAAATATCCATTTCAATAATAGGTAAAATCTGACTTTATTTTTTTAAAAAAACATATACATATTTCCTTCCGCGCCCGAATTTTATAACTTTACATCATATTGTAGCTAAAAGAAAACATTGCAACAAGAAAATTGCTATTTCAAGTGTGGTAGGTATTCTAGAATCAAGCTCATGTAACTTACAATATACAACGTATTCATCAAGAATACGTAAAATCTGAATTTATTTTTGTAAAAAATCATATTAATATTTGCTTCCGCGCCCGAATTTTATAATGCTTCATCATATTTTAGCTAAAATAAAACATTGCAACAAGAAAATTGCGGTTTCAATTGTGGTAAGTATTCTAGAATTCAGCCCATGTAGCTTACAATATACAACGTATTCGTCAAGAAAAGGTAAAATCTGACTTTATTTTTATAAAAATCATATAAATATTTGCTTCCGCGCCCGAATTTTATAATTCTTCATCATATTTTAGCTAGAAGAAAACATTGCATCTGTAACAGTGGGAGTTGACGACGATGAAGGAGATGAATGTTGTCATTTTTACTTCGAGGAGGACATGATGATGCTAGACACTAACTGGTGTTGACGGTTGAACCAGGATAACGACAACATGGGACACACATATTTGCTTTAAATAACTTTTAATTTATTTACATTATTTACAACACAAAACTATAACAAAAACAAAGCAATGAAAATTCCAGACCTAGCAGCTCTGGACTAAAGTCAGTCTGAACCATGTCAGATGACTGCTACCGCTGTGGTTAACTACATTACGACTATCAGCTTACCACTAAGACTCGAGACTCTACATACGACTCTACTCTGCTTAACCATCTCTACTGACTCTCCTTACTGAACTTAATTAAATCCTATTTATTTCTTAAAAAGTGATAGGGTTGCAATGTAACTATTGCACGTGGATATGTTACAAAACGTTAATAGGTTATTAAACTGTACAAAATATCACTTGTCCACGGTGCATTTTTGTTAACGCGCAATTTATGTTATGAAATCTATCAAACAATAATAATTTGAAATAATTAGTCAATTACCATTACATTACCACCCCTTGAAGATTTAATTATATCTTCGCAGAAAATTCCTATTTCAAGTGTTGTAGGTATTCTAGAATCCAGCCCAGGTAGCTTACAATTTACAACGTATTCATTAAAATGACACCCGAAAATTGAATGTTTATTATCTGGTTGGTACCAAGTTATGGTCACTTTTGCATGTCCAAGGCTAAAATTATTTATAGTATAGATCCTAAACCATAAATATGAATGTTTTACAAAAATATCCATTTCAAGAATAGGTAAAATCTGACTTTATTTTTGAAAAAAATCATATAAATATTTGCTTCCGCGCCCGAATTTTATAATTCTTAATCATATTATAGCTAAAAGAAAACATTGCAACAAGAAAATTGCTATTTCAAGTGTGGTAGGTATACAAGAATCCAGCCCATGTAGCTTAAAATATACGACGTATTCATCAAGGAAAGGTAAAACCTGACTTTATTTTTGTAAAAAATTATATAAATATTTGCTTCTTCGCCCGAATTTTATAATTTTTCATCATATTCTAGCTAAAAGAAAACATTGCATCAAGAAAATTGCTATTTCAAGTGTGGTAGGTTTTCTATAATCCAGCCCATGTAGCTTACAATATTCAATTTATTCATCAAAAATAGGTAAGTTCTTACTTTATATTTGTAAAAAATCATATAAATATTTGCTACCTCGCACGAATTTTGTAATTCTTTATCTTATTTTAGCTAAATGAAAACATTGCAACAAGAAAATTGCTATTTCAAGTGTGGACGGTATTTTAGAATCCGGCCCACATAGCTTACAATATACAACGTATTCATCAAGAAAAGGTAAAATTTGACTTTATTTTTGTAAAAAATCATATAAATATTTGCTTCCGCGCCCGAATTTTATAATTTTTTATCTAATTTTAGCTAAAAGAAAACTATGCAACAAGAAAATTGCTATTTCAAGTTCGGTAGGTATTCTAGAATCCAGCCCATGTAGCTTACAATATACAACATACTCATTAAGAATAGGAAAAATCTGCCTTTATTTTTGTAAAAAATCATATAAATATTTGCTTCTGCGCCCGAATTTTATAATTCTTTATTATATTTTAGCTACAAGAAAACATTGCAACAAGAAAATTGCTATTTCAAGTGTGGTAGGTATTCTAGAATCCAGCTTATGTAAATTATAATATACGACATATTCATTAAATCGACACCAGATTATTAAATGTTTATTATCTGATTGGTACCACGTTATGGTCACTTTTGTATGTCCAATGCTAAAATTATCCATAGTATAGATCCTAAAGCATGAATATGAATGTTTTAACAAAAATATCCATTTCAATAATAGGTAAAATCTGACTTTATTTTTGTAAAAAATCATTTAAATATTTGCTTCCGCGTCCGAATTTTATAATTTTTCATCATATTTTAGCTAAATGAAAACATTGCAACAAGAAAATTGCTATTTCAAGTGTGGTAGGTATTCTAGAATCCAGCCAATATAGCTTACAATATACAACGTACCCATTAAAATGACACCTGAAAATTGAATGTTTATTATCTGATTTATACCACGTTATGGTCACTTTTGCATGTCCAATGCTAAAATTATCCATAGTATATATCCTAAAGCATGAATATGATTGTCTTAACAAAAATATCCATTTGAAGGATAGGTAACATCTGACATTATTTTTGTAAAAAATCATATAAATATTTGCTTTCGCGCCATAATTTTATAATTTTTCATCATATTTTAGCTAAAAGAAAACATTGCAACAAGAAAATTGCTATTTCAAGTGTGGTAGGTAGTCTAGAAACCAGCCCATGTAGCATACAATATACAACGTATTCATCAAGAATAGGTAAAATCAGACTTCATTTTTGTAAAAAATTATATACATATTTGCTTCCGCGGTCAAATTTTATAATTCTTTATCATATTTTAACTAAAAGAAAACATTGCAACAAGAAAATTGCTATTTCAAGTGTGGTAGGTATTCTAGAATCCAGCCCATATAGGTTACACAATACAACGTATATATCAAGAATAGGTTAAATCTGAATTTATTTTTGTACAAAATCATAAAAATATTTGCTTCCGCGCCCGAATTTTATAATACTTCATTATAATTTAGCTGAAAGAAAACGTTGCAACAAGAAAATTGCTATCTTAAGTGCTGTAGGTATTTTAGAATCCAGCCCATATAGCTTACAATATACAACGTATTCATCAAGAATAGCTAAAATTTGACTTTATTTTTGTAAAAAATCATAAAAATATATTGTTCCGCGCCCGAATTTTATAATTCTTCATCATATTTTAGCTAAAAGAAAACATTGCAACAAGAAAATTGCTATTTCAATTGTGGTAGGTATTCTAGAATCCAGCCCATGTAGCTTACAATATACAACATCTTCATCAAGAAAAGGTAAAATCTGACTTTATTTTTGTAAAAAAGTACATAAATATTTTCTTACGCGCCCGAATTTTATAATTTTTCATCATATTTTAGCTAAAAGAAAACATTGCAACAAGAAAATTGCTATTTCAAGTGTGGTAGGTATTCTAGAATCCAGCCCATGTAGCTTACAATATACAACTTATTCATCAAGAATAGATAAAATCTGACATTATTTTTGTAAAAAAACAAATAAATATTTGCTTCCGAGCCACTCTGAGATAGCGCGTCATCATATTTTAGTTAAAAGAAAACATTGCAACATAAAAATTGCTATTTCAAGTGTAATATTTATTCTAGAATCCAGCCCATGTAGCTTACAATATACAACGTATTCATCAAAAGTAGGTAAAACCTGACTTTATTGTTGTAAAAAATCATATAAATATTTGCTTCCGCACCCGAATTTTATAGTTCTTCATAATATTTTAGTTAAAAGAAATCATTGCAACAAGAAAATTGCTATTACAAGTGTGGTAGGTATTCTAGAATCCAGCCCATATAGCTTACAATATACAACGTATTCATTAAAATGACACCTGAAAAATGAATGTTTATTATCTGATTGGTACCACTTTATGGTCACTTTTGCATGTCCAATGCTAAAATTATTCATAGTATAGATCCTAAGGCATGAATATGAATGTTTTAACAAAAATATCCATTTCAAGTATAGGTAAAATCTGACTTTATTGTTGTAAAAAATCATATGAATATTTGCTTCCGCGCCCAAATTTTATAGTTATTTATCATATTTTAGTTAAAAGAAATCATTGCAACAAGAAAATTGCTATTACAAGTGGGGTTGCTATTCTAGAATCCAGCCCATGTAGCTTACAATATACAACGTATTCATTAAAATGACACCTGAAAATTGAATGTTTATTATCTGATTGGTACCACGTTATGGTCACTTTTGCATGTCCAATGCTAAAATTATTCATAGTATAGATCCTAAGGCATGAATATGAATGTTTTAACAAAAATATCCATTTGAAGAATAGGTAAAATCTGACTTTATTGTTATAAAATATCATATAAATATTTGCTTCCGCGCCCGAATTCTATAATTCTTCATCATATTTTAGCTAAAGGAAAACATTGCTACAAGAAATTTGCTATTTCTAGTGTGGTAGGTATTCTAGAATCCAGCCCATATAGCTTACAATGAACAACGTATTCATCAAGAATAGGTAAAATCTGACTTCATTTTTGTAAAAAATTATATAAATATTTGCTTCCGCACCCGAATTTTATAATTCTTCATCATATTTTAGCTAAAAGAAAACATTGCAACAAGAAAATTGCTATTTCAAGTGTGTCTTTTAGCTAAAATATGATGTAAAAATTACAAAATTCGGGCGCGGAAGCAAATATTTATATGATTTTTTACAAAAATAAAGTCACATTTTACCTTTTCTTCATGAATACGTTGTATATTGTAAGCTACATGGGCTGGATTCTAGAATACCTACCACACTTGAAATAGCAATTATCTTGTTGCAATGTTTTCTTTTAGCTTAAATATGATGATGAATTATAAAATTCGGGCGCGGAAGCAAATATTTATATTATTTTTTACAAAAATAAAGTCAGATTTTACCTATTCTTAATGAATACATTGTATCTATTTTATATACTAAAAGCTATATACTATTTTGATAGATTCACTATATATCTATATATATTTGGATTCATCTCGACGATCACCGATCCTGTGTCCAGTCTAAACTCCTGGCCGATTTGAGTAATTGCTGTAATTTTTTTTCCAAGTTGTAGTGTCTATTGTGCCGGAATGCCTTTTGGGGGTCTCATATTTTTACTGTAAGTGGTTTTTGTTTAAAAAAAATAAAAACTGCGTAAAATTGGTACACTGAAACTATGGATCCCAGAGGCCATGTCTACATTTAAGAAGAATCACGGTTCTCATCCGTCAAATTTGACAATTCAACATGAAACTTTTATTTGATTTTTTTGGAAAATGTGAAGAGATATTATTAATTGAATTATGTTTTCATATAAATAATGAATTTGGAACTCAAATTTAAGTTTTTAAAAAATTTATTTTAAAACACAATGAAATCTTACATTAACAGTAGCTAAACAAGAAATGTCTTACCTTACTAAGTACATCTTATATATACAAGGATCGTCTTCTTTTAAGAGATCTCAAGTTAAAAGTGCTGAATTTATGAGAAAGAGAATGATGCAATTTATAGTTGCATTACGCAAATAAGGGTGGTGTCTCTACATAATTCCTCCCTCCTCAAGAGTGGAAGTTACAATTTTGGAACTTTTACTAGTTTCTTTTAATTCTAATTGGTTTGAATTTTTAAATTTGTTTCGAAGACAATCTTTGTACTTACAAATTAATATTATAATAATAATTAACGTAATTAAAGTATAAATCAAAATATAATGATAATTATTAATGCTTACATCATATGGATAATCTAGCCGAATACTACTTTCTATATCGTGTTTAATTAGTGATATATTTTTTATTTCGTCTTTTAATTTTTTGATATGGGTATTAGTAGAATTTATTTGGATATCTACTAATTCTTCGAAGTTATCTTTTATCTTAATTTGATCGTTAAATTTGCAGTTATTTGTATAATATATGCCTTTTAAATCTTTAATATGCAACGTGTTGTTACAATAAAATTTTACTTGTTTTTTATACGGAAAATATAGATATTTTAAATTAGAATTTTTTATTTCAATGATTGAGTTGATTAATGATATTTTATGATAACTACAATATTGGAAATCTTTATAGCATATTACGTTCTCTAAACATTTTTCGTATTCGTTGTGTTGAGATAGACAGTAGTATTCTTTATTACTTATTCTAATACATTTATTTACGGGTTTTATTTTACAATTATTTTTCGTGTATAGGCCATTTAGTACATTTACAGTTTTGTATGTTTCGTGTTGGTATGTTGGAATTGAGGTGACTTGTAAGAGTTCTTCTTTAAGGACATTTGATGGGATTTCTATAAGGATTATAAGGTTCTCGTCTTTTATAGAACAATATGTTTTTAAAAGATTGTTATTATGAATATTGTTAATTAAAATTCTTTAAATAAAATTGTTTTCAATCTTATTGATTTAGTTTATTAGTTCGTTGTAATTTATTATTCCGAAATATAAAATATTTAATTGGCAGAAAGTTATAGTTTCTTCTAACAGTATTAGAGAGAAATAAAGTTCTTGTCCTATTTGTATTAATTCGTTTAGAATGTTTTGAGTTCTTATAATGTCTATTTCGTCGACAATTTTTCCTAATACTTTTTCTAAAGTGTCTAGTTTTTTATTAAAAATGTTGTTATTTTCATTAATTATTTCAATTTTATCGTTAAATTGGGCGGTGATATTGTTGTTGATTTTTACCATTGTATTGATTTTATCGGTTAATTTATTTTCATTGAATTTTATATTTTCTATTATTTGATCGTATCGTTCTTTATCTGTATCATCCAGGTTACCTGTTATACTTTTGATTATTGAGCCTAGCCCGTTAATTAAACCGCGTTTATTTCTTTTAGTATTTAAGAGTTGTACTTTATTTCTTAAATGTAATATGATATTATTTAATATATTTTTGTTGTTTGTGATACTATCTTGAAATTTATATTTTTGTAATTTTTGATATAGGGTGTTAGTGTTGGAGGATATTAGATATGGGAACTTGGAATGATATTATTTGGGTGTTTACCTGTATGTAGGCTGTCCCTAAGTCAAGTATGTTAAGTCCAGTATTAGTGTCACCTTGTATGATTTGGGATATTCCGAAAGGAATTAGTCCGTAACAAGTCGAGGAGTTTTAAGATTTGATATTTTATGTTTTTTATCGTTTTCGTCTACGATTTGTCCTCTTGCCGGACGTATTGTCTTTACACCTAGAATTTTAAATTTTGGTTTTTCTATTTTGCCGGAATTTCTCTTATTTATTTTTACATAAGCTTGGTTTGGTATTTCGTATTGTTTTTCGGGTTTTCCTGAATATTTTGCTTTATATTTTTCTATGTTAGATTTTACATGTTCGTTTACTTCTTTGAGAATTTCGGAGTGTTTTTGTAAATATTCGTCGACTTGTACTTCTTCTGGTTTCAAATTTGGCTCAGAGATGCGTCCGAAAATAATTTCTAAGGGAGTTCTTTTTGTAATTGAGTGAATGCTATTGTTGTAAGCTATTAGTGCATAGTTCAATCTTTCTTTGAGTTGTAAAGTTTTTATTATCGGATTTTGGTTAATAATTCTCATATGTTCTATGAGGGAAGAGTGGAATCTTTCTACTATGCCATTACTCTTGGGATTATCAATAGAAATATAATGGATATCTATTTGTCTGAGAGCCAGATAATTTTGAATTGTTTTGTTATTAAATTCTAGGCCGTTATCAGATACTATTTCTTTTGGTATTGGGAAATGTGTAAAATATTTAATTAATTTATTTAAAATTGTTATGGCATTTTTATCTTTAATTACATATGCTACAGCGAATTTTGAAAAAGAGTCTACTATGGTTAATATTTTAATTTGTTCTAACGATAAGAGATCAATATGAATTTTTTCGAAAGATTTGTCTGCTGTGGGTGTTTTGATGTTAGGTATTTGAATAGGGTTTCTTTCATATTTTGTGGTTAAGCAAACATTGCATTTATTAATGTAATTTTGAATATCTTTCAGCATATTAGGCCAGTAATATGATTGTTTTAGCTTGTTGTAAGTTTCCGTTATACCTCTGTGGTTAGTCTTTCCCTCGTGATAGTTTTTTATAGTGAGTTGCTGGTCTTCTTTATTTTCAATATCAGTACTTATCGAGCTGCATGCTACTAATTTATAACTATTCGCGTCAAAGTAGGTTTGCAGTACGGCGTTGAAGTTAGTTTTGAATTTGTCAGGGATCAAACAATAGTACGTTTTTCCAGATTGTAGGAGTTCTTTAATGAATTTCAGTATTGTTTTATTACTGTCAATTTTGTTTAAATAAAGGTAAATGCGTAGAATATTATTATTAAAAAGCTTGCTTATTTTTATATCGTTTTTACCATTAGTTTCTTTTACAACTATCTGGTTTTTGCATGTATTTATAGGTGTTTCTAAATATGTTAAGCCATTTACTGGGTGCTCGTTATCAGAGTGAGCTGTATCAGTTGAGTCTTTTTCGCTACCTGTTTCTACGATTACAGAATCTGTGTCCGAATTTAAGTTTAATTCTACGTCATTAGGTTGTTCATAAACATTAATTTTGATATTAGAATTTAGAAATATTACTTTTATTATGTCTTCTATTTCGTTCCAATTTTTTCCATCAAGGCCGGAACAAATTTTTGGCATGTCAATTTCGTTTATTTCGTTCTGTATGCAGTAATCTAATAATTTTTCTAGGCATATTTTTATATTTCTAATTGAAGGCTTATTGTGGTATTTATCTTTTGTAATTAAATGACAAATTAATCGTGGGTCGTTTTGTATAAGAATTTTGTTGTCAATGTTATAATAAATTTCACTAGGGTAATTTTGTTTTACTTGATATGCAAAACCTTTACTCATTTTTGTGTCGCTAGAAATACAATGGACGAGTGGTTTGTCAGATTCGAAAATATTTGATTTTTTGTATTCTATTTTAAAGTCTGGTCTGATTCGGGACAGGGCATCGGCTACGACATTTTGGCATCCTTTCTTGTATTCAACTGTGTAGTCAAATTCTTCTAATTTGAGGCGCCATCTTATTAATTTGGAATTTGGTTCTTTAAGTGAATTAAGCCAAACTAAAGGTCTATGATCTGTAACAATTTTGAATTGGTGTCCTAATAAATATGGCCGAAATTGTTTTGTTGCCCATATGATAGCCAAGAGTTCTTTTTCGACAACTGAATAATTTATTTCGTGATTATTGAGGGTTCTTGAAATGTAGGCTATGGGGAGATCTTTATTATTTTCATTCTTTTGTGATAAAACTGCTCCGATCGCGTAATTGCTCGCGTCAGTTGTTAGGATAAATGTTTTTGAGAAATTTGGATATTGCAAAATGGGGCTGTTAGAGAGAAGTGTTTTGCATTTTTCGAAACATTTGATGTATTTCGGATCTTTTATGTCAATTTTTTGACCCTTTTTTAGACAGTTGGTTAAGGGTTTAGTGATTTTTGAAAAGCTGTCGATAAATCTTCTATAATAGCCCAGGAGTCCGAGAAATGATTTTATTTCTTTACTTGTTTTAGGAATAGGGAAATTTTTTATTGCGAGAATTTTGTCCGGGTTGGGTTTGATTCCTTTCGTAGTAATAACGTGCCCGAGATAAGCGACTTCTTTGCGGAGAAATTCGCATTTATCTAGCTGGATTTTTAAGTTGGCTTCCTCTAATTTTTGGAATACTTTTTCGATATTGTTTAAATGATCTTCGAGGGATGTGCCTAGTATAATTATGTCGTCAAGATAGACAAAGCATATTTTATTAATCAGATCTTTGAGAACGAAGTTCATAAGTCTTTGAAATGTCGACGGTGCATTTTTTAAGCCGAAAGGCATTCTTTTAAACTCGTAATGTCCGAAATTTGTTGAAAATGCAGTTTTTGGGATGTCGTCTGGGTCAACTTCTATTTGGTGAAAGCCCGATGTTAAGTCGATGGTTGTGAAATAATTTGACTAATTTGTCTAAGATGTCAGTGATGTCTGGTATAGGGAATTTGTCAGTGATTGTCTTGTCGTTTAATTTTCTGTAGTCAATTACGACGCGAAATTTTTGTTTACCGGAAGCGTCCATTTTCTTTGGGACGACCCAAATAGGGGCGGACCAAGGGGAGTAAGACTGTTGTATAATGTCGTCGTGTAACATTTTGTCAATCTGTGTTTGTACTTCTTGTTTGTACGTCTCTGGATATTTGTATTGTTTGGTATGGATAGGAACACTGTCAGTAGTTTTGATTTGATGTTTGATTTTGTTAGTGAAAGTGAGTTTTTCATTTTCTTGTAATATTAAAGATTTGTATTTGTTTATTACTTTGTTTAGGCCTTTTTTTTCTTCGGGATTTATGTGTTCGTCTCGAATAGTTTGATTTTTTATTTCTATGTTGAAGTTTTCGTTTTTATTTGAGTTAAAATATTGTAATTTATATTTAAATTTATTTAAAAATGTTATTTCTTCTTTTATAAAATCAAATTTTGTTTTAAGTAATTTTATTCCTGGTAGGCCTAATAAAATGTCAAAATCTTTATGAAAATTAAAAATATAACTTTTTATATTATTATTTTTAAATTTGAAAAATGTGAATTCTTTCCCTGAAGATTTGCCGTTGCAAGTATGTACTTTGGTTTAATTAAATTTGGATTGATATAATTTTGGGTAGAGCCAGTATCTAATAAAATTTTTAAATTTGACACTTTGATGAATGGTAGTTTACTGAAATTGTTAGTTAAGGATTCGATTGTTGTTGGTATGGGTCTATGTCTAAAAAATTATTTTCCTCGTTAATTTCATTTTCTTGCTCAATTTCCAAAGATTCTGGGTATTCTACTGGTGTATTATCTGCACTTTCGATATCTTGAGTAAATAATTGTTCTGATCGTGGTTGGACAGGGCGTCTGGAGAATTGAGAGGTTTGGATGCTCATGGGTGTGGTAACTCTTTGTTGTGCATTACGAATATTTGCACTAGGGGCAAAGGATTTAGATGGTTGTTGTTGTGGTTGTTGAGGATATTTATGCATTGGAGATTGGTATTTTGGTGGGTTGAATTGCAATTGATTCTTTGGTGGAGGTGCTTTTTGTGTTTGTGTGTGTTGGTTGTGTATGTTTTGGAGGTCGTTAGTGAGAAGATTTAATATTTCACTTAAATTTTGCGGGTTTCTGGCAGAGAGTTGGGATCTAAATGGATCTCTGCAATTATTTATAAAGCATTGTGTAAAGTATTTTATGGAGTATTCTAATATTATTTTGCTGATTTCACTATTGTATTTGCATTCTACTTTACTCTTATATATTAGATAAATGTCATTAAATTTATTGAAGAATTCAATTATATTATCCTTTGTTTGCTTGTAAGTTGTAATTTCGTACATTAAAGTGTGCTCTGATCTAGTATCGGAATAATTTTGTAATAAATGTTCTTTTAAGTCTTTCCAGGAGTTTATAGTTGTGATGCTGAGGCATTGCGCAGCACTTCCTTTAATTTTGTTTTTTAAAGTGAGGATAACAATTTTTTTGTAATCTCTGATGGGTTTGATTGATTGACTAAACTTATTATGTCGTCTACGGTGTTTATGAAATTTGGTAGAGTTTTTACATCTCCATCAAAGCATGGTATTAGGTCTAATAATTTTATAATTTCATTGTTTAAGTTATCGAGTACATTGGTTGGTGCAGGGGGAGTCATATTGATACTTAGGTTATTTAGTGTGTTTAGTAGTTCGTCCAGTTTGTATGAGAATATAAAGTGTACTTACAGTAAAATTATAATTTCTTTAAACATGGGGGTTGGGGGTCGATGTCGGCTCGATGGAGGGTGACGGTGGATGATGGCACAGTCAGCTGTCGATCGATGTCCGCTCGATGTGGAATGGGAATGGGTGGTGACTGGTTGGCTTTCGATCGATGTTCGTTCGATGCGTAGAGTCCGAGTCCGTGTGGTTTACTTCTCGGGTCCGTTGGATCAGGAACTGCCGTAGAAGAATTCCTCGTCACGTAAGATGGGATGAGTTCCGTATTTTTTCACTTGAGTATCGCTGATGATTGCAGGATTGACTCGTTGATTCGTGATTGGCAGAATTTAACGATAAAAATCGACGAATTTGTGAATTTGAACGAATTGAACACTTGGTTTTCGATTCACAAATACTTGTTTGCCAATCCTACCGACTGCGCCAATAATAAATTTGGAACTCAAATTTAAGTTTTTAAAAAATTTATTTTAAAACACAATGAAATCTTACATTAACAGTAGCTAAACAAGGAATGTCTTATCTTACTAAGTACATCTTATATATACAAGGATCGTCTTCTTTTAAGAGATCTCAAGTTAAAAGTGCTGAATTTATGAGAAAGAGAATGATGCAATTTATAGTTGCATTACGCAAATAAGGGTGGTGTCTCTATATAATTTATATTATAATAGTGAGCGAAATATATACAAATAAACTGAATGTTAAATGTGGTGTATGTAAAATATTTCTTTTTTGACATTTCACGTTCATATGTTAGAGCCGTCAAAAATTCGTGGTACAAGTTTTATATTTTGTAGAAGAAAGGAAAAGAATTAATAAATTAACATATATTTTAAAGTAAAGATACAGTGCATTCTGGAACGTAAGTATGTTTTTTATTATGTTTTTGCTGTATTTATACATATATTTAAATTTTAGCTGAAATCATTGAATTGGTTAAGTAATTCCAAGATGTAATTTGGAAATACAGAGATCTTTGAACACAAACATTAACAAAAAATGAGCAACCCTTTTGGAATATACAATTAACAAGGAATGGACAATAAAAAATCAATACAGAAGAAATATAAGTAACAATGAAAGTCGTTTCCAAAGAACAGTGGAGTACGAACAGGTATGCCAGCAAAAGCACAAATAGTTAAATAATTAAATAAAATTTGTAAGATTTATAATAAAACAAACAATGTAATAAATAACAATAATAAAGAAAATACGGAGAAGAAACTTAAATCTGGAATTTGAACAAGGCGCGTCATATCATACAGCGCATTTGTCTATTTTTACCCCTACTCCAGCCGCCAGTCATAAAGCTATTTATTAAAATGGCTGACAAAACTTATTTGATGAGAAACGGTCCATAAAAGGCAAGTACCGAAAAATTTGGAAAACAAGCAAATAATTATCTGTTATATTATAAAATTTCTTTTTAGAGTAAAAAGTAAAGATATTTATATAAAATCAATTCCAGTAAAGATCAATTTTGTAGTTGTTTTTCAAAACTGAGTAACATGCCATTGGCAGCAATTTTGTTAATATAACGTTAACTTAACTATAACTATACCATAAATCGGCAACGAAACATACTTATAGTTACTTGAAATGGATATTGTAGTGGGCACTTGGTGGAACATTTTTGATATAGATAAAAAAAAAACACATAGTTATTACACAATAATTACTATACACAATTAAATGTTAAGTAGGATTGAAGTGGTTTGTTCAATATGACCATTCGCAATGTTTATCTTAGAATTAACGGCTCTTCTAATCTCTTCCAGTCAGTTCATTCGTAATCTTTTGTCGGCTAGATATGATACAGAAAATTCCCTACCGGATGAATGTGCATTGTTGATACAATGTTCTACAATTCTGAATTCATATTTTTTTTGTTTATTGAATATATATGTTCTTTAATTTTTATTCCCAAATGAAATATTAATTCAGGATTTGCAGAACATTGTATCAACAATGCATATTCATTCGATGGGAATTTTTTTGTATTACATTTAGCCGACAAAGAATTAAGAATGAACTGAAAATTTAGAGATTAGAACAGCCGTTAATTCTAAGAAAAAAAAATTGTCTATGACCAGATTCAACTAACCACTTTGCCCCTACTAAACACGTAATTGTATATATAAACAGGTGTATTACTTTAATTATGTAGTCTAATGATGTCCGAAAGGACGATACGATCGTCACTAATATAACAATTATTGTGGAATAACCAAGTATTTTTATTTACCTATATACTTATAGTTATCTGGGTACTGAGGAAAATGTTATTATTTGAGGAATAAAAAATCTGTGAACAATATATGGGGAATGTGTATTTTTTAAAGTCCATGTAAAGATAAGATATAATTTATTTTATTTGAACCCATAATTTATTAACATTGAAGTCTAGGTTGATCAGCTATGGTTCGAAACTACGGGTTCCCATATAAAAGTAGCCCGTATGGTGCAATCTCCACCCCAGCTCAACTCCCTAGGAGATGACATGAAGTAAAAGCTTCCTACGACACACCTAGTTATGGATAATAAGCCGAGAATGAAGAGATTTAAGCTGCAATCTTTTTTGGATTTTGCCATTTTGAAATCAGCCATCGACTTGCACATGCTACTCAACTTTGTATGGTTATATTTATTATATAAAAGGTAAATTTGAATTTATATTAGATCTAATAATATTTAAAATTTATTTTTTTATTTCATTATTGTATTCATACAAAATTATGCTACAAAAAAAAATTTTAAAATTGTAGTCATTTTTAAAGCTCATCATTTATAATTAATTATCTACATTACCGATAATGATGACCGGTCAATGAGGAATAGATATTACCGATAATATTTAAATATTTAAACTTTTGATCGTATCACCGTATGGAAACAATATTTGTTTACTTTATTGATGCTTTATTGCTTTTTCACCTTTGTGTGTGAAGCAGTATTATCTATTGTAATTCTTTGCAATAATTTCCATTCTGTAAAATAATTCATTTATTGTTATTTTGTTCTGCTGCAATTTGAAAATTTTATAATAATCCCGTTAATCGTACCACTAGACAAATCTAAGGTGAGAATTTTATTTAATTAGTTTGGTTTTGATTTGTAATATATGTTAAATGCCTCTCGAATAATTATTTTAACATTACGAAAGTAAATTAGAATACCTACTTAGTAATGGTCAATGTATAATGTCACATGTCATATGTGTATTTAATTATATTTTGTGACGAAATAGAACGTCACAAAATATATCTCTAAGCTACGAACCATCTCGTCTACACGCGAATTCTAACCCGGCTACTGAGTTAGCCAGTAGCTACCCGTTTAATTAAACTAAAACGTATAAAAACCAGGGCCGAAAGGCTGTTGGGAGAGTGTTAGATAGCGATTACTAGTGTGTAGACCTAGTAGCATCTCCGAGATAAATTCACCAGGTGAGCATTTCCGTCTTTTTACCGTATAACCGTCTGTTCCGTGAGTTCTCCACGTAAGTCACTACCTCAAGAGTTTGACTCCATTGTTTTGGCTATCATCTCCTTCGTCGTGGCTCGTTGTGAGTTAACCACCTCTAAGTCTAGACGCCGCCGGTGTGTAAACCCGGGCGTCGACAACCACGAGGTAGCGTGTCAATCCAGAGCCACCACGAACGAGCCGCGTCTTACAAATAGTGTAACTGTTCACAAAACAACCGGGCCGTAAGTTTAGCCGTTACTGTATTGCCCGTCGTCGTGGCTTATTGTGAGTTTAACCGCCTCCACGTCTAGACGCCGCCGGTGTGTACACCCGGGCGTCGACAACCACAAGGTTGCGTGTCAATCCAAAGCCACCACGACGAGTTCGTTGCTTCACCCTCGCGTGCGCATCACCTGGTGCCCGGCGAACCGTTGCAAGTGTTACCGTTTCAAACGTCTCTATACTGCCGGCGTGTATACCCGGGTATCGGAGACCACGAGGCTGCGTACATATCCAGGTCACTCCCAAAGACACTTGCCGCGAACCCCAAACTGCCTCACGATACATCAAGTTCGCTGTAGGGACCCGTTGTTAGCTAACCGTCTCGAAGACGCGGTTCCGCCGGTGTGTTCACCCGGGTGCCGACGTCTACGAGACTGTATGTATCCAAGGCCCGTACACCTGACCTGGTGACATCACCGTCGGTTCACCACGTCCCTCGCGTCGCCGTCGGGACGCCCCGCGTCGATTGTAACTGACCCCACTAAAGTGAATTACGCAAACTGCCCGTACTTGCCGCCTATTTTTAGGCCATCGCTATCAGTGTTGCCGCCCCGACGCTCGGCGTCGTTGCTACATAAACCCGTTCCCTAGGTTCCCTTTACTTCCCAAGTCGCCTCCTCTTACAGCCCCCCTCCCTACAGAACCTCAGTTCAAACTCTAATAAAAGGACATCCTTTTTTACATCTAAGACTGGTGTTTTATTTAATAACAACGACCCGACGTTACAATTTTTAATGTAGGTACAGAAATTGACTGCAGTGGAGAGAAGAGTGCGACATATTTACGTTCGAAAAGAAAAGAAATCGATCCAGTTCTAATCAGTAAAGTAACCTGTCAAAACTGTTGGTAATTATAATTCTGAAAAAAAAAACAACGCACTTAAAAGAGTAAGTTTTTTAAATCCTATTCTTACAACAAATACATACATATATTATATCAAAATGCCAAATAAGAATAGAGTCAGCAGCCTTAAGCGTAAACAAAAACATAAAAATGATGTAGCAAATAAAAATAATAGTAACAATACGGGAATTAATAATATAATAAACAAAGTAGAAAACCAACGAAATTTAGAAAAAAAGACTCAGGTTACACCAAATAGTACCAGTGGATCGTCAATTATATTAGATAATAAATTTCATAAAATAAATATATTAGAAAAGACGGGATTAAATAATTTAAATTTAGGAAATAAGCCAATAGGCAATCAAATTCCATTGATAGATCGTGATATTAACACATTAATAAATCCTGCGGGATATTTAGAAGATATACATATCGATTATTATTTCTCATTAGTCCGATCCATGACTGAGTTCAATCCTCAGCCTACGAATTATTTGAATGCTCCAAACCGAATAGTACCAATCAGACAGGGAACTAAACATTTACAAATTTTATTCGTATCAGGTGCGGATATTAGTAGTGTCGGTCATTGGCTGACGGCGTACTATGATGGTACTGATATAATAATTTATGATAGCATGAATTCAAAATGTTCAAACGCTGATGTAAATTTATATTTAGAAAGATTGTTTCCGTACAGACCATCAGTTAGAATTGTACAAGTTCAGCAGCAAACTAATAGTTACGATTGTGGGTTATTTGCCATTGCGTTCTTCACGAGTATATTATTTAACCGTAATCCGGAACATGAAAATTATGACATTAACAGACTTCGGTCACATGTTTTACAAATGCTTCGTACACGTAATTTAACAGTTTTTCCGGTAACACGTCAGCAAAATTTAAGGGAAAATTATTTTAAACGAAAAACAAATGAAACAGAGGAAGAACAAGCTAAACGTCTAAAATCAAGTTACGAATATAAATTAAAATACGTGTTTAATGAAACACCTGAAAAAAAAAAACAAATCGTATAGAGAAGCAAAAAAAAATTAATTTCAATAATCTTGTAAATGAAACATTCGAACAAAAAAAATATAGGTTACAAACACTTAAAAGAAATTTTAATAATTATTTACAAAATGAAACATTAGAACAAAAAAATAATAGGTTACAAACACTTAAAAGAAATATTAATAATTATTTACAAAATGAAACATTAGATAAAAAAACGGAAAGGCTGCAAAAGTTAAAATTTAATTTCAAAGAATATATGAAGAATGAAACTCCCGAGCAAAAACAAATACGTTTAGAAAAATATAGAGATAATTTTGATAATTTAGTTAAAACGGAAACTGTAGAACAAAAACAGGAGCGATTAACGAAAAATAATATGATTAATAAAAATAAAAATAAGGAACGTAAAACCATTGTTCAAAATGATAAATATATGTTCGCTAGACAGGGATTAGGAGTTGAAATTGAGCCCCATTCCTTGGGACCAATGAATGTTGTCCGTTCACATTGTTCCTCTGTTAATTTTTCATATGAAAAGCCGTCGGACGGTAAATTTACATACTGCTGTCGAAAAGGAAAATTAAACGCAGATCAATTAAATGAGTTCCCAGAATATATCAAAAATCTAATGTTAAGTAAAGATTCAGACAAAAGAAACTTTAGAGAAAATGTTAGACAATACAATAGCGTGCTAGCATTCGCATCGTTTGGGGCAAAAATTTCTGCGCCTCCAGGCAAAGGGCCCTACTGTTTCCGTATACACGGCTAAATATACCATGATTCTACCAGCTCAATGTACCCTAAATCAAATGAAACAGAAAAATATTCCCAATTATACATAATTAATTCAAATGAAGCGTTAGAGAAACGAATGAACGTAGAGTATAATAAAAATTGTAAGTCAAACATCATGGGTCAATTAGATGTAATACTTAGAGAGGTTAATCCGTATTGTCAGGCGTATATGATGTTGAAAGAAGTAGAGCAGCGGGAATTAGCCAAAGCTAACCAAACAAATCAGTCGGTGCCAGAAATAAATTTGTTTATTGTAAATGACAGAAAAAAAAAGATAAACGTAGGTACAATATCCCCACATGTAATGAGGTGGCAGTTGTTTTTACGTCCAATGACGGTGAGCCACCAATAGATAGGGATATTTGTGTCCACCCAAAAGTTGGCGGTTTAGTTCGAATTAATCAGTTTAGTGAAAACTGCGACCCCATGTTCTATCCTTTATTATTTCCTCGCGGTGAATGTGGCTGGAACATGAATTCAAAACAAGCTGACGGTATTAAAAAACAAAGCATGTTACAGTTTTACATGAACAGATTAGCGGTTAGAAACACATTTAACCCATGTTTAGAAGCCGGTAAACTAACCCAACAATACATTGTAGATGCGTATGTTAAAGTCGAAGCCGAAAGATTAAGGTACATTAGACTAAATCAGCCTACTCTCAGGGTAGAGCTGTATAGTGGGTTGATGGACCACATTAATAATTTGGCAGAGAATGAAGGCGGAAAAGCAGGCACCATGATATTTTACCGTCAACATTTCAAGGTGGCAGTAGATTCATGTTGAAAATGTATCAAAATGCCATGTCCATTGTTAGAGAATTTGGCCGCCCTGATCTATTTATAACAGTGACATGTAACCCGAAATGGCCAGAAATTGTACAACAGTTGCGCGAGGGTCAAACCTCTGCAGACCGCCCAGACATAACCGCCAGACTTTTTAACGGAAAAATAAAAAGTATGTTGCATGAATTTTTACATGACAATATTTTTGGGAAAGTTGTAGCATTCATATATGTAATTAAATTCCAAAAAAGCGGTCTGCCTCACATGCATTTATTATTAACTTTAGATAGTGCAAGTAAAATCCGTAACAAAGATGACATTGACGAAATAGTCAGTGCAGAAATTCCCGACGAGGACGCAGAACCGGAATTGTACCAATTAGTTCGTTCACATATGATTCACGGTCCGTGCGGTATTCTAAACAAATATTCGCCGTGTATGAACGAAAATAAATGTTCAAAAATGTTCCCTAAAGATTTTAGAAATGAAACACATGAAAACATTAACTGTTACCCCCTGTATAAACGGTCAAATAATAATGCAAAAATGTTCATTCTTTGGAAAAATGGTTTAGTTAAATACACGGTAGACAATAGGTGGATAGTTCCGTACAATCCGTATTTGTTAAAAAAATATAGAACCCACATAAATGTGGAAATATGCGCATCAGTAAAAAGTATAAAATATATTTGTGATTATTTGTGCAAGAGGCATGATTGCGCGAGCGTCAAATTAGGACAACTTGATAAAAACAAAGTTGTTCAGTGGGATGAAATAAACGGTTATTTAGATGCTAGGTATGTATCTGCCCCAGAATGTTGTTGGAGGCTTTTAGAATATTCGTTGCATGACAAGTCTCATACAATATTGGAATTAGCAGTACATTTAAAAAATCAACAGGCGGTATTTTTTACTAACGGTCAGGAAAAAAAAGCAGTTGAACGAGCAGCGAAAAAAATACAACATTAACAGCTTGGTTCCTACTCAATGAAATAGACGTTAATGCCCGGCAATATGTTTACATGGAAATTCCTAAATATTATGTATTTACAAATAATGCATGGAAAGCTAGACAACGTGAGAAAAAGCCACCTATCGGTCGAATGATTTCCGTTAGCCCTAGAGATATTGAAAGATTTCATTTAAGATTAATTTTAGTGCATGCAAAAGGTGTCACAAGCGTACCGTCGACGGAAAATTATATAATACATATCAGGAAGCTGCCCGTGCATTAGGTCTTTTAGCTAATGATAAAGAGTGCGAAAATTATTTAGACGAGGCTGTGTTGAGTAAATTTCCCAGACAATTGCGTGAGTTATTTGCTTATTTAATTTGCTTTCTTACGTCAACCAATGCCTTAAGCTTATGGGAAAAATTTTAACATTATTTAATGGAAGACTATTTATTACATAATTCTGAAAAAGTTGCACAAAGTGAATGTTTATTAAAAATACAGGAAATACTCGATATGCATAAATTCACATTAAGTGATTTCGGTTTGCCCCAACCAGAAAATATTGATGATTTAGAAAATGAAACTAATTCTTTTGATGTAGCAGCCGAAAAATTAGAGGGAGAACAATATGTAGCTTTATTTAGCAGAGACCAAATAAAAATTTTAAATAACATATTAAAAGCCGTAAATGACAATAATTGCACAAGTAGATATTTCTTTGTTGACGGTCCCGGAGGAACAGGGAAAACATTTCTGTATAACACATTGATAAGTATTTTAAGGGGCCAAAATCAAAAAGTTATAGCTGTAACTTGGACGGGAATAGCAGCTACTCTGTTAAAAGGTGGTCAAATAGTTCACTCAGTGTTCAAGTTACCAGTGCCTGTAAATGACGGATGTGTATGTAGAGTGAAATCAAATAGTAACGCGGGTAAATTAATAAAAGAAGCAAGTGTAATAATCTGTGATGAGGTAACAATGATACCTAAACACGCACTCGATGCAATAAATTTATTATTACAAGATTTGATGGATAATAAAATACCATTTGGGGGAAAAGTTATAGTTTTAGGTGGCGATTTCAGACAGTGCTTGCCAATAGTCAATTACACGAACCATCGAACTGTAATAATTGAAACATGTGTTGTAAAAAGTCATTTATGGCCACTATTTACAAAATTTTTATTAAAACAAAATATGCGCGTAAATAAAGATGAAAAAGAATTTTCAGAATATTTATTGAAAATAGGCAACGGTGAAAATGAAATTGTCAAAATTCCTGCACATTGCGTTTCCGAAACATGTCTAGCAAATGAAATATTCGGTGAAGATGACATACAACCTGATGATATTTATAAATTTACAGATAGAGCCATTTTAGCACCAAAAAATGATGACACAATGATAATTAATGAACACGTATTAAATAAAGTTGTGGGGTCATCTAGAGTATATGTAAGTGCTGATTCTTGTGAATGTGATGAGACAAATAAAATTAATTACCCCGCCGAATTATTGAATGGCCTAACACCAACCGGAATGCCTCCTCACAAATTAACACTAAAAATTGGAGCAATAGTTATGTTATTAAGAAATATGAATCTGGTCTAATGGTCTGTGTAATGGAACAAGGTTCATAATAAAAGACATGAAAACTAATTAGTTAGATGTAGAAGTTCTAACAGGACAGAGTGCAGGTAGCCGGCTCTATTTATCATGTTTTGATTTAACTACCGAAACAGATTTACCATTCACCTTGAAACGAAGGCAATTCCCAATAAGATTAGCTTTTTCAATGACAATAAATAAATCCCAAGGCCAAACATTTAATTATGTAGGAATAAATTTAGAAAATCCAGTCTTTTCACATGGCCAATTGTATGTGGCAATGTCAAGGGTAAGAAGTTGAAACAATTTAAAGATCAAATTGCCAGATTCAAAAATTATTAAAAATACAAAAGAAGAATTCACAAAGAATGTAGTGTTTAAAGAAATTTTAAATTAAACAAGTTTAAATCATTTAAAACAAGTGACAAATTTTAAATAAGAATATAAAAAAAATATGTATAATATCTATATTGTATTAAAATTCATTTAAAAACTACCGAGCAAAATATTTAATGTTAAAAGTAAAAGATATTAAAATCATGTTAAAAAATACAACATATGTCCAATTACATTTTAATCAGTAAACTAATTATATAACAAAAAAATTTCATATACAAGTTTATAAAATTTAAATCATGTTTTAAAAGTCAAATATGAGAAAGCAATAAAGATCAATTTTAAGTATAAAATAAAAGTATGTAGATATATTCATAATAAATTTGAAACGTAAATTAAAAATATGTAATAATATACAAAGAGATAATATGAATTAAATATATAAATTTAAAATATTAAATTAAACAAGTAGAAATCAATAAATACAATTGACAAGTTTTAAAGACTATGAACAAAATAGCAATAATATGTAAATTTTATTATAATTAAATTAAAAATTATTAAGCTAAATATACAATTTAAAATGAATATGAAAAAAGATATTTTTATAATATCTGAATTGTATTAAAATGAATTTAAAAACTACCGAGCAAAATAGTTCATGTTAAAACAAAAAAAAGATATTAAAATCATGTTTAAAAATTTAACATATGTACAATTACATTTTAATCAGTAAACTAATTATATAACAAAAAAATGTCATATCATTTATATGTTTATAAAAATTAAATGATATATTAAAAATCAAATATGAGAAAAAAAGCAATAAAGATCTATTTAAAGTATAAAATAAAAGTATGTAGAAACATTCATAATAAATTTGAAACGTAAATTAAAAAATAATTATATAATAATATAAAAAGAAATAAAATGAATAAATTGAAACTATTAAATTAAAGAAGTAGAAATCTTTGGAAACAATTGATAAATTCTAAATATGATTATGAATCAAATAATTATAATATATAAATTATATTAAAAATAATTTAAAAACTATTAAAGGAAATATTTATTTTATTATGTTAAAAGTAAAATATATTAAAATCATGTTGAAAAGTACTACAATGTACAATTACATTTTACTCACTGAACCAATTATATATAAAAAAAATTATATCTAGTACATGTTTATAAAAATTAAATTAATAAAATTTTAAAATCTTATATAAGAAAGCAATAAAGATCAATTTAAAGTATAAATTAAAAGCATGTTGAAACATTATTGATAAATTTGATACAAAATAATATGAATGACATAAATAAATTGAAACATGTAATATAATAAAAAATGATGACAATATTTGATTTGTTAAATATAATATACAAGATATTTAATATGCAGGGTGTGCAACGAAACGCGGAACGTAGGGCTTTATCATGAGATATCAAAAAATAGCGAATACTATTTCTTCTGATACATTTAGAACATAATTACAACTGTAAAAAAGTTGTTTAAAATTAAATTCTACATTATCTGAAATAGAATTTAATATTGAACAAGTTTGTACTCTTATAGTTTTGCTCTAAACCTATCAGGAAAGAGAGTATAGTGTAAAAGGCAATACCCTTTCAACTTTAGAAAGTAGGTATCAAATTACTTTAATTTGATTATTTCGCGTCTGATGTTTTATAAAGTTGCGTTGACAATTTATGACGTATTTTTTTAAAACCCATGTTAAAGTCTTACGTTTTGCGTTTCGTTGCATACACTGCATGTAATTAATACAAAAATGAAAAATTATTTCCACATGAAAAGTGGTTCGTAAAATATTGTAAAAGATTAAAAAAAAAGAACTTAAGTCTGATAAAACCATTGCGCCTTTTACAAATTTTACGGACCTTGCCAAAAAGAAAGTACAATAAAAAGAATTATTATAACAGGCAATTATATGAAACTAATTATTATAAGTATATAATAAATAAAAAAAAAATATAAAGCATTGACAATCTTAACAAAATGAAAATGTAAGATATATTATGATAAAAGATAATAAAAAAATACTCACAATGAAAATCAAAAATAAAATAAAATGTATAAAGCAATGGTTTGGTATTAGAAAAAATTTCTATAACGTCTAAAATCCTAGTTTAGTGTATTTTTAAAAAATATATGTACATTAAAAATTTTATTTTCCGATAAAAAGGTCCCTATATCCAATGGTAAAAAGGAAACTTATTTTATATGCAGGTTTATAAAAGTAATTTGTAGTTTTTTATATTACAAAACAAATATAATCAAATTATATTTCATTCCATTCATTTTTCCTCTATTTGGTTAAACAAACATTCTTTTATTATAATACAACAGGCATTAGTTTGCATTAATATTTTTCTTTAATGTTATAGAGCTTAAACAATACTGCTGTCAATAATTTTTAATTAATACCATCTAAAAATAAAGACGTTATACGAAAACTATCTAATACCAGGCTTAAGTTAAAACAACCTCTCTATAATATGTATTAGAAATGTGACGTTAAACAAAAGTATATAATAAATCGCAACATGTGGGCGGGCCACTCTACCATTGTACCTCAAAATTCATGCAACAGAATATAAATACACATTTATTTGGCAATATACTAAATACTACTACAAAACCGCAAAGTATGGTAAAAATTCCAACTACTGCTGGAGGGTTTTGAAGTGTTATGTAATTAAGTCATTGTCACTGTTGTGTGATTTTGGTAACAAGATTTTCATTTTTAAAAAACTACAAAAGTACAATATTAACTGCAATTTATTTGGTAACAGTACATTCAATTTATATTTTTTTTGTTTTAAATTACATTTTTATGTACATAATGTGTACCGTATTATCTATAATTCCTTGGTAGACTTGGCAAGACAATGACTTGTTACATAATACTTTAAAACCCTATTCCAGTGATATTTGGGATTTTTGCTGTACTTTGCTTCAATATTATAATAGCCCGTGGTTAAAAAAATTAAAACAATAAATAAGAAAAAATAAGCTTCATAATAATTACTCGTCACAAACCGGCTGGTGGGTATGAAGCTAATGAAGCATATTACAACATTATAATAAAAAAAAAACACAAAGCGATCAAATAAAAGAAAATTAAGAGAGTAATAAATCGCAAAAGTATGAATGTTTGTGTGAATGTTTGTATGAAATCGAGTTGCCAGGTTATAAAAATTTATTTTTAATATTATATGAAAGATTTTATAATTTTAACAAGAACTACATTTTGTAATCTATTTGTACAATTTTAATTGAATAAAATAGTTCTTTAACTTAAAATGTAAATGAAAATATTAATAATATTGTTATACATTTATATTTGTAAATTATTAAACTTTTTATTATTCAAAATATTCTGGCAGCTCAAATAATTTATTAAAATAAATTATATATAATATCATAACAAAATTTCAAAATAAAAAAAAAAATTGTAGAAAAATCTTAAACTAATGTAACTAATTAAAAGTTAAATTCATAATATATAATAAAGATACACAAATACCAAAAATCTTCATGATTCACAACGATGTGAAATGATATGTTTTTCTTATGTTCTAAAAAATATCATTTGTGAATTTCATATTTATAGATATTGGAAACTGAAGGATACACTGCATTATACCTATAGAGTACATCGAAGATTATAAATACGAGTTATATGATTATTTGGACTATTGCAATTATTAAAATCTGAAATCGTAATATAGAAGTTCTTTCATCTGAGGCGAAACTTTTTTTTATAAAAAAGTGTTCAATGTTTACATATTTTTTTTTATAATTAGTAATATTTCTTTCTGAATATAGAAAAATGGATCAAATCCTGAGATGGAATTTTCCTTCATTCAATATTACAAGAAAAGAATTCAATTTCAATCGAAGCATATGGACTATTAGTCCAAATCAAATATACGAGTATACAACGTTGGTGTTAAACAATATTTGGAAAAATGAATTCATTTTAAAACAAAGGCATCATTTGAATAAAAATTATCTTCCTTTATTATATTACCTTTATTGTTTATAGGGTAGCAGTTTCACAAAAAATATTGAAACGATTTCATTCGTTTCGCGGTTTTTTATTTAAATCTTTTATATTTTAATTAAACATACGACATCTCTAGTACTGCTGACTGCTTGAGAGGCGAGCGCGGTCTGTACAGGGAGTTGAGTTTCTGCAAGCTGAGACAACGGACGTATTTTGATAGCCAGTTGTTGTTCTAAAATTTTTTATCTAAAGTTATTTTTAAAATCTTCAAGATTTTATTTAAAATATTCTTACTCCGGATTTTTTATTTCACTGATTTTGGTCCTGGATGGTCGAGGTTTGTTGGTAGTGGAGTGTGGAGTTCCAATCCAAGCTGAATAGTACTGCGACACGTGCACACGTACACAGTACCAACTTACACACAGTACTCAGGCATCACGCACAAACAAACAGCAGTTTGCAAACACAAGAACAACTCACGCAACCGCCAGACACGCTTAGTCCGGTGACACCACGCATTATCCTGCATCCTGCTTTACGCTACTACACTGCTTGTGTCCGACATCCTGCGGTGCTGCTTAAACTAACACGAACAGTACATATTCCGTCGACAAGCCGAACCTCGGTACCAAGACGTCCAGGGACTCACTCCAACGACCTAGCCATTCCAGACCCATCGAGATTGTGTTACCCCGCAAAAGGTATTTTCTCATTTTTTGTAATATGCACTAATTGTCCTCGTTAATTTTCTTATTGTAGTTACTAGCCGTAAATAAAATTAGTTTTATTTTCAATTTGTTATTTTCGGTGTTGTTGTGTCCACCATTTTCCTTTCGACACAACTGGCGCCCATTCCTATTATTGTTATTACAAATATCTTAGTGACCCACGACCTAGCGATACCACGACCAATTCTGAGCTGTCGAGGTAAGTGTGTGACGAGTGATTTCTCTTCGAGAAATCACGGTAATTTTTTAAACATTATTTTTAAATTTCTGGCATACGTCACACAAATAATTTTGGCGCCCAACGTGGGGCCCGTGGTTAATATTTTGTTGGTCATATTTTTAAATTTAAAGTTATTTTTCGTAGTTTTGCTTGGTCTTTTCAACATCTCTCTTTACTCTTTTATTTCTATCTTTCTCTTTACTTTTCTCTTTACATTATTTTTACATTTATTATTTGGCACTAATATTATTTTTTTTCAAAAATGTCACTTACCGTGGAACACATCCAATATCTACGAGGAGAGGAAATCAGTTACGAGCTCAAAATTCGAAATTGTTTCTATCCCGGATCAAATGAAGAAAATTTAAACATATTATGTGGATTAATCGAGATGGAAAGTATTGGGCAAACTACAGTTAATGCTGATTATTTTCCGGATCCCATCAATGACTCTCGGACATGTCTGGAAACACTTAAAGAGATGTCAGGTATGATTCAAAATTTTAATAGTAGAAATCGTTCTCATATAGTGCAATTTCAAGTTGAAATAAATTCTCGTTTAGTTGCCTTGTATCTTCGCATTTCTCGTTTGCCTCAACATTTAAGTGGCGAGCTTTTGAGATTGCTCTCTATGATAAAATCTGCCCTTTCTTCCATGTTCCGTGTAGTTGATACTAACCAGGTAGTAAATTTAATTGATTTTGATGAAATACCTTCCACTAATTCTTTTCCAACTACTTTATCTATTCCTATTGCCATGCTAAGTTCGTTCGATGATAGTTGCCAGAGCTTTTTGCAAAAATTGAATGCTATTAGATTTAGTAATGTAAATATTACCCCTACGGTATCTAATGTACATTCTGAAATTCCACCGACACCGCTACCACATCATCTACCAAGCAGTACTGTTTTACCTCGTTCCGCGGCTTGCGATCATAAAAATTTAGTTGCCAAATGGAATATTACATTTGATGGAAATACCGGCCTTAATAGTTTTCTCGAAAATATCGACAGCACGGCTTATTCTCGTGGCGTTTCTCACGAACAATTATTTCGCCAAGCTGGTGATCTCTTTACCGGCCATGCTCTCGTTTGGTATCGCATGATACGCAACTCTATATCTTCTTGGTCGGAACTTGTTTCTAAACTTCGTTCTACCTTTTTACCTGCTAATTATGATCTAGCTCTTATGGATGAGATTCGGAATCGAACTCAAGCTCCTTGTGAAAAGGTAGAGATTTTTATTGCCATCATGGAAAACTTATTCTGTCGTTTAACTAAAACTCCTGACGAACAAACCAGGGTTAGTTACATTATTCGTAATTTACAACCGCATTTTCAGAGATTTTGTTCACTTCAAAATATTAACTCTTTGTCAGAATTGATTACTATTTGCAAGAGACTTGAAGACACTGAACTTAATGTCTCGCAGTTTAAAAATCCACCAACTCGTTCCTCACATACTCTAGAACCCGATCTTTCATTTCAAAGTAGTTCTAAATCATCCTGTAAATTGGATAGAAATTTTTCTCGTTCAGCCGTTGCAGCTGTAGGTCAAGGGCGTGTTCTTAGTTGCTGGAACTGTAATAGTACGGAACATCTTTATCCAAAATGTCCAAAGCCTCGTAATCTCTTTTGCTTTTCTTGTGGTAAAAGAAACGTTACCAAACTTAAATGCCCCAATTGTTCAAAAAACGTGTGCGGCGCCTCGGTCTTGCCAGCTGTCGAGGAAAACGCCACCCCAACGCTGGTAAAGTCGTTAGAAAAACCAACAGAGAAGAGTGGTCTCAATGGTTAAACCAAGTCTCTAACTTTTTCACGAATAATGTCATTTCACCTATTTTTAATAAATCAAGTGATGATAACCGACCTTTCGTTACTATCTTCATTCACGGAGTACCTATGACAGCCTTAGTTGATTCGGGTGCTAATATTTCTATTTTAGGTGGTCGAGGCTATTTAATGCTAAAACATCTATTTTCTCTAAAACCTAGTGTTGTTCCTACCGTTTCAACTGCTGATGGTAAATCTCATCCAACTTTAGGCAACGTTTTTGTACCTTTCTCGTTGGGTAAAACGAGTAGTCATTTTTCTTTTACTGTCGTTCCTTCTGTAAAACATCCTGTAATATTAGGTGTGGACTTTTGTCGTTGTTTTGGTCTTAAGTTAGACTTTTCTAAGAATTCGTGGCATGCCCAAAATGAAATTGCTTCTCTTAGTGGTGTTTCTAGCCGTGAAAACTTATCTTCCCGTCCGCAAGAAATTCTTAATTCCGTTGTTGCTGATTTTGAAAAGCTCGGATCTTTAGGACTCGGTTGTACCAATAAAATTCAACATGTTATTGATACTGGTGACGCGCTTCCCTTAAAACAGCGCCAATATCCTCTTTCTCCAGTTATGATGGAATTCGTTAATAAAGAACTGGACAAAATGTTGGAATTGGGAGTGGTTCGTCCATCTGTGAGTCCGTGGTCTAGTCCAATATTACTTGTCAAAAAGAAATCGGGAGAATATCGGCTATGTTTTGATGGTCGGAAACTTAATTCGGTTACGCGTAAGGATAGCTATCCCTTGCCTCGCGTAGATTACATCTTAAGTAAGCTGGGTAATGCAAAGTTTCTGTCTTCTGTTGATCTTAAGAGTGCATTTTGGCAAATTCCTTTATCGGCTTCGTCTAAAGAAAAAACCGCTTTCTCTGTACCAGGTCGCGGTCTGTTTGAGTTCGTTCGAATGCCATTCGGTCTTTGTAATGCCCCTCAAACTCTTCAAAGACTAATGGATGAAGTTTTCGGTCCAGAATTAGACCCAAACGTTTTTGTCTACCTGGACGATTTAATTATCGCTACTTCTTCTTTTGAAGAACATATCGTTATTCTCTATAAAGTCTTAGATCGCCTCAAAGCGGCCGGTTTCACCGTAAATGTCAAGAAATGCGAATTTTGTTTACCTTCTCTCAAATACCTTGGTTTTGTTGTCGATCAACACGGTCTTCGCACTGATCCCGATAAGGTATCTGCTATTGCAAATCTTCCTAGACCTAATACCGTAACCGAAGTGCGTAGGGCTTTAGGTTTATTCTCGTGGTACAGGAGATTTGTACCAAACTTTGCCTCTATGTCTGCTGTTATTTTGGACCTTACTAAAGGGAAAGGTAAAAAGTCCACCATTTCTTGGACGTCAGCTGCTGACGAAGCTTTTAACCAATTAAAAAATGCGCTAATATCTGCTCCAACTCTTGCTAGCCCTGATTATAATAAACCTATTAAACCTTTTAAGATTTATACTGACGCTTCCAATTATGGACTTGGAGCTGTGCTTACACAGATTGGCGATGATAATGAGGAGCATCCTATTTCATATGCAAGTCATACTTTGAATAAAGCTGAGAAAAATTATTCAGTTACGGAAAAAGAGTGCCTTGCTGTAATTTTCGGTATCTTAAAATTTCGTTCTTTTATCGAAGGGCTTCATTTCGAAGTTATTACCGACCACTACTCTCTTTTGTGGCTGCTTCGCATGCAGGATCCGCATGGAAGATTAGCTCGCTGGTCGGTACAATTACAACAATTTGATTTTAGTATCACTCACCGCCCTGGTAAACTCCATGAATTACCTGATGCTCTATCTAGGTGTCCTCTTGAGGTTTGTGTCATCGACAATAAGACTTTTTTAAATACCCGGGACAACTGGTATAGTAGAATGTGTGAAAAGGTAGTTTTAAGTCCAAACGACTATCCGGACTGGCGCGTGGAAAATAATTTTTTGTACAAAAACATCTTATCTCCCTATTCTCTTCCTTCTAATTTGTCTACATGGAAATTAGTTGTACCCCGGGAGTTTCGTAAAGAAATTGTCTCACGATGTCACGATGATGCAACTGCCGCTCATCTTGGAATCTTTAAAACTTTTCACCGTGTTGCATCAGAATATTACTGGCCTAAGATGCATCATTTTATTGCCGGTTATGTAAAACGTTGCAAGACTTGTTTGTCTCAAAAAGTTCCTCAAATCCCTCCACCTGGTTTAATGGGCAGGGAAAAGATTATAAAGTTTCCTTGGCAAGCTATCTCGGTTGATCTTATGGGACCATTACCTCCTTCGTCAGCTGGAAATCGCTATATTCTAGTAGTGACCGATTGGTTTTCCAAATTTGTCATTGTTCACCCTATGCGTGAAGCTAACGCTCCAAAAATTTGTAAAATTTTAGAGGAAAATGTTTTTCTTTTATTTGGTGTACCACAAATTGTCATGTGCGATAATGGAACTCAGTTCGTCTCTAAATTATTTACAGATCTTATCGCTAAATATGAAATACCTAAATTATGGTATAACGCCAAGTTTCACCCCCAGGTGAATTTTGTTGAGCGTACCAATCGGGTAATTAAAACAGCTATTAGGTCTTATCTCGACAATAATCATCGTGCTTGGGATAAAAATCTTCAAGCCATCGCTCAGGCCATTCGTACGAGTGTGCACGAAGTTACTCGATTTACTCCAGCTTTCCTTACTTTTGGTAGGCATGTTCCAGTTTCAGGAAACTTTTACCGTTCTTTATCTGACAATATCTGTTCCGATTCCCCAGCTGATTATGGCAACTCATTATCAGAGATGTCTGAATTTTTCTTAATCGTTCAAAACCGTATTCATCAAGCTTATGAGCGAAACGCGAAATATTATAATAAACATCGTCGTCAGCTCGAATTTGATGAAGGTGATCTAGTTTATCGTAGAAATCGAGTTTTATCTGTTGGTTCTAGATGTTTCTCTTCGGCTCTAGCACCTCGTTATGTCGAAAGCAAGGTTTTTCGAAAACTATCTCCTCTCGCGTATCACCTTCACGATATCGACGGAACTGATGCTGGCATCTACCACATAAAGGACCTTAAACCTGCACCTACTGTCCCCGATGATCCTGACACAACTTTTGATGATTTCGTTACGTCATCATCCTTTTTGGAGGGGGGGCAGTGAAACGATTTCATTCGTTTCGCGGTTTTTTATTTAAATCTTTTATATTTTAATTAAACATACGACATCTCTAGTGCTGCTGACTGCTTGAGAGGCGAGCGCGGTCTGTACAGGGAGTTGAGTTTCTGCAAGCTGAGACAACGGACGTATTTTGATAGCCAGTTGTTGTTCTAAAATTTTTTATCTAAAGTTATTTTTAAAATCTTCAAGATTTTATTTAAAATATTCTTACTCCGGATTTTTTATTTCACTGATTTTGGTCCTGGATGGTCGAGGTTTGTTGGTAGTGGAGTGTGGAGTTCCAATCCAAGCTGAATAGTACTGCGACACGTGCACACGTACACAGTACCAACTTACACACAGTACTCAGGCATCACGCACAAACAAACAGCAGTTTGCAAACACAAGAACAACTCACGCAACCGCCAGACACGCTTAGTCCGGTGACACCACGCATTATCCTGCATCCTGCTTTACGCTACTACACTGCTTGTGTCCGACATCCTGCGGTGCTGCTTAAACTAACACGAACAGTACATATTCCGTCGACAAGCCGAACCTCGGTACCAAGACGTCCAGGGACTCACTCCAACGACCTAGCCATTCCAGACCCACCGCAAAAGGTATTTTCTTATTTTTTGTAATATGCACTAATTGTCCCCGTTAATTTTCTTATTGTAGTTACTAGCCGTAAATAAAATTAGTTTTATTTTCAATTTGTTATTTTCGGTGTTGTTGTGTCCACCATTTTCCTTTCGACACAACTGGTGCCCATTCCTATTATTGTTATTACAAATATCTTAGTGACCCACGACCTAGCGATACCACGACCAATTCTGAGCTGTCGAGGTAAGTGTGTGACAAGTGATTTCTCTTCGAGAAATCACGGTAATTTTTTAAACATTATTTTTAAATTTCTGGCATACGTCACAATATATTTTTGGAAAACTTGTCAAGAATAACCTCCTTTAGAAAGCGATATTGAATATTTTGGAACTTAAAATGGAAACCACTCTGTTCGCTGACGATTCTGCTATCATCGGAAAAACTATATTATTATTGACGAAGTTGAACAAAAATAGTAAATACATTTATATTTAAAGAAAAAAAAAAACCTATTAACTAATTACTATTTTTTATTTAACAGAACGCATATCTGTTTGATCATAGGAGGAAAATTTCGTCGTATTTTCAGAAAGTAAACATTTAAATTACTACATGAAATGAAAGAAACATTCTTCAAATTTTGCGTGACAAATTCTACTAGAAAACTTTGCAATGTCCAAATAAAGTAAGTCAAAATTCATATTAAAATTCTCTGTGGCCTTGATATACAGTATGTCTTCGGATCGAGTTAGAAAGAAGGAAAACATTTTTATTTTTTATTTTACGAGAAACATGTATTCTTAATAAAACTTTTTACATGTTTCAATACTGATAATTCAGTTTTAACCTTTTTAAATTTTCTTTTAGTCTCAGACAAAAGTAGTTCGACTTAGAAATTTTCTAATTGTAAGCCCCAAAAAGAAGTTTGCGTTATCATAGAAATTATTGTTAACATGACTTTAACTTTAGTTTCATAAATTTAACAACAAAAATAATATAAACAGTAACTATTCTACTTAATCGATTCACGGTTTGTTGAGCGCACAATTGTAGTCTTCGATGCAATTATTTAACTTCTTTGAATTTCGTTCGCAGAGTTAAAGACGTCACAGCGTCTCTAATTCTCTCCTTTAAATTCTCTACATTCGGTCGAAGATAATTTGCATAAACTATTTGTTTCCAACGGCCCCAAAAATAAACATGAGACCGATTGCCATAGCATTGAATTAGGTAAATTCGTTGTTCTTTGACAACATTTTCAACGATTACAATAGATTTTCCTAATTGACAGTCAATGAAATGAAATAAATAATACCAGTTATTTTCAAATAAGTCGACCTATTTTCGTTTTTCTCTGAAACTAAAAGAAAATTTGAAAAGGTTAAATCTGAACTGGTCGTTTTGCCCACTGCTTCGTCGGAAAACGCTCTTTCTTTATGGAAATTGCAATATATTTAAATAATGTAAGTGTTATTACCGGTTCGACTAATTCTTTCACATTATTCTTTTTGTTTAGTTATCGTCTTTTGCTAACGTTTTTGGCGGTTTTCCGTTAGCATTTACAGGGAATCCTGAAGACTAATTCGTTCCATCCAGAAGATTTTTACTACATTGTTTATTGTCATTATTATTTATTGTAATATTTTAATAATATATAACTGTCCTATTTTGTGTATCTAAGTTATAATTATACATCTGTTAAAGAAAACTGATTTTAAATGCTTCAAATTTCTTTCTTTTAATACAATTTTCTTAAAAATTGTTATTTGTAAATTTGTTTTTATAAATGTTGTGTGAAGTAAATTTTGAAGCAAATCGGTTCTCAAACAGTGGAGTTTCATATAATTATAAAAGTTATATTTCATTTTTAATCAAACACGAAATAAAATTAAATATCGTTAATGAAAAGACTGCAGTATTACAATGAAAAAAAATTAGCTTCCACGGAATAAAATTAGTAGTCATGTTTTAATTATGTCTCGAACCAGGTCTTGTAGATTATTTATATTATGAATCCGCCCTCTTATCTACTCAGCTATAGAGCATTTTGATTTAGACGTTTCTTATTCGAAAATATTAAGGATAACCTTCAAAATACAATTTATTTTATCAAATATTTCAGTTAGAAAAGGCCATATTACACAACATTTGTTTTTATTAGATGCAAAATTAAGTAATCTAACTAACGATACCAGATACCATATACACCGGATTTTATTTAGCGGGACAGATGGAAACAGCAAAAAACTGTTTTCCCATGTTATTTCCCTATATCAAGGTTTTCAGTATTCACCCTGTATATATTATTTTTAAATATAGATTTAATAATTCAAAAATATTATTCTATAGTATTTAAATTTATAAACAAAGTTATAGTTATTTTTAATACAAGAATACAGTAATTTTAAATAAAATAATAATTTATCGATGAGCGGAAAGTGTTAATAGAAAATTTATTTAAAAATTTGTTTCATTTATCAAGGCAATCTTGATTCATTTTCTAATAAACCTTAAATTTTATTTAATTAATATATCGTTAAATATGAATAATAATGAAAGTAAATTGACTTTATAGGATGCCTTTTTAATTTTTGAACAACTTATATTCCTGCGCTTTTAGAGCTAAAATGAATAGGTAGAGATACAGAAGTAAGAAAAAAAAAACATTGAAATCTACATTTTGTATACAGCTGGGCAATAAAACAAGGACTATAACACGAAACACGAAAAAAAAAATTGCGAATACTCTCTCTCCTGATATATTTAGAGCAAAACTACAAAAGTACAAAGTTGTTATAATTTCAATTTTACATCAGATAAAATCATAACCGATGGAAACGCACGTCTGTTGTATGAGATGTATTAAATATGAAACGTAAATTTTTCACTAAAAATCAGACAGTTACGGAAATAAAAAAAAATCTATCTGAGAGTTTATTATTGTTATTATGTCATTCTAGTTAATGTCATATTTGATATTAATGATTAATTTTTGTTAAAGTCTAAAATTATTTTAAAAATGGATGTTTTCTATGTAAATGTTTTCTGGCTTGCCTAAGAGCCTTTTTACACACGCCGGATCCGGCAGTCGGTTGAAATAGTATGGGACCTTTCACACGTGCCGGATCCGGTTTTATTACACCCGGCTGCCGGGTGGTCGCCGGACGCCACTACTATACCAGGCTGAAAGAGGGTGTGCAGTGGTTGCTTGAATGCTATTGTAGCTTTCGCACGAGCCGGTCGCAGTCGTCCGGTTGCTTCTATCAAGGAAGGACAAATTAAATTTTTGCGGGAAGATGGCGAATTTCGAAGTAGATATTGAAATTTTAATATCTTTGGTAGAGGCTAGACCAGTAATATGGGATAAGACAGAAGGAATATACAAAAACAAAAGCGTGAGCAGAAATATGCACTCATTTGAGGCAACATTTCAATGAATTGAAGGACAATTATTTTTCGACGGCAAAATCGTCTGTATAAAATCCACAATGCATTAATGCGTTCACGCGCCATTGTCGTAAGACAAAATGTAAATGAATTTTCTTGACCGGGGTAAATAGGCAATCGCAGTGCTACTTGGAATGGATACCCGGCTGCCGGCCGTCGGATCCAAAGTGTGTGAAAAGGCTCTAAATAAGAAATATATTTTACGTCAACCGGCTTTTGTATTTTTCAAAAAATTGTTAGAAATATGTCATGTTTCGTATCAAATGAAAGATCTCGGAGAGGGTAGCGTGCAGAATTGACAAAAAATGTGCTATGTCGATCGGCTTTTGTTTTTTGCAAAAGGTTGTCACAAGTATATAGTGTTTGGTATCAAATGAAAAGTCTCGGTGTGGGTTAGCGTGTAAATATGATAAAAATGTTTCATGTCGATCGACATTTGTTTAATGCAGAAAGTTGTCAGAAGTATGTCGTGTACGGTATCAAATGAAAGGTCTCGGTGAGAGTTGGGGTACATAAATGACAAAAATGTTTCATGTCGACCGGCTTTGGTTTTTGCAAAATATTATTAGAAGTATATCGTGTTTGCAATCTAATGAAAGGTCTCGGTGAGGCCGTTGTTTCATGTCGATCGGCATTTATTTTTTGCACTGACAGCAAAGCTCTAGGGAATGCTCGGCGTAGCCGAGAATTCGCTAGTCCTGTATACTAAAAGGCATGTGTCTTAATCTATATTTATTTTCATCACGATGATCGCCAAATATTTGAACAAACCTACAGCCTTAACCAATTATGAAATTGATATGTATAATAATATCAAGTTGTAGAAAATGATGCATAGGAGTGCCTTTTTGGTGATTCATATTTTTACGTCGAGCAGTTTTTGCGTAAATTAATAAAAACAACACCCTTTTTTCATTTTAAAACAAAAAATTTTAGAAGGATCCTAGCAGCCATTTCTAAATATAAAAAGAAACAACCTGTCATCTGTCACTTATGACAATTAGTATATGAATTTTAAAATATTGTATTTTTAAATAGAACATTGATATTAAAGAAGTGAATACAGTATCATGATTAACAAACCTTGAGCAAAGGTTTACAACTAATTTAAGTTTAAAACATAACGTATTTAATTAATATAAATTTTGACGTTTCCAATGTCAAAAGTCAATGTTGCCAAATGTATGATAAAGTAAATAAATTAAAACCAAATATTCCTAAACTAACTTCATTGAAGACGGTGGCAGTTGTATTAGGTTTGACAATATTAATTTATAAATTTAAAAATTAATTACTATTTTTTTAATACAAACAGTGTTGCTAAATTATGAAGTAACTAGATAAAAATCAAATATTCCTAAATAAAATAAATTGAATACTTTGCTGTGTTTGTTATTAAAGGAAAGGAAACCATAAGGGCCAGTTTTAAAATGACAAAAAAATGTGTCATGTCGATCTGCATTTGTTTTTCGTAAAAAGTTAGTAGACGTAGGTCGTAATTGGGTTTTAAGGAAACGACACAATACGGACTGGTGTGCACGAATGACAAAAATGTTCTACGTAGATTAGAATTTGTTTTTTGTAAAATGTTGTAAGAAAAATGACTTGTTTTAGTATTTTCGAATAATATAAGTCAATATTGCCAAATGTTTAATAAAGTAACTAAACAAAGAACAAATATTCCCAAATGAACGTTACTGAAGATAGTGAATGTTATATTAGGCTAGGTCACGATGAGGGCTAGCGTGCAAAATGAACAAAAATGTACTATATCGAACGGCTTTTGTTTTTTTTAAAAAGTTGTAAGAAGTATGTGGAGTTTGGTATCAAACGAAAAGGCTCGATAAGGGCTGGCGTGTAGAATTAACAAAAAGGGTCAATGTTGACTGGCTTTTGTTTTTTACAAAAATTTCTCAAAGGTATGTCGAGTTTGGTCTTTAATGAAAGGTCTCGTTGAGGGCTAGCGTGCAGAATTTACAAACATGTTCCATGTCGATCGGCTTTTGTTTTATGCAAATAGTTGTCAGAAGTATGTCGTGTTTGGTTGCAAATGAAAGGTCTCGGAGAGGTCTAGCGTGCAAAATTGTCAAAAGTGTGCTATGTCGATCGGTATTTGTTTTTTGCAAAAAGTTGTCAGAAGTGTGTGGTGTTTGTTATCAAATGAAAGGTTTCAATGAAGGCTGGTGTGCATAATTAACGAAAATAGTCAATGTAGATCGACTTTTGTTTTTTGCAAAAGGTTGTCACAAGTATATAGTGTTTGGTATCAAATGAAAAGTCTCGGTGTGGGCTAGCGTGTAAATATGATAAAAATGTTTCATGTCGATCGACTTTTCTTTTATGCAGAAAGTTGTAAGAAGTATGTCGTGTTTGGTATCAAATGAAAGCTCGGTGAGGGCTGGGGTACATAAATGACAAAAATGTTTTATGTCGACCGGCTTTTATTTCTTGAAAAAATTTCTCAAAAGTATGTCGAGTTTGGTCTCAAATGAACGGTCTCGTTGAGGGCTAGCGTGCAGATTTGACAAAAATGTTCCATTCTGATCGGCTTTTGTTTTCTGCAAAATGATCTCAAAGGTATGTCGAGTTTGGTCTCAAATAAAACGTCTTGTTGAGGGCTAGCGTGCAGAATTGACAAAAATGTGCTATGTCGATCGGGTTTTGTTTTTTGCAAAAAGTGAGAAGTATGTGGTGTTTGGTATCAAACGAGAAGGCTCGATAAGGCCTGGCGTGTAGAGTTAACTAAAAAGGTCAATGTTGATCGCCTTTTGTTTTTTGCAAAAATTTCTTAAAGGTATGTCGAGTTTTTTCTCAAATGAAAGGTCTCGTTGAGGGCTATCGTGCAGAATTGTCAAAAATGTTCCATGTAGATCGGCTTTTAATTTATGCAAAAAGTTGTCAAAAATATGTCGTGTTTGGTATCAAATGAAAGGTCTCGTAGAGGGCTAACGTGCAGAATAGGCCCATAAACCATAATCCAAATATGAAAGTTTTACATTAAAAATGTAAAATATTTACTGTTTTATGAATAATAAAGCAACATTTTTTAAAAAAAATATTTTTCAGTAACGAGTTATAGCAAATTTAATATTTCTTTTCGTCACGTACACTCAAAATGATTCTATTGGCCAGAAATTTGAAAGTTGGCTTTTCCGCGAGAATGTTGAGAATACAAGAAAGATAGAATGTGTGTGCTGTTTGGTACCAAATGAAAGTTTTTAATAAAGGCTGGTGTGCAGAATTAACGAAAATGGTCAATGTCGATCGGCTTTTGTTTTTTGCAAAAGGTTGTCACAAGTATATAGTGTTTGGTATCAAATGAAAAGTCTCGGTGTGGGTTAGCGTGTAAATATGATAAAAATGTTTCATGTCGATCGACTTTTGTTTTATGCAGAAAGTTGACAGAAGTATGTCGTGTATGGTACCAAATATAAGGTCTCGGTAAGAATTGGGGTACATAAATGATAATATATTTCATGTCGACCGGCATTTGTTTTTTGCAAAAAAATATTAGAAGTATATCGTGTTTGCAATCTAATGAAAGATCTCGGTGAGGCCTGACAAGGAAATATGAAAAAATTGTTTCATGTCGATCGGCATTTGTTTTTTGTACTGACAGCGGAGCTTTATTTAGGGAATGCTAGGCGTAGCCGAGAATTCGCTAGTATTGTAAGCTACATAGGCTGGATTCTAGAATACCTACCACACTTGAAATAGCAATTTTCTTGTTGCAATGTTTTCAATTAGCTAAAATATGACGAAGAACTAAAAAATTTGGGCGCGGAAGCAAATATTTATACGATTTTTCACAAAAATAAAGTCAGATTTTACATATGCTTTATGAATACGTTGTATATTGTAAGCTACATAAGCTGGATTCCAGAATACCTACCACACTTAAAACAGCATTTTTCTTGTTGCAATGTTTTCTTTTAGCTAAAATATGATGAAAAATTATAAAATTCGGACGCGGAAGCAAATATTTATATGATTTTTTACAAAAATAATATCAGATTTTACCTATTCTTGAAATGGATATTTTTGTTAAAACATTCATATTCATGCTTTAGGATCTATACTATGGATGGTTTTAATTATAGCACATGCAAAAGTGACTAAAACATAGTACCAATCAGATAATAAACATTCAATTTTCGGGTGTCATTTTAATGAATACGTTGTATATTGTAAGCTACAAGGGCTGGATTCTAGAATACCTACCACACTTGAAATAGTAATTTTCTTGTTGCGATGTTTTCTTTTAACTAAAATATGATGAAGAATTTTAAAATTCGGGCGCGGAAGCAAATATTTATATGATTTTTTACAAAAATAATGTCAGATTTTACCTATTTTTGAAATGGATATTTTTGTTAAAACATTCATATTCATGCTTTAAGGTCCAATAAAATGGATGGTTTTAAGCATTGGATATGCAAAAGTGACCAAAACGTGGTACCAATTAGATAATTAATATTCAATTTTCATATGTCAATTTAATGAGAAAATTGTATATTGTAAGCTACAGGGGCTGGTTTCTTGAATACCGACCACACTTGAAATAGCAATTTTCTTGTTGCAATGTTTTCTTTTAGCTAAAATATGATGAAGATATATAAAATTCGGGCGCGGAAGCAAATATTTATATGATTTTTTACAAAAATAAAGTCAGATTTTACCATTTCTGGATGAATACGTTGAATATTGTGAGCTACATGGGCTGGATTCTAGAATACCTACCACACTTAAAATAGCAAATTTCTTGTTGCAATGTTTCCTTTTAGCTAAAACATGATGAAGGATTATAAAATTCGGGCGCGGAAGGAATTATTTATATAATTTTTCACAAAAATAAAGTCAAATTTTACCTATACTTGATGAATACGTTTTATATTGTAAGCTACATGGGCTGGATTCTAGAATACCTACCGCACTTGAAATAGCAAATTTCTTGTTGCAATGTTTTCTTTTAGCTAAAACATGATGAAGAATTATAAAATTCGGGCGCGGAAGCAATTGTTTACATGATTTTTTACAAATATAAAGTCAGATTTTACCTATACTTGATGATTACGTTGTATATTGTAAGCTACATGGGTTGTATTCTAAAATACCTACCACATTCGAAATAGCAAATTTCTTTTTGCAATGTTTTCTTTTAGCTAAAATATTATAAAGAATTATAAAATTCGGGCGGGGAAGCAAATATTTATATGATTTTTTACAAATATAAAGTCAGATTTTACCTATTCTTAATGAATACGTTGTATATTGTAAGCTACATAAGCTGGATTCTAGAATACCTACTACACTTGAAATAGCAATTTTCTTGTTGCAATGTTTTCTTTTATCTAAAATAAGATAAAGAATTATAAAATTCAAGCGCGGAAGCAAATATTTATATAATTTTTTACAAAAATAAAGTAAGATTTTACCTATTCTTAAAATAGATATTTTTGTTAAAACATTCAAATTCATGCTTTAGGATCTATACTATAGATAATTTTAGCATTGGACATGCAAAAGTGACCATAACGTGGTACCAATCAGATAATATACATTCAATTTTCGGGTGTCATTTTAATGAATACGTTGTATTGTAAGCTAAGTGGGCTGGATTCTAGTATACCTACCACACTTGAAATAGCAATTTTCATGTTGCAATGTTTTCTTTTAGCTAAAATATAATGAAGATATATAAAATTCGGGCGCGGAAGCAAATATTTATATGATTTTTTACAAAAATAAAGTCAGATTTTACCTATTCTTGATGAATACGTGGTATATTGTAAGCAACATGAGCTGGATTCTAGAATACCTACTACACTTGAAATAGCAATTTTCTTGTTGCAATGTTATCTTTTAACTAAAATATGATGAAGAATTATAAAATTCGGGCGCGGAAGCAAATATTTACAAGATTTTTTACAAAAATAAATTCAGATTATACCTATTCTTTATGAATACTTTGTGCATTGTAAGCTACATGGGCTGGATTCTAGAATACCTGCCACACTTGAAATAGCAATTTTCATGTTACAATGTTTTCTTTTAGAATAATATGATGAAAAATTATAAAAATCTGGCGCGGAAGCAAATATTTATATGATTTTTTACAAAAATAATGTCAGATTTTTACCTATTCTTGAAATGGATATTTTTGTTAAAACATTCATATTTATGCTTTAGGATCTATACTATGGATAATTTTAGCATTGGAAATGCAAAATTGACCATAACGTGGTACCAATCAGATAATAAACATTCAATTTTCGGGTGTCATTTTAAAAAATACGTTGTACATTTTAAGCTACATGGGCTGGATTCTAGAATACCTACCACACTTGAAATAGCAATTTTCTTGTTACAATGTTTTCTTTTAGCTAAAATATGATAAAAAATTATAAAATTCGGACGCGAAAGCAAATATTAATATGATTTTTTACAAAAATAAAGTCAGATATTACCTTTTCTTGATAAATACTTTTTATATTGTAAGCTACAAGGGCTGGATTCTAGAATACCTACCACACTTGAAATAGCAATTTTCTTGTTGCAATGGTTTCTTTTAGCTAAAATATGATAAAGAATTATAAAATTCGAGCGCGGAAGCAAATATTTATATGATTTTTTTCAAAAATAAAGTCAGATTTTACCTATTCTTGAAATGGATATTTTTGTTAAAACATTCATATTCATGCTTTAGGGTCTATACTATAGATAATTTTAGCATTGGACATGCAAAAGTGACCATAACGTGGTACAAATCAGATAATAAACATTCAATTTTCGGGTGTCATTTTAATGAATACGTTGTATATTGTAAGCTATGTGGGCTGGATTCTAGAATACCTACCACACTTGAAATATCAATTTTCTTGTTGCAATGATTTCTTTTAGCTAAAATATTATAAAGAATTATAAAATTCGGGCGGGGAAGCAAATAGTTATATGATTTTTTACAAATATAAAGTCAGATTTTACCTATTCTTAATGAATACGTTGTATATTGTAAGCTACATGGGCTGGATTCTAGAATACCTACCACACTTGAAATAGCAATTTTCTTGTTGCAATGTTTTCTTTTAGCTAAAATAAGATAAAGAATTATAAAATTCGGGCGCAGAAGCAAATATTTATATGATTTTTTACAAAAATAATGTCAGATTTTTACCTATTCTTGAAATGGATATTTTTGTTAAAACATTCATATTCATGCTTTAGGATCTATACTATGGATAATTTTAGCATTGGAAATGCAAAAGTGACCATAACGTGGTACCAATCAGATAATAAACATTCAATTTTCGGGTGTCATTTTAAAAAATACGTAGTACATTTTAAGCTAAATGGGCTGGATTCTAGAATACCTACCACACTTGAAATAGCAATTTTCTTGTTGCAATGGTTTCTTTTAGCTAAAATATGATAAAGAATTATAAAATTCGAGCGCGGAAGCAAATATTTATATGATTTTTTCAAAAATAAAGTCAGATTTTACCTATTCTTGAAATGGATATTTTTGTTAAAACATTCATATTCATGCTTTAGGGTCTATACTATAGATAATTTTAGCATTGGACATGCAAAAGTGACCATAACGTGGTACAAATCAGATAATAAACATTCAATTTTCGGGTGTCATTTTAATGAATACGTTGTATATTGTAAGATATGTGGGCTGGATTCTAGAATACCTACCACACTTGAAATATCAATTTTCTTGTTGCAATGATTTCTTTTAGCTAAAATATTATAAAGAATTATAAAATTCGGGCGGGGAAGCAAATATTTATATGATTTTTTACAAATATAAAGTCAGATTTTACCTATTCTTAATGAATACGTTGTATATTGTAAGCTACATGGGCTGGATTCTAGAATACCTACCACACTTGAAATAGCAATTTTCTTGTTGCAATGTTTTCTTTTAGCTAAAATAAGATAAAGAATTATAAAATTCGGGCGCGGAAGCAAATATTTATATAATTTTTTACAAAAATAAAGTCAGATTTTACCTTTTTCTTGAAATAGATATTTTTGTTAAAACATTCAAATTCATGCTTTAGGATCTATACTATAGATAATTTTAGCATTGGACATGCAAAATTGACCATAACGTGGTACCAATCAGATAATATACATTCAATTTTCGGGTGTCATTTTAATGAATACGTTGTATTGTAAGCTAAGTGGGCTGGATTTTAGTATACCTACCACACTTGAAATAGCAATTTTCTTGTTGCAATGTTTTCTTTTAGCTAAAATATGATGAAGATATATAAAATTCGGTCGCGGAAGTAAATATTTATATGATTTTTTACAAAAATAAAGTCAGATTTTATCTATTCTTGATGAATACGTGGTATATTGTAAGCAACATGAGCTGGATTCTAGAATACCTACCACACTTGAAATAGCAATTTTCTTGTTGCAATGTTATCTTTTAACTAAAATATGATGAAGAATTATAAAATTCGGGCGCGGAAGCAAATATTTACAAGATTTTTTACAAAAATAAATTCAGATTTTACCTATTCTTCATTAATACTTTGTACATTGTAAGCTACATGGGCTGGATTCTAGAATACCTACCACACTTGAAATAGCAATTTTCATGTTACAATGTTTTCTTTTAGAATAATATGATGAAAAATTATAAAAATCTGGCGCGGAAGCAAATATTTATATGATTTTTTACAAATATAATGTCAGATTTTTACCTATTCTTGAAATGGATATTTTTGTTAAAACATTCATATTCATGCTTTAGGATCTATACTATAGATAATTTTAGCATTAGAAATACAAAAGTGACAATAACGTGGTACCAATCATATAATAAACATTCAATTTTCGGGTGTCATTTTAAAAAATACGTTGTACATTTTAAGCTACATGGGCTGGATTCTAGAATACCTGCCACACTTGAAATAGCAATTTTCTTGTTGCAATGTTTTCTTTTAGCTAAAATATGATGAAAAATTATAAAACTCGGACGCGGAAGCAAATATTAATATGATTTTTTACAAAAATAAAGTCAGATATTACCTTTCCTTGATAAATACCTTCTATATTGTAAGCTACAAGGGCTGAATTCTAGAATACCTACTACACTTGAAATAGCAATTTTCTTGTTGCAATGGTTTCTTTAACTAATATATGATAAAGAATTATAAAATTCGAGCGCGGAAGCAAATATTTATATGATTTTTTACAAAAATAAAGTCAGATTTTACCTATTCTTGAAATGGATACTTTTGTTAAAACATTCATATTCATGCTTTAGGGTCTATACTATAGATAATTTTAGCATTGGACATGCAAAAGTGACCATAACGTGGTACCAATCAGATAATAAACATTCAATTTTCGGGTGTCATTTTAATGAATACGTTGTATATTGTAAGCTACGTGGGCTGAATTCTAGAATACCTACCACACTTGAAATATCAATTTTCTTATTTCAATGATTTTTCATAGCTAAAATATTATACAGAATTATAAAATTCGGGCGGGGAAGCAAATATTTATATGATTTTTTACAAATATAAAGTCAGATTTTACCTATTCTTGATGAATACGTTGTACATTGTAAGCTACATGGGCTGGATTCTAGAATACCTACCACACTTGAAATAGCAATTTTCTTGTTGCAATGTTTTTTTTAGCTAAAATATAATGAAAATCTATAAAATTCGGGCGCGAAAGCAAATATTTATATGATTTTTTGCAAAAATAAAGTCAGATTTTACCTTTCCTTGATGAATACGTTGTATATTGTAAGCTACATGGGCTGGATTCTAGAATACCTACCACACTTGAAATAGCAATTTTCTTGTTGCAATATTTTCTTTTAGCTAAAATAAAATGAAGAATTATAAAAGTCGGGCGCGGAAGCAAATATTTATATGATTTGTTACGAAAACAAAGTCTGATTTTACCTATTCTTGATGAATACGTTGTATATTGTAAGCTAAATGGGCTGGATTCTAGAATACCTACCTCACTTGAAATAGCAATTTTCTTGTAGCGATGTTTTCTTTTAGCTAAAATATGATGAAGAATTATAAAATCCGGGCGCGAAAGCAAATATTTTTATGATTTTTTAAAAAATAAAGTCAGATTTTACCTTTTCTTGATGAATAGGTTGTATGTTGTAAGCTACATTGGCTGGATTCTAGATTACCTACCACACTTGAAATAGCAATTTTCTTGTTGCAAAGTTTTCTCTAAGCTAAAATATAATGGAGAATTATAAAATTCGAGCGCGGAAGCAAATATTTATATGATTCTTTACAAAAATAAAGTCAGATTTTAACCTATTCTTGAAATGGATATTTTTGTTAAAACATTCATATTTATGCTTAAGGATCTATGCTATGGATTATTTTAGCATTGAACATGCAAAAGTGACAATCACGTAGTACCAATCAAATAATTAACATTCAATTTTCGAGTGTAAATTTAATGAATACGTTGTATATTGTAAGCTACACGGGCTGGGTTCTAGAATAACTACCACACTTGAAATAGCAATTTTCTTGTTGCAATGTTTTCTTTTAGCTGAAATATGATGAAGAATTATAAAATTCTGGCGCGGAAGCAAATATTTATATGATTTTTTACAAAAATAAAGTCAGATTTTACCTATTCTTGATGAATACGTTGTATATTGTAATCTACATGGGCTGGATTATAGAATACCTACCACACTTGAAATAGGAATTTTCTTGTTGCAATGTTTTTTTTAGCTAAAATATAATAAAGAATTATAAAATTCGGGCGCGGAAGCAAATATTTACATAATTTTTTACAAAAATAAAGTCAGATTTTACCTTTTCTTGATGAATACGTTGTATATTGTAAGCTACATGGGCTGGATTCTAGAATACCTACCACACTTGAAATAGCAATTTTCTTGTTGCAATGTTTTCTTTTAGCTAAAATATGATGAAGAATTATAAGATTCGGGCGCGGAAGCAAATATTTATATGATTTTTTACAAAAAGAAAGTCAGATTTTACATACTCTTTATGAAAAAGTAGTATATTGTAAGCTACATGGGCTGGATTCTAGAATACCTACCACACTTGAAATAGCAATTTTCTTGTTGCAATATTTTCGTTTAGCTAAAATATGATAAAGAATTATAGAATTCGGGCGCGGAAGCAAATATTTATATGATATTTTACAAAAATAAAGTTAGATTTTACCTATTCTTGATGAAAACGTTGTATATTGTAAGCTACATGGACTGGATTCTAGAATACCTACCACACTTGAAATAGCAATTTTCTTGTTGCAATGTTTTCTTTTAGCTGAAATATGATGAAGAATTATAAAATTCGGGCGCGGAAGCAAATATTTATATGATTTTTTACAAAAAGAAAGTCAGATTTAACCTACTCTTTATGAATAAGTAGTATATTGTAAGCTACATGGGCTGGATTCTAGAATACCTACCACACTTGAAATAGCAATTTTCTTGTTGCAATGTTTTCTTTTATCTAAATTATGATGAAGAATTATAAAACTCGGGCGCGGAAGCAAATATTTATATGATATTTTACAAAAATAAAGTCAGATTTTACCTACTCTTGATAAATACGTTGTATATTGTAAGCTACATGGGATGGATTCTAGAATACCTACCACACTTGAAATAGCAATTTTCTTGTTGCAATGTTTTCTTGTAGCTAAAATATGATGAAGAATAAAAAAATTCGGGCGCGGAAACAAATATTTATATGATTTTTTACAAAAATAAAGTCAGATTTTACCTATTCTTGATGAATACGTTGTATATTGTAAGCTACATGGACTGGAATCTAGAATACCTACCACACTTGAAATAGCAATTTTCTTGTTGCAATGTTTTCTTTTAGCTGAAATATGATGAAGAATTATAAAATTCGGGCGCGGAAGCAAATATTTATATGATTTTTTACAAAAAGAAAGTCAGATTTTACCTACTCTTTATGAATAAGTAGTATATTGTAAGCTACATGGGCTGGATTCTAGAATACCTACTGTTATAAACTAAACATGTATATCAAGTATGTGGATTGCATATGTTTTGTTATATAGATAGTTGTCAAGTAGTTGTCATAAAAATAAAGACAAGAAACGTTCACGTTTATTATAGTGTGTATTTAATTATTCAATGTTCAATAATCATCAATCAAAATAAAGGATACAATAAATTGGCGACGAGGTGAACAATATACTCAAGTAGACCCTCGACAAATCAACCGAAAAAAAAAACATATATACAAAGCTGCCAAGTTGTGTGAAAATTCTATATATAAATAATCACGAACTGGTAGTGAAAGTGATAACTAAATCTTATCAAAAATGGATGCCTCACAATTCGCACAACTTATGCTATTTCAACAACAAATGCTTGAAAAAATATTAGAAAAAACATCAAGCGGAAACCAATCAAATAGAAGTCAAGAAGTAACAGTAAATACAGCATTGCTACCGAACTTTGAGAATTTCGATGCATCAAAAGAATCATTTCGTAATTACAAAGCTCGTTTTGAAAATTATTTAGAAATGAAAAATGTATTTAATAACAAAGATTACTGTGCAAAACTACTCTTAAACTCAATTGGTGCTAAATATTTCAATATGCTTTCAGCTTTGTCAGCACCCAAATTGCCAAAAGAAAAAACTTACGACGAAATTATTGCACTTTTAGAACAACATTTAGCGCCAGAGAAGAATGTACTTGTGGCACAACACCAATTTTTATCAAAATATCAAACTGATAAACAATCAATTTCAGAATATACTGCAGTTTTGAGAACTGACATTGGAGATTGCCATTTCGTTTCAGACTGCACATGTGGAGCTACAATTACAGACACTTTCCTACGAGCACAGTTCATCCGAGGAATTAGAGATAATTCCATCAGGGAAAAACTGTTACAATCCAAAACAAAAAGTTTTGACGAAATTGTATCAAAGGCGATTGTTTTGGAAGCTTCAAAAATCGACTCAAAAGAATTGGCACAGAAGACACCATCTTCGACTTTAACCACAAACATTAACAAACTAAAAAGCTTTAAGAACAATAAAAAAGAAAAACATGACCAGCGACAACGGAGTCCATCGCGAAACTGTTCCAGCCAAAAATCAAAAATCGATTACCGCAAATTAGGCATCGATGGATTATGCTTAAGATGTGGTAGAGACAATCACATGGTAAAAGATTGTCGAAGCGACAAATCAAAACTTAAATGCACCGAATGCAGAAAATCTGGTCATGTAGCCAAGGTATGTATTGGGTCCCTACTTGCTGGAAGATCAAAATCGACGCAAAGAGCCACTAATTCTGTGCAAGAAGCAATAAATTCTGTACAGAAGGAGGCAACTTATAATGAATACGGGTCTTTTCAAATCATAGATATCTACCAGAACCCGACAACTGACCAACATACAAAGCGATTCCATGCACAAGTCAACATCGAAGGAAAATCAATTCAATTTGAAATCGACTCTGGATCTGGATACACTCTATTACCCCGTAATCAATATGCAAAGCTTCAACTCAACAGTCCTCTTGAACCATCTACAGTACGTTTTCGTTCATATACACAAGATATTTTTATTCCAGACGGAAAAATTACTGTCAACGCAGAGTTCAAGGGAAAAACAATTAAAGATGATATCTACATCGTTCCAGAAAATTATGATGCAATCTTGGGCCGAGTTTGGATCCGAAAATTGAACATCAGTTTAGCAGACATCGATCAACAAAATCAAAAACTATCAACAAAACTTAACGTTATAAATAACATAAATGAGACAAACGAAATCATGACACAATTCACTGATATTTTCGAAGAAAAAATTGGGTGCGTTCCAAATTTCAAAGTCCAATTGAAACTCCGTGAAAATGCAAAACCGATTTTTCACCGAGAGCGGGAAATACCCTATGCACTATTCAGCCGAGTAGAAAAGGAACTGGATTCTCTCGAACAAGCCGGAATTATGACGAAAATTGAAACCAGTGACTGGGGATCACCACTTGTCGTTATTCCAAAAGCAGACGGAGGAGTCCGACTGTGCGTCGACTACAAAGTTGGCGTAAACGAGCGACTCATGGATGCACACTACCCGATCCGGAAAATTGAAGAAATTTTCAATAGTCTGAAAAATTCTCGCTACTTTTGCCGCCTAGACCTCTACAAAGCATATCTCCATCTCCAAGTAGACGAGCAATCAAGTGAAATCCAAGCAATCTCAACACATCGAGGAACATACAAAATGAATCGTCTCTCATTTGGAATCAAAACAGCTCCATCGGAATTCAACCGTATCATTGATCAAGTCTTGAAGGATGTACCAAAAACGGGAAGCTATTTTGACGATATAATTGTACACGGAACAACAAAAGAAGAATGTAGAGAAAACTTAATCAAGTGTCTTGAACAACTCAGAAAATATTACTTGCACGTGAATCGTCGAAAATGTCTATTTTTTCAGGAGCGAATAGAGTTTCTGGGACACGTTGTTGAATTCAACAAAATCTCAAAGTCACCGGACAAAATCAAAGCTATTGCAGAAATGCCAAGACCGAAATCAAAAGAAGAAACGAAATCTTTTTTAGGGTTGGTAACCTTCTACAGTAAATTCATTCCAGCCACCTCAACAATCACATTCCCTCTTCGACAATTGTTGAAGGATAAAACGGTTTTCAAATGGACAAGAGAATGTGAAGCAGCGTTCCTACAACTAAAACAGGAAATTGTGAGCGACCGGGTTCTCATGCCATTCAACCCTGAATTGCGAGTTCGACTTGCTTGCGATGCCAGTCCCACGGGCATTGGAGCAGTATTGTCACATATTGTTGGCGAAGAAGAAAAACCAATAGCCTTTGCGTCTCGTTCGTTGACAGAAGCAGAGCAAAACTATTCTCAGTTGGACAGAGAGGCATTAGCAATTATGTTTGGAACAGACAGATTCTTTTATTACCTTTATGGGCGACATTTTGAACTTGTCACGGATAATCAACCCTTATCAAGCCCGCCTACAACGTTATGCAGCTTTTCTATCAGGATTTGATTACAAAGTTGTGTTTAAAAAGGGGATCGAAAATGCCAACGCAGATTGTCTATCCCGGGTACCACTGAAAGAAAAATCAACGACATACACCGACAAAGAAATCAACGAGGAAGTTCACTTTTTATGTGAACAAACGATCAACGCAATCTATACACCAACAATCACTTTTGAGTCAATCCAGAAAGAAACAAAAAATGATAAACAACTGTCTAATATTCTACAAAAACTTCAGGAAGATGATACTACAGAACAAGAATTTACCGTAGATAATGGTATAATCTTTAGAGGACAACGTGTAGTAATTCCATCAACATTACAAACGCCGGTGTTGAAAGAACTACATCGAACACACATTGGAATTTCCAAAATGAAACAGCTTGCTCGCCGTTACGTTTACTGGAAAAACATCGACAAAGACATCGAACACCTTGTCCGAGCATGTTCATCGTGCGCAAAAGTGAAAAACAGTCCACCCAAAGTTCCCCTCCATCATTGGGAAGAACCAGAAGAAAACTGGCAGCGTATCCACATTGATTATGCTGGGCCTTATCAAGGATATCATTTCCTAGTCGTAATTGACGCAAAATCAAAATGGGCAGAAATTGAACCGTGCACATCAGCTCCATCTTCAACATCGAGTATCGAATTACTTCAAGAAATATTTTCAAGGCACGGATTTCCAGAAGTTATGGTCTCTGATAATGCCACAATTTTTACTAGCGAAGAATTCCAACAGTTCTGCAAAAGAGCAGGCATTTTTTGCAAATTCATTGCACCAGGACATCCTTCTACCAACGGACTGGCTGAAAGGAATGTACAAACATTGAAAAAAAGATTAGCAGCAATGATAGATGAACCAATTTCAATACGCAGGAAGGTACGAGAAATTCTTTTTAGATACAGAGCAACTCCGCTATATAACCAGAAAACACCAGCTGAACAATACTTGAATCGCAATCTCCGCATTCAACTAGATGCACTGAAACCGATCAAATTCCAACCAACTGAATCAACAGTAGAAAAAACTCGTCAATTAAGCGTGGGAGAACGCGTACAAGTGCGTTATTACGCAGCCAACAAGAATCAATGGAAATTCGGAAAAATAATCCGTAAATTGGGACATTTACATTACTTAGTGGAACTAGTCGATGGATACACGTTAAAACGACACATCGACCAACTTTGCTCAACGGAAGTCCCACAACCAATATCAGAAAAACAACCAGGAAAGAAAGTGACGTTTGCACCAGAACCTCATCATCAAAAACAAAGTATTGACCTGGGAGACCTGATCAACATTCCACAGAATCAACCCCCAGATGACATCCAGGAACCGGAGCTCATTGAGGAAGATGAACCAGTAATTGAACAAGATCAACTACCCCAAGCGGTTCTGCGCCGATCTTCAAGAGTCAGACGGCCACCGGAACGCCTACGTGACTTCATACTTAAAATTCAATAGTGACGTTAAATTTTAATGGTGATATGTAAGTCAAAGTGTTTGCCATTATGGAGTGTAACTTCTTTATTAGCTAGTTAGATAATTTCTATAATATTTGTATTTATAAATAAGCGTGGGAGAACTGTTATAAACTAAACATGTATATCAAGTATGTGGATTGCATATGTTTTGTTATATAGATAGTTGTCAAGTAGTTGTCATAAAAATAAAGACAAGAAACGTTCACGTTTATTATAGTGTGTATTTTAATTATTCAATGTTCAATAATCATCAATCAAAATAAAGGATACAATACCTACCACACTTGAAATAGCAATTTTCTTGTTGCAATATTTTCTTTTAGCTAAAATATGATGAAGAATTATAGAATTCGGGCGCGGAAACACATATTTATATGATTTTTTTTACAAAAATAAAGTCAGATTTTACATATTCTTGATGAATACGTTGTATATTGTAAGCTACATGGGCTAAATTCTAGAATACCTACCACACTTGAAATAGCAATTTTCTTGTTGCAATGTTTTCTTTTAGCTAAAATATGATGAAGAATTATAAAATTCGGGCGCGGAAGCAAATATTTATATGATTTTTTACAAAAATAAAGTCAGATTTTACCTACTCTTGATGAATACGTTGTATATTGTAAGCTACATGGGCTGGATTCTAGAATACCTACCACACTTGAAATAGCAATTTTCTTGTTGCAATATTTTCTTGTAGCTAAAATATTATGAAGAATTATAAAATTCGGGCGCGGAAGCAAATATTTATATGATTTTTTCAAAAATAAAGGCAGATTTTACCTATTCTTCATGAATATGTTGTATATTGTAAGCTATATGGACTGGATTCTAGAATACCTACCACACTTGAAATAGCAATTTTCTTGTAGCGATGTTTTCTTTTAGCTAAAATATGATGAAGAATTATAAAATCCGGGCGCGAAAGTAAATATTTTTATGATTTTTTAAAAAATTAAGTCAGATTTTACCTACTCTTTATGAATACGTTGTATATTGCAAGCTACATGGGCTGGATTCTAGAATACCTACCACACTTGAAATAGCAATTTTCTTGTTGTAATGTTTTCTTTTAGCTAAAATATGATGAAAAATTATAAAATTCCGGCGCGGAAGCAAATATTTATATGATTTTTTACAAAAATAAAGTCAGATTTTACCTTTTCTTGATGAATAGGTTGTATATTGTAAGCTACATTGGCTGGATTCTAGATTACCTACCACACTTGAAATAGCAATTTTCTTGTTGCAATGTTTTCTCTAAGCTAAAATATAATGGAGAATTATAAAATTCGGGCGCGGAAGCAAATATTTATATGATTCTTTACAAAAATAAAGTCAGATTTTACCTATTCTTGAAATGGATATTTTTGTTAAAACATTCATATTTATGCTTAAGGATCTATGCTATGGATTATTTTAGCATTGAACATGCAAAAGTGACCATCACGTAGTACCAATCAAATAATTAACATTCAATTTTCGGGTGTCAATTTAATGAATACGTTGTATATTGTAAGCTACATGGGCTGGATTCTAGAATAACTACCACACTTGAAATAGCAATTTTCTTGTTGAAATGTTTTCTTTTAGCTGAAATATGATGAAGAATTATAAAATTCTGGCGCGGAAGCTAATATTTATATGATTTTTTACAAAAATAAAGTCAGATTTTACCTATTCTTGATGAATACGTTGTATATTGTAATCTACATGGGCTGGATTCTAGAATACCTACCATACATGAAATAGCCATTTTGTTGTTGCAATGTTTTCTTTTAGCTAAAATATGATGAAGAATGATAGAATTCGGGTGCGGAAGTAAATATTTATATGTTTTTTTACAAAAATAAAGTCAGATTTTACCTACTCTTTATGAATACGTTGTATATTGTAAGCTACATGGGCTTGATTTTAGAATACCTACCACACTTGAAATAGCAATTTTCTTGTTGCAATGTTTTCTTTTAGCTGATATATGATGAAAAATTATAAAATTCGGGCGCGAAAACAAATATTTATATGATTTATTACAAAAATAAAGTCAGATTTTACCTTTTCTTAAAGAATACGTTGTATATTGTAAGCTACATGAGCTCGATTATAGAATACCTACCACACTTGAAATAGGAATTTTCTTGTTGCAATGTTTTCTTTTAGCAAAAATATGATGGAGAATTATAAAATTCGGGCGCGGAAGCAAATATTTATATGATTTTTTACAAAAATAAAGTCAGATTATACCTATTCTTGATGAATACGTTTTATATTGTAAGCTACATGGGCTGAATTCTAGAATACCTATCACACTTGAAATAGCAACTTTCTTACTGCAATGTTTTCTTTTAGCTAAAATATGATGAAAAATTATAAAATTCGGGCGCGGAAGAAAATATTTATTTGATTTTTCGCAAAAATAAAGTCAGATTTTACCTATTCTTGAAATGGATATCTTTGTTTAAACTTTCATATTCATGCTTTATGATCTATACTATGGATAATTTTAGCAATGGACATGCAAAAGTGACCATAACGTGGTACCAATCAGAAAATGAAAATTAATTTTCGTATGACATTTTAATGAATACGTTGTATATTGTTAGCTACATGGGCTGAATTCTAGAATACCTACCACACTTGAAATAGCAAATTTTCTTGTTGCAATGTTTTCTTTTAGCTAAAATATAATAAAGAATTATAATATTCGGGCGCGGAAGCAAATATTTACATAATTTTTTACAAAAATAAAGTCAGATTTTACCTTTTCTTGATGAATACGTTGTATATTGTAAGCTACATGGGCTGGATTCTAGAATACCTACCACACTTGAAATAGCAATTTTCTTGTTGCAATGTTTTCTTTTAGCTAAAATATGATGAAGAATTATAAAATTCGGGCGCGGAAGCAAATATTTATATGAGTTTTTACAAAAATAAAGTCAGATTTTACCCATTCTTGATGAATACGTTTTATATTGTAAGCTACATGAGCTGGATTCTAGAATACCTACCACACTTAAAATAGCAATTTTCTTGTTTCAATGTTTTCTTTTAGAAAAACTATGATGAAGAATTATAAACTTCGGGCGCGGAAGCAAATATTTACATGATTTTTGACAAAAATAATCTCAGATTTTACCTATTCTTTAAGAATACGTTGTATATTGTAAGCTTCATGGGCTGGATTTTAGAATACCTACAACACTTGAGATAGCAATTTTCTTGTTGCAATGTTTTCTTTTAGCTAAAATATGTTGAAGAATTATAAAATTCGGGCGCGGAAGCAAATACTTATATGATTTTTTACAAAAAGAAAGTCAGATTTTACCTACTCTTTATGAATAAGTAGTATATTGTAAGCTACATGGGCTGGATTCTAGAATACCTACCACACTTGAAATAGCAATTTTCTTGTTGCAATATTTTCTTTTAGCTAAAATATGATGAAGAATTATAGAATTCGGGCGCGGAAGCAAATATTTATAAAATATTTTACAAAAATAAAGTCAGATTTTACCTAATCTTGAAGAAAACGTTGTATATTGTAAGCTACATGGACTGGATTCTAGAATACCTACCACACTTGAAATAGCAATTTTCTTGTTGCAATGTTTTCTTCTAGCTAAAATTTGATAAAGAGTTATAAAATTCGGGCGCGGAAACAAATATTTATATGATTTTTTTACAAAAATAAAGTCAGATTTTACATATTCTTGATGAATACGTTGTATATTGTAAGCTACATGGGCTAAATTCTAGAATACCTACCACATTTGAATTGCAATTTTCCTGTTGCAATGTTTTCTTTTATCTAAATTATGATGAAGAATTATAAAATTCGGGCGCGGAAGCAAATATTTATATGATATTTTACAAAAATAAAGTCAGATTTTACCTACTCTTGATAAATACGTTGTATATTGTAAGCTACATGGGATGGATTCTAGAATACCTACCACACTTGAAATAGCAATTTTCTAGTTCCAATGTTTTCTTGTAGCTAAAATATGATGAAGAATAAAAAAATTCGGGCGCGGAAGCAAATATTTATATGATTTTTTACAAAAATAAAGTCAGATTTTACCTATTCTTGATGAATACGTTGTATATTGTAAGCTACATGGACTGGAATCTAGAATACCTACCACACTTGAAATAGCAATTTTCTTGTTGCAATGTTTTCTTTTAGCTGAAATATGATGAAGAATTATAAAATTCTGGCGCGGAAGCAAATATTTATATGATTTTTTACAAAAATAAAGTCAGATTTTACCTATTCTTGATGAATACGTTGAATATTGTAATCTACATGGGCTGGATTCTAGAATACCTACCATACATGAAATAGCAATTTTCTTGTTGCAATGTTTTCTTTTAGCTAAAATATGATGATGAATGATAGAATTCGGGTGCGGAAGTAAATATTTATATGTTTTTTTACAAAAATAAAGTCAGATTTTACCTACTCTTTATGAATACGTTGTATATTGTAAGCTACATGGGCTTGATTTTAGAATACCTACCACACTTGAAATAGCAATTTTCTTGTTGCAATGTTTTTTTTAGCTAAAATATGATGAAGAATTATAAAATTCGGGCGCGGAAGCAAATATTTATATGATTTTTACAAAAATAAAGTCAGATTTTACCTACTCTTGATGAATACGTTGTATATTGTAAGCTACATGGGCTGGATTCTAGAATACCTACCACACTTGAAAATGCAATTTTCTTGTTGCAATATTTTCTTTTAGCTAAATTTATGATGAAGAATTACAAAATTCGGGGGCGGAAGAAATATTTATATGATTTTTTACAAAAATAAAGTCTGATTTTACCTATTCTTGATGAATACGTTGTATATTGTAAGGTACATGGACTGGATTCTGGAATACCTACCACACTTGAAATAGCAATTTTCTTGTTGCAATGTTTTCTTTTAGCTAAAATATGATTATAAAATTCGGGCGCGGAAGCAAATATTTCAATGATTTTTTACAAAAATAATGTCAGATTTTACCTATTCTTGAAATGGATATTTTTGTTAAAACATTCAAATTAATAAAAGAAAAAATGGCCGGCGTTAATAACGTATCTAACGAAACTCCTTATAAAGTTGATGACAAATCCTGTAAAAGGTGCCGTAAAGTTGCCCAAACGGGGGTAAAGTGTATTAAGTGTGGTGTAATTTTCCATTCAAGTTGTGCCTCTATTTTAAAATTGCCATCGATGGGTGAAAATCAAATAATTTGTTGTGGTGAAGACGAGGATGAAGATCTTTCATTCATCAGTCTAGCTGATGATGACAGTTTGGATCCTTCTGCCCTAAAGTAAGTGCTAAAGTGTAAAATTGTGTATCTGAAGCAAATTATTAAAAATAAAGACTTATTAATAAAGAGTCAACAATTAAACATTAACCTATTAAATGATAATGAGGCTCTATTAAGAAATAGTGTTATTTCTGTACACAATCTGCCATCTGTATTAAATCAGCAAAAAAATTGTAAAAATACTTTTAAAAAGACACCTGCAAAAACCTCGCAATTACCGACGCAGTCCAAGGTTGTTGTGACAAGTGATACATCTCAAAATGGCGTTGTCAAGTTGTAAATAATAATCGTACATTTGAAATCAATGTTTATATCTCTAATAAAAACTGTGTTTCACCTAAAAATACAGTCAATGGGAAATAAAATTGATGAATTATATCATTTTTTAATTAAAAATCCTTTTGACATTGTCTGTATCTCAGAAGACTGGTTCAATAATAGTTCTATAAAATTTGTTAATAGACCTGGATATAGTCTTTGCTCTTCTTTTTGTAGGGAAACATGTTGATCTACTTAAGTACTGTATTGTTGTTCATGCAGAATTTTGCGGCATAGAACTTCCCGAGTACAATATAATATTAATTACTGTGTACCGAGCTAGTGGAGGTAATTTTAAAGAATTTATAGCTGCTTTTGAACTTCTTTTAAATAAACTAAAGCTTTGTAATAAAAAAATTATACTAGCTGGTGATTTTAAAGTTAAATTTATTTCAGAAAACCCTAAACAGGATGACTTAAATTTTTTAAATCTGATCACTTCTTTTGGCGTTAATGTTACCATCAATAAATACACTAGAGTTACGGGAAATACTAAAAACTGTTTAGATAATATCCTAACTAATATTGAATTCACTGATTTTGTTGCGGGTGTTTACGATCCTGGTCTATCAGATCACAATGGTCAGTATATCATCTTAAAGGACTCTAGATCAACTAATGAGAAAATAGTGATTCAATGAAGATGCTTTAATCGTGATAATATCCAAAATTTTAAGTACGCTTTATATTATCATAATTTTCATGTATATTTGGATAATAATTGGATGGAGACAAATGATCATGCTTCTAGTATCCTGAATAATCTTTCATATCTTATACACATATGTTTTCCTTACAAGAAATTTAGTACTAATAGTAACAAACCTGTAGTTCAATGGTTTAATTCAGATCTCAATAAAATGAGATCTGAATTGATTGTGTTAAAGGAACATCTCAATTGCTCTAGTGACAAAATAACTAAAGCAATGTTTAATGAAAAACGCATTAAATATAGAAAGGAAATAAAAGATGCTAAAGCTCGTTCATATAGTAAATATATTAACAGTTCTACTAATGTAAGTAAAACTAGCTGGAAAATAATAAATATTGAACGAAATAACATTAATGTAAATACTGTGTCAAAATTTTACACCACAGGAATACAATGATTATTTTGTTAAAATAGCTTCCAATATTATCAAAAATATTCCCAAGATTAATATTAAAGCCGAAGATATCATTGCTGATTTGCCTAACAATTTTACAGTCAAATCCACATTTGAACAGACTGATGTTATTGAAGTTTATAATGCAATTAAATCTTTAAACAGGTCTAAATGCACAGATGTCTTCACTATTAGTAATGATCTTGTCAAGAACATTATTGACTTTTTGGTTAAACCACTCGTCTCGTTATTTAATAAATATTTAGAGCAAGGTGTTTTTCCGGATGCTTTTAAGATGACTAAAGTTATTCCCCTATTTAAAAAAGGTGACCATGAGAACTTGGAAAATTATAGACCGATTTCAATTGTCCCAGTAATTTCAAAAATCTTTGAAATTATATTGAAAAACAGACTAATTAAACATACTGATCAAAACAAAATACTCAATGAACACCAATTCGGTTTTAGAAATAAAAAATCAACTACTCAAGCTGTCCTTAATGTTATAAACCTTATTGTCGAAGGTCTTGAGCAGAAAAAACAGATGGCAATTACTTTATGCGATCTCTCTAAGGCCTTTGACTGCGTGTCACATGGTTTATTAATTAAAAAACTTCAGTTTTATGGCATAGTGGAATTGCTTTTAATATTCTTAAATCTTATTTAGAAAATCGTATCCAAAGTGTGTCTATAAATGGCAATAACTCTAATTTTCAAAGTATTACTTATGGTGTACACCAAGGTTCAATTTTAGGCCCTCTTTTCTTCATTATTTATGTAAATGATTTTCCAAAATTTATTGAACCTATAGAGAGTGTACTCTTTGCTGACAATACGACCATTATTACAGGTCATACCGATTTCCAACTTCTTACTATTGAATGCTCTAACTGGCTACAAAAAACCGAGTCCTGGTTCTCTGCCAATAATCTACTGCTCAATAAGGGTACATGAGCTGGATTTTGGAGTACCTACCACACTTGAAATAGCAATTTTCTTATTGCAATGTTTTCTTTTAGCTAAAATATGATGAAGAATTATAAAATTCGGGCACAGAAGAAAATATTTATATGATTTTTTACAAAAATAAAGTCTAATTTTACCTATTCTTGAAATGGATATTTTTGTTATAATATTCATATTCATGCTTTATAATCTATAATATAGATAATAACGTGGTACCAATCAGATAAAAAACATTCAATTTTCGTGTATCATTTTAATAAATACGTTGTATATTGTAAGCTACATGGGCTGGATTCTAGAATACCTACGACACTTGAAATAGCAATTTTCTTGTTGCAATGTTTTCTTTTAGCTAAATTATGATGAAGAATTATAAAATTCGAGCGCGGAAGCAAATATTTATATGATTTTTTACAAAAATAAAGTCAGATTTTACCTACTCTTGATGAATACGTTGTATATTGTAAGCTACATGGGCTGGATTCTAGAATACCTACCACACTTGAAATAGCAATTTTCTTGTTGCAATGTTTTCTTTTAGCTAATATATGATAAAGAATTATAAAATTCGGGCGCAGAAGCAAATATTTATATGATTTTTTACAAAAATAAAGTCAGATTTTACCTATTCTTCATGAATACGTTGTATATTGCAGGCTACATGGTCTGGATTCTAAAATACCTACCATACTTGACATAGAAATTTTCTTGTTGCAATGTTTTTTTTTAGATAAAATATAATCAAAAATTATAAAATTCGGGCGCGGAAGCAAATATTTATATGATTTTTTACAAAAAGAAAGTCAGATTTTACCTACTCTTTATGAATACGTTGTCTATTGTAAGCTACATGAGCTGGATTCTAGAGTACCTACCACACTTGAAATAGCAATTTTCTTATTGCAATGTTTATTTTTAGCTAAAATATGATGAAGATTTATAAAATTCGGGCGCGGACACAAATACTTATATGATTTTTTACAAAAATAAAGTCAGATTTTACCTATCCTTCATAAATACGTTGTATATTGTAAGCTACATGAGCTGGATTCTAGAATACCTACCACACTTGAAATAGCAATTTTCTTGTTGCAATGTTTTCTTTTAGCTAAAATATGATAAAGAATTATAAAATTCGGGCACGGAAGCAAATATTTATGTGATTTTTTACAAAAATAAAGTCCGATATTACCTACTCTTGATGAATACGTTGTATATTGTAAGCTACATGGGCTGGATTCTAGAATACCTACCACACTTGAAATAGCAATTTTCTTATTGCAATGTTTACTTTTAGCTAAAATATGATGAAGAATTATAAAATTCGGGCGCGGACACAAATACTTATATGATTTTTTACAAAAATAAAGTCAGATTTTACCTATCCTTTATAAATACGTTGTATATTGTAAGCTACATGAGCTGGATTCTAGAATACCTACCACACTTGAAATAGCAATTTTCTTGTTGCAATGTTTTCTTTTAGCTAAAATGTGATGAAGAATTATAAAACTCTGGCGCGGAAGCAAATATTTATATGATTTTTTACAAAAATAAAGCCAGATTTTACTTATTCTTGATGAATACGTTGTATATTGTAAGCTACATGCGCTGGATTCTAGTATACCTACCACACTTGAAATAGCAATTCTCTTGTTGCAATGTTTTTTTTTTAGCAAAGATACGATGAAGAATTATAAAATTCGGGCGCGGAAGCAAGTATTTATATGTTTTTTTTACAAAAATAAAGTCAGATTTAACCTATTCTTGAAATGGATATTTTTGTTAAAAAAATTCATATATATGCTTAAGGATCTATACTATGGATTATTTTAGCATTGTACTTGCAAAAGTGGCCATAACTTAGTACCAATCAAATAATAAACATTCAATTTTCGGGTGTCAATTTAAAGAATCCGTTGTATATTGTAAGCTACATGGGCTGGATTCTAGGAAACCTACCACACTTGAAATAGCAATTTTCTTGTTGCAATGTTTTCTTTTAGCTGAAAGATAATGAAGAATTATAAAATTCGTGCGCGATAGCAAATATTTATATGATTTTTTACAAAAATAAAGTCAGATTTTACCTACTCTTGATGAATACGTTGTATATTGTAATCTACATTGGCTGGATTCTAGATTACCTACTACACTTGAAATAGCAATTTTCTTGTTGCAATGTTTTCTCTTAGCTAAAATATGATGGAGAATTATAAAATTCGGGCGCGGAAGCAAATATTTATATGATTCTTTACAAAAATAAAGTCAGATTTAACCTATTCTTGAAATGGATATTTTTGTTAAAACATTCATATTTATGCTTAAGAATCATTACTATGGATTATTTTAGCATTGAACATGCAAAAGTGACCATAACGTAGTACCAATCAAATAATAAACATTCAATTTTCGGGTGTCAATTTAATGAATACGTTGTATATTGTAAGCTACATGGGCTGGATTCTAGAAAACTTACCACACTTGAAATAGCAATTTTCTTGTTGCAATGTTTTTTTTTAGCTGAAAAATGATGAAGAATTATAAAATTCGGGCGCGGACACAAATACTTATATGATTTTTTACAAAAATAAAGTCAGATTTTACCTATCCTTCATAAATACGTTGTATATTGTAAGCTACATGAGCTGGATTCTAGAATACCTACCACACTTGAAATAGCAATTTTCTTGTTGCAATGTTTTCTTTTAGCTAAAATGTGATGAAGAATTATAAAACTCTGGCGCGGAAGCAAATATTTATATGATTTTTTACAAAAATAAAGCCAGATTTTACTTATTCTTGATGAATACGTTGTATATTGTAAGCTACATGCGCTGGATTCTAGTATACCTACCACACTTGAAATAGCAATTTTCTTGTTGCAATGTCTTTTTTTAGCAAAGATACGATGAAGAATTATAAAATTCGGGCGCGGAAGCAAGTATTTATATGTTTTTTTTACAAAAATAAAGTCAGATTTAACCTATTCTTGAAATGGATATTTTTGTTAAAAAAATTCATATATATGCTTAAGGATCTATACTATGGATTATTTTAGCATTGTACTTGCAAAAGTGGCCATAACTTAGTACCAATCAAATAATAAACATTCAATTTTCGGGTGTCAATTTAATGAATCCGTTGTATATTGTAAGCTACATGGGCTGGATTCTAGGAAACCTACCACACTTGAAATAGCAATTTTCTTGTTGCAATGTTTTCTTTTAGCTGAAAGATGATGAAGAATTATAAAATTCGTGCGCGAAAGCAAATATTTATATGATTTTTTACAAAAATAAAGTCAGATTTTACCTACTCTTGATGAATACGTTGTATATTGTAATCTACATTGGCTGGATTCTAGATTACCTACTACACTTGAAATAGCAATTTTCTTGTTGCAATGTTTTCTCTTAGCTAAAATATGATGGAGAATTATAAAATTCGGGCGCGGAAGCAAATATTTATATGATACTTTACAAAAATAAAGTCAGATTTAACCTATTCTTGAAATGCATATTTTTGTTAAAACATTCATATTTATGCTTAAGGATCATTACTATGGATTATTTTAGCATTGAACATGCAAAAGTGACCATAACGTAGTACCAATCAAATAATAAACATTCAATTTTCGGGTGTCAATTTAATGAATACGTTGTATATTGTAAGCTACATGGGCTGGATTCTAGAAAACTTACCAAACTTGAAATAGCAATTTTCTTGTTGCAATGTTTTTTTTTAGCTGAAAAATGATGAAGAATTATAAAATTCGTGCGCGGATGCAAATATTTATATGATTTTTTACAAAAATAAAGTCAGATTTTACCTATTCTTGATGAATACGTTGTATATTGTAAGCTGCATGGGCTGGATTGTAGAATACCTACAACACATGAAATAGCAATTTTCTTGTTGCAATGTTTTCTTTTAGCTAAAATATGATGAAGAATGATAGAATTCGGGTGCTGAAGCAAATATTTATATGTTTTTTTACAAAAATAAAGTTAGATTTTACCTATTCTTTATGAATACGTTGTATATTGTAAACCAAATGCCCTGGGTTCTAGAATACCTACCACACTTCAAATAGCAATTTTCTTGTTGCAATGTTTTCTCTTAGCTAAAATATGTTGGAGAATTATAAATTTCGGGCGCGGAAGCAAATATTTATATGATTCTTTACAAAAATAGAGTCAGATTTAACCTATTCTTCAAATGGATATTTTTGTTAAAACATTCATATTTATGCTTAAGGATGTATACTATGGATTATTTTAGCATTGAACATGCAAAAGTGACCATAACGTAGTACCAATCAAATAATAAACATTCAATTTTCGGGTGTCAATTTAATGAATACGTTGTATATTGTAAGCTACATGGGCTGCATTCTAGAAAACCTACCACACTTGAAATAGCAATTTTCTTGTTGCAATGTTTTCTTTTAGCTAAAAGATGATGAAGAATTATAAAATTCGTGCGCGGAAGCAAATATTTATATGATTTTTTACAAAAATAAAGTCAGATTTTACCTATTCTTGATAAATACGTTGTATATTGTAAGCTACATGGGCTGGATTCTAGAATACCTACCACATTTGAAATAGCAATTTTCTTGTTGCAATGTTTTATTTTAGCTAAAATATGATGAAAAATTATAAAATTCGGGCGCGGAAGCAAATATTTATATGATTTAAAAAAAATTAATTCACATTTTACCTCTTCTTGATGATTACGTTGTATATTGTAAGCTACATGGGCAGGATTCTAGAATACCTACCACACTTGAAATAGGAATTTTCTTGTTGCAATGTTTTCTTTTAGCAAAAATATGATGAAGAATTATAAAATTCGGGCACGGAAGCAAATATTTATATGATTTTTTACAAAAATAAAGTCATATTTTACTTATTCTTGAAATGGATATTTTTGTTAAAACATTCATATTTATGCTTTAGGATCTATACTATGGATAAATTTAGCATTGGACATGCAAAAGTGACATTAACGTGGTACCAATCAGTTTAAAAACATTCAATTTTCGGGTGTCAATTTAATGAATACGTTGTATATTGTAAGCTACATGGTCTGAATTCTAGAATACCTATTACACTTGAAATAGCAACTTTCTTACTGCAATGTTTTCTTTTAGCTAAAATATGATAAAAAATTATAAAATTCGGCGCGGAAGCAAATATTTATATGATTATTTACAAAAATAATGTCAGAATTTACCTATTCTTGAAATGGATATCTTTGTTAAAACATTCATATTCATGCTTTATGATCTATACTACGGATAATTTTAGCAATGGACAAGCAAAAGTGACCATAACGTGGTATCAATCAGAAAATAAAAATTCAATTTTCGTATGACATTTTAATGAATACGTTGTATATTGTTAGCTACATGGGCTGGATTCTAGAATACCTACCACACTTGAAATAGCAATTTTCTTGTTGCACTGTTTTCTTTTAGATAAATTATGATGAAGAATTATAAAATTCGAGTGCGGAAGCAAATATTTATATGATTTTTTACAAAAATAAAATCAGATTTTACCTACTCTTGATGAATACGTTGTATATTGTAAGCTACATGGACTGGATTCTAGAATACCTACCACACTTGAAATAGCAATTTTCTTGTTGCAATGTTTTCTTTTAGCAAAATTATGATAAAGAAATATAAAATTCGGGCGCGGAAGCAAATATTTATATGATTTTTTACAAAAATTAAGTCAAATTTTACCTATTCTTGATGAATACGTTGTATATTGTAAGCTACATGGACTGGATTCTAGAATACCTACCACACTTCAAATAGCAATTTTCTTGTTGCAATGTTTTCTTTTAGATAAAATATGATGAAAAATTATAAAGTTCGGGCGCGGAAGCAAATATTTATATGATTTTCTACCAATAGAAAGTCAGATTTTACCTACACTTTATGAATACGTTGTCCATTGTAAGCTACATGAGCTGGATTCTAGAGTACCTACCACACTTGAAATAGCAATTTTCTTATTGCAATGTTTTCTTTAGCTAAAATATGATGAAGAATTATAAAATTCGGTCGCGGAAACGAATATTTATATGATTTTTTACAAAAATAAAGTCAGATTTTACCTATTCTTCATAAATACGTTGTATATTGTAAGCTACATGGGCTGGATTCTAGAATACGTACCACACTTGAAATAGCAATTTTCTTATTGCAATGTTTTCTTTTAGCTAAAATATGATGAAGAATTATAAAATTCGGGCGCGAAAGCAAATATTTATGTGATTTTTTACAAAAATAAAGACAGATATTACCTACTCTTGATGAATACGTTGTATATTGTAAGCTACATGGGCTGGATTCTAGAATACCTACCACACTTGAATTAGCAATTATCTTGTAGCAATGTTTTCTTTTAGCTAAAATATGATGAAGAATTATAAAATTCGGGCACAGAAGAAAATATTTATATGATTTTTTACAAAAATAAAGTCTAATTTTACCTATTCTTGAAATGGATATTTTTGTTATAATATTCATATTCATGCTTTATAATCTATAATATAGATAATAACGTGGTACCAATCAGATAAAAAACATTCAATTTTCGTGTATCATTTTAATAAATACGTTGTATATTGTAAGCTACATGGGCTGGATTCTAGAATACCTACGACACTTGAAATAGCAATTTTCTTGTTGCAATGTTTTCTTTTAGCTAAATTATGATGAAGAATTATAAAATTCGAGCGCGGAAGCAAATATTTATATGATTTTTTACAAAAATAAAGTCAGATTTTACCTACTCTTGATGAATACGTTGTATATTGTAAGCTACATGGGCTGGATTCTAGAATACCTACCACACTTGAAATAGCAATTTTCTTGTTGCAATGTTTTCTTTTAGCTAAAATATGATAAAGAATTATAAAATTCGGGCGCAGAAGCAAATATTTATATGATTTTTTACAAAAATAAAGTCAGATTTTACCTATTCTTCATGAATACGTTGTATATTGCAGGCTACATGGTCTGGATTCTAGAATACCTACCATACTTGACATAGAAATTTTCTTGTTGCAATGTTTTCTTTTAGATAAAATATGATGAAAAATTATAAAATACGGGCGCGGAAGCAAATATTTATATGATTGTTTACAAAAAGAAAGTCAGATTTTACCTACTCTTTATGAATACGTTGTCTATTGTAAGCTACATGAGCTGGATTCTAGAGTACCTACCACACTTGAAATAGCAATTTTCTTATTGCAATGTTTACTTTTAGCTAAAATATGATGAAGAATTATAAAATTCGGGCGCGGACACAAATACTTATATGATTTTTTACAAAAATAAAGTCAGATTTTACCTATCCTTCATAAATACGTTGTATATTGTAAGCTACATGAGCTGGATTCTAGAATAACTACCACACTTGAAATAGCAATTTTCTTGTTGCAATGTTTTCTTTTAGCTAAAATATGATGAAGAATTATAAAATTCGGGCACGGAAGCAAATATTTATGTGATTTTTTACAAAAATAAAGTCAGATATTACCTACTCTTGATGAATACGTTGTATATTGTAAGCTACATGGGCTGGATTCTAGAATACCTACGACACTTGATAGCAATTATCTTGTAGCAATGTTTTCTTTTAGCTAAAATATGATGAAAAATTATAAAATTTAGGCTCGGAAGAAAATATTGATATGATTTTTTACAAAAATTAAGTCAGATTTTACATTTTCTTGATGAATATGTTGTATATTGTAAGCTACATGGGCTGGATTCTAGAATACCTACCACACTTGAAATAGCAATTTTCTTGTTGCAATGTTTTCTTTTAGCTAAAATGTGATGAAGAATTATAAAACTCTGGCGCGGAAGCAAATATTTATATGATTTTTTACAAAAATAAAGCCAGATTTTACTTATTCTTCATGAATACGTTGTATATTGTAAGCTACATGCGCTGGATTCTAGTATACCTACCACACTTGAAATAGCAATTTTCTTGTTGCAATGTTTTTTTTTAGCAAAGATACGATGAAGAATTATAAAATTCGGGTGCGGAAGCAAGTATTTACATGTTTTTTTTACAAAAATAAAATCAGATTTAACCTATTCTTGAAATGGATATTTTTGTTAAAAAAAATCATATTTATGCTTAAGGATCTATACTATGGATTATTTTAGCATTGTACTTGCAAAAGTGGCCATATCTTAGTACCAATAAAAAATAAACATTCAATTTTCGGGTATCAATGTAATGAATCCGTTGTATATTGTAAGCTACATGTGCTGGATTCTAGGAAACCTACCACACTTGAAATAGCAATTTTCTTGTTGCAATGTTTTCTTTTAGCTGAAAGATGATGAAGAATTATAAAATTCGTGCGCGAAAGCAAATATTTATATGATTTTTTACAAAAATAAAGTCAGATTTTACCTACTCTTGATGAATACGTTGTATATTGTAATCTACATTGGCTGGATTCTAGATTACCTACTACACTTGAAATAGCAATTTTCTTGTTGCAATGTTTTCTCTTAGCTAAAATATGATGGAGAATTATAAAATTCGGGCGCGGAGGCAAATATTTATATGATTCTTTACAAAAATAAAGTCAAATTTAACCTATTCTTGAAATGGATATTTTTGTTAAAACATTCATATTTATGCTGAAGGATCTATACTATGGATTATTTTAGCATTGAACATGCAAAAGTGACCATAACGTAGTACCAATCAAATAATAAACATTCAATTTTCGGGTGTCAATTTAATGAATACGTTGTATATTCTAAGCTACATGGGCTGGATTCTAGAGAACCTACCACACTTGAAATAGCAATTTTCTTGTTGCAATGTTTTTTTTTAGCTGAAAAATGATGAAGAATTATAAAATTCGTGCGCGGATGCAAATATTTATATGATTTTTTACAAAAATAAAGTCAGATTTTACCTATTCTTGATGAATACGTTGTATATTGTAAGCTGCATAGGCTGGATTCTAGAATACCTACCACACATGAAATAGCAATTTTCTTGTTGCAATGTTTTCTTTTAGCTAAAATATGATGAAGAATGATAGAATTCGGGTTCTGAAGCAAATATTTATATGTTTTTTTACAAAAATAATGTTAGATTTTACCTATTCTTTATGAATACGTTGTATATTTTAAACCAAATGCGCTGGATTCTAGAATACCTACCACACTTGAAATAGCAATTTTCTTGTTGCAATGTTTTCTTTTAGCTAAGATATGATGAAGAATTATAAAATTCGGACGCGGAAGCAAATATTTATATGATTCTTTACAAAAATAAAGACAGATTTAACCTATTCTTGAAATGGATATTTTTGTTAAAACATTCATATTTATGCTTAAGGATCTATACTATGCATTATTTTACTATTGAACATGCAAAAGTGACCATAACGTAGTACCAATCAAATAATAAACATTAAATTTTCGGGTGTCAATTTAATGAATACGTTGTATATTGTAAGCTACATGGGCTGGATTCTAGAATACCTACGACACTTGAAATAGCAATTTTCTTGTTGCAATGTTTTCTTTTAGCTAAATTATGATGAAGAATTATAAAATTCGAGCGCGGAAGCAAATATTTATATGATTTTTTACAAAAATAAAGTCAGATTTTACCTACTCTTGATGAATACGTTGTATATTGTAAGCTACATGGGCTGGATTCTAGAATACCTACCACACTTGAAATAGCAATTTTCTTGTTGCAATGTTTTCTTTTAGCTAATATATGATAAAGAATTATAAAATTCGGGCGCAGAAGCAAATATTTATATGATTTTTTACAAAAATAAAGTCAGATTTTACCTATTCTTCATGAATACGTTGTATATTGCAAGCTACATGGTCTGGATTCTAGAATACCTACCATACTTGACATAGAAATTTTCTTGTTGCAATGTTTTTTTTTAGATAAAATATAATCAAAAATTATAAAATTCGGGCGCGGAAGCAAATATTTATATGATTTTTTACAAAAAGAAAGTCAGATTTTACCTACTCTTTATGAATACGTTGTCTATTGTAAGCTACATGAGCTGGATTCTAGAGTACCTACCACACTTGAAATAGCAATTTTCTTATTGCAATGTTTATTTTTAGCTAAAATATGATGAAGATTTATAAAATTCGGGCGCGGACACAAATACTTATATGATTTATTACAAAAATAAAGTCAGATTTTACCTATCCTTCATAAATACGTTGTATATTGTAAGCTACATGAGCTGGATTCTAGAATACCTACCACACTTGAAATAGCAATTTTCTTGTTGCAATGTTTTCTTTTAGCTAAAATATGATAAAGAATTATAAAATTCGGGCACGGAAGCAAATATTTATGTGATTTTTTACAAAAATAAAGTCAGATATTACCTACTCTTGATGAATACGTTGTATATTGTAAGCTACATGGGCTGGATTCTAGAATACCTACCACACTTGAAATAGCAATTTTCTTATTGCAATGTTTACTTTTAGCTAAAATATGATGAAGAATTATAAAATTCGGGCGCGGACACAAATACTTATATGATTTTTTACAAAAATAAAGTCAGATTTTACCTATCCTTTATAAATACGTTGTATATTGTAAGCTACATGAGCTGGATTCTAGAATACCTACCACACTTGAAATAGCAATTTTCTTGTTGCAATGTTTTCTTTTAGCTAAAATGTGATGAAGAATTATAAAATTCTGGCGCGGAAGCAAATATTTATATGATTTTTTACAAAAATAAAGCCAGATTTTACTTATTCTTGATGAATACGTTGTATATTGTAAGCTACATGCGCTGGATTCTAGTATACCTACCACACTTGAAATAGCAATTCTCTTGTTGCAATGTTTTTTTTTTAGCAAAGATACGATGAAGAATTATAAAATTCGGGCGCGGAAGCAAGTATTTATATGTTTTTTTTACAAAAATAAAGTCAGATTTAACCTATTCTTGAAATGGATATTTTTGTTAAAAAAATTCATATATATGCTTAAGGATCTATACTATGGATTATTTTAGCATTGAACATGCAAAAGTGACCATAACGTAGTACCAATCAAATAATAAACATTCAATTTTCGGGTGTCAATTTAATGAATACGTTGTATATTGTAAGCTACATGGGCTGGATTCTAGAAAACTTACCACACTTGAAATAGCAATTTTCTTGTTGCAATGTTTTTTTTTTAGCTGAAAAATGATGAAGAATTATAAAATTCGGGCGCGGACACAAATACTTATATGATTTTTTACAAAAATAAAGTCAGATTTTACCTATCCTTCATAAATACGTTGTATATTGTAAGCTACATGAGCTGGATTCTAGAATACCTACCACACTTGAAATAGCAATTTTCTTGTTGCAATGTTTTCTTTTAGCTAAAATGTGATGAAGAATTATAAAACTCTGGCGCGGAAGCAAATATTTATATGATTTTTTACAAAAATAAAGCCAGATTTTACTTATTCTTGATGAATACGTTGTATATTGTAAGCTGCATGGGCTGGATTGTAGAATACCTACAACACATGAAATAGCAATTTTCTTGTTGCAATGTTTTCTTTTAGCTAAAATATGATGAAGAATGATAGAATTCGGGTGCTGAAGCAAATATTTATATGTTTTTTTACAAAAATAAAGTTAGATTTTACCTATTCTTTATGAATACGTTGTATATTGTAAACCAAATGCCCTGGGTTCTAGAATACCTACCACACTTCAAATAGCAATTTTCTTGTTGCAATGTTTTCTCTTAGCTAAAATATGTTGGAGAATTATAAATTTCGGGCGCGGAAGCAAATATTTATATGATTCTTTACAAAAATAGAGTCAGATTTAACCTATTCTTCAAATGGATATTTTTGTTAAAACATTCATATTTATGCTTAAGGATGTATACTATGGATTATTTTAGCATTGAACATGCAAAAGTGACCATAACGTAGTACCAATCAAATAATAAACATTCAATTTTCGGGTGTCAATTTAATGAATACGTTGTATATTGTAAGCTACATGGGCTGCATTCTAGAAAACCTACCACACTTGAAATAGCAATTTTCTTGTTGCAATGTTTTCTTTTAGCTAAAAGATGATGAAGAATTATAAAATTCGTGCGCGGAAGCAAATATTTATATGATTTTTTACAAAAATAAAGTCAGATTTTACCTATTCTTGATAAATACGTTGTATATTGTAAGCTACATGGGCTGGATTCTAGAATACCTACCACACATGAAATAGCAATTTTCTTGTTGCAATGTTTTCTTTTAGCTAAAATATGATGAAGAATGATAAAATTCGGGTGCTGAAGCAAATATTTATATGTTTTTTTACAAAAATAAAGCCAGATTTTACCTACTCTTTATGAATACGTTGTATATTGTAAACTACATGGGCTGGATTCTAGAATACCTACCACATTTGAAATAGCAATTTTCTTGTTGCAATGTTTTATTTTAGCTAAAATATGATGAAAAATTATAAAATTCGGGCGCGGAAGCAAATATTTATATGATTTAAAAAAAATTAATTCACATTTTACCTCTTCTTGATGATTACGTTGTATATTGTAAGCTACATGGGCAGGATTCTAGAATACCTACCACACTTGAAATAGGAATTTTCTTGTTGCAATGTTTTCTTTTAGCAAAAATATGATGAAGAATTATAAAATTCGGGCACGGAAGCAAATATTTATATGATTTTTTACAAAAATAAAGTCATATTTTACCTATTCTTGAAATGGATATTTTTGTTAAAACATTCATATTTATGCTTTAGGATCTATACTATGGATAAATTTAGCATTGGACATGCAAAAGTGACATTAACGTGGTACCAATCAGTTTAAAAACATTCAATTTTCGGGTGTCAATTTAATGAATACGTTGTATATTGTAAGCTACATGGTCTGAATTCTAGAATACCTATTACACTTGAAATAGCAACTTTCTTACTGCAATGTTTTCTTTTAGCTAAAATATGATAAAAAATTATAAAATTCGGCGCGGAAGCAAATATTTATATGATTATTTACAAAAATAATGTCAGAATTTACCTATTCTTGAAATGGATATCTTTGTTAAAACATTCATATTCATGCTTTATGATCTATACTACGGATAATTTTAGCAATGGACAAGCAAAAGTGACCATAACGTGGTATCAGAAAATAAAAATTCAATTTTCGTATGACATTTTAATGAATACGTTGTATATTGTTAGCTACATGGGCTGGATTCTAGAATACCTACCACACTTGAAATAGCAATTTTCTTGTTGCACTGTTTTCTTTTAGATAAATTATGATGAAGAATTATAAAATTCGAGTGCGGAAGCAAATATTTATATGATTTTTTACAAAAATAAAATCAGATTTTACCTACTCTTGATGAATACGTTGTATATTGTAAGCTACATGGACTGGATTCTAGAATACCTACCACACTTGAAATAGCAATTTTCTTGTTGCAATGTTTTCTTTTAGCAAAATTATGATAAAGAAATATAAAATTCGGGCGCGGAAGCAAATATTTATATGATTTTTTACAAAAATTAAGTCAAATTTTACCTATTCTTGATGAATACGTTGTATATTGTAAGCTACATGGACTGGATTCTAGAATACCTACCACACTTCAAATAGCAATTTTCTTGTTGCAATGTTTTCTTTTAGATAAAATATGATGAAAAATTATAAAGTTCGGGCGCGGAAGCAAATATTTATATGATTTTCTACCAATAGAAAGTCAGATTTTACCTACACTTTATGAATACGTTGTCTATTGTAAGCTACATGAGCTGGATTCTAGAGTACCTACCACACTTGAAATAGCAATTTTCTTATTGCAATGTTTTCTTTAGCTAAAATATGATGAAGAATTATAAAATTCGGTCGCGGAAACGAATATTTATATGATTTTTTACAAAAATAAAGTCAGATTTTACCTATTCTTCATAAATACGTTGTATATTGTAAGCTACATGGGCTGGATTCTAGAATACGTACCACACTTGAAATAGCAATTTTCTTATTGCAATGTTTTCTTTTAGCTAAAATATGATGAAGAATTATAAAATTCGGGCGCGGAAGCAAATATTTATGTGATTTTTTACAAAAATAAAGACAGATATTACCTACTCTTGATGAATACGTTGTATATTGTAAGCTACATGGGCTGGATTCTAGAATACCTACCACACTTGAATTAGCAATTATCTTGTAGCAATGTTTTCTTTTAGCTAAAATATGATGAAAAATTATAAAATTTAGGCTCGGAAACAAATATTTATATGATTTTTTAAAAAAATAAAGTCAGATATTACCTATTCTTCATGATTACGTTGTATATTGTAAACTATATGGGCTGGATTCTAGAATACCTACCACCCTTGAAATAGCAACTTTCTTGTTGCAATGTTTTCTTTTAGCTAAAATATGATGAAAACTTATAAAATTCGGACGCGGAAGCAAATATTTATATGATTTTTTACAAAAATAAAAAAAGTCAGATTTTACCTTTTCTTGATGAATATGTGTTGTATTGCAAGCTACATGGGCTGGATTCTAGAATACCTACCACACTTAAAATAGCAATTTTCTTGTTGCAATGTTTTTTTTAGCTAAATTATGATGAAGAATTATAAAATTTGGGGCGGAAGCAAATATTTATAAGATTTTTTACAAAAATGAAGTCAGATTTTACCTATTCTTGATGAATACGTTGTATATTGTTAGCTACATGGGCTGGATTCTGGAATACCTAACACACTTGAAAAATTAATTTTCTTGTTGCAATGTTTTCTTTTAGCTGACATATGATGAAGAATTATAAAATTGGGAAGCGGAAGCAAATATTTATTTGATTTTTTACAAAAATAATGTCTGATTTTACTTATTCTTGAAATGTATATTTTTGTTAAAACATTCATATTCAAGCTTTAGGATCTACACTATGGATAATTTTAGCATTGGACATGCAAAAGTAACCATAACGTGTTACCAATCAGATAATAAACATTCAATTTTCAGGTGTCATTTTAATGAATACGTTGTATATTGTAAGCTACATGGGCTGGATTTTAGAATACCTACCACACTTGAAATAGCAATTTTCTTGTTGCAATGTTTTCTTTTAGCTAAAATATGATGAAGAATTATCAAATTCGGGCGCGGAAGCAAATATTTATATGACTTTTTACAAAAATAATGTCAGATTTGACCTATTCTTGATGAATACGTTGTATATTGTTAGCTACATGGGCTGGATACTGGAATACCTAACACACTTGAAAAATTAATTTTCTTGTTGCAATGTTTTCTTTTAGCTGAAATATGATGAAGAATTATAAAATTCGGGCGCGGAGGCAAATATTTATATGATTTTTTACAAAAATAAAGTCAGATTTTACCTATTCTTAAAATGGATATATTTTTTAAAACATTCATATTCATGCTTTAGGATCTATACTATGGATGGTTTTAAGCATTTGACATGCAAAAGGGACCAAAACGTCGTACCAATCAGATAATAAACATTTAATTTTCGGGTGTCATTTTAATGAATACGTTGTATATTGAAGCTACATGGGCTGGATTCTAGAATACCTACCACACTTAAAATAGCAATTTTCTTGTTGCAATGTTTTCTTTTAGCTAAAATATGATGGAAAATTATAAAATTCGGGCGCGGAAACAAATATTTATGATTTTTTACAAAAATAAAGTCAGATTTTACCTTTTAGTGATGAATACGTTGTATATTTCTACCACACTTGTAATAGCAATTTTCTTGTTGCAATGTTTTCTCTTAGCTAAAACGTGATGAAGAATTATAAAAGTCTGTCGCGGAAGCTAATATTTATATGATTTTTTACAAAAATAATGTCAGATATTACCTATTCTTGATGAATAAGTTATGTAACTACAAAATATGTCATACTACGCTTTATAAACATGTCTAGCCAGAAATCTTAGAACTTATGAGTAATCCCTGTAGAACTGTATAAATACTGTAATAAAATAATAAACATTCATTCTCATTCTTGTAATCAAACTGTACACTTCGTTGTTAATAAATAAATATTTTTAAAAAGGGAAAGTCAAACCAATTTTTCATTACTGGCGCAGTCTGCAGGATAGCGAAACAAGTTTATTATCGGAATACTGTGCAAAAGTATCAATCCGTTTATTTTATATATATATTTTGTTCGTTTTTAAACGTTAATTCGCTATTCGAATCAAAGAAGTTACCCAGAGCCCGCAACGCGAGTGCCCGTATCTATCTTTCATCAAGAAGTACAGTAGAGTGAGATTCCGGTGCAGAGTGCCACCAAGTGTAGAGCCAGCATCGTCACCCTAAGTTGCAGAGAGCCACCAAGAGTAGTGCCAGCAGCCAACCCTTATCCAACCCCGTTGCAGAGAGCCACCAAGCGTAGTGCCACCAGCCAACCCCTTCCAGACCCAGTGCCCGTATACCAAAAGCCTGTCTGTTCCACATACTACAACCCCCAAAACACGCCCATGAAAAGTGCAGTGTTCAGTGTATGCATAATTTTATTGTAAGTAAAATTTCAATAAATATTCTATTAAAAATCTAAAATACAATGGCTGACAGAATAAGTCAAATTAATTTTGCTCTAAGTGCAGTTCCAAATTACGATGGAAACATCGAATATCTGTCATGTTTTATAGCAGCAGTAGATGCCGCTCAAGATGCAATAGGTTTATTGCAACCACCCCTAAATGATTTCGAAACGGCTTGTGCGTTTCAAATAATTAAGAACCGATTAATAAACGAAGCTCAAAATACAATTAAATATAATAATATAGATACTTGGAATGAACTTAAGATTCAGTTAGCATCAAATTTTGATAATAGAGAAACGTCATTAACATTATTATGTAAAATCTTAGATAAACAAATAAGTAAAAATCCTCTTGATCAATTTAAATATATTGAATCAAATTTTAATAAATGTAAATCAAAAATTCTGTTACAAAACGGAAGTAAAGAAGAAAAACAATATTTGGTTAACTACTTAGAAAAATTAGTAATAAGAAAATTCATCACAAATTTAAATGATCCCTATCGCAATAATCTCGCGACAAGGAATCCTAACACACTATTAGAAGTAAGACAACTTTTATTTAACGATTTTGAAAATCTAGGAAATTCTTACAATAGATTTCCAAATAAAGTAACAAATAATCTAACAATGAAATTTCAAAATAAACCACCTCAACATATGTCACAACCCTACATTACAAAACAACCTCAATTCCCTAATTTTATTAATAATAGACCCAATAAACCATTTGCACCAAGGCAGCAAATTAAAAATGCTCAAACAACCAATGCCTCTCAACCTACTCCTATGTCAGTGCAAACTCGACAAACATTTCTACCCCGAAATCAACAAAGTTATTTCCATCCACAGACTCATTCCTCACCAAAATATCATGTTGAAGAATTATTCAACACTGAGGAAATAAATCATGACGAAACCAATATACAAGACATGAATAATGACGAATCCTCTGATTTTGAATACAAACAAACTTACGAATCCACCGAAGACAATGACTCTTTTTTAGACTTAACCAGCCTCAATATGATGGAGAACTCTTAAACATAAATTGCACTTCTAAATTACCATTTTTAAACGTTAAAGATTATATTATGTTATTAGACTTTGGTTCATCAATAAATTTAATTAATAAAGATTTTCTTTTCATACAAATGCAATAAAACACGAAATACGAACAATAGACGTCCCAGTTCATTCAAAATCTTACAGATATCCTGAATGTTATAAAAAAGAAATTGACTCCCAAATTGATAAATTATTAGAAGACAAAATTATCCCCGAAAGTTATTCACCATGGAGCTCACCCATATGGATGGTTCCAAAAAAATTAGACGCTTTTGGAAAACGCAAATTTCGAATGGTTATCGATTATAGAAAATTAAATTAAAAAACAATAGACGACAAATTTCCCATACCAAATATTACAGACGTTTTAGACAAACTAGGACGCAATATGTACTATACGACATTAGACCTTACTTCCGGTTTTCATCAGATCCAAATGCACAAAAACTCAGTACAGAAAACAGCTTTTAATACGGAACATGGACATTACGAGTTTACTTGCATGCCCTTTGGTTTGAAGAACGCCCCCGCAACATTTCAACTAGGTACTAGTTTACAAGAGCATATGGAAAACATCAAATAAGTCTTTGAAAGACTACGAGAGCACAATTTAAAGATTCAGTTTGATAAGTCTGAATTCTTGCAGAAAGAAGTTGCTTACCTCGGACATATTGTGTCGAGAGAAGGCGTAAAACCTAACCCCGCAAAAATTCAAGCCGTAAAAGAATATCCAATTCCAAAGACCCCCAAAGAAATTAAATCATACCTCGGATTATTAGGATAGTATAGAAAATTTATTCCAAATTTTGCAAAGCTTACTAAACCCATGACAAAATGTTTAAAGAAAGGTAGTAAAATTGATATAGAAAATTTAGAGTATAAAAATTGTATTGAAGAAAGTAAAAATTTATTAATAAATGCCCCAATACTACAATATCCAAATTTTAATGAGAAATTAATTTTAACTACGGATGCTAACGATTATGCTATAGGAGCCGTATTGAGTCAAAATTTAACTGGTAAAGATTTGCCAGTTGCATATGCTTCCAGAACCCTTAACGAACACGAAATTCATTATAGTACCACAGAAAAAGAACTTTTAGCTAAAGTATGGGCTACTAAATATTTCAGACCTTATCTTTACGGAAACAAATTCAAAATTTTCACAGACCATCAACCATTAGAATGGCTAATGAATGTAAAAGACCCGAATTGAAAACTCATGCGTTACAAAATAAAATTAGACGAATATAACTATGAAATAGGATTCAAAAAAGGAACTCTTAACAGTAATGCAGATGCCTTTTTCCGAATTAGACAAATATTTGCAATTAAAGAGACAACTAAAGACATTTTCGATAATTATCATAACTTAGTACATTGCATAACTGCAGATAAAAAATTTGATATAGAATTTGCAAAACAAATAGAATCAAAATTTAAATGTAAAGAATATTTTAAAAATCAAAATAAATCAAAAGGCAATATATTAATACAACACATTTATAATAGGCATAAATTACTTAATTTAATAACTAAAGAACATTTTTACGATTAAACTGACGATAGATACGATTAAAAATTGTTTGACCAAATTAAAAGAATATTGTATTCAAAATGAAATATACGAACTTCATATGGCGAAAATTTGCAGTGGACATGATAGAGTAAATTTTGAAATAATAAAAGATTTAATAATCCAAATTTTTAAAGAGACACATATTAAAATTATAACTCACAAATTATTAGACGAAGTAAATGTTAATGACAATGACAGTACTACCCCCCAAATCTGTAAAACTGACTCAGAGACATGCCTCTCCTATGACGAAAATATCGTAAACGGTATAACATACAAAGATACCGCCATAAACATAGGAAAAAACCAATTAATTATCTCGACACACAATTTACCTACACAAGTTAAATTGCAAAAATTATTTAAACATTCTAAACAAAGATTAATAATAAAATTAAATAATAAAAATTTAGATAAAAAAAAATAACATTTATAAAAGAATATCTCGTTCCGAAAGTTAAATATTATTGTTTAATAGAAGACGAATTCATTTCAAAATAAACGTTATACTTAAAAATAATTTCACTCATGACTCTTATAAATTAATTAAATGTGAATCTCTACTACAAGACATAGAAAAAGATGACGAACAATTAGAAATTTTATTAAATTATCATCAAGGAAAAACAAATCATAGAGGTATTCTAGAATCTTAACATAAATTAAAACAAAAATATTACTGGCCAAATTTATATTTGAGTATTCAAAAATATATTAATAATTGTGATATATGTCAAATTAACAAATATGAAAGAACCCCTTTTCAAATCAACGACAACCTAACAAAAACTCCTACAAAACCCTTTCAAATAATTAATATAGACACCCTTACACTAGAACAGGAAAAGTACTTGACAATAATCAACCAATTTTCTAAATTTGCACAAGTTTATCATTTGAAAAATCTAAATGCTATTACCATAGTAACAGAATTACTAAATTTCTTTAATACATGTAAAATACCAGACGAAATTATTCACGACAATGGTACTGAGTTTAACAATAACTTAGTAAGAGACTTATTAAAAATGTAAAATATTAAGATCCATATGACTTGTATAGCTAATCCGAAAAGTAATGGACCCATAGAAAGATTCCATTCAACACTTATCGAACATTTACGAATAATTAATCAAAGAAACGAATTTAGAAACATTAATAATCAAGGAAAAATTAAATTTGCATTAATCTGTTATAATAATTCAATAAATTCAATAACTAAAATATCCCCTTCCGAAATATTGTTTGGTAAAGATAACGATAATAAAAATATATTTAAAACTAATATTGCATCAGAAGATTGTATAGTTGAGTACAAAAACAAAATACAAGTAGATGAAAACCAAGTCAGACATAACATACAACCAGAGAAAAATAAGCGATTGTCATTACAAACTAAAAACAACAATAACAAACCTGATAAGTTACCACAACAAATTCTTATCAAAGAAAGCAAACGAAGAATTCAAAAGATTAAAAAACCATTATTTAACATACACGGAATTAAAAATTATAAACCTAAACTCGGTGTTATAAAAACCAATAATAATAAGAGATTTAAAATTCATAAAATAAGGAAACCGCGTTTGTATGTAATAGATGCACAATAACTACTGGACAAGAAGATCTCGAAGAGATAAATGAATCCCGGCATAAACATTTTAGAATTAGGAAATATATATACCCATATTAACTCACGCTATAATTATTATAAATATAATCTTAGTACTATTAAAAACGAATATTTTAAAATTATTTACTATAAAAATAAATTAGATATTAAAATATATAACCACACTACTAACATAAAAAATAATCGTTTTAAACGCGTATTTGAAACATATACTAACATTTTACAGTTTAACTTAAACCGTTTAGATAATAAAATCAAAAACATTTCCAATAAGAAACGTGTCAAAAGAGGATTAATTAATGGTCTCGGAAATATAATTAACACTATCACTGGAAATTTAGATGCTAACGATGGCCAAAAATACGAGGAATTATTCTCAAAACTTGAGAAAAACCAAAACATACTTCAAACTCAAAATTTAGAAAATATTAAAATGAATAAAGAAATGATCAATAAATTTAATTTGCGAATTAGAAATTTACAACATGATGAAGAAGTATTGAAATCTAGAATAATCCAAAGTGAAGAAATCGATTGGAACAATTTATTATTAATAAAAGATATATTTACGCAACTAATTATTCTAACAATAAGTTTAATCGAAATTATATCGGAAATAGAAACAAGCCTTACTTTTTGTAATATAAATAAACTACATTCCTCCATTATAAATTTAAACGAGTTGCAGAAAATCATTGCAGAAATAACTGACATAAACTTTTGGGAAATATCAGCACTTATAACAAGCCATTGTAAATTGGAAAACAACATAATAGAATATTTGTTGGAAATACCCATATACATAAACAATTCCAATAGACTTTTTCAAATAACACCCATACTAATATATAAAAGTAGAACAATGTATATGTTAGATTTAAGCAAAGAATTAATTATGAAAAATAAAGATAACATAGTTTTAATGAATAATTGTATTCCAATAAAAAATAATTATTATTGTAAGACAGATTATTTAGAAGTAGATATATGTTAGATATATTAACCATTATTGTTATAATTATAGCAATAATTATAATTGTAAAATATAAAATTAAGAAAAGAGAACTTGTAAATCAATCAACATTAGAATTAACGGAAATTCCAAAAAAAAAAGAGATAAAGCTCCGTTTTAGAAGGAAGGAGTTACGTAACTACAAAATATGTCATACTACGCTTTATAAACATGTCTAGCCAGAAATCTTAGACCTTATGAGTAATCCCTGCAGACTGTATATATACTGTAATAAAATAATAAACATTCTTTCTCATTCATGTAATCAAACTGTACACATCGTTGTTAATAAATAAATATTTTTAAAAAAGGAAAGTCAACCTGATTTTTCATTACTAATACGTTGCATATTGTAAGCTACATGGGCTGTATTCTAGAATACCTACCACACTTGAAATAGCAATTTTCTTATTGCAATGTTTTCTTTTAGCTAAAATATGATAAAGAATTATAAAATTCGGGCGCGGAAGCAAATATTTATATGATTTTTTACAAAAAGAAAGTCAGAATTTACCTATTCTTGAAATGGATATTTTTTTTATAACATTCATATTCATGGTTTAGGATCTATACTATGAATAATTTTAGCATAAGACATGCAAAAGTGACCATAACGTGGTACCAATGAGATAATAAACATTCAATTTTCGGGTGTCATTTTAATGAATACGTTGTATATTGTAAGCTACATGGGCTGCATTCTACAATATCTACCACACTTGAAATAGCAATTTTCTTGTTGCAATGTTTTCTTTTAGCTAAAATATGATAATGAATTATAAAATTCGGGCACGGAAGCAAATATTTATGTGATTTTTTACAAAAGAAAATTCAGATTTTACCTATTCTTGATGAATACGTTGTATATTTTAAGCTACATGGGCTGAAATCTAGAATACCTACCACACTTGAAACAGCAATTTTCTTGTTGCAATGTTTTCCTTTAGCTTATATATGATAAAGAATTATAAAATTCGGGCGCGAAAGCAAAAATTTATATAATTTTTTACAAAAATTAAGTCAGATTTTACCTATTCTTGAAATGGAAATTTTTGTTAAAACATTCATATTCATGCTTTAGGATCTATACTATAGATGGTTTTAAGCATTGGACATGCAAATGTAACCAAAACGTGGTACCAATCAGATACTAAACATTCAATTTTCGGGTGTCATTTTAATAAATACGTTATATATTGTAAGCTACATAGGCTAGATTCTAGAATACCTACCACAATCGAAATAGCAATTTTCTTGTTGCAATGTTTTCTTCTAGCAAAAATATGATGAAGAATTATAAAACTCGGGCGCGAAAGCAAATATTGTTTATGAATTTTCACAAAAATAAAGTCAGATTTTACCAATTCTTGAATAATACGTTGTATATTGTAAGCTACGTGGGCTGGATTCTAGAATACCTACCACACTTGAAATAGCAATTTACTAGTTGCAATGTTTTTTCTTTGCTAAAATATGATAAAGTATTATAAAATTCGGTTGCGGAAGCATATATTTATATGATTTTTCACTAAAATAATGTCGGATTTTACCTATTCTTGATGAATACATTGTATATTGTAAGCTACATGGTCTGGATTCTAGAATACCTACCACACTTGAAATAGCAATTTTAAAGATAAAGAATTATAAAATACGGGCGCGGAAGCAAATATTTATATGATTTTTTACAAAAATAAAATCAGATTTTACCTATTCTTGATAAATACGTTGTATTTTGTAAGCTACATGGGCTTAATTCCAAAATGCCTACCACACTTAAAATAGCAATTTTCTTCTTGCAATGTTTTCTTTTAGCTAATATATGATGAACAATTACGAAATTCGGGTGCGAAAGCAAATATTTATATGACTTTTTACAAAAATAAAGTCAGATTTTACCTATTCTTGAAGAATACGTTGTATATTGTAAGCTACATGGGCTGGATTCTAGAATACCTACCACACTTGAAATAGCAATTTTCTTGTTGCAATGTTTTCTCTTAGCTAAAATATGATAAAGAATTATAAAATTTGGGAGCGGAAGCAAACATCTATATGATTTTTTACAAAAATTATGTCAGATTTTACCTATTCTTGAAATGGATATTTTTGTTAAAACATTCATATTCATGGTTTAGGATCTATACTATGGATGGTTTTAAGCATTGGAGATGCAAAAGTGACCAGACCGTGGTACCAATCAGTTAATAATAATTCAATTTTCGGGTGTCATTTTAATGAATACGTTGTATATTATAAGCTACATGGGCTGGATTCTAAAATACCTACCACACTTGAAATAGCAATTTTCTTTTTGCAATGTTTTTTTTTTTAGCTAAAATATGATGTAGAATTGTTAAATTCGGGCGCGGGAGCAAATATTTATATGATTTTTTACAAAAATAATGTCAGGTTTTACCTATTCTTGATGAATACGTTGTATATTGTAAGCTCCATGGGCTGGATTTTAGAATACCTACCGCACTTGAAATAGCAATTTTCTTGTTGCAATGATTTCCTTTAGCTAAAATATGATAAAGATTTATAAAATTCGGGTGCGGAAGCATATATTTATATGATTTTTCACAAAAATAATGTCGGATTTTACCTATTTTTGATGACAATGTTGTATATTGTAAGCTACATGGTCTTAATTCTAGAATACCTACCACACTTGAAATAGCAATTTTCTTGTTGCAATGTTTTCTCTTAGCTAAAATATGATAAAGAATTATAAAATTTGGGAGCGGAACAAATATTTATATGATTTTTTACAAAAATAATGTCAGATTTTACCTATTCTTGATGAATACGTTGTATTTTGTAAGCTACATGGGCTGAATTCTAGAATGCCTACCACACTTGAAATAGCAATTTTCTTGTTGCAATGTTTTCTTTTAGCTAATATATGATGAACAATTACGAAATTCGGGTGCGAAAGCAACTATTTATATGATTTTTTACAAAAATAAAGTCAGATTTTACCTATTCTTGAAGAATACGTTGTATATTGTAAGCTACATGGGCTGGATTCTAGAATACCTACCACACTTGAAATAGCAATTTTCTTGTTGCAATGTTTTCTCTTAGCTAAAATATGATAAAGAAGTATAAAATTTGGGAGCGGAAGCAAATATTTATATGATTTTTTACAAAAATTATGTCAGATTTTACCTATTCTTAAAATGGATATTTTTGTTAAAACATTCATATTCATGGTTTAGGATCTATACTATGGATGGTTTTAAGCATTGGAGATGCAAAAGTGACCAGAACGTGGTACCAATCAGGTAATAATAATTCAATTTTCGGGTGTCATTTTAATGAATACGTTGTATATTATAAGCTACATGGGCTGGATTCTAAAATACCTACCACACTTGAAATAGCAATTTTCTTTTTGCAATGTTTTTTTTTTTTAGCTAAAGTATGATGTAGAATTGTTAAATTCGGGCGCGGGAGAAAATATTTATATGATTTTTTACAAAAATAATGTCAGGTTTTACCTATTCTTGATGAATACGTTGTATATTGTAAGCTCCATGGGCTGGATTTTAGAATACCTACCGCACTTGAAATAGCAATTTTCTTGTTGCAATGATTTCCTTTAGCTAAAATATGATAAAGATTTATAAAATTCGGGTGCGGAAGCATATATTTATATGATTTTTCACAAAAATAATGTCGGATTTTACCTATTCTTGATGAAAATGTTGTATATTGTAAGCTACATGGTCTGGATTCTAGTATACCTACCACACTTGAAATAGCAATTTTCTTGTTGCAATGTTTTCTCTTAGCTAAAATATGATAAAGAATTATAAAATTTGAGAGCGGAACAAATATTTATATGATTTTTTACAAAAATAATGTCAGATTTTACCTATTCTTGATGAATACGTTGTATTTTGTAAGCTACATGGGCTGAATTCTAGAATGCCTACCACACTTGAAATAGCAATTTTCTTGTTGCAATGATTTCTTTTAGCTAAAATATGATGAAGAATTATAAAATTCGGGTGCGGAAGCATATATTTATATGATTTTTCACAAAAATAATGTCGGATTTTACTTATTCTTGATGAATAAGTTGTATATTGTAAGCTACATGGTCTGGATTCTAGAATACCTACCACACTTGAAATAGCAATTGTCTTGTTGCAATGTTTTCTTTTAGCTAAACGATAATGAAGAATTATAAAATTCGTTCGGGGAAGCAAATATTTATATGATTTTTACAAAAATGAAGTCAGATTTTACCTATTCTTGAAGAATACCTTGTATATTGTAAGCTACATGGGCTGGATTCTAGAATACCTACCACACTTGAAATAGCAATTTTCTTGTTGCACTTTTTCTCTTAGCTAAAATATGATAAAGAATTATAAAATTTGGGAGCGGAAGCAAATATTTATATGATTTTTTACAAAAATTATGTCAGATTTTACCGATTCTTGAAATGGATATTTTTGTTAAAACATTCATATTCATGGTTTAGGATCTATACTATGGATGGTTTTAAGCATTGGAGATGCAAAAGTGACCAGAACGTGGTACCAATCAGTTAATAAAAATTCAATTTTCGGGTGTCATTTTAATGAATACGTTGTATATTATAATTTATAAACTCCATGGGCTAGATTCTAGATTACCTACCACACTTGAAATAGCAATTTTCTTTTTGCAATGTTTTTTTTAGCTAAAATATGATGTAGAATTATAAAATTCGGGCGCGGAAGCAAATATTTATATGATTTTTTACAAAAACAATGTCAGATTTTACCTATTCTTGATGAATACGTTGTATATTGTAAGCTCCATGGGCTGGATTCTAGAATACCCACCACACTTGAAATAGCAACTTTCTTGTTGCAATATTTTCTTTTAGCTAAAATATGATAAAGAATTATAAATTTTGGACGCGAAAGCATTTATTTATATGATTTTCTACAAAAATAATGTCAGATTTTACCTATTCTTAATGAATACGTTTTATATTGTAAGCTACATGGACTGGATTCTAGAATACCTACCACACTTGGAATAGCAATATTCTTGTTGCAATGTTTTCTTTTAGCTAAAATATGACGAAGAATTAAAAAATTCGGGCGCGGAAGCAAATATTTATATGATTTTTTACAAAAATAAAGTCAGATATTACCTATTCTTAAAATGGATAGTTTCGTTAAAACATACATATTCATGCTTTAGGATCCATATTATGAATGCTTTTAAGCATTGGACATGCAAAAGTGACCAAAATGTGGTACCAATCAGATAACAAACATTCAATTTTCGGGTGTCATTCTAATGAATACGTTGCATATTGTAAGCTACATGGGCTGGATTCTAGAATACCTACCACACTTGAAATAGCAATTTTCTTGTTGCAATGTTTTCTTTTAGCTAATATATGATAACAAATTATAAAATTCGGGCGCGGAAGCAAATATTTATATGATTTTTTACAAAAATAATATCACATTTTACCTATTCTTGATGAATATGTTTTATATTGTAAGCCACATAGGCTGGATTCTAGAATACCTACCACACTTAAAATAACAATTTTCTTGTTGCAATGTTTTTTTTTAGCTAAAATATGATAAAGAATTATAAAATTCGGGCGCGGAAGCAAATATTTGTATGATTTTTTACAAAAATAAAGTCAGATTTTAAATATTCTTGAAATGGATATTTTTGTTAAAACATTCATATTCATGCTTTAGCAACTATACTATGGATGGTTTTAAGCATTGGACATGCAAAAGTGATCAAAACGTGATACCAATCAGATACGAAACATTTAATTTCAGGGTGTCATTTTAATGAATACGTTGTATATTTTAAGCTACATGGGCTGGATTCTAGAATACGTGCCACACTTGAAATAGCAACTTTCTTGTTGCAATGTTTTCTTTTAGCTAAAATATGATAAAGAATTATTAAATTTGGGCTCGGAAGAGAATATATATATATGAATTTTCACAAAAATAAAGTCAGATTTTACCTCTTCTTGAAATGGATATTTTTGTTAAAACATTCATATTCATGCTTTAGGATCTATACTATGGATGGTTTTAAGCATTGGAAATGCAAAAGTAACCAAAACGTAATACCAATCAGATAATAAACATTCTATTTTCGGGTGTCATTTTAATAAATACGTTATATATTGTAAGCTACATAGGCTAGATTCTAGAATACCTACCACACTCGAAATAGCAATTTTCTTGTTGCAATGTTTTCTTTTAGCAAAAATATGATGAAGAATTATAAAACTCGGGCGCGAAAGCAAATATTTTTTATGAATTTTCACAAAAATAAAGTCAGATTTTACCAATTCTTGAATAATACGTTGTATATTGTAAGCTACGTGGGCTGGATTCTAGAATACCTACCACACTTGAAATAGCAATTTACTAGTTGCAATGTTTTTTCTTTGCTAAAATATGATGAAGAATTATAAAATTCGGGAGCGAAAGCAAATATTTATATTATTTTTTACAAAAATTAAGTCTTATTTTACTTTTTCTTAATGAATACATTGAATATTGTAAACTATATGGGCCCGATTCTAGAGTACCTACCACACTTGAAATAGCAATTTTCTTGCTGCAATGATTTCTTTTAGCTAAAATATGATAAAGTATTATAAAATTCGGTTGCGGAAGCATATATTTATATGATTTTTCACTAAAATAATGTCGGATTTTACCTATTCTTGATGAATACATTGTATATTGTAAGCCACATGGTCTGGATTCTAGAATACCTACCACACTTGAAATAGCAATTTTAATGATAAAGAATTATAAAATACGGGCGCGGAAGCAAATATTTATATGATTTTTTACAAAAATAAAATCAGATTTTACCTATTCTTGATAAATACGTTGTATTTTGTAAGCTACATGGGCTTAATTCCAAAATGCCTACCACACTTAAAATATCAATTTTCTTGTTGCAATGTTTTCTTTTAGCTAATATATGATGAACAATTACGAAATTCGGGTGCGAAAGCAAATATTTATATGATTTTTTACAAAAATAAAGTCAGATTTTACCTATTCTTGAAGAATACGTTGTATATTTTAAGCTACATGGGCCGGATTTTAGAATACCTACCGCACTTAAAATAGCAATTTTCTTGTTGCAATGATTTCCTTTAGCTAAATTATTATAAAGATTTATAAAATTCGGGTGCGGAAGCATATATTTATATGATTTTTTACAAAAATAATGTCGGATTTTACTTATTCTTGATGAATACGTTGTATATTGTAAGCTACATGGTCTGGATTCTAGAATACCTACCACACTTGAAATAGCAATTGTCTTGTTGCAATGTTTTCTATTAGCTAAAATATGATGAAGAATTATTAAATTCGGGCGCGGAAACAAATATTTATATTAATTTTTACAAAAATAAAGACAAATTTAACCTATTCTTGAAATGGATATTTTTGTTGAAACTTTCATATTCATGTTTTAGGATCTATACTATAGATGGTTTTATACATTGGACATGTAAAAATGACCAAAACGTGGTACCAATCAGATAATAAACATTCAATTTTCGGGTGTCATTTTAATGAATGCGTTGTATATTGTAAGCTAAATGGGCTGGATTCTAGAATACCTACCACACTTGAAATAGCAATTTTCTTGTTGCAATGTTTTCTTTTAGCTTAAAAAAAAAAGAGAATTATAAAATTTGGGCGCGGAAGCACATATTTGTACGATTTTTTACAAAAATAAAGTCAGATTTTACCTATTCTTGAAATGGATATTTTTGTTTAAACATACATATTCATGCTTTAGGATCTATACTATGGATAGTTTTAAGCATTGGACATGCAAAAGTGATCAAAACGTGGTACCAGGCAGATAATAAACATTCAATTTTCGGGTGTCATTTTAAGAATACCTGTATATTGTAATCTACATAAGCTGGATTCTAGAATACCTACCACACTTGAAATAGCAATTTTCTTGTTGCAATGTTTTCTTTTAGCTAAAGTATGATGAAGAATTATAAAATTCGGGCGCGGAAGCAAATATTTATATGATTTTTTACAAAAATAGAGTCAGATTTTACCTATTCTAGAAATGGATATTTTAGTTAAAACATTCATTTTCATGCTTTAGGATCTATACTATTGATGGTTTTAAGCATTGAACATGCAAAAGTAACCAAAACGTGGTACTAATGAGATAATAAACGTTCAATTTTTGGGTGTCATTTTAATGAATACGTTGTATATCGTAAGCTACATGGGCTGGATTCTAGAATACCTACGACACCAGAAATAGCAATTTCCTTGTTGCAATGTTTTTTTTTAGCTAAAATATGATAAGGAAATATAAAATTCCGGCGCAGAAGCAAATATTTATATGATTTTTTACAAAAATAAAATCAGATTTGACCTATTCTTGAAATGGATATTTTTTTAAAACATTCATATTCATGCTTTATGATCTATACTATGGATGGTTTTAGCATTGGACATGCAAAAGTAACCAAAACATGCTACCAAACAGTTAATAAACATTCAATTTTTGGATGTCATTTTAATGAATACGTTGTATATTGTAAGCTACATGGGCTAGATTCTAGAATACGTACCACACTTGAAATAGCGATTTTCTTGTTGCAATGTTTTCTTTTAGCTGAAATATGATAAAGAATTATAAAATTCGGGCGCGGAAGCAAATATTTATATGACTTTTTATAAAAATAAGGTCAGATTTTACCTATTCTTGAAATAGATATTTTTGTTAAAACATTCATGTTCATGCTTTAGGATCTATACAATTGATGGTTTTAAGCATTGGACATGCAAAAGTATCCAAACCGTGGTACTAATCAGATAATAAAATTTCAATTTTCGGGTGTCATTTTAATGAATACGTTGTATATCGTAAGCTACATGAGCTAGATTCTAGAATACCTACCACACTTAAAATTGCAATTTTCTTGTTGTAATGTTTTCTTTTAGCTAAAATTTAATGAAGAATTATAAAATTCGGGCGCGGAAGCATATGTTTATATGATTTTTCACAAAAATAAAGTCAGATTATACTTATTCTTGAAATGGATTTTTTTTTAAAACATTCATATTCATGCTTTAGGATCTATACTATTTATTGTTTTAAGCATTGGACATGCAAAAGTGACCAAAACGTGGTACTAATCTGGTAATAAACATTCAATTTTCGGGTGTCATTTTAATGAATACGTTGTATATTGTAAGCTAAATGGGCTGGATTCTAGAATACCTACCACACTTAAAATAGCAATTTTCTGGTTGCAATGTTTTCTTTTAGCTAAAATATGATAAAGAAATATAAAATTCGGGCGCGGAAGCAAATGTTTATATGATTTTTTACAAAAATAAAGTCAGATTTTACCTATTCTTAAAATAGATATTTTTGTTAAAACATTCATATTCATGCTTTAGTATCTATACTATAGATGGTTTTAGCATTGGACATGCAAAAGTGACCAAAACGTGGTACCAATCAGATAATAAACATTCAATTTTCGGGTGTCATTTTAATGAGTACGTTGTATATTGTAAGCTGCATGGGCTGGATTCTAGAATACCTACCACACTTGAAATACCAATTTTCTAGTTGCAATGTTTTCTTTTAGCTCAAATATGATGAAGAATTATAAAATTTGGGCTCGGAAGCAAATGTTTATATGACTTTTTACAAAAATAAAGTTAGATTTTACCTATTCTTGAAATGGATATTTCTTTTAAAACGTTCATATTCATGCTTTAGGATCTATAATATAGATGGTTTTAGCATTGGACATGCAAAAGTGACCCAAATGTGGTACCAATTAGATAATAAACATTTAATTTTTGGGTGTAATTTTAATGAATACGTGTATATTGTAAGCTACTTGGGCTGGATTCTAGAATACCTACCACACTTGAAATAGCAATTTTCTTGTTGCAATGTTTTCTTTTAGCTAAAATATGATGAAGAATTACAAAAATCGGGCGCGGAAGCAAATATTTATATGATTTTTGACAAAAATAAAGTCAGATTTTACCTATTCTTCAAATGGATATTTTTGTTAAAACATTCATATTCATGCTTTAGGATCTATACTATAGATGGTTTTAAGCATTGGACTAGCAAAAGTGACCGAAACTTGGTACCATTCAGATAATAAACATTCAATTTTCAGGTGTCATTTTTATGAATACGTTGTATATTATAAGCTACCTATATGGGCTGGATTCTAGAATACCTACCACACTTGAAATAGCAATTTTCTTGTTGCAATGTGTTCTTTTAGTTAAAATATGATGAAGTATTATAAAATTTGGGCGCGGAAGCAAATATTTTGTAGCGTAATTGAAATTAAGTACGACCCTGGCAGACTCACTCTGTGTGGTCCGACAGTGGGGGGAGCTAGTGCATGCTTGCTTGTAGACCGGCAGTCACGAGCCTGGTGTGAGTTAAGACGGATGTATTTTCCTTTATTATTCTGTACTGTATTCTACTTATGATCGTTTATATTTATTGTATATGTTCTGATTCTATTTCAATAAACTGAGTTAAACGTAAACACGTTACATTGGTGACAGCAGTGGGTTCAGGAATTGCGTGTAATAGTTGTGTTTACGGGTTGTGAAATTTTAAGAATCGTTATAATAAAGGAATAAAATGGAAGGTGTACAGTCTCCGTGGTATAGTGGTGGTGACTGGAATAAATTTGTACAGTTATTTGAAGCATATGCATTATTAAAAGATTGGACGGACGAGAATAAATTAATAGCGTTAGCGTTATTTCTGAATGAAGCCGCTAGACAGACGCTAAACGGATTGTCGGAAGAAACACGAGCTAGTTGGGCTGCCACGTTTTCGTCTGACGAAAATATTAAAGAAAAACTATTTAAAACAAGGCGGCAACAATTGCCACTTTTGCAGTAGTACTACGGTCACTAGGTGTTGTGGCTTTTCCGACACACAATGCGGAATTTCGTGAAAAATTGCTGGTGCAACAATTTATGCGAGGGTTGCCACTTCAGGTAGCTGAAGAAACCGTGCGTCATAACCCTACTACGTTGGCAGCCGCCGTAACAGCGGCACAAACGGCACTCAAAGAGTATAGACAAATTAGCAATCTTCGTGAGTCTGCAATAGTGAAGAAAGAAACATCCCTAGTCGCTACGAGACAGGTATGTTCTACGGCTTGTCCTCTTTCTCAAGAAGTGAATGACCTACGAGAGGATGTAAGAAATTTAACAGCTGCTGTAAAAAACTTAATGTCGCGCCGAGTAACTTTCAGTGACGAAATAGATAGACGCAGTGAATCGTCTATTTCACCTTCAAGAATGCGACAGCGATCGCCTTCCCCAAACCGAAGGAGGACCGACGAAGATATTCGGTGCTATACATGCCGAAAACATGGGCATATGGCCCGAGAATGCCCGACTCGACGTAACCAATCCGAGCGGAAAGTGGAAAAAAACTCAAGGGCTGCGGAAAACTAAAAACGACCAACGTGCACCCCTCGACGTCGGTTCAGTTACAAGGGGGGGCACCCAAAGAAGAATTTAGTGAGTGTATTAATGAGATTGTCGTTGGAGATGCTTCAGTAATGCGGGTTGCCGCGAAAATTAATAAGCAGACAATCAAGTGTCTAATCGACACTGGAACATCCCGCTGTTTGATCCGCGAAAGTGTTTGGCAACAAATCGGCGGTGGCCGGTTGCGACGATCTGATACAACAGTGGCTCATGCTAACAGTGAACCACTTTGTATTATAGGACTGGTAGTGGTACAGATGGTACTAGGACATGTAACTGCTAGCGTAGAAGTGAGTGTGTGCAGTAATCTTGTGAAACAATGTGTTATCGGATGTAACTTTATAAGACGATATAAATGACGTGTAGACCCAGTGGCTGGTTTTATTGAAATTCGCGGATCGCGGGTACCTGAAATCTTGTCAAGTAATGTATTAGCCGTAATTGCCGAGACGGTTGTAGTACCAGAAAGATCTGAAGTGATTGCGACAGTTCAGGTCGGTAATAACGAAGCGGAAGATACTATGCTGATAGAACCAAATCCGAACTGCCTAAATATATTGGGATGTGTTGTAGGGCGTTCTGTGCTACACGGTACGGAGGGAGCAGTGTTAATGAAAAATGTTTCCCTAGATCCAGTGACAGTTCATAAAAACACGCATGTGGGGACTGCGGCTACGTGCACTATTGTAAACCCGGTACAGTCCACAAGACGTTGGCTGTGCAGCTGATCGTCTTGATTGGAGAGAAGCAAGTCAACAATTAACATCTCAACAATTAGCTATTGCTAAAAAGACGATTAACAAATTCGAGACGGCGGTGGCTACTGATAAGGACACGGGGCAGACAAGTGTTTTAAAACATCGTATTGATACGGGATCAGCTAGGCCCGTTCGACAATCACCTCGGCGTCTCCCGATGGCATATAAGGAAGAAGCTCAACGAGAAATCCAGAGGATGGCTGACACAGGAGTGATCAGCCCTTCTTTATCACCGTGGTGCTCGCCAGTAGTACTGGTACGCAAGAAAGATGGCACTATGCGCTTCTGCGTCGATTTTCGTAAAGTGAATGAAGTGACGATTAAAGATAGTTACCCGTTGCCACGCATTGACGACGTATTGGATTCTCTAGCCGGCTCTACTTATTTCTCGGCTTTAGATCTTCAATCCGGGTACTGGCAATGCGAATTGAATCCGGAGGACCGTAATAGAACGGGCCTATATGAATTTAATGTGTTGCCTTTCGAGGTCTGCAATGGCCCTGCGACATTCCAGAGGCTCATGGACGTGGTGCTGGATGGACTAAATTGGCGGAGTGCCTTAGTGTACCTGGACGATGTAATTATATTCGGTAAAACGTTTGATGAACATCTAAGTCGGTTAAGTGAAGTGCTAAAACGATTTACAGTGGCTGGGTTAAAAATAAATCCGCGGAAGTGCCGGCTGTTTCACCGAGAGGTCGAGTTTTTGGGTCATATGGTAACGCCGGAAAGAGTTTTATCCAACCTTGTTAAAGTGAACTGTGTCAAAGACTGGCCTACTCCCATGAACTTAACGGAGTTACGTGCTTTCCTCGGTTTGGCGTCTTATTATAGACGGTTTGTCAAGAACTTTGCGACAATTGCAGATCCGTTGCACAAGTTGTTAAATAAAGGGGAAAGGTACACGTGGGACGATCAGTGCGAAGATTCGCTCAATAAACTTAAAGAGTGTCTCATAAATTCCCCTATTCTCGCGTATCCAAATTCGAGCGACATGTACATAATTGACGTCGACGCGAGCAATACTGGTGTCGGGTGTGTCTTAAGTCAGATTCAGAATGGAGTCGAGCGTGTCATCTCGTACTACAGTCGGGCTCTAACTAAACCCGAGAGACAATATTGCGCAACGCGACGCGAGTTATTGGCACTTGTGTGTGCTTGTAGACATTTTCGGAGATATTTGCCGGGGAATAAGTTTTGGGCTCGCACAGATCATAACTGCTTAACCTGGTTGCAAAATTTTAGGGAGCCAGAGGGACAAGTTGCAAGATGGCTCGAGATATTAGCCGAGTTCAACATGGAGGTCCAGCACCGACCAGGGAAGCAGCAAGGAAATGCTGACGCTCTATCGCGACATCCATGTCCACAATGTGGGGAAGCATCTGTCTTGGTAGCAGATGAGTCACAAGCACCGGCCAGGAGTGTTCTAAATGAGGCTGATACACAAATTGAAGACATCATGTCATCCGAGCAGCAGAAAGATCCTTTGTGTAAGTCTGTTTCAGAATACATTTGATCGAGAGGAAGAAATTTCGCTAAGCTATCCATTGAAGTTCGCTTCTACGGTACGATCCATGTAATCGTGAAGGGTTTCTATGTGTACGAAGACTAGACGCACCTAACAAATAGCGGGTTGTTGTACCTGCAACTGTGAGTAAAAATTCCATGCAAGACTACCATAATAATGCGGCAGCAGGAGCTCATCTGGGTGTCACCCGGACCTTGGCAAAATTACGAGAACGTTATTATTGGCCTAGATTGCAAGAAGATGTGACGGAGTGGTGTAGAAAATGTGAGGATTGCAATAGGCGCAAGTCAGCTACTCCAGTCGGCCGCGCCCCTCTTCAAACAGATGTGGCAAAGAGGCCATTACAGCGGGTTGCCATAGACATCATGTGCATGGCCACTTCAGATAAAGGAAATAAGTACTTACTCGTTGTCAGCGACTATTTCACGAAGTGGGTGGAGGCCTATCTCATACCTAACCAAAAAGCCGAAACGGTCGCCCGAATCTTCACAGGAAAGTTCATCTGCCGTTTTGGAGCTCCTGAGATTCTACATTCGGACTAAGGGACACAGTTCGAATCCCAGGTATTTCAAGAGATGTATCACCTGTTAGATATTAAGAAAACAAGAACGTCGCCGTTCAGAACGCAATCGGACGGCCTCGTCGAACGTTTAAATAGAACTCTATTGAATATGCTCAGCTATTGGGCTGGGAAGCGCCAAAAGTCCTGGGATGTTGCGCTAGCTCATGTTATGTTGGCTTATAACTAATGTTTGGTCGAGAGGCAAGACTGCCGGTTGATGTGCAATACGGGTTGCCACCGAACATGTCTTGTGCTTCTAATCAAAACTACGTTCGAGATTGGCAAGCATCCTTGGACGCAGCAGATGCGACAACTAGAGAACATTTGGAAGCAGCCCATAAACGACAGAACAGCTACTATGATAAGAAGGCTTCAACGACGAGGTATACCGTCGGGGACGTCGTGTGGCTTCATCAACTAACGACGCGGATTGGGGAATCTCCCAAGCTGAGTAGGCCCTGGACCGGGCCATATCTAATACTGAAGGGCATGGGGTTGAACACTTACCTGTTCCAACATTGTGCTCAAACACGGAAGAGGCTAGTTGTTTATCAGGACCGGTTGAAACCTTGTGCTGAAGTACCAGGTCCTGAGCAAGCGATGCGAGATGAACGTGCTATGCGTCCACCGGGAAGACTCCGGACACCACCAGATGAACCTAGGCTGAAATTTGAAGAAGTTACTGGTGATCTTTTTATGGCCCCTAGCCATTATGCACTAGGTCATTGTGTAGCGGAAGATTTCCGCATGGGAGCTGGTACCGCAAAGGGTTCCATACGAGATATGGCGGAAGAAATCAATTGTTACAACAAGGTATTCAAACAGGAGGGTTTGCAGATCTGAGTACATCAAGTAGTTTTATATTTTTCTGGTTACTAAAGCCTATAGTGACCAGAAACCTACATACCCTGAGAAGTAGTCTTCAATGTCTACGGGACGAAATGAGGAGACGACAAGTTCGTCAGCTGGCTTTGCCTGCAATAGGATGCGGACTAGATGAATTATTTTGGTCTAAGGTTCGCCGGTTAATATGGGATGTATTCGCTAAAGAAGATTGCGAAATTCGAATATATCACTGGAGGAATACTGAACCAAGAAAGAAGAAAATTAGAGGAAGAGCGCATGAAGAGAAACAAGACAAAGAAACTAATGCGAGCCGTGAACCAACTCCGTTGAGTGATACGACCGAGGAAGAGTGGTATAGCAGAGCCGAAAGTGTGGGGGAACTCGACGAAGAATGGGAGCCCGAAGACGACATACCGCTCTCAATTGAGACCGTCTGAAGAAGGACGGGAGCTTGAAGACGACATACCGCTGTCCAGGTTGAGGGAGCAATTTAGACCGTCCGAAGAAGGATGGGAGGCCAAAAACGACATACCGCTGTCCAGGTTGAGGGAGCAACTGAGACCGTCCGAAGAAGAATAAGAGCCCGAAGACGACGTATCGCTGTTCGCATTGAGTAGGCGTTTGACGATGCCGAAGGAGGAATCCGCGACCAAGGAGCTTCCAGGAGAAAGCTCGAAATAAGGAGGGCGTGATGAAGCGTAAACGAAATTAAGTACGACAATGGCAGACTCACTGTGTGTGGTCCGACCGTGGGGGGAGCTAGTGCATGCTTGCGTGTAGACCGGCAGTCACGAGCCGGCTGTGAGTTAAGACGGATGTATTTTGCTTTATTATTCTGTACTGTATTCTACTTATGATCGTTTATATTTATTGTATATGTTCTGATTCTATTTCAATAAACTGAGTTAAACGTAAACACGTTCCAATTTATATGATTTTTTAGAAAAATAAAGTCACATTTGACCTATTCTTGAAATGGATATTTTTGTTGAAACATTCATATTCATGCTATAGGATCTATACTATGAATGGTTTTAGCATTGGACATGCAATAGTGAACAAAACGTGGTACCAATTAGATATACATAGGCTGGATACTAGAATACCTACCTCACTTGAAATAGCAATTTTCTTGTTGCAATGTTTTCTTCTAGCTAAAATATGATAAAGAATTATATAATTCGAGCGCGGTAGCAAATATTTATATTATTTTTTTACAAAAAAAAAAAGTGAGGTTTTACCTATTCTTGAAATGGATATTTTTGTTAAAACATTCATATTCATGCTTTAGGATCTATACTATGGATAGTTTTAAGCATTGGACAAGCAAAAGTGATCAAAACGTGGTACCAAACAAATAATAAACATTTAATTTTCGGATGTCATTTTAATGAATACGTTGTATATTGTAAGCTATATGGGCTGGGTTCTAGAATACCTACCACACTTGAAATAGCAATTTTCTTGTTGCAATGTTTTCTTTTAGCTAAAATATGATGAAGAATTATAAAATTCGGGCGCTCAAGCAAATATTTATATGATTTTTTACAAAAATAAAATCAGATTTTACCTATTCTTCAAATGGATATTTTTGTTAAAAGATTCATATTCATGCTTTAGGATATATACTAAGGATAGTTTTAAGCATTGGACATGCAAAAGTGACCAAAACGTGGTACCTTTCAGATAATAAACATTAAATTTTCGGGTGTCATTTTAATGAATACGTGTATATTGTAAGATACATGGGCTGGATTCTAGTATACCTACCACACTTGAAATAGCAATTTTGTTGTTGCAATGTTTCCTCTTAGCTAAAATATGATGAAGAATTATATAATTCGAGCGTGGTAGCAAATATTTATATTATTTTTTTACAAAAAATAAAGTGAGGTTTTACCTATTCTTGAAATGGATATTTTTGTTAAAACATTCATATTCATGCTTTAGGATCTATACTATAAATAGTTTTAAGCATTGGACAAGCAAAAGTGATCAAAACGTGGTACCAAACAAATAATAAACATTTAATTTTCGGATGTCATTTTAATGAATACGTTGTATATTGTAAGCTATATGGGTTGGATTCTAGAATACCTACCACACTTGAAAAAGCAATTTTCTTGTTACAATGTTTTCTTTTAGCTAAAATATGATAAAGAATTATAAAATTCATGCGCGGAAGCACATATTTAAATGATTTTTTACAAAAATAAAGTCAGATTTTACCTATTCTTGAAATTTATATTTTTGTTAAAACATTCATATTTATGCTTTAGGATCTATACTGTAAATAGTTTTAAGCGTTGAACATGCAAAAGTGACCAACACGTGGAACCATTAAGATAAAAACATTCAATTTTCGGGTGTCATTTTAATGAATGCGTGTATAATGTAAGCTACATGGGCTGGATTTAAGAATAACTACCAAACTTGAAATTGCAATCTTGTTGCAATGTTTTCTTTAAGCTAAAATATGATAAAGAATTATTATATTCGGGCGCGGAAGCAAATATTTATATGATTTTTTACAAAAATAAAGTTAGATTTTAACCTATTCTTGAAATGGATATTTTTCATAAAACATTCATATTCATGCTTTAGGATCTATACTGTGGATGGTTTTTGCATTGGACATGCAAAAGTGACGAAAACGTGGTACCAATCAGATAATAAACATTGAATTTTCGGGTGTCATTTTATTAAATACGTTATATATTGTAAGCTACATGGGCTGGATTCTGGAATACCTACCACACTTGAAATAGCAATTTTCTTGTTGCAATGTTTTCTTTTAGCTAAAATATGATGAAGTATTATAAAATTCGGGCGCGGAAGCAAATATTTATATGATTTTTTACAAAAATAAAGTCAGATTTTAACCTATTCTTGAAATGGATATTTTTCATAAAACATTCATATTCATGCTTTAGGATATATACTGTGGATGGTTTTAGCATTGGACATGCAAAAGTGACGAAAACGTGGTACCAATCAGATAATAAACATTGAATTTTCGGGTGTCATTTTATTGAATACGTTGTATATTGTAAGCTACATGGGCTGGATTCTGGAATACCTACCACACTTGAAATAGCAATTTTCTTGTTGCAATGTTTTCTTTTAGCTAAAATATGATGAAGTATTATAAAATTCGGGCGCGGAAGCAAATATTTATATAATTTTTTACAAAAATAAAGTCAGATTTGACCTATTCTTGAAATGGATATTTTTGTTAAAACATTCATATTCATGGTTTAGGATCTATACTATGGATGGTTTTAGCATTGGACATGCAAAAGTGACGAAAACGTGGTACCAATCAGATAATAAACATTGAATTTTCGGGTGTCATTTTAATGAATACGTTGTATATTGTAAGCTACATGGACTGGATTCTAGAATACCTACCACACTTGAAATAGCAATTTTCTTTTTGCAATGTTTTCTTTTAGCTAAAATATGATGAAGAATTATAAAATTCGGGCGCAATATCAAATATTTATATGATTTTTTCAAGGTGTGTTCAGAGAACCAAGAACGGCATTGTGTCGTCCCATCCACAACGGGATTCGTAAGCGGCGCACAACTACAGAATCACCACCATCCTCCTTTGTTGCCCAATCCACGTTGGGAAACATAAGCGACAGCAGGAAAATCAACAACCCCATGATAATCGCAACCATACTGTGAGTACAGTTTGTATAGCAATAAATAAATTTTTATATTATTATTTATATAAATTAAATTAAACAAAATAAAATGGCACCATTGGAACAAAGGTATTTAGACACGGTCCCAATTTTCAATGGGAACCCCAATGAGTTGGCGTATTTCATTAGAATGAGCGAAGCTCTAATAACTAATTTTTATGATTCTACCAATACTGCAAATTACGAAAATTTCGTATTGCTAGCTAATATTAGAAATAAGGTAAGACGAGACGCTGCGAGAGCGATCTCCCATTATAATATAAATAGTTGGAATGATTTGAAGACTGCTTTATTAACTGCATACGCAGATAAGCGCGACTGCTATACATTAGCAATTGAAATTGCAAAGCTGAAACAAGGATCGGAGAATGCCTTCGATTACTATAACAAAATGTTAAGTATATTAAATGCCCATACGGCATATGTTGAAACACAAATAGACGTTGCAGCATACCGACCGCCAATGATAACATACGGTCAAAATTTAGCCATAAGATCTTTCTTGAGAGGACTTCGAGATCCGTTACGATCATTCCTCCAAACGAGGAATCCACAAAATTTAAATTCAGCTCTCAAAATTTTAATGAATGATTTTCAAACGGAAGCGTCTAGAACAAGTTCAACCCTCTTCTACAAAAAACAAACACCAACCAAACATACGGGCGCATTCCCTAAACAAGCACAATACATACCACAAATACAACAACCCATAAATATACCAAGATTTGATCCACCTAAACAAACAAACAACTTCCCGAAAGGTCCCCTAAACATAAAAAAAAATACCAACATCAACAACAGCCAAGACCTACTCCAATGTCGATTTCAACTCGACAAAGCTCAGTACAACAACCAACACATAGACACACGTTCCAATCTCAGTCCAGACCTACATTCTATTCACAAGAACTACACAATGTAGAAAATTTAGATCCCTGCAATTCAGAAGAGAATTATAACGCGACTTCAAGTGACTATGACGATAATACCATGAATTACTACCAAGAATATGACGTACAAAATTCGGAAGAAACTCAAACCTTTGAGAATGATTCTTTTTTAGACTCAATCCCACCTGCATTTTCGGAGAAATAATGAATATTGACAGCCCTACAAAATTGCCTTACCTAGAACTAAACAAATATAAATGCTTAATAGATACCGGAAGCACCAGATCTTTCATTAACCCGGACATAATTGAAAAATATCCAAATCAATTTAAATTGCACAAAGAAAACTTTACTTTATCAACAGCACACGGTATATCGAAGGGAGATAGCTACATAGTACTTTATTTTGACAATACCCATATAAAATTTTATGTTTTCAAATTTCATAATCAATTTAATTTATTAATCGGCTTGGAAGATTTAAAAACATTACAATGTCAGTACGATGTAGTAAATGATAAAATATCATTGTTAGGACATGAATATAATCTTAATTACCATAACAATTTAATTAAACTGAAACCAAAGAAACAAAATTTATTAAATATTTTATTAACGAACAAGACTCAGATGTCCTTTTGGAAAACAATAACATAAACTCTGATAAGGAAATTGAATTAAATAATTTGGCAATACCTAATTTTACTAAAAATTATAAAATAACTAGTGTCCCAGTAGACCCGATTGACTTTAGTAACTTTAGGACAGAACATTTAAACAATTTAGAAAAACAGGAACTCTCAAAATTAATACAAGATTTCCGTGACATATTTTACAACGAAACTGATAAGCTGACCTTCACAAGTAAAATCAAACACGCTATAAAAACAAGCGATGAAATTCCAGTCCATGTTAGGAGTTAGAAATATCCCCATTGTTATAAAGAGGAAATTCAAAACCAAGTTTCAAAATTATTAGATGACGGTATAATCAGACATAGCTATTCACCGTGGTCATCACCGGTATGGATAGTTCCGAAAAAACAAGATGCATCTGGAAAAAAGAAATTTAGAATGGTCATTGACTATAGAAAACTTAATGAGAAAACGATTGACGATAAATACCCGATTCCAAATATTAACGATATACTTGACAAATTAGGCAGATGCAAATATTTCACTACCCTTGATTTAGTATCCGGCTTTCACTACATCGAAATTGAACCAAATGATATCCCGAAAACAGCTTTTAATGTAGAAAATGGGCACTACGAATTCACTCGTATGCCGTTTGGCCTTAAGAACGCCCCAAGCACGTTCCAACGCTTGATGAATTTTGTTTTAAAAGACTTAATTGGAAAAATTTGCCTTGTTTACCTAGATGACATCATCATATTGGGAAATAGTTTGGAAGAACATTTAGAAAATTTGAAAAAAAATTTATAACCCTTAGAGATGCCAATTTAAAAGTACAATTAAACAAATCAGAATTTTTGGGAAAAGAAGTTGAATATTTAGGACATGTTGTCACTTCAGAAGGAATTAAACCAAACCCAAATAAAATTTCGGCAATTCAAAATTTCCCTATTCCAAAAACACAAAAGGAAATTAAATCATTTCTTGGCCTAATTGGATATTACCGGAGGTTCATCCAAAATTTTGCAAAAATTACAAAACCCTTAACAAAAGCCCTTAAGAAAGGATCAGTAATAGACATTAATAACAAAGAATATAAAGACAGCTTTGAAACATGCAAAACTTTACTAATAAATGACCCGATACTTCAATACCCAGACTTTCAAAAACCTTTCATTTTGACTACTGACGCGAGTAACTACGCAATAGGTGCAGTTTTATCTCAAAATTTTGACGGAAAAGAACTACCCATAGCCTATGCTAGCAGGACATTGAATGGACATGGAATTAATTACTCAACTATTGAAAAGGAATTCCTTGCAATAGTGTGGGCGACTAAATACTTTAGGCATTACTTATATGGAACTAAATTCAAAATTGTGACTGACCATCAACCCCTGACCTGGCTTTTCAACCTAAAAGAACCAAACTCTAAATTCCTTCGCTGGAAATGTAAACTACAAGAATTCGACTATGAGATTGATTATAAAAAGGGAAAGTTAAATTCAAACGCTGACGCATTATCCCGAGTTAAAATAAATAATTTCGAAATAGTGGAAAAAGAAGGAGATCTGCTTGAAGTAGATGATCATTTAGCTCATTGTATTAGTTCAGACAGAAAACTTGGCGCAGGAATAGCTGCACAGATAAATTCAAAATTTGATAGTAAAAATTATTTATCAAAATTCAAAAACCCAAGAATCACGGACGTACTTATGCAAAGACTACCAAATGAGAAATTAATATTTCATTTAGTGACTAAAGACAAATATAATCACAAACCGACATACAAACATTTAAAAGACACATTACAAAATTTAAAATTATATTTGATCAGTAATAATATAGACAGCATTTCAATACCTAGAATTGGATGTGGAAATGACAGGAAATCCTGGGAAAAAGTACTTTTAATTTTACACGAAATATTTTCGAACACAAATATCAAAATAACGGTATATACCCTGACTAATAAAATCGAAAATTTTGCTATGGACTCGGACAACGACAGTAACATTGCAAACAAATCTTCAACAGACAACAATACTTGTCATTCGGATGATGAATCTCCCATATCTGGAATACAAATCATATTCAATCTAACTGACTTCCCTCATTTAAAAGTAAATATAACGAAAGAATTTGAAAATGAAATTAGACTTGATGTCTATATTCCAAAATCAAAAGTAGCCGACAGTATTCTATCATTTTTGAAAGACTACTGTAAACCGAAAACAAAATATTTTTGCATATTTAATGACAATCTTTACTACAGCATAAACGAAATTTTACAAAAAATGTTTATAAATAAAAGCATTCAAATGTTCAGTTGTAAAAATAAATTAGAAGATGTGAAAAATCAAGACCAACAACTTGAAATTGTTAAACTTTGTCATGAAGGAAAAACAAACCATCGATGTATCACAGAAACGATAAAACGTATTAAGGAAAAATATTATTGGCCTAATCTTCATAATTTAGTTCAAAATTATATTAACACCTGTAAAATTTGCCTTCAAAATAAATATGAACGAAATCGTATTCAGTTAAATTTACGTGAAACCCCTACCAGTAACAAACCGTTAGAAATCATCCATATGGATGTAATTTCATTTGAAAAGGACAAATATTTAACTATTATTGATAGTTTTTTAAAATTTGCCCAAATTTATATATTAAAAAATATGACTTCTTTAGAAATTGTTAATAAATTACTAAAATTCCTTTCACAATATACTATCCCCGATAAATAGTTTGTGACAACGGAACCGAATTTAATAATATGGTAGTAAAAGAATTTTTAGCTCTTCACAAAATTAACATTCACTTCGTAAGTATAGATAGTCCAAATTCGAACGGACAAATTGAACGTTTTCATTCCACTCTTGTTGAGCACTTAAGACCTTTAAACCTTCAAAAGGAATACAAAAATTTAGATTTGAAAGATAAAATCCAATACGCAATGATCGGCTATAATAATACTATACACTCTACAACAAACTTTAAACCAGTTGATATATTATTCGGACATTTCAAAAATAACGATATAAATATTGATTTAGAGAAACAGCTTACTCAAAATTACGTTCAGAATCATAAGGATAAAATGCGAGTAATTTACAATAACTTGCAACAAAATTTACATAATAAAAAAGAAATAATAGCAGAAAAACGTAATCAAAATCAAACGGAAAACATTCCGGAAAATTTAGAAGAGGTTAGAATTAAACAAAACATTAGACATTCAGGCAAAATAACTAAACCAAAATATGTGACTCATAAAGTTGCAAAATTACAACCGAAATTTGGTACATTACAGACAAGTAAAGGAAAAAAAAACATAAACTATCCAAAATTAAAAGACCTAGAAAAATAACGCAAAACCCGACTGTTTCAGACTCATCCTGTTCTGATCAGGATCAACCACAAAATTCTTGACCGACATTACCCTGGCGCAATCATCAATAAACTAGGTGACGCTAAAATCTACTTAAATAAACACACTATACATTTTAATTACGACTTTCACTCTCTTTATACGGAATATGAAAATTTAAACGACCAAATTGCACTGTTAAAATTAGAACTGCGAAAAAGCGACAATAAAACATTTATTGAATTTGTCAATTATTGGAAAATACTAAATTACTATCAGAATGAAGTTCTCGAAAAATTAGAAAATTTAGAATCCAAAACTAATAAAAGATATAAAAGAGGAATCATAAACGGCTTAGGTATTATCATAAAAGCTATTACCGGAAATTTAGACAGTGACGATGGACAAAAATATGACAAACTAATTCAACAATTAAAAACTAATCAAGAAACCCTAAACCAGAACATTTTACAAAATTACAACAGTAACACACAAATGATAAAATTATTTAACGAAACCGTAGAAAATATCAAACATAACGAAGTAATTTTAAAGTCCAGAATTTTAAACACACAAAAATTCCTATGCGATAAATCATCACTAATAGATCATTTATTTATAAGAGATATATTTAATCAAATAATTAATTTACTCAAAATTTTACAACTTACCGTATCAGAAATAGACACATCTTTAAGCTTTTGCAGCTTAGGTTTATTACACGATAGTATTATTCCTAATAAAATATTAAAAGTAAATTTATTCCAAATTAATCAGAATAACAAATTAGAGTTTCCAGTAAATTTAAATAATAATGAAATACAGCAGCTCATCTCAACCTATTGTAAATTGGAAAATAAAGAAATACACTACTTAAATTTCGTGCCATTGTATTTTGAGAAACAATTAGAACTATTGCAATACACCCCTGTACCTACAGTCCAAAATAATGAACTAGTGACAATATTTGAAAAGACGAAACCAACCTATATTCGGTGTCCAGTGCGTGTGAAAAAATCAGTGATATATATTACTGCAACCACGTTAATAATGAACAAATTCCCCATGATGATTGTGATCATCAAATAATATATTATAATAATCCAAATAAATGTAATTATATCAATGTAGTTACTAACAATAGTGGTATGATAGAAATAAGTAATACTAACCAAATTATATTGTATTATTTTAAGGAGTATAAATTAAAAATTAAATGTCAGGATGAAAATGAAGAATTCAAAATGTTAAAAGGAATTTATTTTCTGCAAAATAATAATTGTAAAATTGATAACAAACAAGTTATTAGTAATTCTATTAAGGGAGAACCTGTACTAATTTCAGACTTTAAATTCAACCTAACAGACAGTAGAAAATAGATTCTGAAATCAATTTTAGAGATTTAAAAGGTATGCAAATTATTAGGAAACAATTAAAAAATATCAATATTGTTCAAGATGATAAAATCAACAAATTTCATATAATTAGTTATAGTTTAATAATACCTATTGTGTTAACATTTATTATAATAGCTTGTAAGAACAATTTAAAATTAATTGAAAAATGTAAAATTAATCAAAACAAAAATACAAACTCCCACATGTCATCCCTCTCCCTACCAGGTGATGCCCAACTCTAAGGGTGGAGGAGTTATATAGTGTAATAGGATAATTATATAAACAATATTAATAATAAATAGCGTAAGATTACTGTCTAGCCTTTAGTTTAGTATAAATACAGGTCTGATAACACATATTAGACATTCTGTAACTAGCCTTCTTGTAATAAAGTTTTTTTTAGAAACGACACATCTCGAACATATAATTTAACTTATACGTGTATATTGTAAGCTACATGGGGTGGATTCAAGAATACCTACCAAACTTGAAATAGCAATTTTCTTCTTGCAATGTTTTCTTTTAGCTAAAACATGATGAAGAAATATTATATTCGGGCGCGGAAGCAAATATTTATATGATTTTTTACAAAAATAATGTCAGATTTTACCAATTCTTAAAATGGATATTTTTGTTAAAACATTCATATTCATGCTTTAGGATCTATACTATGGATGGTTTTAGCATTGGACATGCAAAAGTGACCAAAACGTGGTACCAATCAGATAATAAACATTAAATTTTCGGGTGTCATTATATTGAATACGTTGTATATTGTAAGCTACCTACATGAGCTGGATTCAAGAATAACTACCAAACTTGAAATAGCAATTTCCTTGTTGCAATGTTTATTTTTAGCTAAAGTATGATAAAGAATTATTATATTCGGGCGCGGAAACAAATATTTATATGATTTTTTACAAAAATAAAGTCAGATTTTATCTCTTCTTGAAATGGATATTTTTCATAAAACATTCATATTCATGCTTTAGGATATATACTGTGGATGGTTTTAGCATTGGACATGCAAAAGTGACGAAAACGTGGTACCAATCAGATAATAAACATTCAATTTTCGGGTGTCATTATATTGAATACGTTGTTTATTGTATGCTACCTACATGGGCTGGATTCTAGTATACCTACCACACTTGAAATAGCAAGTTTCTTGTTGCAATGTTTTCTTTTAACTAAGATATGATAAAGAATTATAAAATTCAGGCGCGGAACTAAATATTTATATAATTTTTTACAAAAATAAAGTCAGATTTTACCTGTTCTTGAATTGTATATTTTTGTTAAAACATTCATATTCATGCTTTAGCTTCTATACTATGGATGGTTTTAGCATTGCACATGCAAAAGTGACCAAAACGTGGTACCAATCAGATAATAAACTTTAAATTTTCGGGTGTCATTTTAATGAATACGTTGTATATTGTAAGCTACATGGGTTGGATTCTAGAATACCTACCACACTTGAAATAGCTATTTTCTTGTTGCAATGTATTCTTTTAGCTAAAATATGATGAAGAATTATATAATTCGGGCGCGGTAGCAAATATTTATATGATTTTTTACAAAAAATAAAGCGAGAATTTACCTATTCTTGAAATGGATATTTTTGTTAAAGCATTCATATTCATGCTTTAGGATCTATATTATGGATAGTTTTAAGCATTGGACATGCAAAAGTGATCAAAACGTGGTACCAAACAAATAATAAACATTCAATTTTCAAATGTCATTTTAATGAATACGTTGAATATTGTAAGCTACATGGGCTGGATTCTAGAATACCTACCACACTTCAAATAGCAATTTTCTTGTTGCAATGTTTTCTCTTAGCTAAAATATGATGAAGAATTATAAAATTCGGGCGCGGTAGCAAATATTTATATGATCTTTTACAAAAATAAATTCAGATTTTACCTATTCTTGAAATGGATATTTTTGTTAAAACATTCATATTCATGCTTTAGGATCTATACTATGGATGGTTTTAGCATAGGACATGCAAAAGTGACCAAAAAGTGGCCAATCAGATAATAAACATTCAATTTTCGGGTGTCATTTTATTGAATACGTTGTATATTGTAAGCTACATGGGCTGGATTCTAGAATACCTACCACACTTGAAATAGCAATTTTCTTGTTGCAATGTTTTCTTCTAGCTAAAATATGATGAAGAATTATTATATTCGGGCGCGGAAGCAAATATTTATATGATTTTTTACAAAAATAATGTCAGATTTTACCTATTCTTGAAATGGATATTTTTGTTAAAACATTCATATTCATGCTTTAGGATCTATACTATGGTTGGTTTTAGCATTGGACATGCAAAAGTGACCAAAACGTGGTACCAATCAGATAATAAACATTAAATTTTCGGGTGTCATTTTAATGAATACGTGTATATTGGAAGCTACATGGGCTGGATTCAAGAATACCTACCAAACTTGAAATAGCAATTTTTTTGTTGCAATGTTTTCTTTTAGCTAAAATATGATGAAGAATTATTATATTCGGGCGCGGAAGCAAATATTTACATGATTTTTTACAAAAATTAAGTCAGATTTTACCTATTCTTGGAATGGATATTTTAGTTAAAACATTCATATTTATGCTTTAGGATTTATACTATGGATGGTTTTAGCATTCGACATGCAAAAGTGACCAAAACGTGGTACCAATCAGATGATAAACATTCAATTTTCGGGTATCGTAATATAGAATACGTTGTATATTGTAAGCTACCTACATGGGCTGGATTCTAGAATACCTACCACACTTGAAATAACTATTTTCTTGTTGCAATGTTTTCTTTTAGCTAAGATATGATAAAGATTTATAAAATTAGGGCGCGGAAGCAAATTTTTATATTATTTTTTACAAATATAAAGTCAAATTTTACCTATTTTTGAAATTGATATTTTTGCTAAAACATTCATATTCATACTTTAGAATCTATACTATCGATGGTTTTAGCATTAGACATGCAAAAGAGACCAAAACGTAGCCAATCAGATAATAAACATTTAATTTTCGGTTGTCATTTTATTGAATACGTTGTACATTGTAAGCTACATGGGCTGGATTATAGAATACCTACCACTTTTGAAATAGCAATTTTCTTGTTGCAATGTTTTCTTTTAGCTAAAATATGATAAAGACTTATGAAATTCGGGCGCGGAAGAAAATATTTATATGATTTTTTACAAAAATAAAGTCAGATTTGACCTATACTTGAAATGGATATTTTTGTTAAAACATTCATATTCATGCTTTAGGATCTATACTATGGATGGTTTTAGCATTGGACATGAAAAGTGACCAAAACGTGGTACCAATCAGATAATCAACATTCAATTTTCGGGTGTCATTTTAATGATTACGTTGTATATTGTAAGCTACATGGACTGGATTCTAGAATACCTACCACACTTGAAATAGCAATTTACTTTTTGCAATATTTTCTCTTAGCTAAAATATTATAAAGAATTATAAAATTCGGGCGCGGTAGCAAATATTTATATGATCTTTTACAAAAATTAAGTCAGATTTTACCTATTCTTGAAATGGATATTTTTGTTAAAACATTCATTTTCATGCTTTAGGATCTATACTATGGATAGTTTTAAGCATTGGACATGCAAAAGTGACCAAAACGTGGTACTATTCAGATAATAAACATTCAGTTTTCGGGTGTCATTTTAATGAATACGTGTATATTGTAAGCTACATGGACTGGATTCAAGAATACCTACCAAACTTGAAATAGCAATTTTCTTGTTGCAATGTTTTCTTTTTGCTAAAATATGATAAAGATTTATAAAATTCGGGCGCGGAAGCAAATATTTACATGATTTTTTACAAAAATAAAGTAAGATTTTACATATTCTTGAAATGAATATTTTTGTTAAAACGTTCATATTCATGCTTTAGCTTCTATAGTATATATGGTTTTAGCATTGAACATGCAAAAGTGACCAAAACGTGGTACCAATCAGATAATAAACATTAAATTTTCGGGTGTCATTTTAATGAATACGTTGTATATTGTTAGCTACATACGCTGGATTCTAGAATACCTACCACACTTGAAATAGCAATTTTCTTGTTGCAATGTTTTCTTCTAGCTAAAATATGATAAAAAATTATAAAATTCGGGCGCGGAAACAAATATTTATATGGTATTTACAAAAATAAATTCAGATTTTACCTATTCTTGAAATTGATATTTTTGGTAAAACATTCATATTCATGCTTTAGGATCTATACTATGGATGGTTTTAGCATTAGACATGCCAAAGTGACCAAAACGTGGCCAATCAGATAATAAACATTCAATATTCGGTTGTCATTTAATTGAATACATTGTATATTGTAAGCTATATGGGCTGGATTCTAGAATACCTACCATACTTGAAATAGCAATTTTCTTGTTGCAATGTTTTCTCTTAGCTAAAATATGATGAAGAATTATAAAATTCGGGCGCGGTAGCAAATATTTATATGATCTTTTACAAAAATAAATTCAGATTTTACCTATTCTTGAAATGGATATTTTTGTTAAAACATTCATATTTATGCTTTAGGATCTATACTATGGATGGTTTTAGCATAGGACATGCAAAAGTGACCAAAAAGTGGCCAATCAGATAATAAACATTCAATTTTCGGGTGTCATTTTATTGAATACGTTGTATATTGTAAGCTACATGGGCTGGATTCTAGAATACCTACCACACTTGAAATAGCAATTTTCTTGTTGCAATGTTTTCTTCTAGCTAAAATATAATGAAGAATTATTATATTCGGGCGCGGAAGCAAATATTTATATGATTTTTCACAAAAATAATGTCAGATTTTACCTATTCTTGAAATGGATATTTTTTTAAAACATTCATATTCATGCTTTAGGATCTATACTATTGTTGGTTTTAGCATTGGACATGCAAAAGTGACCAAAACGTAGTATCAATCAGATAATAAACATTCAATTTTCAGATGTCATTTTAATGAATTCGTTGTATATTGCAAGCTACATGGGCTGGATTCTAGAATACCTACCACACTTGAAGCAGCAATTTTCTTGTTGCAATGTTTTCTTTTAGCTAAAATATGATAAAGAATTATTATATTCGGGCGCGAAAACAAATATTTATATGATTTTTTACAAAAATAAAGTCAGATTTTACCTATTCTTGAAATGGATATTTTTGTTAAAACATTCATATTCATGCTTTAGGATCTATTCTATGGATGATTTTAGCATTAGACATGCAAAAGTGACCAAAACGTGGTACCAATCAGATAATAAACATTCAATTTTCGGGTGTCATTATATTGAATACGTTGTTTATTGTATGCTACCTACATGGGCTGGATTCTAGTATACCTACCACACTTGAAATAGCAAGTTTCTTGTTGCAATGTTTTCTTTTAGCTAAGATATGATAAAGAATTATAAAATTCGGGCGCGGAAGTAAATATTTATATAATTTTTTACAAAAATAAAGTCAGATTTTACCTATTCTTGAATTGTATATTTTTGTTAAAACATTCATATTCATGCTTTAGCTTCTATACTATGGATGGTTTTAGCATTGCACATGCAAAAGTGACCAAAACGTGGTACCAATCAGATAATAAACTTTAAATTTTCGGTTGTCATTTTAATGAATACGTTGTATATTGTAAGCTACATGATCTGGATTCTAGAATACCTACCACACTTGAAATAGCTATTTTCTTGTTGCAATGTTTTCTTTTAGCTAAAATATGATAAATTTCGGGCGCGGAAGCAAATATTTATATGAATTTTTACAAAAATAAAGTCAGATTTTACCTATTCTTGAAATGGATATTTTTGTTAAAACATTCATATTCATGCTTTAGGATCTATCCTATAGATGATTTTCGCATTAGACATGCAAAAGTGACCAAAACGTGGTACCAATCAGATAATAAACATTCAATTTTCGGGTGTCATTATATTGAATACGTTGTATATTGTATGCTACCTACATGGGCTGGATTCAAGTATACCTACCACACTTGAAATAGTAAGTTTCTTGTTGCAATGTTTTCTTTTAGCTAAGATATGATAAAGAATTATAAAATTCGGGCGCGGAAGTAAATATTTATATGATTTTTTACAAAAATAAAGTCAGATTTTACCTATTCTTGAAATGGATATTTTTGTTAAAACATTCATATTCTTGCTTTAGCTTCTATACTATGGTTGGTTTTAGCATTGCACATGCAAAAGTGACCAAACCGTGGTACCAATCAGATAATAAACTTTAAATTTTCGGGTGTCATTTTATTGAATACGTTGTATGTTGTAAGCATTGATTTAATAAATATACATGGATGGAGCTATACGAATAGCTGTACACAGTGAATGGTGTGGCTAACATAAGAGAGAGATAGTTATATATAAAGTTTTGCGGTGGGAGAGGGATAGATTATTTGTACTACGTGACTTGTGGCAAGAAAGCATTAAGGCTGTTCGACAAGTACATTAAACCAGCAAAACCATTGCAGCACAACCAAAAAAAAAATGAGAATATTTAGTACTCGTTAATTACTAATTAATTACAAAAAAAAAATATTACTGTTATTTTTTAAAAAATAAATGGGGTTGTGCCAGCTTAACCGTTAAGCTAGCACAACCCAAAAAAAGTAAATATAACAAATTCCTTAATATTCATTGATTACAAATTTATTACTAATTAATTATTACATATTTACTAATTAATTGATAATTAATTACTTATAAATTACTCCAGTAATGAACTTGGATGTTGTTTCTACTGGTCTTCCATTGCCATATTGGCACAATTAAAAAAAACTATCCTATTATTTAGTACTAATTAATAACTAATTAATTACCGCAAAAATAAAATTATTACCCTTGCTGTTTAAAAAAAAATAGTGAAGCTAGCACACCACCAAAAAAAGAGTAACTTTTATGTTATTATTTAGTACTAATTAATTACTAATTAATTACTACAAGCAAAAATTAATTACCATTATCATTTAAGAGAAAATGCAACTTTTCCAAATTTCCAAACGAACATAGCGCACGAACGCGAAAGAACATATTCCTATGTGAAAATGCTTCGAAAATAAAATAAATGAAGTTGACAACTATACCTAACAACAATAATTGTAGAAATAAACTATTTAGAAAAGATTGTATTGGAGTAATAAATGGTAAAATAATGTTTAGCGAACGGTTTAGATTCAAAGATAGATTTTCGAATAGGTTTTAATCTGGAACTACATTTTGGCAATAGTAATTTTTATAAATGAAGTTGCTAAATATATCCAACAATAATAATTCTCGATATAAACAATTTATGAGAAATTGTGCTGGACTAATAAATTGTTAAATATAGTTTAGAGAACGATTTCCTTGGAAAGATAAATTTTCGAAGAGATTTTAATTTCAAACTAAATTTTGGCAATGGTAATTTTTATAAACTAAGTTGCTAAATATATCTAACAATAATAACTGTCGATATAAATTATTTAAGAGAGATTAAGCAAAATATTTTAAAATTCGACAACGTAATGACTGAAGATAACACGTTTCTTGCCACAAGTCACGTGGTTTTCTCTCTGTCTTTGTTGCACTATGCTAACCACAGACTGTCTCTCTTTAAGCCCCTTCCATTTACGAAGTATTATAAGTTCTATGGTTGTAAGCTACATGGGCTGGATTCTAGAATACCTACCACACTTAAAATAGCAATTTTCTTGTTGCAATGTTTTCTTTTAGCTAAAATATGATAAAGAATTATAAAATTCGGGCGCGGAAGTAAATATTTATATGGTATTTACAAAAATAAATTCAGATTTTACCTATTCTTGAAATTGATATTTTTGGTAAAACATTCATATTCATGCTTTAGGATCTATACTATGAATGGTTTTAGCATTAGACATACAAAAGTGACTAAAACGTGGCCAATCAGATAACAAACATTCAATATTCGGTTGTCATTTTATTGAATACGTTGTATATTGTAAGCTACATGGGCTGGATTCTAGAATACCTACCACACTTGAAATAGCAATTTTCTTGTTGCAATGTTATTTTTTAGCTAAAATATGATGAAGAATTATTATATTCCGGGCGCAGAAACAAATATTTATATGATTTTTTACAAAAATTAAGTCAGATTTTACCTATTCTTGAATTGGATATTTTTGTTAAAACATTCACATTCCTGCTTTAGGATCTATACTATGGATAGTTTCAAGCATTGGACATGCAAAAGTGACCAAATGGTGGTACCAATCAGATAATAAACATTCAATTTTCGGGTGTCATTATATTGAATACGTTGTATATTGTAAGCTACCTACATGGGCTGGATTCTAGAATACCTACCATACTTGAAATAGCAATTTTCTTGATGCAATGTTTTTTTCTAGCTAAAATATGATGAAGAATTATAAAATTCGGGCGCGGAAGCAAATATTTATATGATTTTTTACAAAAATAAAGTCAAATTTTACCTATTCTTGAAATGGATATTTTTGTTATAACATTCATATTCATGCTTTAGGATCTATACTATGGATAGTTTTAAGCATTAGACATGCAAAAGTGACCAAAACGTAGTACCATTCAGATAATAAACATTCAATTTTCGGGTGTCATTTTAATGAATACGTGTATATTGTAAGCTACATGGGGTGGATTCAAGAAAACCTACCAAACTTGAAATAGCAATTATCTTGTTGCAATGTTTTCTTTTAGCCAAAATATGATGAAGAATTATTATATTTGGGCGCGGAATATTCTTGAAATGTATATTTTGTTAAAACATTCATATTAATGCATTAGCTTCTATAATATAGATGGTTTTAGCATTGAACATGCAAATGTGACCAAAACGTGGTACTAATCAGATAATAAACATTAAATTTGCGAGTGTCATTTTAATTAATACGTTGTATATTGTAAGCTACATGGGCTGGATTCTAGAATACTTAGCTTACTTGAAATAGCAATTTTCTTGTTGCAATGTTTTCTTTTAGCTAAAATATGATAAAGAATTATAAAATTCGGGCGCGGAAGCAAATATTTATACGATTTTTTACAAAAATAAAGTCAGATTTTACCTATTCTTGAAATGGACATTTTTGTTAAAACATTCATATTCATGCTTTAGGATCTATACTTTGGATGGTATTAAGCATTGGACATGCAAAAGTGACCTAAACGTGGTACCAATCAGATAATAAACATTTAATTTTCGGGTGTCATTTTAATGAATACATTGCATATTGTTAGCTACATACGCTGGATTCTAGAATACCTACCATACTTGAAATAGCAATTTTTTTGTTGCAATGTTTTTTTCTAGCTAAAATATGATGTAGAATTATAAAATTCGGGCGCGGAAGCAAATATTTATATGATTTTTTACAAAAATAAAGTCAAATTTTACCTATTCTTGAAATGGATATTTTTTTTATAACATTCATATTCATGCTTTAGGATCTATACAATGGATAGTTTTAAGCATTAGACATGCAAAAGTGACCAAAACGTGGTACCATTCAGATAATAAACATTTAATTTTCGGGTGTCATTTTAATGAATACGTGTATATTGTAAGCTACATGGGCTAGATTCAAGAATACGTACCAAACGTGAAATAGCAATTTTCTTGTTGCAATGTTTTCTTTTAGCTAAAATATGATGAAGAATTATTATATTCGGGCACGGAAGCAAATATTTATATGATTTTTTACAAAAATAAAGTCAGATTTTACCTATTCTTGAAATGGATATTTTTGTTAAAACATTCATATTTATACTTTAGGATTTATACTATGGATGGTTTTAGCATTGGACATGCAAAAGTGACCAAAAGGTGATACCAATTAGATAATAAATATTCAATTTTCGGGTGTCATTATATTGAATACGTTGTATATTGTAAGCTACCTACATGGGCTGGATTGTAGAATACCTACCACACTTGAAATAGAAATTTTCTTGTTGCAATGTTTTCTTTTAGCCAAAATATGATGAAGAATTATAAAATTTAGTCGCGGAAGCAAATATTTATATGATTTTTTACAAAAATAAAGTCAGATTAGACCTATATTTGAAATGGATATTTTTGTTAAAACATTCATATTCATGCTGTAGGATCTATACTATGGATGGTTTTAGCATTGAACATGCAAAAGTGACCAAAACGTGGTACAAATCTAATAAGAAACATTATATTTTCGGGTGTCATTTTAATGAATACGTTGTATAATGCAAACTACATGGGCTGGATTCTAGAATACCTACCACACTTGAAATAGCAATTTTCTTGTTGCAATGTTTTTTTTAGCTAAGATATAATAAAGAATTATAAAATTCAGGCGCGGAAGCAAATATTTATATGATTTTTTACAAAAATAAAGTCAGATTTTACATATTCTTGAAATGTATATTTTTGTTAAAACATTCATATTAATGCATTAGCTTCTATACTTTGGATGGTATTAAGCATTGGACATGCAAAAGTGACCTAAACGTGGTACCAATCAGATAATAAACAATTAATTTTCGGGTGTCATTTTAATGAATACATTGTATATTGTTAGCTACTTACGCTGGATTCTAGAATACCTACCATACTTGAAATAGCAATTTTCTTGTTGCAATGTTTTTTTCTAGCTAAAATATGATGAAGAATTATAAAATTCGGGCGCGGAAGCAAATATTTATATGATTTTTTACAAAAATAAAGTCAAATTTTACCTATTCTTGAAATGGATATTTTTGTTATAACATTCATATTCATGCTTTAGGATCTATACTATGGATAGTTTTAAGCATTAGAAATGCAAAAGTGACCAAAACGTGGTACCATTCAGATAATAAACATTTAATTTTCGGGTGTCATTTTAATGAATACGTGTATATTGTAAGCTACATGGGCTAGATTTGAGAATACGTACCAAACGTGAAATAGCAATTTTCTTGTTGCAATGTTTTCTTTTAGCTAAAATATGATGAAGAATTATTATATTCGGGCGCGGAAGCAAATATTTATATGATTTTTTACAAAAATAAAGTCAGATTTTACCTATTCTTGAAATGGATATTTTTGTTAAAACATTCATATTTATACTTTAGGATTTATACTATGGATGATTTTAGCATTGGACATGCAAAAGTGAGCAAAAGGTGGTACCAATTAGATAATAAATATTCAATTTTCGGGTGTCATTATATTGAATACGTTGTATATTGTAAGCTACCTACATGGGCTGGATTGTAGAATACCTACCACAATTGAAATAGAAATTTTCTTGTTGTAATGTTTTCTTTTAGCTAAAATATGATAAAGAATTATAAAATTAAGTCGCGAAAGCAAAAATTTATATGATTTTTTACAAAAATAAAGTCAGATTTTACCTATACTTGAAATGGATATTTTTGTTAAAACATTTATATTCATGCTGTAGGATCTATACTATGGATGGTTTTAGCATTGAACATGCAAAAGTGACCAAAACGTGGTACCAATAAGATAATAAACATTCAACTTTCTGGTGTCATTTTAATGAATACGTTGTATATTGTAAGCTACATGGGCTGGATTCTAGAATACGTACCACACTTGAAATAGCAATTTTCTTGTTACAATGTTTTCTTTTAGCTAAGATGTGATAAAAAATTATAAAATTCGGGCGCGGAAGCAAATATTTATATGATTTTTTACAAAAATAAAGTGAGATTCTACCTATTCTTGAAATGGATATTTTTATTAAAACATTTATATTTATGCTTTAGGATCTATACTATGGATAGTTTTAAGCATTGGACATGCAAGAGTGACCTAAACGTGGTACCAATCAGATAATAAACATTCAATTTTCGAGTGTCATTATATTGAATACGTTGTATATTGTAGGCTACCTACATAGGCTGGATTCTAGAATACCTACCACACTTGAAATAGCAATTTTTTTGTTGCAATGTTTTCTTTTAGCTAAAATATGTTGAAGAATTATGAAATTCGGGTGTGGAAGCAAATATTTATATGATTTTTTACAAAAATAAAGTCAGATTTTACCTATTCTTGAAATGGATATTTTTGTTAAAGCATTCATATTTATGCTTTAGGATCTATACTCTGGATGGTTTTAGCATTGGACATGCAAAAGTGACCAAAACGTGGTATAAATCAAATAAGAAACATTAAATTTTCGGGTGCCATTCTAATGAATACGTTGTATAATCTAAGTTACATGGGCTGGATTCTAGAATACCTACCACACTTGAAATAGCAATTTTCTTGTTGCAAGGTTTTCTTTTAGCTAAGAAATGATAAATAATTAGAAAATTCGGGCGCGGAAGCAAATATTTATATGATTTTTACAAAAATAAAGTCAGATTTCACCTATTCTTGAAATGTATATTTTTGTTAAAACATTCATATTCATGCTTTAGCTTCTATACTATAAATGGTTTTAGCAATGAAAATGCAAAAGTGACCAAAACGTGGCCAATCAGATAATAAACATTCAATTTTCGGTTGTCATTTTATTGAATACGTTGTATATTGTAAGCTACATGGGCTAGATTCTAGAATACCTTCCACACTTGAAATAGCAATTTTCTTATTGCAATGTTTTCTTCTAGCTAAAATATGATAAAGAATTATAAAATTCAGGCGCGGAAGTAAATATTTATATGATCTTTTACAAAAATGAAGTCAGATTTTAATTATTCTTGAAATGGATATTTTTGGTAAAACATTCATATTCATACTTTAGGATCTATACTATTAATGGTTTTAAGCATTGGACATGCGAAAGTGACCTAAACGTGGTACTAATTAGATAATAAACATTCAATTTTCGTGTGTCATTTTAACGAATACGTTGTATATTTTAAGCTACATGGGCTGGATTCTGGAATACCTACCACACTTAAAATAGTAATTTTCTCGTTGCAATGTTTTCTTCTAGCTAAAATATGATGAAGAATTATAAAATTCGGGCGCGGAAGCATATATTTATATGATTTTTTACAAAAATAAGGTCACATTTTACCTATGCTTGAAATGGATATTTTTGTTAAAACATTCATTTTCATGCTTAAGGATCTATACTATTGATGGTTTTAAGCATTGGACATGCAAAAGTGACCAAAATGTGGTACCAATAAGATAATAAACATTCAACTTTCTGGTGTCATTTTAATGAATACGTTGTATATTGTAAGCTACATGGGCTGGATTCTAGAATACGTACCACACTTGAAATAGCAATTTTCTTGTTACAATGTTTTCTTTTAGCTAAGATGTGATAAAAAATTATAAAATTCGGGCGCGGAAGCAAATATTTATATGATTTTTTACAAAAATAAAGTCAGATTTTACCTATTCTTGAAATGTATATTTTTATGATTTTTTACAAAAATAAATTCAGATTTTACCTTTTCTTAAAATGAATACTTTTGTTAAAACATTCATATTCATGCTTTAGGATCTATACTATGGATGGATTTAAGCAATGGACATGCAAAAGTGACCTAAACTTGGTACTAATTAGATAATAAACAATCAATTTTCGTGTGTCATTTTAATTAATACGTTGTATATTGTAAGCTACATGGGCTGGATTCTAGAATACCTACATCACTTAAAATAACAATTTTCTTGTTGTTTAGGGATGGAGATGAGGTGTCAGGAAGTTTTAACAGGATGCGTGGCAAAATAGTTGAGGATTAACTAATTATTCACTGACTTGAATTGACACCAACATAAGCATTTATTAAACTGCTATTTACAGCACATATACAAAACAAGATAGACAAAAAAACGATAAGTCTCGAATGATTAAGAACTACACATCGCACGATCGAGAACTGAGTATCTTCGCAAGAAAACTCAGTACATAAAAGTGTACTCGTCTGGTCATAGTTCTTCACAAACTTATATACCATGGTTTGCATTACAAAAACCGCCCTAATTTTAGAGGGGAACCAATAACAAGTTCATGTAGACATCTGCAATCAGATTGGCTAACTATGGCAAATTCTGAGAACTGCGACATTTTAAGTTTACAATACAGGTGCGGTACAGACATGTCGGAAACTACAATTGTAAAATCATTTGTAGACAAGTACAAAGATAATCCGTCGCGATTGAATTTACTTAACAATGGAAGAAAGATCCAGACTAAGCCGCCTGACGGCATACGGATTAAGAAGAATTGAGTATTTCTTAAAGTAATAATAATAAAGTAATTGAGACAGTAATAAATGAATTAAGTAATAAACATAGTAAGAAACAATGGGAAGCAGATGTTTGTCTGAGACACAACACTTGTTGCAATGTTTTCTTTTTGCTAAAATATGATAAAGAATTATAAAATTCGGGCACGGCAGCAAATATTTATTTGATTTTCTACAAAAATAAAGTCAGATTTTACCTATTCTTGAAATTGATATTTTTGTTAAAACATTCATATTCATGCTTAAGGATCTATACTATAGATGGTTTTAGCATTGGACATGCAAAAGTGACCCAAACGTGGTACCAATCAGATAATAAACATTCAATTTTCGGGTGTCCTTTTTTAGTAATACGTTGTATATTGTAAGCTACATGGGCTGGATTCTAGAATACCTACCACACTTAAAATAGTAATTTTCTTGTTGAAATGTTTTCTTTTAGCTAAAATATAATAAAAAATTATTATATTCGAGCGCGGAAGCAAATATTTAAATGATTTTTTACAAAAATAAAGTCAGATTGTACCTATTCTTGAAATGGATATTTTTGTTAAAACATTCATATTCATGCTTTAGGATATATACTATTGATGGTTTTAAGCATTGGACATGCAAAAGTGACCAAAACGTGGTACCAATCAGATAATAAACATTCAATATTCGGGTGTCATTTTTTTCACGTTGTATATTGTAGGCTACATGGGCTGGATTCTGGAATACCTACCACACTTGAAATAGCAATTTTCTTGTTGTAATGTTTTTTTTTAGCTAAAATATGATGAAGAATTATAAAATTCGGGCGCGGAACCAAATAATTATATGATTTTTTACAAAAATAAATACAGATTTGACCTATACTTGAAATGGATATTTTTGTTAAAACATTCATATTCATGCTTTAGGATCTATACTATGGATCGTTTTAAGCATTGGATATGCAAAAGTGACCAAAACGTGGTACCAATCAGATAATATATATTCAATTTTCGGGTGTCATTTTAATGAACACGTGTATAATGTAAGCTACTTGGGCTGGATTCTAGAATACCTACCACACTTGAAATAGCAATTTTTTTGTTGCAATGTTTTCTTTTAGCTAAAATATAATAAAGAATTAAAAAAATCGGGCACGGAAGTAAATATTTATATGATTCTTTACCATAATAATGTCAGGTATTACCTATTTTTGAAATGGATATATTTGTTAAAACATTCATATTTATGCTTTAGGATCTATACTATGGATCGTTTCAAGCATTGGACATGCAAAAATGACCAAAACGTGGTACCAATCAGATAATAAACATTCAATTTTCGGGTGTCCTTTTTTAGTAATACGTTGTATATTGTAAGCTACATGGGCTGGATTCTAGAATACCTACCACACTTAAAATAGTAATTTTCTTGTTGAAATGTTTTCTTTTAGCTAAAATATAATAAAAAATTATTATATTCGAGCGCGGAAGCAAATATTTAAATGATTTTTTACAAAAATAAAGTCAGATTGTACCTATTTTTGAAATGGATATTTTTGTTAAAACATTCATATTCATGCTTTAGGATATATACTATTGATGGTTTTAAGCATTGGACATGCAAAAGTGACCAAAACGTGGTACCAATCAGATAATAAAACATTCAATATTCGGGTGTCATTTTTTTCACGTTGTATATTGTAGGCTACATGGGCTGGATTCTGGAATACCTACCACACTTGAAATAGCAATTTTCTTGTTGCAATGTTTTTTTTAGCTAAAATATGATAAAAAATTATAAAATTCCGGCGCGGAAGCAAATATTTATTAGTTTTTTTACAAAAATAAAGTCAGATTTTACCTATTCTTGATGAATACGTTGTATATTCTAAGCTAGATGGGCTGGATTCTAGAATACCTACCACACTTGAAATAGCAATTTTCTTGTTGGAATGTTTTCTTTTAGCTAAAATATGATGAAGAATTATAAAATTCGGGCGCGGAACCAAATAATTATATGATTTTTTACAAAAATAAATACAGATTTGACCTATACTTGAAATGGATATTTTTGTTAAAACATTCATATTCATGCTTTAGGATCTATACTATGGATCGTTTTAAGCATTGGATATGCAAAAGTGACCAAAACGTGGGTACCAATCAGATAATATATATTCAATTTTCGGGTGTCATTTTAATGAACACGTGTATAATGTAAGCTACTTGGGCTGGATTCTAGAATACCTACCACACTTGAAATAGCAATTTTTTTGTTGCAATGTTTTCTTTTAGCTAAAATATAATAAAGAATTAAAAAATTCGGGCACGGAAGTAAATATTTATATGATTCTTTACCATAATAATGTCAGGTATTACCTATTTTTGAAATGGATATATTTGTTAAAACATTCATATTTATGCTTTAGGATCTATACTATGGATCGTTTCAAGCATTGGACATGCAAAAATGACCAAAACGTGGTACCAATCAGATAATAAACATTCAATTTTCGGGTGTCCTTTTTTAGTAATACGTTGTATATTGTAAGCTACATGGGCTGGATTCTAGAATACCTACCACACTTAAAATAGTAATTTTCTTGTTGAAATGTTTTCTTTTAGCTAAAATATAATAAAAAATTATTATATTCGAGCGCGGAAGCAAATATTTAAATGATTTTTTACAAAAATAAAGTCAGATTGTACCTATTCTTGAAATGGATATTTTTGTTAAAACATTCATATTCATGCTTTAGGATATATACTATTGATGGTTTTAAGCATTGGACATGCAAAAGTGACCAAAACGTGGTACCAATCAGATAATAAACATTCAATATTCGGGTGTCATTTTTTTCACGTTGTATATTGTAGGCTACATGGGCTGGATTCTGGAATACCTACCACACTTGAAATAGCAATTTTCTTGTTGTAATGTTTTTTTTTTAGCTAAAATATGATGAAGAATTATAAAATTCGGGCGCGGAACCAAATAATTATATGATTTTTTACAAAAATAAATACAGATTTGACCTATACTTGAAATGGATATTTTTGTTAAAACATTCATATTCATGCTTTAGGATCTATACTATGGATCGTTTTAAGCATTGGATATGCAAAAGTGACCAAAACGTGGTACCAATCAGATAATATATATTCAATTTTCGGGTGTCATTTTAATGAACACGTGTATAATGTAAGCTACTTGGGCTGGATTCTAAAATACCTACCACACTTGAAATAGCAATTTTTTTGTTGCAATGTTTTCTTTTAGCTAAAATATAATAAAGAATTACAAAATTCGGGCACGGAAGTAAATATTTATATGATTCTTTACCATAATAATGTCAGGTATTACCTATTTTTGAAATGGATATATTTGTTAAAACATTCATATTTATGCTTTAGGATCTATACTATGGATCGTTTCAAGCATTGGACATGCAAAAATGACCAAAACGTGGTACCAATCAGATAATAAACATTCAATTTTCGGGTGTCCTTTTTTAGTAATACGTTGTATATTGTAAGCTACATGGGCTGGATTCTAGAATACCTACCACACTTAAAATAGTAATTTTCTTGTTGAAATGTGTTCTTTTAGCTAAAATATAATAAAAAATTATTATATTCGAGCGCGGAAGCAAATATTTAAATGATTTTTTACAAAAATAAAGTCAGATTGTACCTATTCTTGAAATGGATATTTTTGTTAAAACATTCATATTCATGCTTTAGGATATATACTATTGATGGTTTTAAGCATTGGACATGCAAAAGTGACCAAAACGTGGTACCAATCAGATAATAAACATTCAATATTCGGGTGTCATTTTTTTCACGTTGTATATTGTAGGCTACATGGGCTGGATTCTGGAATACCTACCACACTTGAAATAGCAATTTTCTTGTTGTAATGTTTTTTTTTAGCTAAAATATGATGAAGAATTATAAAATTCGGGCGCGGAACCAAATAATTATATGATTTTTTACAAAAATAAATACAGATTTGACCTATACTTGAAATGGATATTTTTGTTAAAACATTCATATTTATGCTTTAGGATCTATACTATGGATCGTTTCAAGCATTGGACATGCAAAAATGACCAAAACGTGGGGTACCAATCAGATAATAAACATTCAATTTTCGGGTGTCCTTTTTTAGTAATACGTTGTATATTGTAAGCTACATGGGCTGGATTCTAGAATACCTACCACACTTAAAATAGTAATTTTCTTGTTGAAATGTTTTCTTTTAGCTAAAATATAATAAAAAATTATTATATTCGAGCGCGGAAGCAAATATTTAAATGATTTTTTACAAAAATAAAGTCAGATTGTACCTATTCTTGAAATGGATATTTTTGTTAAAACATTCATATTCATGCTTTAGGATATATACTATTGATGGTTTTAAGCATTGGACATGCAAAAGTGACCAAAACGTGGTACCAATCAGATAATAAACATTCAATATTCGGGGTGTCATTTTTTTCACGTTGTATATTGTAGGCTACATGGGCTGGATTCTGGAATACCTACCACACTTGAAATAGCAATTTTCTTGTTGTAATGTTTTTTTTTAGCTAAAATATGATGAAGAATTATAAAATTCGGGCGCGGAACCAAATAATTATATGATTTTTTACAAAAATAAATACAGATTTGACCTATACTTGAAATGGATATTTTTGTTAAAACATTCATATTCATGCTTTAGGATCTATACTATGGATCGTTTTAAGCATTGGATATGCAAAAGTGACCAAAACGTAGGGTGGTACCAATCAGATAATATATATTCAATTTTCGGGTGTCATTTTAATGAACACGTGTATAATGTAAGCTACTTGGGCTGGATTCTAGAATACCTACCACACTTGAAATAGCAATTTTTTTGTTGCAATGTTTTCTTTTAGCTAAAATATAATAAAGAATTAAAAAATTCGGGCACGGAAGTAAATATTTATATGATTCTTTACCATAATATATCAGGTATTACCTATTTTTAAAATGGATATATTTGTTAAAACATTCATATTTATGCTTTAGGATCTATACTATGGATCGTTTCAAGCATTGGACATGCAAAAATGACCAAAACGTGGTACCAATCAGATAATAAACATTCAATTTTTGGGTGTAATTTTAATGAATACGTGTTTATTGTAAGCTACTTGAGCTGGATTCTAGAGTACCTGCCACACTTGAAATAGCAATTTTCTTGTTGCAATGTTTTCTTTTAGCTACAATATTATAAAGAATTATAAAATTCGGGCGCGGAAGCAAATATTTATATGATTTTTTACAAAAATAAAGTCAGATTTTACCTATTCTTGAAATGGATATATTTGTTAAAACATTCATTTTCATGCTTTAGGATCTATACTATTGATGGTTTTAAGCATTGGACATGCGAAAGTGACCAAAACGTTGGTACCATTTAGATAATACACATTTAATTTTTGGGTGTCATTTTAATGAATACGTGTATATTGAAAGCTACTTGGGGTGGATTCTAGAATACCTACTACACTTGAAATAGCAATTTTCTTGTTGCAATGTTTTCTTTTAGCTGAAATATAATGAAAAATTAAAAAATTCGAGCGCGGAAGTAAATATTTATATGATTTTTTACAAAAATTAAGTCAGATTTTACCTATTCTTGAAATGGATATTTATGTTATAACATTCATATTCATGCTTTTTGGATCTATACTATAGATGGTTTTAAACATTGGACTTGCAAAAGTGACTAAAACGTGGGTACCAATCATATAATATACATTCAATTTTCAGGTGTCCTTTTAATGAATACGTTGGATATTGTAAGCTACATGAGCTGGATTCAAGAATACTTACCATATTTGAAATAGCAATTTTTTTGTTACATTCTTGAATACCTACCACACTTGAAATAGCAATTTTCTTGTTGCAATGTTGTCTTTTAGCTAAAATATGATGTAGAACTATGAATTTCGGACGCGGAAGCAAATATTTATATGTTTTTTTACAAAAATTAAGTCAGAATTTACCTATTCTTGAAATGTATATTTTCGTTAGAACATTCATATTCATGCTTTTTGGATCTATACTATAGATGGTTTTAAGCATTGGACATGCAAAATTGACCAAAACGTAGGGTACCAATCAGATAATAAACATTTAATTTTCGGGTGTCATTTTAATGAATACGTTGTATATTTTAAACTACATGGGCTGGATTCTAGAATACCTACCACACTTGAAATAGCATTTTTCTTGTTGCAATGTCTTCTTTTAGCTAAAATATGATAAAGAATTATAAAATTCAGGCGCGGAAGTATATATTTATATGATATTTTACAAAAATTATGTCGGATGTTACCTATTCTTGAAATGGATATATTTGTTTAAACATATATATGCATGCTTTAGAATCTATACTATTGATGGTTTTAAGCATTGGACATGCAAATGTGACCAAAATGTGGTTCCAATCAGATAATAAACATTTAATTTTCGGGTGTCATTTTAATGAATACGTTGTATATTGTAAGCTACATGGGCTGGATTCTAGAATATCTACCACACTTGAAATAGCAATTTTCTTGTTGCAATGTTTTCTTTTAGCTGAAATAAGATACAGAATTATAAAATTCGTTCGCGGAAGCAAAAATTTATATGATTTTTTCACAAAAATAAAGTCAGATTTTACCTATTCTTAAAATGGATATTATTTTTAAAACATTCATATTCATGCTTTAGGATCTATACTATGGATGGTTTTAGCATTGGCCATGCAAAAGCGACAAAAACGTGGTACTAATCAGATAATAAACATTCAATTTTCGGGTGTCATTTTAATGAACACGTGTATAATGTAAGCTACTTGGGCTGGATTACTCTGAGATAGCGCGTAGCAATTTTTTTGTTGCAATGTTTTCTTTTAGCTAAAATATAATAAAGAATTAAAAAATTCGGGCACGGAAGTAAATATTTATATGATTCTTTACCATAATAATGTCAGGTATTACCTATTTTTGAAATGGATATATTTGTTAAAACATTCATATTTATGCTTTAGGATCTATACTATGGATCGTTTCAAGCATTGGACATGCAAAAATGACCAAAACGTGGGTACCAATCAGATAATAAACATTCAATTTTTGGGTGTAATTTTAATGAATACGTGTATATTGTAAGCTACTTGAGCTGGATTCTAGAATACCTGCCACACTTGAAATAGCAATTTTCTTGTTGCAATGTTTTCTTTTAGCTACAATATTATAAAGAATTATAAAATTTGGGCGCGGAAGCAAATATTTATATGATTTTTTTACAAAAATAAAGTCAGATTTTACCTATTCTTGAAATGGATATATTTGTTAAAACATTCATTTTCATGCTTTAGGATCTATACTATTGATGGTTCTAAGCATTGGACATGCGAAAGTGACCAAAACGTGGTACCATTTAGATAATACACATTTAATTTTTGGGTGTCATTTTAATGAATACGTGTATATTGAAAGCTACTTGGGGTGGATTCTAGAATACCTACTACACTTGAAATAGCAATTTTCTTGTTGCAATGTTTTCTTTTAGCTGAAATATAATGAAAAATTAAAAAATTCGAGCGCGGAAGTAAATATTTATATGATTTTTTACAAAAATAAAGTCAGATTTTACCTATTCTTGAAATGGATATTTATGTTATAACATTCATATTCATGCTTTTTGGATCTATACTATAGATGGTTTTAAACATTGGACTTGCAAAAGTGACTAAAACGTGGTACCAATCATATAATATACATTCAATTTTCAGGTGTCCTTTTAATAAATACGTTGGATATTGTAAGCTACATGAGCTGGATTCAAGAATACTTACCATATTTGAAATAGCAATTTTTTTGTTACATTCTTGAATACCTACCACACTTGAAATAGCAATTTTCTTGTTGCAATGTTGTCTTTTAGCTAAAATATGATGTAGAACTATGAATTTCGGACGCGGAAGCAAATATTTATATGTTTTTTTACAAAAATTAAGTCAGAATTTACCTATTCTTGAAATGTATATTTTCGTTAGAACATTCATATTCATGCTTTTTGGATCTATACTATAGATGGTTTTAAGCATTGGACATGCAAAAGTGACCAAAACGTGGTACCAATCAGATAATAAACATTTAATTTTTGGGTGTCATTTTAATGAATACGTTGTATATTTTAAACTACATGGGCTGGATTCTAGAATACCTACCACACTTGAAATAGCATTTTTCTTGTTGCAATGTCTTCTTTTAGCTAAAATATGATAAAGAATTATAAAATTCAGGCGCGGAAGTATATATTTATATGATATTTTACAAAAATTATGTCGGATGTTACCTATTCTTGAAATGGATATATTTGTTTAAACATATATATGCATGCTTTAGAATCTATACTATTGATGGTTTTAAGCATTGGACATGCAAATGTGACCAAAATGTGGTTCCAATCAGATAATAAACATTTAATTTTCGGGTGTCATTTTAATGAATACGTTGTATATTGTAAGCTACATGGGCTGGATTCTAGAATATCTACCACACTTGAAATAGCAATTTTCTTGTTGCAATGTTTTCTTTTAGCTGAAATAAGATACAGAATTATAAAATTCGTTCGCGGAAGCAAAAATTTATATGATTTTTTAACAAAAATAAAGTCAGATTTTACCTATTCTTAAAATGGATATTATTTTTAAAACATTCATATTCATGCTTTAGGATCTATACTATGGATGGTTTTAGCATTGGCCATGCAACTCTGAGATAGCGCGTGTACTAATCAGATAATAAACATTCAATTTTCGGGTGTCATTTTAATGAATACGTTGTATATTGTAAGTTACATGGGCTGGATTCTAGAATACCTACCACACTTGAAATAGCAATTTTCTTAATAAATAGACAATATTTGGGTTTAGTTCTGTAAAAATTTATTAATTACAACGTTCCGACCTATTCCACAAGTGGTTCCTGATAAGAAATTATTTGCTACTTTGCCATTTATTGCCAATGTCACCGACAAAATTGGAAGGATTCTTAATAAATATGACATAAAAACTTCATATAAATCAAGTTTAAAAATCCGTGATCTTCTTGGCAATATCAAAGATACAGTTCCTCTACACTGTTCTGGCATTTATAAGAGTCCTTGTCAGTGTGGTAAAATATATATTGGTCAAACTGGTAGAACTGTACCAACAAGATTAAAGGAACACAAACGGCATATTAGATTAAACCAACCTGAGAAGTCTGCCGTTGCAGAACATGCAATTCAGGAATTACATGGAATTGATTTCGAAAACACGAAGATTCTTGCTAGAGAAAATCATTGGATAAGAAGACTTATTAGAGAAGCTATTGAAATCAAGAAATCTCCTAATAATTTTAATTTAAATACAGGCTTTGAACTAAATAAGTCGTGGTTACCTGTCATCCGTTTTTAATTTTGTCAATGTCATTTGTATGTTTTCATTTGTTACCTATGTTACGTGTTGTCTTGACTACTTATTTATTTGTTATTTACCTGACGAAGGCAGCCCTGAGCTGTCGAAACGTTGTAATTAATAAATTTTTACAGAACTAAACCCAAAAATTGTCTATTTATTAATAATTATGAGTTCTGAAAGCTTCTTTCAATATTTAAAACGCTTCTATGGGGAAGAAATTTATAAAAAAAATATGTAAATATGAAAAAGTCAAGAAACAACAAACATCCCGACTATGTGATTTGATATTTTTGAAGAGATGCAGAGATAATAATATCATTCCCAGCTGCGCTCGTGTTAACAGCTACATACAGACTGAACAAGCAAGAAGAATATTGAATCGAGCTAATTTTGCTATGCTGCGTGAAAGAATACAATACACCAGGAAAGAAATTGCTCGCTTAGATAAAGATTGTTTGGTTCTACATTTGTTTTTGTCTTCTACTCTGGTTCCAGAGAATTGGTCTACATTGGATAATATTATTTCGCTTCATATAACAGGAAACCAGCAGAAGTTAAGTGCAGTACACAAATCTAAATTTGATAATTTAATTAAAAAACAAAAACCTAATATACAAAAAGATTCTCTTTCTAAAAACAAATTAGTTTTCAATCTAAGTTCACATTTTTTGTCAGATAATGCTTGTTCTGTTTTATGTAAAGGTTTTGATTTTGGAGTAAGTCCTAGCCGTATACCTACTGAAGAAATTATTACGAGTGTTGAAGCTGCCATTCAGACACTACCTGCAGAGAAATCTCAAGAGATTCGCCATGAAACTAGTCGTATACTGAAGAAGGCTACGTCTGTGAAATCAAACTTGTCGAAAAAGGATTTGTCAAGTTTAAAAGAAATAAAGAAAAATAAGAACATTGTTGTTTTACCAGCGAATAAGGGCAAAGCTACAGTTATCTTGGACAAAGAAGATTACATTAATAAAGCTAACGTTTTGTTACATGATCCAGCCTACATTAAAGTCAACAATAATCCGTTAGGTTCTTCAAAATATCAAACAACGAAATTACTGAAAGATTCTTCGTTGCCACAAGAAGTTTTGAAGAAACTTATTCCCCAGGATCCTGTTATTTCAAGATTTTATTGTCTTCCAAAAATCCACAAGAAAGATGTCCCGTTAAGACCTATTGTTAATTCTATTGGATCTACAACTTATGAATTAGCTAAATATTTAGATGGATTATTGAAACCTTTAATTGGTCATTCTTCATCTTACGTCAAAGATTCGAGACATTTTGTGGATTTGATTGGTGATTTGAGTTTGACAAGAAATGATCTACTTGTCAGTTTTGATGTTTCATCATTATTCACGAAGGTTTCTATTCTTGATACCTTAAAATTATTAGAAGATCATTTTTCTACGGACATTATCAAGCTTTTTAAACATTGTTTGACATCCTGTTTTTTCCTCTTCAATGGTAATTACTACAAACAAGTAGATGGTGTTGCCATGGGCACTCCTTTATCACCATCCATTGCGAATTTCTATATGGAGAATTTTGAAGAAAGAGCTCTTAGTACAGCAAGTAAGAAACCTACCGTCTGGCTTCGTGATGTTTTTGCTATTTGGCCTCATGGAAGAGACGAATTAAACAATTTTCTTAATCACTTAAAGTTGCAACATAAGAACATCAAATTTACCATTGAAGTAGAAGAAAATAATAGTCTTCCTTTTCTTGATGTATTTTTGGAAAAACAAGATGATGGAAAGCTTATTACTTCAGTATATAGGAAGCCAACCCATACTAACCAATATCTTCATGAGACCTCTAACCACCACCCTGCCCAAAAAGCTTGTACTATTAAAACGCTTTATCAGAGAGCTTCTAATCTATGTCATCCCAGTAAACTGCAAGAAGAAATTATTTTTTTGGGTGAAGATTTCTTGAAAAATGGTTACAGTAAAACACAAATAAGAAGAGCGCTAAAAACGAAGAATAAACCTCTACCTATTCCACAAGTGGTTCCTGATAAGAAATTATTTGCTACTTTGCCATTTATTGCCAATGTCACCGACAAAATTGGAAGGATTCTTAATAAATATGACATAAAAACTTCATATAAATCAAGTTTAAAAATCCGTGATCTTCTTGGCAATGTCAAAGATACAGTTCCTCTACACTGTTCTGGCATTTATACGATTCCTTGACAGTGTGGTAAAATATATATTGGTCAAACTGGTAGAACTGTAGCAACGAGATTAAAGGAACACGAACGGCATATTAGATTAAACCAACCTGAGAAGTCTGCCGTTGCAGAACATGCAATTCAGGAATTACATGGAATTGATTTCGAAAAAACGAAGATTCTTGCTAGAGAAAATCATTAGATAAGAAGACTTATTAGAGAAGCTATTGAAATCAAGAAATCTCCTAATAATTTTAATTTAAATACAGGCTTTGAACTAAATAAGTCGTGGTTACCTGTCATCCGTTTTTAATTTTGTCAATGTCATTTGTATGTTTTCATTTGTTACCTATGTTACGTGTTGTCTTGACTACTTATTTATTTGTTATTTACCTGACGAAGGCAGCCGTGAGCTGTCGAAACGTTGTAATTAATAAATTTTTACAGAACTAAACCCAAATATTGTCTATTTATTAATAATTATGAGTTCTGAATGCTTCTTTCAGCAATTTTCTTGTTGCAATGTTTTTTTTAGCTAAAATATGATAAAGAATTATAAAATTTGGACGCGGAAGCAAATCTTTATATGATTTTTTACAATAATAAAGTCAAATTTTACCTATTTTTGAAATGGATATTTTTGTTAAAACATTCATATTCATGCTTTAGAATCTATACTATGGTTGGTTTTAAGCATTGGACATGCAAAAATGACCAAAACGTGGTACCAATCAGATAATAAATATTTTATTTTCGGGTGTCATTTTAATGAATACGTTGTATATTGTAAACTACATGAGCTGGATTCTAGAATACCTACCACACTTGAAATAGCAATTTTCTTAGTGCAATGTTTTCTCTTAGCTAAAATATGATGAAGAATTATAAAATTCGGGCGCGGAAGCAAATATTTATATGATTTTTTACAAAAATAAAGTCAAATTTTACATATTCTTAAAATGGATATTTTTGTTAAAACATTCATATTCATGCTTTAGGATCTATACTATGGATGGTTTTAGCATTGGACATGCAAAAGTGACCAAAACGTGGTACCAATCAGATATTAAACATTTAATTTTCGGGTGTCATTTTAATGAATACGTTGTATAATGTAAGCTACATGAAGTGGATTCTAGAATACCTACCACACTTGAAATAGCAATTTTCTTGTTGCAATGTTTACTTGTTTTGATAAAATATGATTAAGAATTATAAAATTCGGGCGCGGAAGCAAATATTTATATGATTTTTTACAAAAATAATGTCTGATTTTACCTATCCTTAAAATAGATATTTTTGTTAAAACATTCATATTTATGCTTTAGGATCTATACTATATAATATGAATGGTTTTAAGCATTGGACATGCAAAAGTGACTTAAACGTGATACCAATCAGATAAAAAACATTCAATTTTCAATTGTCATTTTACTGAATAAGTTGTATATTGTAAGCTACATGGGCTAGATTCTAGAATACCTACCACACCTGAAATAGCAATTTTCTTCATGCAATGTATTCTTTTAGCTAAAATATGATGAAAAATTATAAAATTCGGGCGCGGAAGCAAATATTTATATAATTTTTTACAAAAATAATGTCAGATTTTACCTATTCTTGAAATTGATATTTATCTTAAAACATTCATAATCATTCTTTATTATCTATATTATGGATGGTTTTAAGCATTGGACATGCAAAAGTAACCAAAACGTGGTACCAATCAGATAATAAACCTTCAATTTTCGGATGTCATTGTAATGAATACGTTGTATATTGTAAGCTACATGGGCTGGATTCTAGAATACCTACCACACTTGAAATAGCAATTTTCTTATAGCAATGTTTTCTTTTAGCTAAAATATGATGAGAAATTATAAAATTCGGGCGCGGAAGCAAATATTTATATGATTTTTTACAAAAATAAAGTCAGATTTTACTTATTCATGAAATGGATATTTTTGTTAAAACAATCATATTCATGCTTTACGATTTATAATGCATGGTTTTAGCATTGGACATGCAAAACTGACCAAAACGTGGTACTAATCAGATAATAAACTTTTAATTTTCGTGTGTCATTTTAACGAATACCTTGTATATTGTAAGCTACATGAGCTGGATTCTAGAATACCTACGACACTTGAAATAACAATTTTCATGTTGCAATGTTTACTTTTTTTGCTAAAATATGATGAAGAATTATAAAATTTGTGCGCGGAAGCAAATATATAAATGATTTTTTACAAACATAAAGTCAGATTTTATCTATTCTTAAAACGGATATTTTTGTTAAAACATTCATATTCATGCTTTAGGATCTATTTTATGGATGGTTTTAAGCATTGGACATGCAAAAGTAACCAAAACTTGGTACCAATCAGATAATAAACATTCAATTTTCGGGTGTCATTGTAATGAATACGTTGTATATTGTAAGGTACATGGGCTGGATTCTAGAATACCTACCACACTTGATATAGCAATTTTCTTGTTGCAATGTTTTCTTTTAGCTAAAATATGATGAAGAATTATAAAATTCGGGCGCGAAAGTAAATATTTATATGATTTTTTACAAAAATAAAGTCAAATTTTACCTATTCTTAAAATGGATATTTTTGTTAAAACATTCATATTCATGGTTTAGTATCTATACTATGCATGGTTTTAGCATTGGACATGCAAAAGTGACCAAAACGTGGTACCAATCAGATATTAAACATTCAATTTTCGAGTGTCATTTTAATGAATACGTTGTATAATGTAAGCTACATGAAGTGGATTCTAGAATACCTACCACACTTGAAATAGCAATTTTCTTGTTGCAATGTTTACCTGTTTTGCTAAAATATGATTAAGAATTATAAAATTCGGGTGCGAAAGCAAATATTTATATGATTTTTTACAAAAATAATGTCAGATTTTACCTATTCTTAAAATAGATATTTTTGTTAAAACATTCATATTTATGCTTTACGATCTATACTTTATACTATGGACGGTTTTAAGCATTGGACATGCAAAAGCGACTTAAACGTGATACCAATCAGATAAAAAACATTCAATTTTCAAGTGTCATTTTACTGAATAAGTTGTATATTGTAAGCTACATGGGCTAGATTCTAGACTACCTACCACACCTGAAATAGCAATTTTCTTAATGCAATGTGTTCTTTTAGCTAAATTATGATGAAAAATTATAAAATTCGGGCGCGGAAGCAAATATTTATATAATTTTTTACAAAAATAAAGTCAGATTTTACCTATTCTTGAAATGGATATTTTTCTTAAAACATTCATAATCATTCTTTATTATCTATATTATGGATGGTTTTAAGCATTGGACATGCAAAAGTAACCAAAACGTGGTACCAATCAGATAATAAACATTTAATTTTCGAATGTCATTGTAATGAATACGTTGTATATTGTAAGCTACATGGGCTGGATTCTAGAATACCTACCACACTTGAAATAGCAGTTTTCTTATAGCAATGTTTTCTTTTAGCTAAAATGTGATGAGAAATTATAAAATTCAGGCGCGGAAGCAGATATTTATATGGTTTTTTACAAAAATAAAGTCAGATTTTACTTATTCATGAAATGGATATTTTTGTTAAAACAATCATATTCATGCTTTACGATTTATAATGCATGGTTTTAGCATTGGACATGCAAAACTGACCAAAACGTGGTACTAATCAGATAATAAACTTTTAATTTTCGTGTGTCATTTTAACGAATACCTTGTATATTGTAAGCTACATGAGCTGGATTCTAGAATACCTACGACACTTGAAATAACAATTTTCATGTTGCAATGTTTACTTTTTTTGCTAAAATATGATGAAGAATTATAAAATTTGTGCGCGGAAGCAAATATATAAATGATTTTTTACAAACATAAAGTCAGATTTTATCTATTCTTAAAACGGATATTTTTGTTAAAACATTCATATTCATGCTTTAGGATCTATTTTATGGATGGTTTTAAGCATTGGACATGCAAAAGTAACCAAAACTTGGTACCAATCAGATAATAAACATTCAATTTTCGGGTGTCATTGTAATGAATACGTTGTATATTGTAAGGTACATGGGCTGGATTCTAGAATACCTACCACACTTGAAATAGCAGTTTTCTTATAGCAATGTTTTCTTTTAGCTAAAATGTGATGAGAAATTATAAAATTCAGGCGCGGAAGCAGATATTTATATGATTTTTTACAAAAATAAAGTCAGATTTTACTTATTCATGAAATGGATATTTTTGTTAAAACAATCATATTCATGCTTTACGATTTATAATGGATGGTTTTAGCATTGGACATGCAAAACTGACCAAAACGTGGTACTAATCAGATAATAAACATTCAATTTTCGTGTGTCATTTTAACGAATACCTTGTATATTGTAAGCTACAAGAGCTGGATTCTAGAATACCTACGACACTTGAAATAGCAATTTTCTTGTTGCAATGTTTACTTTTTTTGCTAAAATATGATTAGGAATTATAAAATTTGTGCGCGGAAGCAAATATATAAATGATTTTTTACAAAAATAAAGTCAGATTTTATCTATTCTTAAAACGGATATTTTTGTTAAAACATTCATATTTATGCTTTAGGATCTATACTATGGATGGTTTTAGCATTAGACATGCAAAAGTGACGAAAACGTGGTACCAATCTGATAATAAACATTCAATTTTCGGGTGTCATTTCAATGAATACGTTGTATATTGTAAGCTACATGGGCTGGATTCTAGAATCCCTACCACACTTGAAATAGCAATTTTCTTATTGCAATGTTTTCTTTTAGCTAAAATATGATAAAGAATTATGAAATTCGGGCGCGGAAGCAAATATTTATATGATTTTTTACAAAAATAAAGTCAGATTTTACATATTCTTGAAATGGATATTTTTGTTAAAACATTCATATTCATGCTTTACGATTTATAATGGATGGTTTTAGCATTAGACATGCAAAAGTGACCAAAACGTGGTACCAATCAGATATTAAACATTCAATTTTCGGGTGTCAATAAAGTCAGATTTTACCTATTCTTGAAATGGATATTTTTCTTAAAACATTCATATTCATTCTTTATTATCTATATTATGGATGGTTTTAAGCATTGGACATGCAAAAGTAACCAAAACGTGGTACCAATCAGATAATAAACATTGAATTTTCGGATGTAATTGTAATGAATACGTCGTATATTGTAAGCTACATAGGCTGGATTCTAGAATACCTACCACACTTGAAATAACAATTTTCTTGTTGCAATGTTTTCATTTAGCTAAAATATGAAGACGAATTATAAAATTTGGTCGCGGAAGCAAATATTTACATGATTTTTAGAAAAATAAATTCAGAGTTTACCTATTCTTGAAATGGATATTTTTGTTAAAATATTCATATTCATGCTATAGGATCTAAACTATGGATGGTTTTAGCATTGGACATGCAAGAGTGACCAAAACGTGGTACTAATCAGATAATAAACATTCAATTTTCGTGTGTCATTTTAATAAATACGTTGTATATTGTAAGCTACATGGGCTGGATTCTAGAATACCTACCGCACTTGAAATAGCAATTTTCCTGTTGCAATGTTTACTTTTTTGCTAAAATATGATAAAGAATTATAAAATTAGGGCTTAGAAACAAATATTTATATGATTTTTTACAAAAATAAATAAAGATTTTACCCATTCTTGAAAAGGATATTTTTGTTAAAACATTCATATTCATGCTTTAGGATCTATACTATGGATGGTTTTAGCATTGGACATGCAAAAGTGACCAAAACGTGGGTACCAATCAGATAATAAACATTCAATTTTCGGGTGTCATTTTAATGAACACGTTGTATCTTGTAAGCTACATGGGCTGGATTCTAGAATACCTACTACACTTGAAATAGCAATTTTCTTGTTGCAATGTTTTCTTTTAGATAAAATATGATAAAGAATTATAAAATTTGGGCGCGGAAGCAAATATTCACATGATTTTTTACAAAAATAAAGTCAAATTTTACCTATTCTTAAAATAGATATTTTTGTTAAAACATTCATATTCATGCTTTAGGTTCTATACTATGGATAGTTTTAAGCATTGGACATGCAAAAGTGACCTAAACGTGATACCAATCAGATAATAAACATTCAATTTTCGGGTGTCATTTTACTGAATACGTTGTATATTGTAAGCTACATGGGCTGGATTCTAGAATAACTACCACACTTGAAATAGCAATTTTCTTGTTGCAATGTTTTCTTTTTTTGCTGAAATATGATGAAGAATTATAAAATTCGGACGCGGAAGCAAATATTTATATGATTTTTTACAAAAATAAAGTCAGATTCTACCTATTCTTGAAATGGATATTTTTGTTAAAACATTCATTTTCATGCTTTAGGATCTATACTATGGATGGTTTTAAGCATTGGACATGCAAAAGTGACCAAAGCGTGGTACCAATCAGATAATAAATATTTAATTTTCGGGTGTCATTGTAATAAATACGTTGTATATTGTAAGCTACATGGGCTGGATTCTAGAATACCTACCATACTTGAAATAGCAATTTTCTTGTTGCAATGTTTTCTTTTAACTAAAATATGACAAAAAATTATAAAATTCGATCTTTTACCAAAATAAAGTCAGATTTTACCTATTCTTCAAATGCATATTTTTGTTAAAACATTCATATTTACGCTTTTGGATCTAAATTATGGATGCTTTTAGCATTTACATGTATATTGTAAGCTACCTACATGGGCTGGATTCTAGAATACCTACCACACTTGAAATAGTAATTTTCTTGTTGCAATGTTTTCCTTTAGCTAAAATATGATGAAGAATTATAAAATCAAGGCGCAAAACCAAATATTTCTATGATTTTTTACATAAATAAAGTCAGATTTTCCCTATTCTTGAAATGGATAATTTTGTTAAAACATTCATATTCATGCTTTAGGATGTGTACTATGGATGGTTTTAGAATTAGACAAGCAAGAGTGACCAAAACGTGGTACCTATCAGATAATAAACATTCAATTTTCCGGTGTCATTTTAATGAATACGTTGTATATTGTAAGCTACATGGGCTGGATTCTAGAATAACTACCACACTTGAAATAGCAATTTTCTTGTTGCAATGTTTTCTTTTTTTGCTGAAATATGATGAAGAATTATAAAATTCGGACGCGGAAGCAAATATTTATATGATATTTACAAAAATAAAGTCAAATTCTACCTATTCTTGAAATGGATATTTTTGTTAAAACATTCATTTTCATGCTGTAGGATCTATACTATGGATGGTTTTAAGCATTGGACATGCAAAAGTGACCAAAACATAGTACTAATCAAATAATAAACATTCAATTTGCGGGTGTCATTTTAATGAATATGTGTATATTGTAAGCTACATAGGCTGGATTCTAGAATACCTACCACACTTGAAATAGCGATTTTCTTGTTGCAACGTTTTCTTTTAGCTAAAATATGATGAAGAATTATAAAATTCGAGCGCGGAAGCAAATATTTATATGATTTTTTAAAAAAATAAAGTTAGATTTTACCTATTCGTAAAATGGATATTTTTGTTAAAACATTCATATTCGTGTTTAAGGATCATAGATGGTTTTAGCATTGGAAAAGCAAAAGTGACCAAAACGTAGTACCAGTAAGATAATAAACATTCAATTTTCGGGTGTCATTTTAATGAATACGTTGTATATTGTAACCTACATGAACTGGATTCTAGAATACCTACCACACTTGAAATAGCAATTTTCTTGTCGCAATGTTTTCTTTTAGCTTAAATATGATGAAGAATTATAAAATTCGGGCGCGGAAGCCAATATTTATATATTTTTTTATAACAATAAAGTCAGATTTGACCTATTCTTGAAATGGATATTTTTGTTAAAACATTCATATTCATGCCTTAGGATCTATACTATGAATGGTTTAAGCATTAAACATGCAAAAGCGAGCAAAATGTGGTACCAATCAGATAATAAACATACAATTTTCGGGTGTCATTTTAATGAATACGTTGTATATTGTAAGTTACATGGGCCGGATTCTAGAATACCTACCAAACTTGAAATAGCAATTTTCTTGTTGCAATGTTTTCTTTTGGCTAAATTATGATAAAGAATTATAAAATTCGGGCGCGGAAGCAAATATTTATATGATTTTTACAAAAATAAAGTCAGATTTTATCTATTCTTGAAATGGTTATTTTTGTTATAACATTCATATTCATGCTTTAGTATCTATATTATGCATGGTTTAAGCATTAGACATGCAAAAGTAACCAAAACGTGGGACCAATCAGATAATAAACATTCAATTTTCGGGTGTCATTGTAATGAATACGTTGTATATTGTAAGCTACATGGGCTGGATTCTAGAATACCTACTACACTTGAAATATCAATTTTCTTGTTGCAATGTTTTCTTTTAGCTAAAATATGATGAAGAATTATAAAATTCGAGCGCGGAAGCAAATATTTATATGATTTTTTACAAAAATAATGTCAGATTTTACCTATTCTTGAAATGGATATTTTTGTTAAAACATTCATATTCATGCTTTAGTATCTATATTATGAATGGTTTAAGCATTGGACAAGCAAAAGTAACCAAAACGTGAGACCAATCAGATAATAAACATTCAATTTTCGGGTGTCATTGTAATGAATACTTTGTATATTGTAAGCTACATAGGCTGGATTCTAGAATACCTACCACACTTGAAATATCAATTTTCTTGTTGCAATGTTTTCTTTTAGCTAAAATATGATGAAGAATTATAAAATTCGGGCGCGGAAGCAAATATTTATATAATTTTTTACATAAATAAAGTTAGATTTTAACTATTCTTGAAAAGGATATTTTTGTTAAAACATTTATATTTATGCTTTAGGATCTATACTATGGATGGATTTAAGCAGTGGACATGCAAAAGTGACAAAAACGTGGTACCAATTAGATAACAAACATTCAATTTTCGGGTTTCATTTTAATGAATTCGTTGTATATTTTAAGCAACATGGGCTGGATTCTAGAATACCTACCACACTTGAAATAGCAATTTTCTTGTTGCAATGTTTTCTTTTTGCTAAAATATGAAGAAGTATTATAAAATTCGGGCGCGGAAGCAAATATTTATATGATTTTTTACAAAAATTAAGTCAGATTTTACCTATTCTTGAAATGGATATTTTTGTAAAAACATTCATATTCATGCTATAGGATCTATACTATGGATGGTTTTAGCATTGAACATGCAAAAGTAACTAAAACGTGGTACCAATCAGATAATAAACATTCAATTGTTGTGTGTCATTTTAATGAATACGTTGTATATTGTAAGCTACATGGGCTGGATTCTAGAATACCTACCACACTTGAAATAGCAATTTTCTTGTTGCAATGTTTACTTTTTTTGCTAAAATATGATTAAGAATTATAAAATTCGGGCGCGGAAGAAAATATTTATATGATGTTTTACAAAAATAATGTCAGATTTTACCTATTCTTCAAATAGATATTTTTGTTAAAACATTCATATTTATGCTTTAGGATCTATACTATATACTATGGATGGTTTTAAGCATTGGACATGCAAAAGTGACCAAAACGTAGTACCAATAAGATAATAAACATGCAATTTTCAGGTGTCATTTCAATGAATACGTTGTATATTGTAAGCTACATGGGCTAGATTCTAGAATACCTACCACACTTGAAATAGCAATTTTCTTAATGCAATGTTTTCTTTTAGCTAAAATATGATAAAGAATTATAAAATTCGTGCGCGGAAGCCAATATTTATATAATTTTTTACAAAAATAATGTCAGATTTTACCTATGCTGGAAATGTATATTTTTGTTAAAACATACATATTCTTGCTTTAGGATGTGTACTATGGATGATTTTAGCAATAGACATGCAAAAGTGACCAAACGTGGTACTAATCAGATAATAAACATTCAATTTTTTGGTGTCATTTTAATGAATACGTTGTATATTGTAAGCTACATGGGCTGGATTCTAGAATGCCTACCACACTTGAAATAGCAATTTTTTTGTTGCAATGTTTTCTTTTCTTGCTGAAATATGATGAAGAATTATAAAATTTGGGCGCGGAAGCAAATATTTATATGATTTTTTACAAAAATAAAGTCAGATTTAACCTATCCTTGAAATGGATATTTTTGCTAAAACATTCATATTCATGCTTTAGGATCTATACTATGTATGGTTCTAAGCATTGGATATGCTAAAGTGACCAAAGCTTGGTACCAATCAGATAATAAACATTTAATTTTCGGGTGTCATTTTAATAAATACGTTGTATATTGTAAACTACATGGGCTGGATTCTAGAATACCTACCATACTTGAAATAGCAATTTTCTTGTTGCAATGTTTTCTTTTATCTAAAATATGATGAAGAATTATAAAATTCGGGCGCGGAAGCTAATATCTATATAAATTTTTACAAGAATAAAGTTAGATTTAAACTATTCTTGAAATGGATATTTTTGTTAAAACATTCATATTCATGCTTTAGGATTTATACTATGGATAGATTTAAGCATTGGAACTGCAAAAGTGACCATAACGTTGTACCTATGAAATAATAAACATTCAGTTTTCGTGTTTCATTTTAATGAATACGTTGAATATTGTAAGCTACCTACATGGCCCGGATTATAGAATACCTACCACACTTGAAATAGCAATTTTCTTGTTGCAATGTTTTCTTTTAGCTAAAATATGATGAAGAATTATGAAAGTCGGGCGCGAAAGCAAATATTTATATGATTTTTCACAAAAATAAAGTCAAATTTTACGTATTCTAGTAATGGATATTTTAGTTAAAACATTTTTATTTATGCTTTAGGATCTATACTATGGATGGTTTTAAGCATTGGACATGTAAAAGTGACCAAAACGTGGTTCCAATCAGATAATAAACATTCAATTTTCGGGTGTCATTTTAATGAATACGTTGTATATTGTAAGCTACATGGGCTGGATTCTAGAATACCTACCACGCTTGAGTAGTAGTATAAGGGGCACCCCAGCACACTTTTTCTAAAATCTGAGAGTTCCAAAACACATTCACCAAAAAACCTTAAAACAACACATTTTTATTCATTTTTATAGTATTTTTTAGCAAAAAACATGTAGAATTATATAAAAACTGAACTCAAAAATAGCACAACGATGTCTTTACGGTCATCGCGCTTAACCTGACCAAATTACCATAACTAATATCCATACGGTACTGTATCTATACAATTATCGTCTTTGTTAATAATTACTCGCTTATCATATGTAAGTTTAAATGTTTTGGTTTCATCTTTATTTATTAAGTTTTTGGCTTGTTTGTCTCTAGTAATAGTATTATATTTCATTTGAACTTCCTCTATGTCTTTATTTATAATTTGTCTTAGGATTTCATGGTTAAAGGTTTGTGCATTTTTATAGTTTAATGTAAAACCTTTCATTTTACAAACACATTTGCATTCAGAGTTTGGTTTACTACACTTGCATTTATTAACTTTATTTGAATAACTCTTTGGGCCTGTCTACAAAAACTCCTTAATATATGTTTTAGAACCGAGTTCATCTGTCCATTTACCTAACATACAACCTGTATTAACCGTGTTTGTCCCATTAACAATATAAAATACACTGTCTGTGTCAAAATATAATATTTTATTACCTAGTTTATCTAACACGTCATATAAACGTATTCTTGCATTAGCTGTTGTATATGAAGCTATAGCTATATTTGTTGCATAGTAATTTTTAATATAATAGTTTGTAAATTTATATGTAACATGTACAATATCATGATTAACAAATACATCATTAATGTTTGATAATCTGTCATCCAAAAGTATTTCATAAAATCGACAAGGGTCAGTTACATATTCTGATCGAGACATGTTTAACCTTTGACCAAATTAACCCCACAACGAATTTAAACATATCTTAGCTACAGTTCTTTTACCGGGGTTTTCTATAATATAATTAGGGTTCAAGTATATACCTAATTTGTTTTTAACTGTTAATATGTAGTCTTGTATTGTTTTAAAATCATTTTTCCACGGTTATGTTTCTAGTTTTATTTTCATAAAATTCTTAATGTAACCTTTAAATAAGTTATTAGATTTTTGTTCATAATGCCTTACTTCATATATTTCTTCTATTTGATATCCTTTTTCTAATGCTTTCTCAATTTCAATTGTTGTCCAGGTACCAATTAAACAGCGTTCTTCAACATTGTGATTACATGTTATATTACGACTCATAATACATTGATTACACAACGGAAATAATAATTTTTCATCGTTATTTATTTTTGTTTTTAATGGTAGCACCGGATGATATAACTTTCTAGGTGGTAATATTTTACACTTAACAAAACCGAACCAGTTACTACTATATTTACATTGTTTTTTAATTATTGTAGGATGCCCAACTGGATAATTATTATAATACTGAACAGTAGCATACACACTGCAAACATCTATGTACCTAATTTTTTCACTTGGTTGAACTTTATTTTTTAATTTTGTAGCGTTTGTCCTACTACCAAAGAACGAGTCTCTAGGATCTAATGATGTAACAATATTTGTTTTTATACATTTTTTATAATCTTTTCCCCAATTACATTTCCACATTTCTATAATTGTATAACCATTTTTTTTAAGTAATTCAGTTCTCATTTGTGTTTTATTATACAAATACTTGAAATGTATTCTTGTAACATTATTAATTTCATCAGGTGTGTAACATTTATTACAACTATGCCAGAAACAACCATGGAATTGATAAATAGTGATAGTTGTACTATCATAACCATCTACTTTGGCTCTACATTTAATTTCCAACCAACTTATAGATTTTTGGCTATAACAGTCTTTCTGTTCTTTATCAATTACACCGATTGTATTATCTTGTAAATATTTTGATCTGTATATATCCATACAAATACTAGCTATAGTTAAATACTTAAACGGATCAATATTTGCTATTTCAAGAAATTGTTTTCTTAGTTCAACACACCCTTGTCTTAGTATATTAACATCTGATTGACAATATTCAACAAGCTCCTTTTTATTATCAAATATATAATTTTTGTTTATTGAATCATGCCATTTTAAAAATTCTTGTCTTTGCTTTGGTTTCATAGAATTGTAATTATAAAATTCCTTATTGGGTATTTTACCTATATATTTTTCTTTTTCAGATGTGTTAAATAAATGTGGGTAATATCCTTTTTTAAGTTCTTGTAAACCAAATGTGTTTGGGAAACTACTAAGAGGGCCAGCTACAAAATTCATACTATCAATTATTCTTAAATTTATATTTTCAATTTAGAGTAACATAAGTTTTGAACTGTTATATATTGTATATGGTTTTAAAGTATTTTCTATGCAATATTTTAACATGAAATGTGAATCATACGCTTTAGCATTGTGTGCTATACATGTGTAACCTATATGTCGACTATTAATTAACCACTTACAAAAGTCTTTATTATTGTGGAATATAAATTCAGTCCCATTAATATACTGTGCAATAACTAAATTAGGTGTATGTATACCGGTATTTTGTTGAGCTTCATAATCAAAGAAAATATATTTTTTAGTATATGTACACTTATCTCTGGCTATACATTTTTTATTACAAACACCATTTTGCACTTTTAACAGTTTAAACAATTACAGATACCGCCTTTTTGATCTGTACGTAAAATGTAACATTTATGTTCTTTTATTAATACGTCTTCATGACAATTTTTACATACTCTATAACCACACTTGTATTCTACTTCAATATATTTCTTTTCGACTTTATCATATTTTTCAGTATAATATAATTCCTCACAATTGCTACACCTTTTTCTATTTTCACACACTTTGTTTATATGATTAGCGTAACAACTGACGTACGAAAACAATATGTTACACCGCTTACAGTATTTATTTTTAATATCTTCGTTTTCGTGTTTATTTTGAAAACAATCGTGGCATACTTCAGAGTTCTTATTCTTACACTTATGATTCTTATTTTTATGCGTTTTATTGCATTCTTTACAGTAATAACTGGAGCCATAGAAACCAGTCATACTATTAATTACATCAAAATGATTACCATTTTTATATAGGTATAATGTGATATCTTTATTGACTCCTTCATATATTACAGAATTAAAATTTTCAGAACAGATAACTTTAATTTTAATATCTAATAAGATTTCTACATGTTTTATGTCTTCAAGAGTAAAACCCTCTTCGTTAAATGTTTGTAGTTTGCTGTACATATTATTTGTTATAATTGTTTGTAGTTTTCGACCTTCTCTAATATATTTAATCTCATTGTTTGTTACTTCTTTGTCATACAAGTTAAGTTCTTGAAATATTTTTGGATTCTTTTCGTATGTTAATGCTACAACAACTGCTCTTGGTGCACATAAATTATCGCTATTATTGATTTGAGTTATAGATTGTTTAGTTTTTTTTTATTTTCAGCTAAATTTAATATTTTTGTACGACCACTACCTTGAGGTATATAAATTACTTGTGCGTGAAATATTGCATTATCTAAATCAAATGATTCATTGTAACCTAAAGCGTTGTGGAAGTAATTTATAATTGTTTGTGCACCGCTATCTTCACTAATATCTAGAGATATAGAGTTACTTAAATTTGGACACTCTAATATAAGTGTAAATTTATCACCATTCTTATAGTTTGTTTGCCGTTTAACATAGTCAATTATTTTTTTCATATCACCTTCAATATCGCTTAAATCTTTTAATTTTATTTTTAGAACTACTTGATATGTTTTGTATTTTTTATATATTTGCTTCGCATGTTTTCAATTATTAATCTGTTATTATTACATTCGCCTGTATAGTGGTAATGATTACAAAGATAACACTTTTCTTTTTTAATTCGAATGGGTTTAAGTTTTTCATAAAAAGGAAATAATTCATATAAATGTTTTCTGGGTCTTAGGGTAGTGTTTTCATATAAATTGTCATGAAAAGGAAATAGTTCATATATATGATTTGTATTTATTTTATCTTTAACTCAGATTTTCGTAATTTTGAATAGCCTTTAATGTTTTCATTTTTACATATTGATTTCAATTCTTTGACAGTTCTTGTACTTAAACAATAATGATTATTACTAGGATCATAATCAGTATTACAGAAATTACATTTAACATATTGAATTATATTTGTTGTGGCATTTATCTGAGATGAACCTGCTTGATCCATCTCTATTTAATACAAAATAAATTTGATAGTATATTTTAGTTAGAGTTTTGTTTTAAAAACAATGCACCATAGTGTATAGGTTTAGTTAAATGTTCTTTCATATAAGAATTTAAAACTATTTTTCCACATTCACACTGAATTTTTTTCCGTAGATTATCTTTATTTTTAAAATAATATTTACTTACACATGTTTTACACCTCGAATGAAGCATGTCTTTAATTTTAAGATATTCAGTTATATTTTTTTCTGTTTTACAAGTGCAACAAATTTTTTTGTCAGTTATTTAATTAACAAAAATTTTATTAATAACAACAATATATTCATTCCATATCTTATCATATTTATCCCGAGATTTTTGAGAATTATTTAATAATTTATTTAAGAAATATTTATGTGGAACATTTTTTCTATAACCATATGTATATAAAAAGTTTATTAAATGTTGATATTTTTTATGTGTGTGTTCTTTAGTTTTACCATCAAGAGAAGTATAAAAATAAGGTTTTATTTCTATTCTGTAATTACAAACTAATTTTTCAACATATTTCATTTTATCTACCTGTTTAATGAATATTTTTTTATTTTGCTTATTAATAACGTAAAAATCACAATTTATACAATGTGGTACATGAGTAGAACTAACAAATGAATATACTAAACACTGTCTGCATTTCTTATATTCTTCTTCTTCAATTTCTATAAGTCTAGCATCTGGAATACTAAAAAATGTCATTTATTTGAAATATTTTTTTAATTAAAACAGGTGTTATAATCTCTGAACATTTATTAATACGTAATTGAAATCTTTTACGATCTATTGCATATTGTTGCCAAATAATACCTTGACGACTTTTTCTATAAACATACTTCCACGTAAACATATAATGTATCTTAACAGAATCATTAAATCTAACATTTAAATCCCTCTTAATGATCCTAGAACAAATTCTGGAGTAATTGTATTTTTTAAATCTGTTTCCACAATATTTGACTCTTCAGTTTCTGTTTCCTCAATATTTGATTCTTCAGTTTCTGTTTCATCAATATTTGAAACTGTCTCATTATTTGTATCCTCAATATTTAACACTTCTTTAGTTACTGTTTCCTCAAAAGTTAACAATTCATCAATTGATTCCTTATCTGTCATTGAAATAGTTTCTTCAATTTGAGTATTTTCCATTTTTATTCATCGGTCATTTGTATTTTGAACTATGTCGCTAATATTTATCAAATGATTGAAAATATTTTCCGGAGTTTCAACATTAACTGTATTATCTGTTTTATCTAGTGCAAGTATGAAATTAGTAATCTGATTCTTAAAATTAGTAAAATAATTTAAATCTTTGTTTTTAAACTTACTAGCATAAGCTTCTAGCATATCATCTACACGTTGTCTTAAGCTAAAAGCATAATCTACGAGTTGCTCCTTGTCTACCATTTATTAGGAGAAAAAATTATACAACATTTACAATTCTTATTATCGCAGACAGTAATTCATTTTGAGAAAGACGTGTTTCAAAAGATTTCCATAATATATCATATCAATCGTTTCTTTCATTTTGTTAAATAAATTAATACTATTTGGAATGTATTCAAAACTAAGTATATCTTCTAAGTCAGTTGTTACGGTTTAAAATAATTCGGTGACGATAAGGTTAGCAACCCATCTTCCATGGAGGTAATCCGGGAACTCTGTTCTTCAACTTGCCTGTGAAGGCTAAGTAACAAGCGTGTTGATACGAAACGCGTCGGTTTCAGACCGTTAGACATTTGTTCTGAATCTTTTGCCGTGGTCAGATGTATCGGAAGGTGATTGAAGAATTTGGATTTTATTGACTTCAATTCCACGGACCTGTTCCGGATATTTGATAGATCGAGACTGCTGGGATATATTTCCTGCGAGTTAAACTCGGATATTATATGACACTAGCACGTGAACCACTCTACAGAACCGCACGCCATCAAAGGTGAGCCACATGGTTGTTAATTCCTTTTTTTTACTTCATGGTTATCAGGAAACTAATGGTTATTTTTAACTTTATTTTGTAATGTTTGATCTTATTATTAAATTCGTAAAGTCTCTCTCTACACTATTCCAGTGGCGTGCCCAAGCCCCAAGTTGTGAAGTTGGTTATTAACAACGTTCTTTCAGGTTCTTTTTGTTTCCTTCTTTTTTATCATATTCGTATTTCGTCCATTAAATACGTGAATATCTTATTCGGACACGTATACCAGTCATCGTTTTCCTTAATTCTGGGAACTTTCGACGATATTATCGCTGTTCGTATTCGAGAACATCTAGGACAGGCAGGAAATTCCGTCAGGATTTCGAGAGATCGGAGACCGTCGTGCGAACCAGAACCGCCATCTTGTGCTGCGTCGTTGCCACGCCATACACCACCGGAAGAGCCAGATAAGCCTTATTCCCATTTTATTGTTTATTACATTTATTTATTTTCATCATTTTTACAAGTGATTTATTTAGTATTACGCTTGTTTATTGAATTTATTTATATTTCTAGTATTTTTGCAAATGATTCTTTTTCACAGTTTATTTAGTATTACTACTTGTTTATTAAATTTATTTATCTGTAAGTATTTTTTTTGCAAGTGATTATTTTCACTGTTTATTTAGTATTATCCATTGTTTATTGAATTTATCTACTTTGTTAGTATTTTTTGCAAGCGCTTATTTTCACGGTTTATTTAGTATTATCCGTTGTTTATTGTATTTATCTATTTTGTTAGTATTTTTTTGCAAGTGATTATTTTCATAGTTTATTTAGTATTATCCATTGTTTATTGAATTTATTTATTTTGTTAGTATTTTTGCAAGTGATTATTTTCGCAGTTTATTTAGAATTGCCCTTCGTTTATTGAATTTTTATATATATTGTTAGTATTTCCTGAGTGATTATTGTCTCTTGGTACTTTATAGTATTTATTTGTTTACTGTTTATTGAATTTATTTTTCTGGAAAGCTCATGCGAGTGATTATATCACTTTAGTGTTTCTCAACTCCCTTATAGGGTTTGTAACGCGCTAGGAGAATTAGGATCTTGTCTGTTAGTTATTTCTTAATTGTCATCTGCGCATGCGCCTAGACCGTTTGGTATACCAACCGACGAAGTGCCCCAACTTTGTTGCGCCATTCATTGTCCGTACGTTGCTTAACCCGAGTTCCTATTCCGCCCGGTACGCCGAACCCCTATACGGAGGCTAGTTTATTCTTTGGTTTTTTTTTTTTTATTTTCGATAACCCCTCGCGTGTGTTGACCTATTATTATAACATACTGTATTTTTCTTATATATTCAATATATTAGCTATCTGACTCTGCGCTTGCTGTTTTATACAACGATCTCCCACCCTACTGATCATTTTGCTATTACGTCTTGAGACACTTTCGTAGTTGTGTGTCATTTGTTATTTACAACTACGTGGCGCCCTTCATTTCCATTTTCATCTTAGTCGTTGCCTTTTAAAAGGGAACCACCCCTTCTCCACTGTCTAAAAGCTGGCGGCCGCATTCCTGACCACCTTGGATGCGTAGGGGCTACCATTACACACAGCATTGTGTTATACGTAGCACTGGATATACATTTCTTAACATTTTGATACGGTTATTGGTCTTAAGTTTTTGATTTCGAAGTACATAATAAGAATACTCACACACATAATTTTTCTTAATAAGTATAAACTGATGATGTTTGTTAGTATTGTCTGGTTTCGAAACTACATCGTGTTTAATATTTTCAATTTTTTCTGTCAGGTTTTCCACTTTAAATTCTAAATTATTCACTATAGCTCTATATTTTGACTCTCCATATTTTCTTATTGTTGGTAATAACTCTGAAGTAACCCATCTTTAAAATTCTTTAGCTTTTGGAAGTTTGGACGGTAGTATTAGGGAATATAAACCTGATGCATTGATAAATATAGTATCTGGATGAAGAATTTGAATATATTATGCGATCTTCTAAATCATATATGTTATATAATTGATTTTATTATTATTGAACATTATATATGTCTGCTATTGACTCCATTTATTAAATTAGTTAATATTTCACACAACATCTTTTACGTCAATCCAAGAATTATGGCTATTATCAAATCCTAACCATTTTACATATGCTTGATTACCTGTACGTTTAATGACTTTTTCAACTAAATACACTTCATCTTGTTTTACATGGCTTAACTCTTCTTCATAAAAACAACCTTTCAATTCTTTATCTCTATAATCTTTCAAGTGGTATTTTACAGGTTTTGAATAAATAATTTTAGAAACTGTAAATATTTCATTAGTCCAATTAGGTGTGTAACCTTTCTCAAAAATAATTTTATATTTAGATATTCTAACTTTATCTCCAACCTTATATTTAGGTTTATAATTTGAAATTTCTTCTTGAAACAATGGTTTTAACTTATCTTCGTTCTTTTTCTTTGACGCTTCAACTGGTGTCATTTTTATTGTTCTGTGTTTAGTATTATTATACGAATTTACTAATTGTGCTAACATATCTAACCACTTGTAATTTCCATTAATGGTAAACTGTTTCCACATTTTTTTTTTTCAACGTTCTATTGAAACGCTCACATACTGACGCTTTTAAATGTTGAATAATGATTAATATTATATTCTTTCATTATTGTTTGAAAATCTTTATTGTAAAACTCTAAACCTTTGGTCTTTGGTATTCGTCCTTGTTTCAGTATTGAATTAAATCCATTTGTTACACTTTTAGAAGTTTTATTCTTAATTGGTACTGCCCAAGCATATTTTGAAAACACATCAATTACAGTTAGTAAATATTTATAGCACTTATTATCTTTTGAATACGGTATCATTTCAACTAAATCAGCTTGCCAAAAATCATTTATACCATATGATATTACTTTACGTCTCTGAGAATTACGTCTTAATGATTTATGTATTTTATTTGCAATTTCTTCTCTAACGTTAAAAGATTCATCTACTTTTTTTTAACAAACTTTTTTTTATTAGTACCACATACAGAACACTTGGCTCGCAACATTGGTTGACCTTTAACAGTTGTTTTTCTTGTAATATTATTTGACTTTGTTTTTTCTCTACACTTTACCCAGTATATTAGTTCACTCATTTATTAATTAAGAAAATCAAAACTATAACTCATAATCAAATCAATATGTAAAGATACTATGGCTACATTATCTTTCTTCATAAATTTTAAAGTTTCACCTTTATTAAACGGCATCCTACTTGTTACTTTATCATATTTTTGTTTGCCAATATAAAATTGTTTGAAACCAATGGACGGATAACAATTAATTGCTTCAATCCAACCATTAAAGGGAAATATATATTCTATTACATTTAGCGGTTTTGTAAAGGCTAAAATATAGTAACCATAGTTAGTTAGTACACTCACTATAATATAAATCTTTAAACATGCAAAACTTCAATTTTTTCAAGGTTTCATTGTGTTTTTCTAATTCTTTATTAAGTGTACTATACTTTATATTTAAATACTTTTCAGTGTTATCAGAAAATTTCTTTAACTGTTTATTATTTTTAATAGATTTCGTTGTTATTATAGCATTTATCTTACTTGTCTCTGAATTACATTCATTATCTACTACCTGGATTTTTGTGATTATTTTCATAGTTTATTTAGTATTATCCATTGTTTATTGAATTCATCTATTTTGTTAGTATTTTTGCAAGTGATTATTTTCGCAGTTTATTTAGAATTGCCCTTCGTTTATTGAATTTTTATATATATTGTTAGTATTTCCTGAGTGATTATTGTCTCTTGGTACTTTATAGTATTTATTTGTTTACTGTTTATTGAATTTATTGTTCTGGAAAGCTCATGCGAGTGATTATATCACTTTAGTGTTTCTCAACTCCCTTATAGGGTTTGTAACGCGCTAGGAGAATTAGGATCTTGTCTGTTAGTTATTTCTTAATTGTCACCTGTGCATGCGCCTAGACCGTTTGGTATACCAACCGACGAAGTGCCCCAACTTTGTTGCGCCATTCATTGTCCGTACGTTGCTTAACCCGAGTTCCTATTCCGCCCGGTACGCCGAACCCCTATACGGAGGCTAGTTTATTCTTTGGTTTTTTTTTTTATTTTCGATAACCCCTCGCGTGTGTTGACCTATTATTATAACATACTGTATTTTTCTTATATATTCAATATATTAGCTATCTGACTCTGCGCTTGCTGTTTTATACAACGATCTCCCACCCTACTGATCATTTTGCTGTTACGTCTTGAGACACTTTCGTAGTTGTGTGTCATTTGTTATTTACAACTACGTGGCGTCCTTCATTTCCATTTTTATCTTAGTCGTTGCCTTTTAAAAGGGAACCACCCCTTCTCCACTGTCTAAAAGCTGGCGGCCGCATTCCTGACCACCATGGATGCGTAGGGGCTACCATTACACACAGCATTGTGTTATACGTAGCACTGGATATACATTTCTTAACATTTTGATACGGTTATTGGTCTTAAGTTTTTGATTTCGAAGTTCATAATAAGAATACTCACACACATAATTTTTCTTAATATGTATAAACTGATGATGTTTGTTAGTATTGTCTGGTTTCGAAACTACATCGTGTTTAATTTTTTCAATTTTTTTTGTCAGGTTTTCCACTTTAAATTCTAAATTATTCACTATAGTTCTATATTTTGACTCTCCATATTTTCTTATTGTTGGTAATAACTCTGAAGTAACCCATCTTTAAAATTCTTTAGCTTTTGGAAGTTTGGACGGTAGTATTAGGGAATATAAACCTGATGCATTGATAAATATAGTATCTGGATGAAGAATTTGAATATATTATGCGATCTTCTAAATCATATATGTTATATAATTGAATGTTGAATAATGATTAATATTATATTCTTTCATTATTGTTTGAAAATCTTTATTGTAAAACTCTAAACCTTTGGTCTTTGGTATTCGTCCTTGTTTCAGTATTGAATTAAATCCATTTGTTACACTTTTAGAAGTTTTATTCTTAATTGGTACTGCCCAAGCATATTTTGAAAACACATCAATTACAGTTAGTAAATATTTATAGCACTTATTATCTTTTGAATACGGTATCATTTCAACTAAATCAGCTTGCCAAAAATCATTTATACCATATGATATTACTTTACGTCTCTGAGAATTACGTCTTAATGATTTATGTATTTTATTTGCAATTTCTTCTCTAACGTTAATAGATTCATCTACTTTTTTTTAACAAACTTTTTTTTATTAGTACCACATACAGAACACTTGGCTCGCAACATTGGTTGACCTTTAACAGTTGTTTTTCTTGTAATATTATTTGACTTTGTTTTTTCTCTACACTTTACCCAGTATATTAGTTCACTCATTTATTAATTAAGAAAATCAAAACTATAACTCATAATCAAATCAATATGTAAAGATACTATGGCTACATTATCTTTCTTCATAAATTTTAAAGTTTCACCTTTATTAAACGGCATCCTACTTGTTACTTTATCATATTTTTGTTTGCCAATATAAAATTGTTTGAAACCAATGGACGGATAACAATTAATTGCTTCAATCCAACCATTAAAGGGAAATATATATTTTATTGCATTTAGCGGTTTTGTAAAGGCTAAAATATAGTAACCATAGTTAGTACACTCACTATAATATAAATCTTTAAACATGCAAAACTTCAATTTTTTGAAGGTTTCATTGTGTTTTTCTAATTCTTTATTAAGTGTACTATACTTTATATTTAAATACTTTTCAGTGTTATCAGAAAATTTCTTTAACTGTTTATTATTTTTAATAGATTTCGTTGTTATTATAGCATTTATCATACTTGTCTCTGAATTACATTCATTATCTACTTCCTGGATTTTATTTTGAATTTTTTTATTCGTTTCTAATACATAACTTTTTGTAGCAACATCTGTATCTTCTTCAGGATTTTGTGTGTTGCATAATCTGCTATTTGTTAATTTAAAACCAATTCCTGGATCTCCTTTTACCACTCTTGAAAATATTTGATTATTAGAATTATCGTCACTTTCACCAAACTTATTTAATACCATTTATTACACTAAAATGTTTTGATTCTTTTTCTTCTTCCAATTCTTCTTCTATATTCAATATTTCATTTTCAACATTTTAAGATATTCTAATCGTTTTTCTAGTTCTTTAATATCGTTCCAATAAACATATTCTTTTTCCTTGTTGTTATACTTTTTAAATCCTTTACCAGTTTTTGGTGTTGAAGTTAAGTTTTCTAATGAATGATACTGTGAACCAGGAGACGTAGGCGTAGTTGGTAGACTCGGAACATCTGAAATATCAGATTCTTCTCTTTGAGAGTATTCAGGTGATTAAGCTTCATCTTGCATTTGTTGTCTTTGTTTTTTTCTTGAAGATTGTTTCTTATATTCTTCCCATATAGGTTTAACAATATGGATGTACTTGTTACTTTTACTTGATCTTGGCTTTGATGGATTATCAGCTCTTTTTATACAATCAGAATGTATTAAAGTTCTCTTGTAGTTATCTAAATCATTTGGTGTATATTCACTAGCATCTTTTTCAGTTAACAAACTCCATATACCATCTGTAGATGGAACTGTGAATTTAACTAACGACTCATGTTTTCCAATCGTATGTATGTAAATTTTATTGGAATCGTACGTCATTAGTATATTTTTATTACCAATGCGGTTGCTACTTCGATTAATACCAAAAGTTTCATCTATGTTTGTTTTGTCTGTTTTTGAAAGATATTTATCAACTAATCTTTCTTCACTTAACGTTGTATCCCTTGATGTTCCTGGTTGAATTACATCAATGCTTACTTGAGATTTTGGTATAGTTTTTTGTTGGAAGTTATCTCTTATTTGTTTCAACATTTCAGTTTGTTGTTTACTATATTCTATTTGATCAAGTAAAGGTTTTAGAGCGTTAGTAATAGGTTTGTACTGTTCCACCAATTTTTCATGTTTAATTGATTCGCCTTCTGTTCTCTTAATATAAGCTGCTTTAGCCTTATTGGTTGAATCTCTAAGCTCTTTTACTTTTTTCTCTAAAGATTTATTGTCCATTTATTATGTAAAAATTTGTTTATGTTCTATGTTTATGTTCTATGTTTATGTTCTATGTTTATGTTCTATGTTCATGTTCTATGTTCATGTTCTATGTTCATGTTCTATGTTCATGTTCTATGTTCATGTTCTATGTTCATGTTCTATGTTCATGTTCTATGTTCATGTTCTATGTTCATGTTCTATGTTCATGTTCTATGTTCATGTTCTATGTTCATGTTCTATGTTCATGTTCTATGTTCATGTTCTATGTTCATGTTCTATGTTCATGTTCTATGTTCATGTTCTATGTTCATGTTCTATGTTCATGTTCTATGTTCATGTTCTATGTTCATGTTCTATGTTCATGTTCTATGTTCATGTTCTATGTTCATGTTCTATGTTCATGTTCTATGTTCATGTTCTATGTTCATGTTCTATGTTCATGTTCTATGTTCATGTTCTATGTTCATGTTCTATGTTCATGTTCTATGTTCATGTTCTATGTTCATGTTCTATGTTCATGTTCTATGTTCATGTTCTATGTTCATGTTCTATGTTCATGTTCTATGTTCATGTTCTATGTTCATGTTCTATGTTCATGTTCTATGTTCATGTTCTATGTTCATGTTCTATGTTCATGTTCTATGTTCATGTTCTATGTTCATGTTCTATGTTCATGTTCTATGTTCATGTTCTATGTTCATGTTCTATGTTCATGTTCTATGTTCATGTTCTATGTTCATGTTCTATGTTCATGTTCTATGTTCATGTTCTATGTTCATGTTCTATGTTCATGTTCTATGTTCATGTTCTATGTTCATGTTCTATGTTCATGTTCTATGTTCATGTTCTATGTTCATGTTCTATGTTCATGTTCTATGTTCATGTTCTATGTTCATGTTCTATGTTCATGTTCTATGTTCATGTTCTATGTTCATGTTCTATGTTCATGTTCTATGTTCATGTTCTATGTTCATGTTCTATGTTCATGTTCTATGTTCATGTTCTATGTTCATGTTCTATGTTCATGTTCTATGTTCATGTTCTATGTTCATGTTCTATGTTCATGTTCTATGTTCATGTTCTATGTTCATGTTCTATGTTCATGTTCTATGTTCATGTTCTATGTTCATGTTCTATGTTCATGTTCTATGTTCATGTTCTATGTTCATGTTCTATGTTCATGTTCTATGTTCATGTTCTATGTTCATGTTCTATGTTCATGTTCTATGTTCATGTTCTATGTTCATGTTCTATGTTCATGTTCTATGTTCATGTTCTATGTTCATGTTCTATGTTCATGTTCTATGTTCATGTTCTATGTTCATGTTCTATGTTCATGTTCTATGTTCATGTTCTATGTTCATGTTCTATGTTCATGTTCTATGTTCATGTTCTATGTTCATGTTCTATGTTCATGTTCTATGTTCATGTTCTATGTTCATGTTCTATGTTCATGTTCTATGTTCATGTTCTATGTTCATGTTCTATGTTCATGTTCTATGTTCATGTTCTATGTTCATGTTCTATGTTCATGTTCTATGTTCATGTTCTATGTTCATGTTCTATGTTCATGTTCTATGTTCATGTTCTATGTTCATGTTCTATGTTCATGTTCTATGTTCATGTTCTATGTTCATGTTCTATGTTCATGTTCTATGTTCATGTTCTATGTTCATGTTCTATGTTCATGTTCTATGTTCATGTTCTATGTTCATGTTCTATGTTCATGTTCTATGTTCATGTTCTATGTTCATGTTCTATGTTCATGTTCTATGTTCATGTTCTATGTTCATGTTCTATGTTCATGTTCTATGTTCATGTTCTATGTTCATGTTCTATGTTCATGTTCTATGTTCATGTTCTATGTTCATGTTCTATGTTCATGTTCTATGTTCATGTTCTATGTTCATGTTCTATGTTCATGTTCTATGTTCATGTTCTATGTTCATGTTCTATGTTCATGTTCTATGTTCATGTTCTATGTTCATGTTCTATGTTCATGTTCTATGTTCATGTTCTATGTTCATGTTCTATGTTCATGTTCTATGTTCATGTTCTATGTTCATGTTCTATGTTCATGTTCTATGTTCATGTTCTATGTTCATGTTCTATGTTCATGTTCTATGTTCATGTTCTATGTTCATGTTCTATGTTCATGTTCTATGTTCATGTTCTATGTTCATGTTCTATGTTCATGTTCTATGTTCATGTTCTATGTTCATGTTCTATGTTCATGTTCTATGTTCATGTTCTATGTTCATGTTCTATGTTCATGTTCTATGTTCATGTTCTATGTTCATGTTCTATGTTCATGTTCTATGTTCATGTTCTATGTTCATGTTCTATGTTCATGTTCTATGTTCATGTTCTATGTTCATGTTCTATGTTCATGTTCTATGTTCATGTTCTATGTTCATGTTCTATGTTCATGTTCTATGTTCATGTTCTATGTTCATGTTCTATGTTCATGTTCTATGTTCATGTTCTATGTTCATGTTCTATGTTCATGTTCTATGTTCATGTTCTATGTTCATGTTCTATGTTCATGTTCTATGTTCATGTTCTATGTTCATGTTCTATGTTCATGTTCTATGTTCATGTTCTATGTTCATGTTCTATGTTCATGTTCTATGTTCATGTTCTATGTTCATGTTCTATGTTCATGTTCTATGTTCATGTTCTATGTTCATGTTCTATGTTCATGTTCTATGTTCATGTTCTATGTTCATGTTCTATGTTCATGTTCTATGTTCATGTTCTATGTTCATGTTCTATGTTCATGTTCTATGTTCATGTTCTATGTTCATGTTCTATGTTCATGTTCCATGTTTATGTTCCATGTTCATGTTCTATGTTCATGTTCTATGTTCATGTTCTATGTTCATGTTCTATGTTCATGTTCTATGTTCATGTTCTATGTTCATGTTCTATGTTCATGTTCTATGTTCATGTTCTATGTTCATGTTCTATGTTCATGTTCTATGTTCATGTTCTATGTTCATGTTCTATGTTCATGTTCTATGTTCATGTTCTATGTTCATGTTCTATGTTCATGTTCTATGTTCATGTTCTATGTTCATGTTCTATGTTCATGTTCTATGTTCATGTTCTATGTTCATGTTCTATGTTCATGTTCTATGTTCATGTTCTATGTTCATGTTCTATGTTCTAGGTTCTTGTTCTATGTTCATGTTCTATGTTCATGTTCTATGTTCATGTTTTATATTCATGTTCTACGTTCATGTTATATGTTTTTGCTAGGATTACTTTATTAAAGTTTCGACTTTATTTTCCGTTGTTTACATCTTTCTCTAAATTTATAACAAGAAAATCATACCTTGTTTTCCAACCCAAATTACATAATTGTCTAAACATTTCAAAAGACATATTTGTTCCAACGTGATCATCAAAAATATGTTTCAAATTAGTATTATCGTTATTTTTCAAAACAATAAGCATGTTTAAATTATCACGTATCATTTGTTTAGGTATACGACTATATGTTTGGCAAATGTAAAAACAACTTATGAATCTATGTCTACCCCTGCTAAAATATTCCTCTATAACCTCTTGTTTATCACTAGCAACATCGTCAAATATAATTACTGATAAAGGTTGAATTTCTTTAACGCGTAATACGTCATCTGGGTTATTATATGTAAAGAAACCAAATTTATTTTCTTTCTTAATATGTTTATTTATTTCACTTACATAATTTTCAAGATATTTGTATAATGGTTGATTTAAAGTCTTTCAATATATATAGATGTTACTATACACTATACTATTTTTAGGATCTGTCAATATTCGAACTAAAATAATTGTTTTGCCACAATTTGACGAACCTATTATTGCAGCTCTAATTATATTAGGAAAATATTTGTATAACTGTTTGGTTTTTTCTTCTATAATACATTTTTGTAAACCGTTACCATGTTTTCTTATTATAAAATCGGGTAAAACCAATTTTGACATCATTTAATTACATATAATTATTATTCTTTCTTTATCAAGTTATTTCCAGGACTATATGCGACATATGATTCACTTACAGTAACACAATGAATCATAGTATTTGCTGGTGCCTGTCTTTCGAATGTAAATTTAATAGTAATGTTAGAAGGTGTTTCTTTTATAATTTCACTCTTATACGTTAAATCAAACACAAACAAGGGATACTTTTTAATAAAATCATATTTTTTTATATTATTATTTGATAAGATTGAATCTGTATCTGGATAATAAGTTTTCTTAAAATCACAATATAATAAATACGGTGTATTACACATGTTCTTTTTATTATTCATCTCCAAATCTTCTGGGGGATAATAGTCAACTTCGCTAAACAATAATTTTATATTTTCTAGATCACAAAAATCAAATTCTGAATAGTTCTTTGTATAGTCGAATTCTTTGTTTGTTTGTAAAACTACTATAACATATCGAGGTCTTTTAGATAAAGTTGTAAATGACCAAGAATAATTTTTATATTGTGACGTGAAAGTGGGATTATTTATGTAAGTCCAGTCTAAGTATGGTATTGTTAAATATTTATTTGATTCAATTAATTTATTGATATTAATTTTCACATCTATGTTTGGTATAATATGAGGTATTTCCCAAATAATATTGGATAAATGAATTTTCAATTCTTTATCTTTCAATTTTTCTATTGAAGCTCCTTTATTTATTAAACAATTTGCGTCACTAGTGTTTCTTAAAAATTCTATTGATTGAGATACTCTTAATATTGGTTTCCTATATTTTTCAAATATTGATAGTATATATTTTACCGGAATACTTATTGAAAAATAACCGTCTTCAGTAAATAAATTTAATACGTCTCAACCTTCAAGACTAGAATTATTTTGTAATATAAGTAATCCTTTCATTAATATACTATAACCAGAACAATTTACTTCTTGTACCACCTTATTATTAATTTTATATACTATATCACTAAACATATGCATATAACCATTTTTCATAAATTTTATATTTTTGTAGTCATCTTTTAAGTCAACATCTGAACAAACAATTCGACCTTTCAAGATAATATTACTATGAACTGTATCAAATTGCGCATCTTGACTATTAATATTAATAGATGTCCGTCTATTTGTATCATTGATATACTCTTTTAATTGAGGGTAATATCTATGAAAATCATATTTTTCTATTAGTTGTCTCTCACTTTTTGGAGCACCAGTAAACACTAGTGACGTACTCATTTATATAGAAAAAAATAGCGCTAGCAACCTGAATTATTTGATTTTCTGAATCTTGAGTTGTACTTCTATATATTCACCTCTAAAATCAACAAGCTCGCCAAACTGATCTCTTATTTCTAGGATAATAATCTAAATTATTTGGTTGCTCTACTATGTCTTATCCTGGATTAACTTTAATATAAAAATCATAAATAATGTCAGATTGTTTTGAGTTCACATATTGTCCTATTGCTAGTGGACAGTGAATGTTAACAGATTTAATTTTGAAAATATCAACCTCGTTGTCTGAAATATATTTCTTGTTTGCTTCAGTTGTTTGTTTGTTGAAATCCAATAAAATTAATATTGAAGTATCATCTATTAAAATTGAGTAAGGAGATTCTATTTCACATTTAAAAGTATTAGTATTGGGTGTTAACACAAAACCATCACCAATTTTTTCTTCAAGAATGTCTTTTATGTGGTTAACAGAATAAGTACCGTCCTCAATAATAAATGTTACAAATTTGTTGTTTTTAATAATTGTAAGTGTGTTATTTTTTAACTTTTTAGAAACATTTGGTATTTTAAAATTTGATTTAAATTTTTGAATACACATTTCATAGTTTCCATCACTTATATCTAATGGAGGATAATATCTCGCTTCTAAGAGAGATGAATTTAAGTTTCCAGAATTACTCAATTTATATATTCTGCTTTCCATTTTATTACTTAAAAATATTAAACATAATTTACCACATATAGTTTGATTATATTTCTGATATCAAACATAATTGTAATATATATGTACTACACCTGAGCTCTTAAAATATTTTATTAATTTCTTTTCGGGGTTAACATTGCCAAACGAATCAAAATAGTAAATAGTTTTATTAATTTTCTTATAAGCAACCCAATGAGTGCCGTTTCCTGAGTTTGAGTCTAAATTTACAATGCCAGATTCATTTTTATGAATTTTCTTTGGTAATGTGTCATCCATAAATACACCTCTAAAATATGGTACTTTTAACTGATTAGCGTAGTCTACTAATTCAATATTGGATAATGGACTGTCTGGAATACTTTCGATTATTTTTTTTTTGACTTGTTCCATTCTAAGTCACTCACTGAAAACATACCTTTACCAGTTTTAATTTTCTTAACACCTGAACCTGCAGTTTTTTTGTAAGCATGTCCTGCTATTGCAGCTGCAGTTCTAGTTAATAATCCTTTAGCTATAAGCGGTAACAAAGGAGCTAAAGCAAATGGTAAAAATCCACCATGTTTTTCGGATATTTTACTTAAAGAACCACCAGTTTTGTTTCAACACTATTTAGACTTTTAGAATTTTAGCAGATGGTAACAACAAAGTTCCACCAGTTGTTTGGTGTTTCAATAAAGATTGTATAGGTATTTTTATACATCCCCCTTGTTTTTCTAATTTTTGTATCGTATCTGTTACATTTTTGGAAATTGAACCAGTTTTCTTCAGTGCATATATTATAGTTGTTGCTAAAAAAATTATTGTTTGTGGGAAGCTACCGCACTCTTTACTTAATTTATTTACTTGACATGGGGATATCTTTATAGTTGTACCAGTCTGCTTTGTCTTAGCTTGTTGAATTTTGTTTTTTTGAGATTGAGTTAGTATACTACTCATTTTGTTATTTATTACAGAAGAATTAATTCCCATACCCATTTTACGTTTAGCTTTCATTATATTTGTAACTAACACTGCCGCAGATTTTTCTCCCAATAAAGCGTCTTTACATTTAACTCTGTCCCAAGCCTTGTATTCTAATATTTGATCTGCTTTATTTCTATTGGCAACATCTTTATATTGAGAATATGTAATATCGTGTTCTCTGCATGCATCATCTAATGGGTTAATGCCTTTGTCACCTCTAGATAATAGCTTTTGTAACTTGGTACCTGGTCCACAATAATTATGACCTGGTATATGTGCTTCAAATGGTAAATTATTTATTAAATTATTTATAAAACCTGATCCTTTTTTGCTCATTTATAAATGGAAGAATATTTAGAAAAAAGAAAATATCTTTATCGTAAAAGTTTTATATATATTAGTAATATTAATATTGGAATGCATATGGGAGAATTAATTTTCACAGGAAGTAGTTTAACAGCTTTTGCGTTTGTTCCTCTTGCAGCATTATCTCTTGGTAGTGCAATTTTAATGGGTCTGAATGAAGTATTAAATATTAAAGAATAAATTATTGAATTTAAAAAGTGCTACAATTTTTATAGAGATATGTCTTCATTGTTAAAATCTGGTAAAATTAGTGAAGAAGAAATTTACGACAAGGAACGTGACTTTTTAGATTGTATTAATTATTTTGCTGTTGAAAAATATTTAAAAAAGAAAAAACTAAATGGATATACAACTTAAGTAATCCAACCACTACATCTTGCGGAATCCAACTTGTTAAGACTTTATATTTAACAAACAATAATTACTAATAGAATTTTTATAAATTCTGTTAAACAAATAAATTGTTCTAGAAGATTCTTCTCATCAGCATAAATATGTTATTACATGTTTACCAATAAATTTCTACAGAAACGGTGTCTAAACACGTGTTTTAATATACAATGCCAAGAAAAACTGACACCGTATTTCTGATAAGTCAATCAGCTCTGCGAAATCGGTGCCGCGGAACGTATTTTAAAACCGGTGCCTGGAAAATATGACACTGTATACGGTGCTGTTACAATACGCATGTGCAAATGAAATATTCCAGAATTTTTCTTATGCATATATATATATATAGGAGCTAGCAAAAATGAACTTTCACAGTGATTTATGGAGCCAATGCAAGTGACTAGTGAAAATACTGAAAACATAATCGGCAGTGCTGAAAGGCCTGAAATAAGTTATAGTACATTCAATAGAAAAATTTAATATAAAGTTGAAAACAAAGTGTAGAAATTTTACAATAAACTTACATATAATACGTCTATAAGTAATTTACTACATAAAAGTGTCGAGATAAAAAGTTTAAATAAAAATAACATGGAAAATATAAGAAAAGTTAAAACACAAATAGTAAAACTAAATAACAAATTAATGCTTCTGGAGAAACATCTAGAACATTTAAAAGAAGTCTCTAAGAATAACAAGAAAGAAATTAAAAACTATGTCGAGAATTTTGACGTCGAAGAATCCGATATATCTGATGAATATGAATATTATTATCAATAATGTAAGTACTTCTATTAAATATTTCATATATTTTATACTAACTTATTATTTTATTGCAACCGTTGTTAAACTTGAGTTATAACTCCAGAAGATGCCTTTCAAACACCGTTGTCATGTAGTAAATTTTTTAAAACTTTTATAATAAATGTAATATTATGAAATTGTTTTTTTTTTCCTTTGCCATATCTTTTTATATAAATTCTATGTAATGAATTTGTTTATTGTTTCTTTCTATTTTCCTTTATAAACCAAACTTGGTGGATTTTTGTTTATGTCTTTAATTTGTGGAATAAATTTATTAAATATTTGTGGGAATGATATTTTGCAGTTTTCTAAATTTACTATAACTTGTGTGCCATAATTACCTGTGTTAGTTTCAAACGATGTAACTTTATAAGTTTTATTTAATTCTAATTCAGATAATTTTCTAAATTGAGAAAATGCACTGTTCAGCATACTTGCATAGTTAGTTTTGCTCTCCATTTATTACAATAAAATTTAAATAATTTATTTTAACAGATTACTAATTTTTATTTTTCAATGCAAATGTGATTGTAAAATTAAAGGTTTTACATTAAACTATAAAAATGAACAAACACTTAACCATGAAAACTTAAGACAAATTATAAATAAAGACATAGAGTTCAAATTAAATATAATAGTATTACTAGAGACAAACAAACCAAAAACTTAATAAATAAAGATGAAACCAAAACATTTAAACTTACATATGATAAGCGAGTAATTATTAACGAAGACGATAATTGTACAAATACAGTACCGTATGTTTATTAGTTATGGTAATTTGGTCAGGTTAAGCGCGAAGACCTTAAAGACATCGTTGTGCTATCGATTTTTTGAGTTCAGTTTTTATATAATTCCACATGTTTTTTGCAAAAAATACTATAAAAATTAATAAAAATGTGTGGTTTTAAGGTTTTTTGGTGAATGTGTTTTGGAACTCTCAGATTTTAGAAAAGTGTGCTGGGGTGCCCCTTATACTACTTACATGGGCTACCACACTTCAAAGAGCAATTTTCTTGTTGCAATGTTTTCTTTAAGCTAAAATATCATAAAGAAATATAAAATTCGGGCGCGGACGCAAATGTTTATATGATTTTTTACAAAAATAAAGTCAGATTTTACCTAATCTTGATGAATACGTTGTATAATGTAAGCTACATGGGCTGGATTCTAGAATACCTACCACACTTGAATTAGTAATTTTCTTGTTGCAATGTTTTCTTTTAGCTAAAATATGATGAAGAATTATAAAATTCGGGCGCGGAAGCAAATATTTATATGATTTTTTTACAAAAATTAAGTCAGATTTTACCTATTCTTGATGAATACGATGTATTTTGTAAGCTACATGGGCTGGATTCTAGAATTCCTACCACACTTGAAATAGCAATTTTCTTGTTGCAATGTTTTCTTTTAGCTAACACAAGATGAAGAATAATAAAATTCGGGCGCGGAAGCAAATATTTATATGATTTTTTACTAAAATTAAGTCAGATTTTACCTATTCTTGATGAATACGTTCTTAATTGTAAGCTACATGGGCTGGATTCTAGAATACCTACCATACTTGAAATAGCAATTTTCTTGTTGCAATGTTTTCTTTTAGCTAAAATATTATTAAGAATTTAAAGACTCGGGCGCAGAAGCAAATATTTATATGATATTTTAAAAAAATAAAGTCAGAATTTACCTATTCTTGATGCGTAAGTTGTATATTGTGAGTTACATGGGCTGGATTCAATAATACCTACCACACTTGAAATAGCAATTTTATTGTTACAATGTTTTCTTTTAGCAAAAATATGATGAAAAAATATAAAATTCGGGCGCGGAAGCAAATATTTATATGATTTTTTACAAAAATAAAATCAGATTTTACCTTTTCTTGATGAATACGTTGTATATTGTAAGTTACATGGGCTGAATTCTAGAATGCCTACCACACTTGAAATAGCAATTTTCTTGTTGCAATGTTCTCTTTTAGCTAAAATATGATGACGAATTATAAAATTCGGGCGCATAAGCAAATATTTATATTATTTGTTACAAAAACTAAGTCAGATTTTACCTATTCTTGAAATGGATATTTTTGTTAAAACATTCATATTCATGCTTTAAGATCTATACTATAGATAATTTTAGCATTGGACATGCAAAAGTGACCATAACGTGGTACCAATCAGATAATAAACATTTAATTTTCAGGTCTCATTTTAATGAATATGTTGTATATTGTTAGATACATGGGCTGGATTCTAGAATACCTACCACACTTGAAAAAGCAATTTTCTTGTTGCAATGTTTTCTTTTAGATAAAATATGATGACGAATTATAGAACTCGGGCGCGGAAGCAAATACTTATATAATTTTTTACAAAAATAAAGTCAGATATTACCTATTCTTAATGAATACGTTGTATATTGTAAACTACATGGGCTGGATTCTAAAATACCTACCACACTTGAAATAGCAATTTTCTTGTTGCAATGTTTTCTTTTAGCTAAAATATGATGAAAATTTATAAATTCGGGCGCGGAAGCAAATATTTATATGATTTTTTACAAAAAGAACGTCGAATTTTACCTATTCTTGATGAATACGTTGTATATTGTAAGCTACAAGGGCTATTCTAGAATACCTACCACACTTGAAATAGCAATTTTCTTGTTGAAATGTTTTATATGATTTTTTACAAAAATAAAGGCAGATTTTTTCTATTCTTAATTAATACGTTGTATATTGTAAGCTACATGGGCTGGATATTAGAATACCTACCAAACTTGAAATAGCAGTCTTCTTGTTGCAATGTTTTTTTTAGCTAAAATATGATGAAGATTTATAAAATTCGGGCTCGGAAGCAAATATTAATATGATTTTTTACAAAAATAAAATCAGGTTTTACCTTTTCTTGATGAATACGTTGTATATTGTAAGTTACATGGGCTGGATTCTAGAATACCTATCACACTTGAAATAGCATTTTTCTTGTTGCAATGTTTTCTTTTAGCTAAAATATGATGACAAATTATAAAACGCGGGCGCGGAAGCAAATACTTATATAATTTTTTACAAAAATAAAGTCAGATATTACCTATTCTTAATGAATACGTTGTATATTGTAAACTACATGGGCTGGATTCTAAAATATCTACCACACTTGAAATAGCAATTTTCTTGTTGCATTGTTTTCTTTTAGCTAAAATATAATAAAAATTTATAAATTCGGGCGCGGAAGCAAATATTTATATGATTTTTTACAAAAAGAAAGTCGAATTTTACCTATTCTTGATGAATACGTTGTATATTGTAAGCTACAAGGGCTATTCTAGAATACCTACCACACTTGAAATAGCAATTTTCTTGTTGCAATGTTTTATATGAATTTTTACAAAAATAAAGGCAGATTTTACCTATACTTAATGAATACGTTGTATATTGTAAGCTACAAGGGCTATTCTAGAATACCTACCACACTTGAAATAGCAATTTTCTTGTTGCAATGTTTTATATGAATTTTTACAAAAATAAAGGCAGATTTTACCTATACTTAATGAATACGTTGTATATTGTAAGCTACATGGGCTGGATATTAGAAAACCTACCACACTTGAAATAGCAGTTTTCTTGTTGCAATGTTTTTTTTTAGCTAAAATATGATGAAGATTTATAAAATTCGGGCTCGGAAGCAAATATTAATATGATTTTTTACAAAAATAAAATCAGATTTTACCTTTTCTTGATGAATACGTTAATAAAAAATAATGTTTTTTTTTTAGCTAAAATATGATGAAGATTTATAAAATTCGGGCTCGGAAGCAAATATTAATATGATTTTTTACAAAAATAAAGTCAGATTTTACCTATTCTTGATGAATACGTTGTATATTGTAAGCTACATGGGCTGGATTCTAGAATACCTACCACACTTGAAATAGCAATTTTCTTGTTGCAATGTTTTCTTGTAGCTAAAACATGATGAAGAATTATAAAATTCAGGCGCAGAAGCAAATATTTATATGATTTTTTACAAAAATTTAGTCAGTATTTACATTTTCTTGATGAATACGTTGTATATTGTAAGCTACATGGGCTGGGGTCTGGAATACCGACCACACTTGAAATACCAATTTTCTTGTTGCAATGTTTTCTTTTAGCTAAAATATGATGGAGAATTATAAAATTCAGGCGCGGAAGCAAATATTTATATGATTTTTAACAAAAATAAAGTCGGATTTTACCTATGCCTGATGAATACGTTGTATATTGTAAGCTACAAGGGCTGCATTCTAGAATACCTACCTCACTTGAAATAGCAATTTTCTTGCTGCAATGTTTTCTTGTAGCTAAAACATGATGAAGAATTATAAAATTCGGGCGCAGAAGCAAATATTTATATGATTTTTTACAAAAATAAAGTCAGTATTTACATTTTCTTGATGAATACGTTGTATATTGTAAGCTACATGGGCTGGATTCTATAATACCTACCACACTTCAAATAGCAATTTTCTTGTTGCAATGTTTTCTTTTAGCTAAAATATGATGAAAAATTATAAAATTCGGGCGCGGAAGCAAATATTTATATGATTTTTTACAAAAATAAAGTCAGATTTTACCTATTCTTGATGAATACGTTCTATATTGTAAGCTACATGGGCTGGATTCTAGAAAACCTACCAGACTTGAAATAGCAGTTTTCTTGTTGCAATATTTTCTTTTAGCTAAAATATGATGAAAAATTATAAAAGTCGGGCGCGGATGCAAATATTTATATTATTTTTTACAAAAATAAAGTCAGATTTTACCTATTTTTGAAATAGATATTTTTGTTAAAACATTCATAGTCACGCTTTAGGATCTATACTATGGATAATTTTAGCATTGGACATCCAAAAGTGACCATAACGTGGTATCAATCAGATAATAAACATTCAATTTTCAGCTGTCATTTTAATGAATACTTTGTATATTTTAGCTAAAATATGATGAAGAATTATAAAATTCGGGCGCGGAAGCAAATATTTATATATATATATATATATATATATATATATATATATATATATTTATATATGATTTTTTACAAAAATAATGTCAGATTTTATCTTTTCTTGAAATGCATAAGTTTTGTTAAAACATTCATATTCATGCTTTAGGATCTATACTATGGATAATTTTAGCATTGGACATGCAAAAGTGACCATAGCGTGGTACCAATCAAAAAATAAACATTAAATTTTCGGGTGTCATTTTAATGAATACGTTATATATTGTAAGCTACATAGTTTGGATTCTAGAATACCTACCACACTTGAAATAGCAATTTTCTTGTTGCAATGTTTTCTTTTAGCTAAAATATGATTAAGGTTTCAATGAGCGCTGGTAGGCAGAATTAACAAAATTTGTCAATGTCGATCGGCTTTTGTTTTTTTGCAAAAAGTTGTCACAAGTATATAGTGTTTGGTATCAAATGAAAAGACTTGGCGTGGGCTAGAGTACAGATATGATAAGAATGTTTCATGTCGATCGACTTTTGTTTTATGTAGAAAGTTGTTAGAAGTATCTTGTGTTTGGTAACAAATGAAAGGTCTTGGTGAGGCCTAAAGTGCAAATATGAAATAATTGTTTCATGTTGATCGGCATTTCTTTTTTGCACTGACAGCGGAGCTCTAGAGAATTCGCTAATATTTTAGCTAAAAAAAAACATTGCAACAAGAAAATTGCTATTTCAAGTGTAGTAGGTATTCTAGAATTCAGCCCATGTAGCTTACAATATACAACGTATTTATCAAGATTAGGTAAAATCTGTCTTTATTTTTGTAAAAAATCATATAAATCTTTGCTTCCGCTCCCGATATTTATAATTCTTCATCATATTTTAACTAAAAGAAAACATTGCAACAAGACAATTGCTATTTCAAGGGTGGTAGGTATTCTAGAATCCAGCCCTTATAGCTTACAATATACAACGTATTCATCAAGCGTAGGTAAAATACGACTTTATTTTTGTAAAAAATCATATAAATATTTGCTTCCGCGCCTGAACTTTATAATTCTTCATCATATTTTAGCTCAAAGAAAACATTGCAACAAGAAACTTGCTATTTCAAGTATGGTAGGTCTTCTAGAATCTAGCCCATGTAGCTTACAATATACAACGTATTCATTAAAATGACACCCGAAAATTGAATGTTTATTATATGATTGGTACCACGCTAGGGTCTTTTTTGCATGTCCAATGCTAAAATTCACCATAGTATAGATCCTAAAGCATGATTATGAATGTTTTAACAAAAAAATCCATTTCAAGAATAAGTAAAATCTGACTTTATATTTGTAAAAAATCATATAAATATTTGCTTCCGCGCTTAAATTTTACAATTCTTTATCATATTTTAGTTAAAATAAACATTGCAACAAGAAAATTGCTATTTCAAGTGTGGTAGGTATTCTAAAATCCAGCCCACGTAGCTTACAATATACAACGTATTCATCAAGAATAGGTAAAATCTGACATTATTTTTGTAAAAAATCATATAAATATTTGTTTCCGCGCCCGAGTATTAAAATTCTTAATCATATTTTAGCTAAAAGAAAACATTGCAACAAGAAAATTGCTATTTCAAGTGTGGTAGGTATTCTAGAATCCAAACTATGTAGCTTACAATATATAACGTATTCATTAAAATGACACCCGAAAATTTAATGTTTATTTTTTGATTGGTACCACGCTATGGTCACTTTTGCATGTCCAATGCTAAAATTATCCATAGTATAGATCCTAAAGCATGAATATGAATGTTTTAACAAAAATTATCCATTTCAAGAAAAGATAAAATCTGACATTATTTTTGTAAAAAATCATATATAAATATATATATATATATATATATATATATATATATTTATATATGATTTTTTACAAAAATAATGTCAGATTTTATCTTTTCTTGAAATGGATAATTTTTGTTAAAACATTCATATTCATGCTTTAGGATCTATACTATGGATAATTTTAGCATTGGACATGCAAAAGTGACCATAGCGTGGTACCAATCAAAAAATAAACATTAAATTTTCGGGTGTCATTTTAATGAATACGTTATATATTGTAAGCTACATAGTTTGGATTCTAGAATACCTACCACACTTGAAATAGCAATTTTCTTGTTGCAATGTTTTCTTTTAGCTAAAATATGATTAAGAATTTTAATACTCGGGCGCGGAAACAAATATTTATATGATTTTTTACAAAAATAATGTCAGATTTTACCTATTCTTGATGAATACGTTGTATATTGTAAGCTACGTGGGCTGGATTTTAGAATACCTACCACACTTGAAATAGCAATTTTCTTGTTGCAATGTTTATTTTAACTAAAATATGATAAAGAATTGTAAAATTTAAGCGCGGAAGCAAATATTTATATGATTTTTTACAAATATAAAGTCAGATTTTACTTATTCTTGAAATGGATTTTTTTGTTAAAACATTCATAATCATGCTTTAGGATCTATACTATGGTGAATTTTAGCATTGGACATGCAAAAAAGACCCTAGCGTGGTACCAATCATATAATAAACATTCAATTTTCGGGTGTCATTTTAATGAATACGTTGTATATTGTAAGCTACATGGGCTAGATTCTAGAAGACCTACCATACTTGAAATAGCAAGTTTCTTGTTGCAATGTTTTCTTTGAGCTAAAATATGATGAAGAATTATAAAGTTCAGGCGCGGAAGCAAATATTTATATGATTTTTTACAAAAATAAAGTCGTATTTTACCTACGCTTGATGAATACGTTGTATATTGTAAGCTATAAGGGCTGGATTCTAGAATACCTACCACCCTTGAAATAGCAATTGTCTTGTTGCAATGTTTTCTTTTAGTTAAAATATGATGAAGAATTATAAATATCGGGAGCGGAAGCAAAGATTTATATGATTTTTTACAAAAATAAAGACAGATTTTACCTAATCTTGATAAGTACGTTGTATATTGTAAGCTACATGGGCTGAATTCTAGAATACCTACTACACTTGAAATAGCAATTTTCTTGTTGCAATGTTTTTTTTTAGCTAAAATATTAGCGAATTCTCTAGAGCTCCGCTGTCAGTGCAAAAAAGAAATGCCGATCAACATGAAACAATTATTTCATATTTGCACTTTAGGCCTCACCAAGACCTTTCATTTGTTACCAAACACAAGATACTTCTAACAACTTTCTACATAAAACAAAAGTCGATCGACATGAAACATTCTTATCATATCTGTACTCTAGCCCACGCCAAGTCTTTTCATTTGATACCAAACACTATATACTTGTGACAACTTTTTGCAAAAAAACAAAAGCCGATCGACATTGACAAATTTTGTTAATTCTGCCTACCAGCGCTCATTGAAACCTTTCATTTGATACCAAATACCATACACTTCTGACAACTTTTTGCAAAAAAAAACCGATCGACATAGCACATTTTTGTCAATTCTGCACGCTAGTTCTCAACAAGACGTTTCATTTGAGACTAAACTCGGCATACTTTTGAGAACTTTTTGCAGAAAACAAAAGCTAATCGACATAGACCATTTTTGTCAAATCTCTACGCGAGCCCTTTCATTTGATACCAAACACAACATACTTCTTATCTTTTTGCATGAAACAAAAGTCAATCGACATGAAATATTTTTGAAATTTCTACAGGCTAGCCCACACCGAGAACTTTCATTTGATACCAAACACTATACACTTCTGAATACTTTTTTAAAAAGAAAAGCAGATCGTAATGGATCATTTTTGTCAATTCTGCATGCTAGCCCTCAACGAGACCTTTCTTTTGATACTAACCGCCACATACTTGTGACAACTATTTGCGAAAAACAAAAGCCGATCGGCATGGAACATTTTTGTCAATTCTGCACGCTAGCCCTCAACGAAACCTTTCATTTGAAATCAAACACCACACACTTCTGACAACTTTTTGCAAAAAACAAAAGTTGATTGACATGACACATTTTTGTCAAATCTGCACTCCAGGTCTCAACGAGACCTTTCTTTTGAGACTAAAGTCGACATACCTTTGAGAACTTTTTGCAGAAAACAAAAGCCGATCGGAATGAAACATTTTTGTTAATTCTGCTCGCTAGCCCTCAATGAGACCTTTCATTTGAAATCAAACACGACGTACCTTTGAGAAAGTTTTGCAAAGAACAAAAGCTGATCAACGTTGATCATTTTTGTTAATTCTATACGCCAGCCCTTACCGAGCCCTATCATTTGATACTAAACACCACATACTTCTCACAACTTTTTCCAAACAACATTTTTCTGACAACATTTTGCAAAAAACAAATTCTAATTTACGTAGAAAATTTTTGTCATTCGTGCAAACCCGTCCACATTGTGTCGTTTCCTTAACTCCCAAAGACAACCTACTTCTAACAACTTTTTCCGAAAAACAAATGCAGATCGACATGACACATTTTTTTTGTCATTTCAAAACCGGCCATTATGGTTTTTTTTTGATATCAAACAAAGCAAAGTATTCCATTTAATTAGCTACATTTGATTTAATTTAGTTACTTCATAATTCAGCAACACTGTTTGTATTAAAAAATAGTAGTTAATTTTTAAATTTATAAATTAATATTGTCAACCCTAATACAACTGCAACCGTCTTCAGTAAAGTTAGGTTAGGAATATTTGTTTTTCATTTAGTTACTTCATCACACATTTGGCAACATTGACTTTTTACAATGGAAACGTCAAAATTTATATTATTTAAATACGTAATGTTTTAAACTTAAATTAGTTGTAACACCTTTGCTCAAGACTATTATACATGATACAGTATTTACTTCTTTAATTTCAATATTCTATAAAAAGTTATAATCGTTTAAAGTTCATAGACAGATTGTCAAAAGTGACAGATGACCTCGTGACTCTTCTTAAATTTAGACATGGCTACTAGGATCCATTGTTTCAAGTTATTAATTTTGCACAGTTTTTATTTTTTTACACAAGAACCACTCACAGTAAAAATATGAGACCCCCAAAAGGCACAACTACACATTATTCCCTGCAATCTAAAAAAATTTTTACAACAATCCCTTTCATGGTTCAGGCAGTTAGGCTTGTGACAAAATTTGGCGATCGTCGTTATGAAAATAAATAAAGATCACGGACACATGCCCTTTAGTATATAGGACTAGCAAATTCACGGCTACACCGAGCATTGCCTAGAGCTCCGCTGTCAGTGCAAAAAACAAATGCCGATCGACATGAAACAATTATTTTATATTTCCACGTCAGGCCTCACCGAGACCTTTCATTAGATTCCAAACACGATATACTTCTAATAATTTTTTGCAAAAAACAAAAGCCGGTCGACATGAAACATTTTTGTCATTTATGTACCCCAACCCTCACCGAGACCTTTCATTTGATACCATACACGACATACTACTGACAACTTTCTGCATAAAACAAAAGTCGATCGACATTAAACATTTTTATCATATCTACACGCTAGCCCACACCGAGACTTTTCATTTGATACCAAACACTATATACTTGTGACAACGTTTTCCAAAAAACAAAAGCCGATCGATATTGACCATTTTCGTTAACTCTGCACACCAGCCTTCATTGAAACCTTTCATTTGATACCAAACACCACACACTTCTGACAACTTTTCGCAAAAAACCAATACCGATCGACATAGCACATTTTTGTCAATTCTGCACGCTAGCCCTCTCCGAGACCTTTCATTTGATACCAAACATGACATACTTCTGACAATTTTTGCATAAAACAAAAGCCTCCATCGGCTTTTGGAACATTTTTGTCAATTCTACTCGCTATCCCTCAACGAGACCTTTCATTTGAGACCAAACTCGACATAGCTTTGAGAAATTTTTGCAAAAAGCAAAAGCCAATCAATATTGACTTTTTTTGTTAATACTACACGCCAGCCCTTATCGAGCCTTTTCATTTGATACCAAACACCACATACTTCTCACAACTTTTTGCAAAAAACAAAAAAAGATCGACGTAGCACATTTCTGTGAATTCTGCACGCTAGCCCTCAACAAGACGTTTCATTTGAGACCAAACTTGACATACCTTTGAGAATTTTTTGCAGAAAACACAAGCCGATCGGCATGGAACATTTTTTTCAATTCTGCACTCTAGCCCTCAACGAGACCAAACTCGACATACCTTTGAGAAATTTTTGCAAAAAACAAAAGCTGATCAAGATTGACCTTTTTTATTAAATATACACGCCAGCCCTTATCGAGCATTTTCATTTGATACCAAACACCACATACTTCTCACAACTTTTTCCAAAAAAACAAAAGCCGTTCGATATAGAAATTTTTTGTTCATTTTGCACGCTAGCCCTCATCATGACCTAGCCTAATATAACATTCACTGTCTTCCGTAACGTTCATTTGGGAATATTTGTTGTTTGTTTAGCTACTTTATTAAACATTTGGCAATATTGACTTATGTAATTTGAAAATATCCAAACACGACATTTTTCTAACAACATTTTGCAAAAAACAAATTCTAATCTACGTAGAACATTTTTGTCATTCGTTCACACCAGTCTGTATTGTGTCGTTTCCTTAAAACCCAAGGATGACCTACTTCTAACATCTTTTTACGAAAAACAAATGCAGATCGACATGACACTTTTTTTTCTGTCATTTTTAAACTGGCCCTTTTGGTTTCCTTTCTTTTGATAACAAACACAGAAAAGTATTCAATTTATTTTATTTAGGAATATTTGATTTTTATTTAGTTACTTTATAATTTGGCACCCTCCCGTGGTATCTTCACCTTGTCGTGGTGGGGGGGCTTGAGAACTCTAAGGATCCTAAGAGCTATGCCAACGGTACATTGTACCAGAAGGGTCTCCCATGTTGGACTGGTCAAAGGTGAAGAGTCAGACTAAGAAAGGTACCGAAGAGATTGCTGCCTTGCAATTACGTGAGGGATCACGGAAGGCTACGGGAAGACTACCCAGAGAGAAAATCACCCGGTCCTCCTGGCAGGGGGTTTCGGCATTGGGCCAGCTCCCCATTACGAGTAAAAAATATACACTGCTAAAAAACCTTCAAACACAAGCCTCGGAAACAAACAGAAGAAAGATAGAAGACAAAACGCAAGGAAAAGGACAATGAATTGGATTACTTGGAACGTTCAAGGTTTACACACCAAACAACATGAGTTAATAAAAGAACTGCATATATCCATATTGATTAACAAAAATCTAAAACGATATATTAAAAGCTGGAAATTTATAAACGAAAGAATACTAACGGTGTCATTAGTGGTATTCGGATACGATGTAGAATTAATTGGTGTATATGCACCAAACGATGATGTATCTGTTAACATAAAAGAAACTTTCTTTGATGAACTATCAAATATTATAAATAATATAGGATCCAGGAAAATAAAAATAATAATGGGTGATATGAATGGAAGAACAGGAAGAAAAGACGATGATAAAACTGTGGGACCGTATGGTGAAGATGTCCTAAATGATAACGGGAGAAGGTGGATAAATTTTTGTGAGCAAAACGGATTAAAAATTATGAATGGTTTTCAAAAACATAAAGAAATCCATAAATATACGTGGACACAGCCAACAAGAGGGCTGAAATGAATTATAGATTACGCAATTATAAATCAAGACTCACAAATAAAAATTACTGACGTCAGATCTATGAGAGGTCCGAACTGTGGATCAGACCACTACGTGCTTAGAACGAGACTCCTATTTCCTATTAAAAAAACTAAAACGATACTTAATGAAAAGATAAAGAAAACAGATACAGGCAAACCAGTATCTCCTAAATATAACTTAGATCTATTACAACAAGACTCTATTAAAGGCTTGTTTGTGTGTAGACTTGAAGAAAAACTAAATGAAAATATAGATGCAAATGTTGAAATACTTCATAATTACATAATAGAAAACCTAAAAAAAGCAGCACATGAAGCACTAGGTATAAAAACGAAGAAAAATTCGGACAAAAGGCCGGAATGGTGGAATGACAAAATAGAAAGTATTATTAAAAGGAAAAAGGATGCATATAGAAAGTGGTTGAGTACCAAGAAAAATGAAGATAGAGAAGTTTATAATGTGTTAAATAAACAAGTTAAAAATGAGGTAAAAAACGAAAAGAATAATATGTGGCAGAATAAATGTGCGGAAATAGAGTCGTATATCGGAGGGACAAAATCCAAATTAGCATGGACTACCATGAACAATATGAGAAAAAATACGAACAGAAATAAGTTAACATTAATAAATACTAGCCAATGGGAAACATATTACAAAGAACTATTAACGGAAGATAGAACACAGTTTTCATGGGAAGCAGAAAATTGGACTCAACAACTGGGGCAAGAAAGTACCCCTGAACCTATTAATGAGACTGAACTACATATTGCATTAAAATCTATTAAAAATAATAAATCTTCAGGCGTAGATGGCATTCTCGGAGAACTGCTGAAATGTCACAGTAACAAATTAAACGTGTTGCTTCTTAGACTATTCAACAAATGCATGATAGACAATATAATACCCAATAGTTGGAAAATTGCAACCATAAGCTCCATATACAAAAAGGGATGCCGAAAAGATCCCAACAACTATAGAGGAATAAGCGTAATAAACACCCTATGTCGGTTATATGGAAAGATATTGAAAAACAGAATTCAGGAAGAATATAAAGGAAAGGAAGCAGAAGAACAAAGCGGATTTAGAGCTGGAAGATCATGCACAGACAACACATTTACTCTTAAACATGCTATAGACAAGATGCTAGAAAGAGGTCGAGAACTACATATAGTATTCGTCGACTTAAAGAAAGCCTACGTTACAGTGCCAGTATCTCAGTTATGGATGGCAATGAGAGACGTGGGGATAAGTAATTATTTAATCAAGGCTGTACAAACAATATATAAAGATTGTCAAACGGCTATTAACAATAACGGTCATATCTCAAACACCTTCAAAGTCACCAAAGGATTAAGACAAGGATGCTGTATGTCTCCCATCTTATTTAATATCTATGTAGAACAGGCTCTTAAAGTATGGAAAAAGAAAGTGGAACATATGGGGTTAAAAATGAGAGATGAAACACTATATACACTACAACTTGCGGATGATCAAGTAGTGGTAGCCACAGACAAAGATGATATAGCATACATGATCAGGAAACTAAAGGAAGAGTACAAAAACGCTGGACTAGATATGAATTTATCAAAGACACAGTATTTAAGTGTGGGAATACAAGAAACAGAAGAGTTAGACATAGAGGTAGGAAAAATAAAAGCATGTACGGAATATAACTACTTGGGTACAATATTTACAAAAGAAGGGAGCAGTGATAGGGATATAATAACCAAAGTAAATAAAGGAAAAAGAGTAGTTAAATGTTTAAACTCAGTATTATGGTCACAGAACATCACAAGACAAACAAAAACAAGAATCTATAAGGCAATAGTAGAACCAATAACGACATACGGTTCAGAAATTTGGGAATTAACACAAAAACATAGAATAAAATTACAAGCTCTTGAGATGGATTTTATAAGAAGAAGTGCTCGAATATCAAGACTTCAAAGGATAACAAATACAGAAATTAAAAGAATAATGCAAATTGAAGAAGATATATATACAAAAATCCAAAACAAACAGCTAATATGGTATGGACATGTATGCCGTATGGAAGATAGTAGGTGGCCCAAACGAGTTTTAAACTGGATACCAGAATATAGAAGAAAACTTGGAAGACCACGAAGAAGTTGGCGAAATGAAATAGATGAAGCAATGGAAGCAAGAGGACTAGAGGAAAAAGACTGGGAAGACAGAGACGTGTGGAAAGAAGGAATCGGCAGACAGCACTAGCTGTAAAAAAAACCGATGAATATATATATAATTTGGCAACACTGTTTGTATTAAAAAATAGTAGTTAATTTTTAAATTTATAAATTAATATTGTCAACCCTAATACAACTGTCACCGTCTTCTATGAAGTTAGTTTAGGAATATTTGGTTTTAATTTAGTTACTTTATCACACATTTGGCAACATTGACTTTTGACATTGGAAACGTCAAAATTTATATTAATTAAATACGTTATGTTTTAAACTTAAATTAGTTATAACACCTTTGCTCAAGTCTATTATTCATGAAATTGTTTTTAAATCTTTGATATCAATGTTCTATTAAAAGATATACTCCTTTAAAGTTCATAGACAGATTGTCAAAAGTGACGGATGACGGCGTGATTCTTCTTAAATTTAGACATAACCTCTAGGATCCATTGTTTCAAGGCAGCATTTGTGCACAGTTTTAATTTTTTACACAAAAACTACTAACAGTAAAGATATGAGATACCCAAAATGCACCAGATCTCATTAGCCCTCAGATATTGAAAAAAAATTATAACAATCACTTGCATGGTTCAGGCTGCAGGCCTTTACAAAAGTTACTCGATGCTCGCGATGAATCTATAGATAGATAGATAGATATACAGCGTAAATACTGAAAACCTTGACATAGGGAAATAATATGGGAAAACAGTTTTTTGCTGTTTCCATCTGTCCCGCTAAATAAAATCGGGTGTATATAGTATCGTTAGTTAGATTACTTAATTTTACATCTAATAAAACCAAATGTTGTGTAATAAGGCCTTTTCTAACTGAAATATTTGATAAAATAAATTGTATTTTGAAGGTTATCCTTCATATTTTCGAATAAGAAAGGTCTAAAACAAAATGCTCCATAGCCGAGTGGATACGAGGGCTGATTCATAATATAAATAATCTACAAGACCTGGTTCGAGACCACCTCAGCCCTACTTTTTTTTAATTAAATTATGCTTAAAATATCTTTATTATATCAGACTATTTTAATAAAATAGCAATATTCATATTTTTATAAATAAAAAAAAAATCCAAATATTTAATAGAATTATTATTTGCTGTCTGTCAAACTTAACAATTAATTCGAATTTAGTTTTTGGTGTACAATTTTGTATTTTATGTTTTGAAACATGATATTTTAAGTATAATTTAATTTTAAAAAAAATAGGGCCGAGGTGGTCTCGAACCAGGTCTTGTAGATTATTTATGTTATGAATCAGCCCTCGTATCCACTCGGCTATGGAGCATTTTGTTTTTAACGTTTCTTATTCGAAAATATGAAGGATAACCTTCAAAATACAATTTATTTTATCAAATATTTCAGTTAGAAAAGGCCATATTATACAACATTTGGTTTTATTAGATGCAAAATTAAGTAATCTAACTAACGATACCATATACACCCGATTTTATTTAGCGGGACAGATGGAAACAGAAAAAAAAACTGTTTTCCCATGTTATTTCCCTATGTCAAGGTTTTCAGTATTCACCCTGTATAGTGAATGTAATCGTTTAGTATAGGAGACTAGCGAATTCTCGGCTACGCCGAGCATTCCCTAGAGCTCCGCTGTCAATGTAAAAAAACAAATGCCGATCAACGATAAAAAAAATTTATACCTGCTTGTCAGCTCTCAATGAGACCTTTCATTAGATTCGAAACATGATATACTTTTAATAACTTTTTGCATAAAACAAAAGTCGATCGACATGGAACATTTTTGTCATTTCTGCACGCTAGCCCACAACGAGACCTTTCATTTGATACCAACACAACATACATTTTTTTTTCATAAAACAAAATCGACATGGAACCTTTTTGCAATTTCTGCAGGCTGGCCGACACCAAGATCTTTCATTTAATACCAAACACTATAAAATTCTGACAACTTTTTGTAAAAAAAAGCAGATCGACATGGATCATTTTTGTCAATTCTGCATGCTAGCCCTCACATAGACCTGTCATTTGAGGCCAAACTCGACTTATTTCAAAAAACTCTTTGCAAAGAACAAAATTCGATCAACATTAACCATTTTTGTTAATTCTGTACACCAGCCCTTATCGAAACCTTTAATTTGATACCAAACACCACACACTTGTGACAACTTTTTGCAAAAAACAAAAACCAATCGACATAGCACATTTTTGTCAATTCTGCACGTTAGCCCTCAACGAGACGTTTCATTTGACCTCAAACTCGACGTACCTTTGAGAAATTTTTGCAAAAAACAAAAGCCGATCAACATCGATCATTTTTGTTAAGTCTACACGCCAGCCCTTATTGAGCCCTTTCATTTGATACTAAACACCACATTCTTCTCACAACTTTTTCCAAACATGACATTTTTCTGACAACATTTTGCAAAAAACAAATTCTAATTTACGTAGAACATTTTTGTCATTCGTGCACACCCGTTCACATTGTGTCGTTTCCTTAAAATCCAAGGACGACCTACTTCTAACAACTTTTTCCGAAAAACAAATGTAGTTCGACAAAACACATTTTTTTTTCTTTTGATTTCAAACACAGCAAAGTGTTCTATTTAATTAGGAACATTTTATTTTTATTTAGTTACTTCATAATTTGGCAACACTGATTGTATTAAAAAATAGTAGTTAATTTTTAAATTTGAAATTAATATTGTCAACCCTAATACAACTGCCATCGTCTTCAGTGAAGTTAGTTTAGGAATATTTGGTTTTCATTTAATTACTTCATCACACATTTGGAAACATTGACTTATGTAATTTGAAACGTCAAATTTTAAAATAATTAAATGTGTTGCGTTATAAACTTAAAATATTGGTAAAACCTTTGCTCAGGACTATTATTCATGATACTGTTTTTAAATCTTTAATATCAATGTTCTATAACAAGATATATTCATTTAAAGTTCATAGACAAATTATAAAAAGTGCCTGATGACGGCGAGATTCTTCTTAAATACAGACATGGCCTCTGGGATCCATTGTTTCAAAGCAGTATTTGTGCACAGTTTTAATTTTTTACACGAAAACTACTAACAGTAAAAACATGAGACACCCAAAAGGCACAAGATCTCATAAGCCCCCATATATTAAAAAAAAAATTAAAACAATCACTTGCATGGTTCAAGCTGTAGGCTTTTACAAAAGTTACTCGATGCTCGTGATGAATCTATAGATAGATAGATAGAAATATAGTGAATCTAATCGTTTAGTATAGGAGATGATGAAAAATTATAAAATTCGGGCGCGTAAGCAAATATTTATATGATTTTTTAGAAAAATAATGTCAGATTTTTCCTATTCTTCAAATGGATATTTTTGTTAAAACATTCATATTCATGCTTTAAGATCTATACTATGGATAATTTTAGCACTGGACATGTAAAAGTGACCATAACGTAATACCAATCAGATAATAAACATTCAATTTTCGGGTCTCATTTTAATGAATACGTTGTATATTGTTAGCTACATGGGCTGGATTCTAGAATACCTACCAAACTTTAAATAGCAATTTTCTTGTTGCAATGTTTTCTTTTAGCTAAAATATGATGAAGATTTATAAAATTCGGGCGCGGAAGCAAATATTTATATGATTTTTTACAAAAATAAAGTCAGATTTTACCTATTCTTGATGAATACGGTGTATATTGTAAGCTAGAATACCTACCATACTTGAAAGAGCAATTTTCTTGTTGCAATGTTTTTTTTAGCTAAAATATGATGAAAAATCAAAAAATTCGGGCGCGGAAGCAAATATTTATATGATTTTTTACAAAAATAAAGTCAGATTTTAAATTTTCTTGATGAATACGTTGTATATTGTAAGCTACAGTGTCTGGATTCTAAAATACCTACCACACTTGAAATAGCAATTTTCTTGTTGCAATGTTTTCTTTTAGCTAAAATATGATAAAGAATTATAAAATTCGGGCGCGGAAGCAAATATTTATATAATTTTTTAAAAAATAAAATCTAATTTTACCTATTCTTGATGAATATGTTGTATATTGTAAGCTATAGTGCTGGACAACATAATTGAGAATTGGATTACATCACCCCCTACTAGCATACCGTAAACATGGGCTTATCCCCAAATTTATGGTACAGAAATGCAGGGACTGATTTCAAATTTTTAAATAGGTATATATAATACAGGTAAAAATGTTTGGTTTATACGTACTAAAACACCAAATTTTTATTTTATTTATGTAAAAACTAATCCAGCCTAATGGGGAATGGTTAATTTTCTTTCCATTTTTGATCCTCATCACAGTTATAAGAATATGAAATTTTTATTAATACCGCCCCTACATATTTTCGACTCATCACCCGTTGTGAGGGTTAGCCACATCCATTACCAAGCTTAAAGGATTAACCAAATATCTTGTCCTGTACTATACATGGGCTGGATTTTAGAATACCTACCACACTTGAAATAGCAATTTTCTTGTTGCAATGTTTTCTTTTAGCTAAAATATGATAAAGAATTATAAACTTCGGGCGCGGAAGCAAATATTTATATGATTTTTTACAAAAATAAAGTCAGATTTTACCTATTCTTGAAATGGATATTTTTGGTAAAATATTCATATTCATGCTTTAGGATCTATACTACGGATGGTTTTAGCATTGGACATGCAAAAGTGACCAAAACGTAGTACGAATCAGATAATAAAGATTTAATTTTCGGGTGTCATTTTAATGAATACGTTGTATATTGTAAGCTACATGGGTTGAATTGTAGAATACCTACCACAATAGAAATAGCAATTTTCTTGTTGTTATGTTTTCATTTAGCTAATATATGATAAAGAATTAAAAAATTCGAGCGCGGAAGCAAATATTTATATGATCTTTTACAAAAATAAAGTCAGATTTTACCTATATTTAAAATGGATACCTTTGTTATAACATTCATATTCATGCTTTAGGATCTATACTATGGATGGTTTTAGCATTGGACATGCAAAAGTAACCATAACGTGGTACCAATCAATAATAAACATTCAATTTTCGGGTGTCATTTTAATGAATACGTTGTATATTGTAAGCTACATTGGCTGGATTCTAGAATACCTACCACTCTTGGTATAGCAATTGTCTTGTTGCAATGTGTTCTTTTAGCTAAAATTTGATAAAGAATGATAAATTTAGGTCACGGAAGCAAATATTTATATGATTTTTTACAAAAATAAAGTCAGATTTTACCTATTCTTAATGAATACTTTGTATATTGTAAGCTAAATGGGCTAGATTCTAGAATACCTACCACACTTGAAATAGCAATTTTCTTGTTGCAATGTTTTCGTTTAGCTAAAATATGATAAAGAATTATAAAATTCGGACGCGGAAGCAAATATTTATATAATTTTTTAAAAAATAAAATCTGATTTTACCTATTCTTGATGAATATGTTGTATATTGTAAGCTACATGGGCTGGATTTTAGAATACCTACCACACTTGAAATAGCAATTTTCTTGTTGCAATGTTTTCTTTTAGCTAAAATATGATAAAGAATTAAAAAATTCGAGCGCGGAAGCAAATATTTATATGATCTTTTACAAAAATAAAGTCAGATTTTACCTATTTTTAAAATGGCTATTTTTGTTATAACAGTCATATACATGCTTTAGGATCTATACTATGGATGGTTTTAGCATTGGACATGCAAAAGTGACCAAAACGTAGTACGAATCAGAAGCTAAAATACGATAAAGAATTATAAAATTCGGGCGCGGAAGCAAATATTTATATAATTTTTTAAAAAATAAAATCTGATTTTACCTATTCTTAATAAATATGTTGTATATTGTAAGCTACATGGGCTAGATTCTAGAATACCTACCACACTTGAAATAGCAATTTTCTTGTTGCAATGTTTTCTTTTAGCTAAAATATGATAAAGAATTATAAACTTCGGACGCGGAAGCAAATATTTATATGATTTTTTACAAAAATAAAGTCAGATTTTACCTATTCTTGAAATGGATATTTTTGGTAAAATATTCATATTCATGCTTTAGGATCTATACTACGGATGGTTTTAGCATTGGACATGCAAAAGTGACCAAAACGTAGTACGAATCAGATAATAAAGATTTAATTTTTGGGTGTCATTTTAATGAATACGTTGTACATTGTAAGCTACATGGGTTGGATTCTAGAATACCTACCACAATTGAAATAGCAATTTTCTTGTTGTTATGTTTTCTTTTAGCTAAAATATGATAAAGAATTAAAAAATTCGAGCACGGAAGCAAATATTTATATGATTTTTTACAAAAATAAAGTCAGATTTTACCTATTCTTAATGAATACTTTGTATATTGTAAGCTAAATGGGCTAGATTCTAGAATACCTACCACACTTGAAATAGCAATTTTCTTGTTGCAATGTTTTCTTTTAGCTAAAATATGATAAAGAATTATAAAATTCGGGCGCGGAAGCAAATATTTATATGATTTTTTACAAAAATAAAGTCAAATTTTACCTATTCTTGAAATGGATATTTTTGGTAAAATATTTATATTCATGCTTTAGGATCTATACTATGGATGGTTTAAACATTAAACATGCAGAAGTAACCAAAACGTAGTACAAATCAGATAATAAAGATTTAATTTTCGGGTGTCATTTTCATGAATACGTTGTATATTTTAAGCTACATGGGTTGGATTCTAGAATACCTACCACAATTGAAATAGCAATTTTCTTGTTGTTATGTTTTCTTTTACCTAAAATATGATAACGAATTAAAAAATTCGAGCGCGGAAGCAAATATTTATATAATTTTTTACATAAATAAAGTTAGATTTTAACTATTCTTGCAAAGGATATTTTTGTTAAAACATTTATATTTATGCTTTAGGATCTATACTATGGATGGATTTAAGCAGTGGACATGCAAAAGTGACAAAAACGTGGTACCAATTAGATAACAAACATTCAATTTTCGGGTTTCATTTTACTGAATACGTTGTATATTTTAAGCAACATGGGCTGGATTCTAGAATACCTACCACACTTGAAATAGCAATTTTCTTGTTGCAATGTTTTCTTTTTGCTAAAATATGAAGAAGTATTATAAAATTTGGGCGCGGAAGCAAATATTTATATGATTTTTTACAAAAATTAAGTCAGATTTTACCTATTCTTGAAATGGATATTTTTGTAAAAACATTCATATTCATGCTATAGGATCTATACTATGGATGGTTTTAGCATTAAACATGCAAAAGTAACTAAAACGTGGTACCAATCAGATAATAAACATTCAATTGTCGTGTGTCATTTTAATGAATACGTTGTATATTGTAAGCTACATGGGCTGGATTCTAGAATATTTATTTGAACTTTTACAAAAATAAAGTCAGATTTTACCTATTTTTAAAGTGGATATTTTTGTTATAACATTCATATTCATGCTTTAGGATTTATACTATGGATGGTTTTAGCATTGGACATGCAAAAGTAACCATAACGTGGTACCATTTAGATAATAAACATTCAATTTTCGGGTCTCATTTTAATGAATACGTTGTATATTGTTAGCTACATGGGCTGGATTCTAGAATACCTACCACACTTTAAATAGCAATTTTCTTGTTGCAATGTTTTCTTTTAGCTAAAATATGATGAAAAATCATAAATTTCGGGCGCGGAAGCAAATATTTATATGATTTTTTATAATAATAAAGTCAGATTTTAAATTTTCTTGATGAATACGTTGTATATTGTAAGCTACATTGGCTGGATTCTAGAATACCTACCACACTTGAAATATAAATTTTCTTATTGCATTGTTTGCTTTTAGCTAAATGATGATGAAGAATTATAAAATTCGGGCGCGGAAGCAAATATTTATATGATTTTTTACAAAAAGTAAAGTCATATTTTACCTATTCTTGAAGTGGATATTTTTGTTAAAACATTCATATTCATGCATTATGATCTACACTATGGATAATTTTAGCATTGGACATGCAAAAGTGATAATAACGTGGTAAACAATCAATATTAAACATTCAATTTTCGGGTGTCATTTTAATGAATACGTTGTATATTGTAAGCTACATTGGCTGGATTCTAAAATAACTACCACACTTGAAATAGCAATTGTCTTGTTGTAATGTGTTCTTTTAGCTCAAATATGATAAAGAATGATAATTTTCGGGCACGGAAGCAAATATTTACATGATTATTTACGAAAATAAAGTCAGATATGTCCTATTCTTAATGAATACGTTGTATATTGTAAGCTAAATGGGCTGGATTCTAGAATACCAACCACACTTGAAATAGCAATTTTCTTGTTGCAATGTTTTCTTTTAGCTAAAATATGATAAAGAATTATAAAATTCGTTCGCGGAAGCAAATATTTATATAATTTTTTACAAAAATAAAGTCAGATTTTACCTATTCTTGATGAATATGTTGTATATTGTAAGCTACATGGGCTGGATTCTAGAATACCTACCACACTTTAAATAGCAATATTCTTGTTGCAATGTTTCCTTTTAGCTAAAGTATGATAAAGAATTATAAAATTCGGGCGAGGAAGCAAATATTTATATGATTTTTTACCAAAATAAAGTCGGATTAAATGTAGTACGAATCAGATAATAAACATTTAGTTTTCGGCTGTCATTTTATAGAATACGTTGTATATTGTAAGCTACATGGGCTGGATTGTAGAATACCTAACACACTTAAAATAGCAATTTTCTTGTTGCAATGTTTTCTTTTAGCTAAAATATGATGAAAAATTATAATATTCGGGCGCGGAAGCAAGTATTTATATAATTTTTTACAAAAATAATGTCAGAGTTGATCTATTCTTGAAATGGATATTTTTGCTAAAACATTCATATTCATGCATTAGGATTTATACTATAGATTGTTTTAGCATTGGACATGCAAAAGTGACCAAATCTTGGTACCAATCAGATAATAAACATTCAATTTTCGGGTGTCATTTTAATGAATACATGTATATTGTAAGCTACATGGGCTGGATTCTATAATATCTACCACACTTAAAATAGAAATTTTCTTGTTGCAATGTTTTCTTTTAGCTAAAATATGATCAAGTTGACTTACAACCGTCGAGCAGTGCAGGCGTGTTGTTCTATTCCGTACGCGTGCAGTGTGTCATACAGTGTGTGCTTACAGTGCAAATTTATTTCCTGTGTTCATCGCAATGAAGTATGTCGAAGAAGATTGAAAAGTCAATAGCTAAAATAACAAAAAGAGACGGCGTCTTCTTTTTGATTCCACCTAGCGGGAAAATCTATACCGCCAGAGCTTACGATTGCAGCATTGGTACTTAGAAACCAGCCAAGCTCAGTAAATCAACCTGGCACATCCCCAATTAACCTAGCTTTGCCTGTTAACCACTTACCACCTAGAAATTCCAATACAACACCAACTACGACTTATCCTCAGACACTTTTATCAAACAATACGCCCCCAACCAACCCCATAACGGACGCTTCTCAGAATCCTCTCCAAACTAGTACTGCAATTCCCTTTACACAGATATCCGAAGTAGAAAATCAGCCTGAAACACAAAACTCTCCTACAGGATACACTCAGATTTTTCCACCTTTATCGAACAGCGCGAACAGTAGCTCAGAATGGCAAACAGTTAAATCAAACAAAACAAAACGAAACAGTCCAGAAATTAACAGCAGGAACGTCAGACAAAAAACTCTAACTGATTTTGTGGTAAGGATAAATACTCAAAATAGATTCCAGGAATTAACTAATCAAGACCCAGAAAATGATAATGATGACGAAAATACAGTTGAAAAACGAGAACTTAAACCGCCACCTATTTTTATTCCTGATATAATTAAATTGCAACCATTACTGGAAATATTGAACTTAGTAGCCAAGGATGATTATTTTTTAAAATCAATGTCAAACAATCAGGTTAAAGTCCAACCCCATACATCTGAGAGTTACACAAAAATCATTAAGACGTTTACAGAGAAAAAAACGGCTTCTCATACATATCAGTTAAAACAGAAAAGAAATTTTAGAACAGTCCTAAAAAATATCCACTACTCTGCGGATATAGAATATTTGAAAACTGAAATAGAATCGTATGGTCACAAAGTTATTAATATTGACAATATTAAAAATTGGAAAACTAAACAGCCGCTTCCCATGTTTTATGTGGACTTAGAACAGCAGGAAAATAATAAAAAAGTATACGACATTAAATGTTTATTAAACTGTAAAATTGAATTCGAACCTCCGCGAGTAAAACGACAAATCGTACAGTGTACTAATTGCCAAAGATACGGACATACCTATAACTACTGCGAGCGGCAAGCACGCTGTGTGAAATGTGGGAAAAATCATCATACATCTACGTGTGAAAAACCATCTAATACAGATGCGGTCTGTGCCTTATGTGATGGAAAACATCCCGCAAATTATAAAGGTTGCGCAATATACAAAGAGATTCAAAAAAGAAAATATCCCACTTTACGTACTAAACAAATTACTCAACGACCTACAAATAATAATGTCAACATCCGTCCAGCGCAATATGAAAACAATAACAATACATATGCAAGTGTTGCAAAAATGTCTAATCAGTAACCTACTAATATTAATGCATATACTGCAAAAAATTCATAGGTCGAGACGCCAGCTAATGAAATCGTTACCCCGGAAATTAAAACACAAGCTAATTCTAATAAAAATCTAGAACAAATGTTATGTAAACTAATGAAACGTATGAACACTATGTTAAATATTTTAATAACATTAATTTCAAAAATAAAATGAATACTCAAATGAAAATTGTATTATGGAATGCCAACGGCTTGGCTCAACATAGCCAAGAATTAAAATCATTTATTATTAACCACCAACTAGATATAATACTTATATTAAAAACTCATTTTACAAATAAAAACTACCTTAAAATACCAAATTATTCAATATATTCAATAAATCATCCTAACGGAACGGCTCATGGTGGAACTGCAATTATTGTAAAAAATTCAATTAAACTTTATGAACTTGTAAAATACCAGATAGAATATTTACAAGCCAGAAATATAAAAATTGAAACGCTATCGGAATCTTTTGTAGTGTCAGCAATTTATATGCCAACGAAACATATAATTAAAAACGAAGAATGTACTACTATTTTTAATACATTGGGAAATAAATTCATTGCTGGTGGAGATTACAATGTTAAACACCAAATTTGGGGATCGAGACACATTGCACCAAGAGGAAGAGATTTACTTAAAACTATCTAGAATAAACATTACATACCCCTTTCAACTGGAGAACCAAGCTACTGGCCGACTGACCCAAATAAAATACCTGATCTACTTGACTTTTTCATAGTCAGTGGAAAATCAGAAAAATATTTTAAAGTAGAATCCTGCGTAGATTTATCATCAGACCACTCACCCGTAATTCTAATATTCAGTACACAAATACCAAAAGTAGATAAACCCGCCTCTCTCTATAATAAAAAATCCAATTGGCACAAATTCTGGAACATACTAGAAAGTAAAATCTCGTTAAATGTCAGCTTAAAATCTCAAGAAGACTTAGATAATTCTGTAGAACATTTAACAAAATAAATTCAGGAATCAACTTGGCAATCGACCCCAATACAAAAATCTTGTAATACTGTAACAAACATACCAGCGTACATCAAACATTTCATAGCCCATAAACGGAAAATTAGAAGAATCTGGCAGACAACTCGAGACCCCCAAGTAAAAAGTAAATTAAATAAAGCCACCAAAGACTTGAAAAAAATTTTGCAACAAAAAAAAAATTAAACAATTCAAAACTATCTTGAGAATTTATCAGCGACAGAAGCAAGAGACTACCCCAACAACACATTCCACCTATTAGGAAAGAAGCCGGACTATGGGCATAGAATGACTCTGACAAAGCTCTAGCCTTTGAAAATCACCTAACAAAAGTATTCCAACCTTTTCCACCCTCGATACCACTAGAAGATTAACAATTCATATACAACACGTAAGAACATCCCTTTCAGTTGGATTATCCTATACAACATTTTAAACCGAAGGATGTTCTCCAGATAATATGCAAACATATAAATCCAAAAAAAACTCCCGGATACGATTTAATCTCTGGAAAAATTTTAAGACAACTCCCATTTAAAGCAATCATTCTTATAACTTATATATTTAACACCATCTTAAGACTTGGAGTTTTTCCATCACAATGGAAAGTAGCTCAAATTATCCTTATACACAAACCAGGGAAACCCGCTGAGGAAACATCGTCCTATCGTCCAATAAGTTTACTACCTGTACTTTCAAAAGTATTTGAAAAACTTTTCATCACAAGACTGGAGCCCATACTTATGCGAAGAAAATTAATTCCTGATCATCAGTTTGGCTTCCGAAAACAACACTCAACTATTGAGCAGGTTCATAGAGTAGTCGATGTAATAAACAAAACATTTGAAAGAAAACACTACTGTTCAGCAGCTTTTATAGATGTTTCGCAAGCGTTCGATAAAGTGTGGCATATTGGCCTGCTATATAAATTAAAAAGTAACATCCCTTATACCTTCTATCAAATCCTAGAATCCTATCTAACAAACATATATTTTACAGTAAAATATAAAGAAGAATGTAGTCCATTATACCCAATCAAATCAGGAGTACACCAAGGTAGTGTTCTTGGACCTATTCTCTACCTCATTTACACAGCTGATATTCCAACAACTCCAAATTCTACAGTTGCCACATTTGCTGATGACACAGCAATCCTAGCTTGTCATAAAAATTCAGCAGAGACCTCACATCTTCTTCAAATACAGCTTAAAAAAATCGAAAAGTGGCTAAAACTCTGGAGAATAAAAGCCAACGAAACCAAATCAGTCCATGTAACCTTTACCTTGAATAAAAGTACGTGTCCTGCGGTAACACTCAACAACCAACCGCTACCGCAAACTAAAGAAACAAGATATCTAGGAATACATCTTGATAGAAGACTAACATGGCGTAAACACATCTTCTCAAAAAGAGAACTACCAAACTGTCACTGGAAAACAAACTACTGATATATAAAAGCATCTTTAAACCAGTCTGGACGTATGGAATACAACTCTGGGGAACAGCAAGCAACTCCAATATTGAAATACTTCAACGCTTTTAATCTAAGTGCCTCCGAACAATTACAAATGCTCCTTGGTATGTGCCAAATGTAAACATCCACAGAGACCTCAACATGTGTACAGTGAAAGAAACAATCGAACAATTTAGTACCAAATATCTTAAAAGACTTGAAGCCCACCCAAACACAAGTGCAGTGAAATTGTTAGACAGCAGTGAGGACATACGACGATTAAAAGGTTTTAAACCATTAGATTTAGTAGATAGATTTAACTAACATTGTATAGTTAATATTTCGAGTTTTTGTCAATGGACAAATGCTCCTCATGTAATTCATTTGCTGTTATATTTTTACTTATTATCTTATATTTAGATAGATTGTAGAATTCTTAGGAGATAGAATAAAAAAAAATATGATGAAGAATTATAAAATTCGGGCGCGGAAGCAAATATTTATATGATCTTTTACAAAAATAAAGTCAGATTTTACCTATTTTTGAAATGGATATTTTTGTTAAAACATTCATATTCATGCTTTAGGATCTATATTATGGATGGTTTTAGCATTGGACATGCAAAAGTGACCAAAACGTGGTACTAATCAGATAATAAACATTCAATTTTCGGGTGTCATTTTAATGAATACGTTGTATATTGTAAGCTACATGGGCTGGATTCTAGAATACCTACCACACTTCAAATAGCAATTTTTTGTTGCTATGTTTTCTTTTAGCTAAATTATGACGAAGAATTAATAAATTCGGGTGCGGAAGCAAATATTTATATGATTTTTTACAAAAATAAAGTCAGATTTTACCTATTCTTGAAATGGATATTTTTGGTATAACATTCATATCTATGCTTTAGGATCTATACTATTAATGGTTTTAGCATTGGACATGCAAAAGTGACCAAAACGTGGTACGAATCAGACAATAAACATTCAATTTTCGGGTGTCATTTTAATGAATACGTTGTATATTGTAAGCTACATCGGCTGGATTCTAGAATACCTACCACGCTTGAGTAGTAGTATAGCACCCCAGCACACTTTTTCTAAAATCTGAGAGTTCCAGAACACATTTACCAAAAAACCTTAAAACCACACATTTTTATTCATTTTTATAGTATTTTTTTGCAAAAAACATGTAGAATTATATAAAAACTGTACTCAAAAAATCGATAGCACAACGATGTCTTTACGGTCCTCGCGCTTAACCTGACCAAATTACCATAACTAATATCCATACGGTACTGTATCTATACAATTATCGTCTTCGTAAATAATTACTCGCTTATTATATGTAAGTTTAAATGTTTTGGTTTCATCTTTATTTATTAAGTTTTTGACTTGTTTGTCTCTAGTAATACTATTATATTTAATTTGAACTTCCTCTATGTCTTTATTTATAATTTGTCTTAGGATTTCATGGTTAAGGGTTTGTGCATTTTTATAGTTTGATGTAAAACCTTTAATTTTACAAACACATTTGCATTCAGAGTTTGGTTTACTACACTTGCAATTATTAACTTTATATGAATAACTTTTTGGACCTGTCGACAAAAACTCCTTAATATATGTGTTAGAACCGAGTTGATCTGTCCATTCACCTAACATACAACCTGTATTAACCGTGTTTGTGCCATTATCAATACAAAATACACTGTCTGTGTCAAAATATAATATTTTCTTACCTAGTTTATCTAACACGTCATATAAACGTATTTTTGCATTAGCTGTTGTATATGAAGCTATAACTATATTTGTTGCATAGTTATTTTCAATATAATAGTCTGTAAATTTATATGTAACATGTACAATATTATTATTAACATACACAATTAATGTTTGATAATCTGTCATCCAAAAGTATTTCATAAAATCGACAAGGGTCAGTTACATATTCTGGTCGAGACATGTTTAACCTATGACCAAATTAACCCCACAACGAATTTAAACATATCTTAGCTACAGTTCTTTTACCGGGGTTTTCTATAATATAATTAGGGTTCAAGTATATACCTAATTTGTTTTTAACTGTTAATATGTAGTCTTGTATTGTTTTAAAATCATTTTTCCACGGTGATGTTTCTAGTTTTATTTTCATAAAATCCTTAATGTAACCTTTAAATAAGTTATTAGATTTTTGTTCATAATGCCATAGTTCATATATTTCTTCTATTTGATATCCTTTTTCTAATGCTTTCTCAATTTCAATTGTTGTCCAGGTACCAATTAAACAGCGTTCTTCAACATTGTGATTACATGTTATATTACGACTCATAACACATTGATTACACAACGGAAATAATAATTTTTCATCGTTATTTTTGTTTTTAATGGTAGCTCCGGATGATATAACTTTGTAGGTGGTAATATTTTACACTTAACAAAACCAAACCAGTTACTACTATATTTACATGGTTTTTTAATTATTGTAGGATGCCCAACTGGATAATTATCATAATACTGAACAGTAGCATACAAACTGCAAACATCTATGTACCTAATTTTTTCACTTGGTTTAACTAGTAGCGTTTTTCCTACCACCAAAGAACGAGGATCTAATGATGTAACAATATTTGTTTTTATACATTTTTTATAATCTTTTTCCCAATTACATTCCCACATTTCTATAACTGTATACCCATGTTTCTTAAGTAATTCAGTTCTCATTTGTGTTTTATTATACAAATACTTGAAATGTGTTCTTGTAACATTATTAATTTCATCAGGTGTGTAACATTTATTACAACAATGCCAGAAACAACCATGGAATTGATAAATAGTGATAGTTATACTATCATAACCATCTACTTTGGCTCTACATTTAATTTCTTTACCACCGTTTAAAGCGTGTTTTATATTTTGGTTATTAAAACTTTCCAACCAACTTATAGATTTTTGGCTATAACAGTCTTTCTGTTCTTTATCAATTACATCGATTGTATTATCTTGTAAATATTTTGATCTGTATATATTCATACAAACACTAGCTATAGTTAAATACTTAAACGGATCAATATTTGCTATTTCAAGAAATTGTTTTTTTAGTTCAACACACCCTTGTCTTAGTATATTAACATCTGATTGACAATATTCAACAAGCTCCTTTTTATTATCAAATATATAATTTTTGTTTATTGAATCATGCCACTTTAAAAATTCTTGTCTTTGCTTTGGTTTCATAGAATAGTAATTATAAAATTCCTTATTGGGTATTTTACCTATATAGTTTTCGTTTTCAGATGTGTTAAATAAATGTGGGTAATATCCTTTTGTAAGTTCTTGTAAACCAAATGTCTTTGGGAAACTACTAAGAGTACCAGCTAAAAAATTCATACTATCAATTATTTTTAAATTTATATTTTCAATTTTGAGTAACATAAGTTTTGACCCGTTATATATTGTATATGGTTTTAAAGTATTTTCTATGCAATATTTTAATATGAAATGTGAATCATACGCTTTAGCATTGTGTGCTGTACATGTGTAACCAATATGTCGACTATTAATTAACCACTTACAAAAGTCTTCATTATTGTGGTATATAAATTCAGTCCCATTAATATACTGTGCAATAACTAAATTAGGTGTATGTATACCGGTATTTTGTTGAGCTTCATAATCAAAGAAAATATATTTTTTAGTATATGTACACTTATCTCTGGCTATACATTTTTTATTACAAACACCATTTTTGCACTTTTTACAGTTTAAACAATTACAGATACCGCCTTTTTGATCTGTACGTAAAATGTAACATTTATGTTCTTTTATTAATACGTCTTCATGACAATTTTTACACACTCTATAACCACACTTGTGTTCTACTTCAATATATTTCTTTTTGACTTTATCATATTTTTCAGTATAATATAATTCCTCACAATTGCTACACCTTTTTCTATTTTCACACACTTTGTTTATATGATTAGCGTAACAACTGACGTACGAAAACAATATGTTACACCGCTTACAGTATTTATTTTTCAGACTTCTTATTCTTACACTTATGATTCTTATTTTTATACGTTTTATTGCATTCTTTACAGTAATAACTGGATCCATAGAAACCAGTCATACTATTAATTACATCAAAATGATTACCATTTTTATATAGGTATAATGTGATATCTTTATTGGCTCCTTCATATATTACAGAATTAAAATTTTCAGAACAGATAACTTTAATTTTAATATCTAATAAGATTTCTACATGTTTTATGTCTTCAAGAGTAAAGCCCTCTTCGTTAAATGTTTGTAGTTTGCTGTACAAATTATTTGTTATAATTGTTTGTAGTTTTCGACCTTCTCTAATATATTTAATCTCATTGTTTGTTACTTCTTTGTCATACAAGTTAAGTTCTTGAAATATTTTTGGATTCTTTTCGTATGTTAATGCTACAACAACTGCTCTTGGTGCACATAAATTATCGCTATTATTGATTTGAGTTATAGATTGTTTAGTTTTTTTTATTTTCAGCTAAATTTAATATTTTTGTACGACCACTACCTTGAGGTATATAAATTACTTGTGCGTGAAATATTGCATTATCTAAATCAAATGATTCATTGTAACCTAAAGCGTTGTGGAAGTAATTTATAATTGTTTGTGCACCGCTATCTTCACTAATATCTAGAGATATAGGGTTACTTAAATTTGGACACTCTAATATAAGTGTAAATTTATCACCATTCTTATAGTTTGTTTGCCGTTTAACATAGTCAATTATTTTTTTCATATCACCTTCAATATCGCTTAAATCTTTTAATTTTATTTTTAGAATTACTTGATATGTTTTGTATTTTTTATATATTTGTTACGTATGTTTTCAATTATTAATCTGTTATTATCACATTCGCCTGTATAGTGTTAATGATTACAAAGATAATACTTTTCTTTTTTGTTTCGAATGGGTTTAGGTTTTTCATAAAAAGGAAATAATTCATATAAATGTTTTCTGGGTCTTAGGGTAGTGTTTTCATATAAATTGTCATGAAAAGGAAATAGTTCATATATATGATTTGTATTTATTTTATCTTTAACTCAGATTTTCGTAATTTTGAATAGCCTTTAATGTTTTCATTTTTACATATTGATTTCAATTCTTTGACAGTTCTTGTACTTAAACAATCATGATTATTACTAGGATCATAATCAGTATTACAGAAATTACATTTAACATATTGAATTATATTTGTTGTGGCATTTATCTGAGATGAACCTGCTTGATCCATCTCTATTTAATACAAAATAAATTTGATAGTATATTTTAGTTAGAGTTTTGTTTTAAAAACAATGCACCATAGTGTATAGGTTTAGTTAAATGTTCTTTCATATAAGAATTTAAAACTATTTTTCCACATTCACACTGAATTTTTTTCCGTAGATTATCTTTATTTTTAAAATAATATTTACTTACACATGTTTTACACCTCGAATGAAGCATGTCTTTAATTTTAAGATATTCAGTTATATTTTTTTCTGTTTTACAAGTGCAACAAATTTTTTTGTCAGTTATTTAATTAACAAAAATTTTATTAATAACAACAATATATTCATTCCATATCTTATCATATTTATTCCGAGATTTTTGAGAATTATTTAATAATTTATTTAAGAAATATTTATGTGGAACATTTTTTCTATAACCATATGTATATAAAAAGTTTATTAAATGTTGATATTTTTTAAGTATGTGTTCTTTAGTTTTACCATCAAGAGAAGTATAAAAATAAGGTTTTATTTCTATTCTGTAATTACAAACAAATTTTTCAACATATTTCATTTTATCTACCTGTTTAATGAATATTTTTTTATTTTGCTTATTAATAACGTAAAAATCACAATTTATACAATGTGGTACATGAGTAGAACTAACAAATGAATATACTAAACACTGTCTGCATTTCTTATATTCTTCTTCTTCAATTTCTATAAGTCTAGCATCTGGAATACTAAAAAATGTCATTTATTTGAAATATTTTTTTAATTAAAACAGGTGTTATAATCTCTGAACATTTATTAATACGTAATTGAAATCTTTTACGATCTATTGCATATTGTTGCCAAATAATACCTTGACGACTTTTTCTATAAGCATAATTCCACGTAAACATATAATGTATCTTAACAGAATCATTAAATCTAACATTTAAAACCCTCTTAATGATCCTAGAACAAATTCTGGAGTAATTGTATTTTTTAAATCTGTTTCCTTAATATTTGACTCTTCAGTTTCTGTTTCCTCAATATTTGATTCTTCTGTTTCTGTTTCATCAATATTTGATACTGTCTCATTATTTGTTTCCTCAATATTTAACACTTCTTTAGTTACTGTTTCCTCAAAAGTTAACAATTCATCAATTGATTCCTTATCTGTCATTGAAATAGTTCCTTCAATTTGAATTAAAGTATCTTCCATTTTTGTTCATCGGTCATTTGTATTTTGAACTATGTCGCTAATATTTATCAAATGATTTCAACATTAACTGTATTATCTGTTTTATCTAGTGCAAGTATGAAATTAGTAATTTGATTCTTAAAATTTGTAAAATAATTTAAATCTTTGTTATTAAACTTACTAGCATAAGCTTCTAGCATATCATCTACACGTTGTCTTAAGCTAAAAGCATAATCTACGAGTTGCTCCTTGTCTACCATTTATTAGGAGAAAAAATTATACAACATTTACAATTCTTATTATCGCAGACAGTAATTCATTTTGAGAAAGACGTGTTTCAAAATGATTTCCATAATATACATATCAATCGTTTCTTTCATTTTGTTAAATAAATTAATACTATTTGGAATGTATTCAAAACTAAGTATATCTTCTAAGTCAGTTGTTACGGTTTAAAATAATTCGGTGACGATAAGGTTAGCAACCCATCTTCCATGGAGGTAATCCGGGAACTCTGTTCTTCAACTTGCCTGTGAAGGCTAAGTAACAAGCGTGTTGATACGAAACACGTCGGTTTCAGACCGCTAGACATTTGTTCTGAATCTTTTGCCGTGGTCAGATGTATCGGAAGGTGATTGAAGAATTTGGATTTTATTGACTTCAATTTCACGGACCTGTTCCGGATATTTGATAGATCGAGACTGTTGGGATATATTTCCTGCGAGTTAAACTCGGATTTTATATGGCACTAGCACGTGAACCACTCTACAGAACCGCACGCCATCAAAGGTGAGCCACATGGTTGTTAATTCCTTTTTTTTACTTCATGGTTATCAGGAAACTAATGGTTATCTTTAACTTTATTTTGTAATGTTTGATATTATTATTAAATTCGTAAAGTCTCTCTCTACACTATTCCAGTGGCGTGCCCAAGCCACAAGTTGTGAAGTTGGTTATTAACAACGTTCTTTCAGGTTCTTTTTGTTTCCTTCTTTTTTATCATATTCGTATTTCGTCCATTAAATACGTGAATATCTTATTCGGACACGTATACCAGTCGTCGTTTTCCTCGATTCTGGGAACTTTCGACGATATTATCGCTGTTCGTATTCGAGAACATCTAGGACAGGCAGGAAATTCCGTCAGGATTTCGAGAGATCAGAGACCGTCGTGCGAACCAGAACCGCCATCTTGTGCTGCGTCGTTGCCACGCCATACACCACCGGAAGAGCCAGATAAGCCTTATTCCCATTTTATTGTTTATTACATTTATTTATTTTCATCATTTTTACAAGTGATTTATTTAGTATTACGCTTGTTTATTGAATTTATTTATATTTCTAGTATTTTTGCAAATGATTCTTTTTCACAGTTTATTTAGTATTACTACTTGTTTATTGAATTTATTTATCTAATAGTATTTTTTTTTGCAAGTGATTATTTTCACAGTTTATTTAGTATTATCCATTGTTTATTGAATTTATCTACTTTGTTAGTATTTTTTGCAAGTGATTATTTTCATAGTTTATTTAGTATTATCCATTGTTTATTGAATTTATCTATTTTGTTAGTATTTTTGCAAGCGATTATTTTCGCAGTTTATTTAGAATTGCCCTTCGTTTATTGAATTTTTATATATATTGTTAGTATTTCCTGAGTGATTATTGTCTCTTGGTACTTTATAGTATTTATTTGTTTACTGTTTATTGAATTTATTGTTCTGGAAAGCTCATGCGAGTGATTATATCACTTTAGTGTTTCTCAACTCCCTTATAGGGTTTGTAACGCGCTAGGAGAATAAGGATCTTGTCTGTTAGTTATTTCTTAATTGTCACCTGCGCATGCGCCTAGACCGTTTGGTATACCAACCGACGAAGTGCCCTAACTTTGTTGCGCCATTCATTGTTCGTACGTTGCTTAACGCGTGTTCCTATTCCGCCCGGTACGCCGAACCCCTATACGGAGGCTAGTTTATTCTTTGGTTTTTTTTTTATTTTCGATAACCCCTCGCGTGTGTTGACCTATTACTATAACATACTGTATTTTTCTTATATATTCAATATATTGGCTATCTGACTCTGCGCTTGCTGTTTTATACAACGATCTCCCACCCTACTGATCATTTTGCTGTTACGTCTTGAGACACTTTCTTAGTTGTGTGTCATTTGTTATTTACAACTACGTGGCGCCCTTCATTTCCATTTTCATCTTAGTCGTTGCCTTTTAAAAGGGAACCACCCCTTCTTTACTGTCTAAAAGCTGGCGGCCGCATTCCTGACCACCTTGGATGCGTAGGGGCTACCATTACACACAGCATTGTGTTATACGTAGCACTGGATATACATTTCTTAACATTTTGATACGGTTATTGGTCTTAAGTTTTTGATTTCGAAGTACATAATAAGAATACTCACACACATAATTTTTCTTAATAAGTATAAACTGATGATGTTTGTTAGTATTGTCTGGTTTCGAAACTACATCGTGTTTAATATTTTCAATTTTTTCTGTCAGGTTTTCCACTTTAAATTCTAAATTATTCACTATAGCTCTATATTTTGACTCTCCATATTTTCTTATTGTTGGTAATAACTCTGAAGTAACCCATCTTTAAAATTCTTTAGCTTTTGGAAGTTTGGACGGTAGTATTAGGGAATATAAACCTGATGCATTGATAAATATAGTATCTGGATGAAGAATTTGAATATATTATGCGATCTTCTAAATCATATATGTTATATAATTGATTTTATTATTATTGAACATTATATATGTCTGCTATTGACTCCATTTATTAAATTAGTTAATATTTCACACAACATCTTTTACGTCAATCCAAGAATTATGGCTATTATCAAATCCTAACCATTTTACATATGCTTGATTACCTGTACGTTTAATGACTTTTTCAACTAAATACACTTCATCTTGTTTTACATGGCTTAACTCTTCTTCATAAAAACAACCTTTCAATTCTTTATCTCTATAATCTTTCAAGTGGTATTTTACAGGTTTTGAATAAATAATTTTAGAAACTGTAAATATTTCATTAGTCCAATTAGGTGTGTAACCTTTCTCAAAAATAATTTTATATTTAGATATTCTAACTTTATCTCCAACCTTATATTTAGGTTCATAATTTGAAATTTCTTCTTGAAACAATGGTTTTAACTTATGTTCGTTCTTTTTCTTTGACGCTTCAACAGGTGTCATTTTTATTGTTCTGTGTTTAGTATTATTATACGAATTTACTAATTGTGTTAATACTTTATATTTAATTACTTTTCAGTGTTATCAGAAAATTTCTTTAACTGTTTATTATTTTCAATAGATTTTGTTGTTATTATAGCATTTATCTTACTTGTCTCTAAATAACATTCATTATCTACTTCTTGGATTTTATTTTGAATTTTTTTATTCGTTTCTAATACATAACTTTTTGTAGCAACATCTGTATCTTCTGCAGGATTTTGTGTGTTGCATAATCTCTTAATCTGAATATCATAGTTACCGCTATTTGTTAATTTTAAACCAATTCCTGGATCTCCTTTTACCACTCTTGAAAATATTTGATTATTAGAATTATCGTCACTTTCACCAAACTTGTTTAATACCATTTATTACACTAAAATGTTTTGGTTTTTTTCTTCTTCCAATTTTTCTTCTATATTAAATATTTCATTTTCAACATTTTAAGATATTCTAATCGTTTTTCTAGTTCTTTAATATCGTTCCAAAAAACATATTCTTTTTCCTTGTTGTTATACTTTTTAAATCCTTTACCAGTTTTAGGTGTTGAAGTTAAGTTTTCTAATGAATGATACTGTGAACCAGGAGACGTAGGCGTAGTTGGTAGACTCGGAATATCTGAAATATCAGATTCTTCTCTTTGAGAGTATTCAGGTGATTGAGCTCTAGCTTCATCTTGCATTTGTTGTCTTTGTTTTTTTCTTGAAGATTGTTTCTTATATTCTTCCCATATAGGTTTAATAATATGGATGTACTTGTTACTTTTACTTGATCTTGGTTTTGATGGATTATCAGTTTTTTTATATAATCAGAATGTATTAAAATTCTCTTGTAGTTATCTAAATCATTTGGTGTATATTCACTAGGCTCTTTTTCAGTTAACAAACTCCATATACCATCTGTAGATGAAACTGTGAATTTAACTAACGACTCATGTTTTCCAATCTTATGTATGTATATTTTATTGGAATCGTACGTCATTAGTATATTTTTATTACCACTGCGATTGCTACTTCGATTAATACCAAAAGTTTCATCTATGTTTGTTTTGTCTGTTTTTGAAAGATATTTATCACCTAATCTTTCTTCACCTAACGTTCTATCTTTTGATGTTCCTGGTTGAATTACATCAATGCTTAGTTGAGATTTTGGTATAGTTTTTTGTTGGAAGTTATATTTTATTTGTTTCAATATATCAGTTTGTTGTTTACTATATTCTATTTGATCAAGTAAAGGTTCTAGAGCGTTAGTAATAGGTTTGTACTGTTCCACCAATTTTTCATGTTTAATTGATTCGCCTTCTGTTCTCTTAATATAAGCTGCTTTAGCCTTATTGATTGAATCTCTAAGCTCTTTTATTTTTTTCTCTAAAATTTTATTTTCCATTTATTATGTAAAAATTTATTTATGTTCTATGTTCATGTTCTATGTTCATGTTCTATGTTCATGTTCTATGTTCATGTTCTACGTTCATGTTCTATGTTCATGTTCTATGTTCATGTTCTATGTTCATGTTCCATGTTCATGTTCTATGTTCATGTTCTATGTTCATGTTTTATGATCATGTTCTATGTTCATGTGCCTATGTTCATGTTCTATGTTCATGTTCTATGTTCATGTTCTATGTTCATGTTCTATGTTCATGTTCTATGTTCATGTTCTATGTTCATGTTCTATGTTCATGTTCTATGTTCATGTTCTATGTTCATGTTCTATGTTCATGTTCTATGTTCATGTTCTATGTTCATGTTCTATGTTCATGTTCTATGTTCATGTTCTATGTTCATGTTCTATGTTCATGTTTTATGTTCATGTTCTATGTTCATGTTTATGTTCATGTTCTATGTTCATGTTCTATGTTCATGTTCTATGTTCATGTTCTATGTTCATGTTCTATGTTCATGTTCTATGTTCATGTTCTATGTTCATGTTCTATGTTCATGTTCTATGTTCATGTTCTATGTTCATGTTCTATGTTCATGTTCTATGTTCATGTTCTATGTTCATGTTCTATGTTCATGTTCTATGTTCATGTTCTATGTTCATGTTCTATGTTCATGTTCTATGTTCATGTTCTATGTTCATGTTCTATGTTCATGTTCTATGTTCATGTTCTATGTTCATGTTCTATGTTCATGTTCTATGTTCATGTTCTATGTTCATGTTCTATGTTCATGTTCTATGTTCATGTTCTATGTTCATGTTCTATGTTCATGTTCTATGTTCATGTTCTATGTTCATGTTCTATGTTCATGTTCTATGTTCATGTTCTATGTTCATGTTCTATGTTCATGTTCTATGTTCATGTTCTATGTTCATGTTCTATGTTCATGTTCTATGTTCATGTTCTATGTTCATGTTCTATGTTCATGTTCTATGTTCATGTTCTATGTTCATGTTCTATGTTCATGTTCTATGTTCATGTTCTATGTTCATGTTCTATGTTCATGTTCTATGTTCATGTTCTATGTTCATGTTCTATGTTCATGTTCTATGTTCATGTTCTATGTTCATGTTCTATGTTCATGTTCTATGTTCATGTTCTATGTTCATGTTCTATGTTCATGTTCTATGTTCATGTTCTATGTTCATGTTCTATGTTCATGTTCTATGTTCATGTTCTATGTTCATGTTCTATGTTCATGTTCTATGTTCATGTTCTATGTTCATGTTCTATGTTCATGTTCTATGTTCATGTTCTATGTTCATGTTCTATGTTCATGTCTCTATGTTCATGTTCTATGTTCATGTCTATGTTTTCATGTTCTATGTTCATGTTCTATGTTTCATGTTCTATGTTTCATGTTCTATGTTCATGTTCTATGTTCATGTTCTATGTTCATGTTCTATGTTCATGTTCTATGTTCATGTTCTATGTTCATGTTTTCTATGTTCATGTTCTATGTTCATGTTCTATGTTCATGTTCTATGTTCATGTTCTATGTTCATGTTCTAGTTCATGTTCATGTTCATGTTCATGTTCTATGTTCATGTTCTATGTTCATGTTCTATGTTCATGTTCTATGTTCATGTTCTATGTTCATGTTCTATGTTCATGTTCTATGTGTCATGTTCTATGTTCATGTTCTATGTTCATGTTCTATGTTCATGTTCTATGTTCATGTTCTATGTTCATGTTCTATGTTCATGTTCTATGTTCATGTTCTATGTCATGTTCTATGTTCATGTTCTATGTTCATGTTCTATGTTCATGTTCTATGTTCATGTTCTATGTTCATGTTTCTATGTTTCATGTTCTATGTTCATGTTCTATGTTCATGTTCTATGTTCATGTTCTATGTTCATGTTCTATGTTCATGTTCTATGTTCATGTTCTATGTTCATGTTCTATGTTCATGTTCTATGTTCATGTTCTATGTTCATGTTCATGTTCATGTTCTATGTTCATGTTCTATGTTCATGTTCTATGTTCATGTTCTATGTTCATGTTCTATGTTCATGTTCTATGTTCATGTTCTATGTTCATGTTCTATGTTCATGTTCTATGTTCATGTTCTATGTTCATGTTCTATGTTCATGTTCTATGTTCATGTTCTATGTTCATGTTCTATGTTCATGTTCTATGTTCATGTTCTATGTTCATGTTCTATGTTCATGTTTCTATGTTCATGTTCTATGTTCAATGTTCTATGTTCATGTTCTATGTTCATGTTCTATGTTCATGTTCTATTTTCATGTTTCTAATGTTCATGTTCTATGTTCATGTTCTATGTTCATGTTCTATGTTCATGTTCTATGTTCATGTTTCTATGTTCATGTTCTATGTTCATGTTCTATGTTCATGTTCTATGTTCATGTTCTATGTTCATGTTCTATGTTCATGTTCTATGTTCATGTTCTATGTTCATGTTCTATGTTCATGTTCTATGTTCATGTTCTATGTTCATGTTCTATGTTCATGTTCTATGTTCATGTTCTATGTTCATGTTCTATGTTCATGTTCTATGTTCATGTTCTATGTTCATGTTCTATGTTCATGTTCTATGTTCATGTTCTATGTTCATGTTCTATGTTCATGTTCTATGTTCATGTTCTATGTTCATGTTCTATGTTCATGTTCTATGTTCATGTTCTAGTTCATGTTCTATGTTCATGTTCTATGTTCATGTTCTATGTTCATGTTCTATGTTCATGTTCTATGTTCATGTCTATGTTCATGTTCTATGTTCATGTTCTATGTTCATGTTCTATGTTCATGTTCTATGTTCATGTTCTAGTTCATGTTCTATGTTCATGTTCTATGTTCATGTTCTATGTTCATGTTCTATGTTCATGTTCAATGTTCATGTTCTATGTTCATGTTCTATGTTCATGTTCCTATGTTCATGTTCTATGTTCATGTTCTATGTTCATGTTCTATGTTCATGTTCTATGTTCATGTTCTATGTTCATGTTCTATGTTCATGTTCTATGTTCATGTTCTATGTTCATGTTCTATGTTCATGTTCTATATTGTTCATGTTCTATGTTCATGTTCTATGTTCATGTTCTATGTTCATGTTCTATGTTCATGTTCTATGTTCATGTTCTATGTTCATGTTCTATTTTCATGTTCAATGTTCATGTTCTATGTTCATGTTCTATGTTCATGTTCTATGTTCATGTTCTATGTTCATGTTCTATGTTCATGTTCTATGTTCATGTTCTATGTTCATGTTCTATGTTCATGTTCTATGTTCATGTTCTATGTTCATGTTCTATGTTCATGTTCTATGTTCATGTTCTATGTTCATGTTCTATGTTCATGTTCTATGTTCATGTTCTATGTTCATGTTCTATGTTCATGTTCTATGTTCATGTTCTATGTTCATGTTCTATGTTCATGTTCTATGTTCATGTTCTATGTTCATGTTCTATGTTCATGTTCTATGTTCATGTATTCTATGTTCATGTTCTATGTTCATGTTCTATGTTCATGTTCTATGTTCATGTTCTATGTTCATTTCTATGTTCATGTTCTATGTTTCATGTTCTATGTTCAATGTTCTATGTTCATGTTCTATGTTCATGTTCTATGATCATGTTCTATGTTCATGTTCTATGTTCATGTTCTATGTTCTGTTCTGTTCATGTTCTATGTTCATGTTCTATGTTCATGTTCTATGTTCATGTTCTATGTTCATGTTCTATGTTCATGTTCTATGTTCATGTTCTATGTTCATGTTCTATGTTCATGTTCTATGTTCATGTTCTATGTTCATGTTCTATGTTCATGTTCTATGTTCATGTTCTATGTTCATGTTCTATGTTCATGTTCTATGTTCATGTTCTATGTTCATGTTCTATGTTCATGTTCTATGTTCATGTTCTATGTTCATGTTCTATGTTCATGTTCTATGTCATGTTCTATGTTCATGTTCTATGTTCCATGTTCTATGTTCATGTTCTATGTTCATGTTCTATGTTCATGTTCTATGTTCATGTTCTATGTTCATGTTCTATGTTCATGTTCTATGTTCATGTTCTATGTTCATGTTCATGTTCATGTTCTATGTTCATGTTCTATGTTCATGTTCTATGTTCATGTTCTATGTTCATGTTCTATGTTCATGTTCTATGTTCATGTTCTATGTTCATGTTCTATGTTCATGTTCTATGTTCATGTCTATGTTCATGTTCTATGTTCATGTTCTATGTTCATGTTCTATGTTCATGTTCTATGTTCATGTTCTATGTTCATGTTCTATGTTCATGTTCTATGTTCATGTTCTATTTCTTGTTCATGTTCTATGTTCATGTTCTATGTTCATGTTCTATGTTCATGTTCTATGTTCATGTTCTATGTCAGTTCTATGTTCAATGTTCTATGTTCATGTTCTAGTCATGTTCTATGTTCATGTTCTATGTTCATGTTCTATGTTCATGTTCTATGTTCATGTTCTATGTTCATGTTCTATGTTCATGTTCTATGTTCATGTTCTATGTTCATGTTCTATGTTCATGTTCTATGTTCATGTTCTATGTTCATGTTCTATGTTCATGTTCTATGTTCATGTTCTATGTTCATGTTCTATGTTCATGTTCTATGTTCATGTTCTATGTTCATGTTCTATGTTCATGTTCTATGTTCATGTTCTATGTTCATGTTCTATGTTCATGTTCTATGTTCATGTTCTATGTTCATGTTCTATGTTCATGTTCTATGTTCATGTTCTATGTTCATGTTCTATGTTCATGTTCTATGTTCATGTTCTATGTTCATGTTCTATGTTCATGTTCTATGTTCATGTTCTATGTTCATGTTCTATGTTCATGTTCTATGTTCATGTTCTATGTTCATGTTCTAAGTTCATGTTCTATGTTCATGTTCTATGTTCATGTTCTATGTTCATGTTCTATGTTCATGTTCTATGTTCATGTTCTATGTTCATGTTCTATGTTCATGTTCTATGTTCATGTTCTATGTTCATGTTCTATGTTCATGTTCTATGTTCATGTTCTATGTTCATGTTCTATGTTCATGTTCTATGTTCATGTTCTATTGTTCATGTTCTATGTTCATGTTCTATGTTCATGTTCTATGTTCATGTTCTATGTTCATGTTCTATGTTCATGTTCTATGTTCATGTTCTATGTTCATGTTCTATGTTCATGTTCTATGTTCATGTTCTATGTTCATGTTCTATGTTCATGTTCTATGTTCATGTTCTATGTTCATGTTCTATGTTCATGTTCTATGTTCATGTTCTATGTTCATGTTCTATGTTCATGTTCTATGTTCATGTTCTATGTTCATGTTCTATGTTCATGTTCTATGTTCATGTTCTATGTTCATGTTCTATGTTCATGTTCTATGTTCATGTTCTATGTTCATGTTCTATGTTCATGTTCTATGTTCATGTTCTATGTTCATGTTCTATGTTCATGTTCTATGTTCATGTTCTATGTTCATGTTCTATGTTCATGTTCTATGTTCATGTTCTATGTTCATGTTCTATGTTCATGTTCTATGTTCATGTTCTATGTTCATGTTCTATGTTCATGTTCTATGTTCATGTTCTATGTTCATGTTCTATGTTCATGTTCTATGTTCATGTTCTATGTTCATGTTCTATGTTCATGTTCTATGTTCATGTTCTATGTTCATGTTCTATGTTCATGTTCTATGTTCATGTTCTATGTTCATGTTCTATGTTCATGTTCTATGTTCATGTTCTATGTTCATGTTCTATGTTCATGTTCTATGTTCATGTTCTATGTTCATGTTCTATGTTCATGTTCTATGTTCATGTTCTATGTTCATGTTCTATGTTCATGTTCTATGTTCATGTTCTATGTTCATGTTCTATGTTCATGTTCTATGTTCATGTTCTATGTTCATGTTCTATGTTCATGTTCTATGTTCATGTTCTATGTTCATGTTCTATGTTCATGTTCTATGTTCATGTTCTATGTTCATGTTCTATGTTCATGTTCTATGTTCATGTTCTATGTTCATGTTCTATGTTCATGTTCTATGTTCATGTTCTATGTTCATGTTCTATGTTCATGTTCTATGTTCATGTTCTATGTTCATGTTCTATGTTCATGTTCTATGTTCATGTTCTATGTTCATGTTCTATGTTCATGTTCTATGTTCATGTTCTATGTTCATGTTCTATGTTCATGTTCTATGTTCATGTTCTATGTTCATGTTCTATGTTCATGTTCTATGTTCATGTTCTATGTTCATGTTCTATGTTCATGTTCTATGTTCATGTTCTATGTTCATGTTCTATGTTCATGTTCTATGTTCATGTTCTATGTTCATGTTCTATGTTCATGTTCTATGTTCATGTTCTATGTTCATGTTCTATGTTCATGTTCTATGTTCATGTTCTATGTTCATGTTCTATGTTCATGTTCTATGTTCATGTTCTATGTTCATGTTCTATGTTCATGTTCTATGTTCATGTTCTATGTTCATGTTCTATGTTCATGTTCTATGTTCATGTTCTATGTTCATGTTCTATGTTCATGTTCTATGTTCATGTTCTATGTTCATGTTCTATGTTCATGTTCTATGTTCATGTTCTATGTTCATGTTCTATGTTCATGTTCTATGTTCATGTTCTATGTTCATGTTCTATGTTCATGTTCTATGTTCATGTTCTATGTTCATGTTCTATGTTCATGTTCTATGTTCATGTTCTATGTTCATGTTCTATGTTCATGTTCTATGTTCATGTTCTATGTTCATGTTCTATGTTCATGTTCTATGTTCATGTTCTATGTTCATGTTCTATGTTCATGTTCTATGTTCATGTTCTATGTTCATGTTCTATGTTCATGTTCTATGTTCATGTTCTATGTTCATGTTCTATGTTCATGTTCTATGTTCATGTTCTATGTTCATGTTCTATGTTCATGTTCTATGTTCATGTTCTATGTTCATGTTCTATGTTCATGTTCTATGTTCATGTTCTATGTTCATGTTCTATGTTCATGTTCTATGTTCATGTTCTATGTTCATGTTCTATGTTCATGTTCTATGTTCATGTTCTATGTTCATGTTCTATGTTCATGTTCTATGTTCATGTTCTATGTTCATGTTCTATGTTCATGTTCTATGTTCATGTTCTATGTTCATGTTCTATGTTCATGTTCTATGTTCATGTTCTATGTTCATGTTCTATGTTCATGTTCTATGTTCATGTTCTATGTTCATGTTCTATGTTCATGTTCTATGTTCATGTTCTATGTTCATGTTCTATGTTCATGTTCTATGTTCATGTTCTATGTTCATGTTCTATGTTCATGTTCTATGTTCATGTTCTATGTTCATGTTCTATGTTCATGTTCTATGTTCATGTTCTATGTTCATGTTCTATGTTCATGTTCTATGTTCATGTTCTATGTTCATGTTCTATGTTCATGTTCTATGTTCATGTTCTATGTTCATGTTCTATGTTCATGTTCTATGTTCATGTTCTATGTTCATGTTCTATGTTCATGTTCTATGTTCATGTTCTATGTTCATGTTCTATGTTCATGTTCTATGTTCAAGTTCTATGTTCATGTTCTATGTTCATGTTCTTTATTTTCCGTTGTTTACATCTTTCTCTAAATTTATAACAAGAAAATCATACCTTGTTTTCTAACCCAAATTACATAATTGTCTAAACATTTAAAAAGACATATCTGTTCCAACGTGATCATCAAAAATATGTTTCAAATTAGTATTATCGTTATGTTTCAAAACAATAAGCATGTTTAAATTATCACGTATCATTTGTTTAGGTATACGACTATATGTTTGGCAAAGATAAAAACAACTTATGAATCTATGTCTACCCCTGCTAAATATTCCTCTATAACCTCTTGTTTATCACTAGCAACATTGTCAAATATAATTACTGATAAAGGTTGAATTTATTTAACTCGTAATACGTCATCTGGGGTATTATATGTAAAGAAACCAATTTTATTTTCTTTTTTAATATGTTTATTTATTTCATTTACATAATTTTGAAGATATTTGTATAATGATTGATTTAAAGACTTTGAATATATATAGATGTTACTATACACTATACTATTTTTAGGATCTGTCAATATTCGAACTAAAATATTTGTTTTGCCACAATTTGACGAACCTATTATTGCAGCTCTAATTATATTAGGAAAATATTTGTATAACTGTTTGGTTTCTTCTTCTATAATACATTTTTGTAAACCGTTACCATGTTTTCTTATTATAAAATCGGGTAAAACCAATTTTGACATCATTTAATTACATATAATTATTATTCTCTCTTTATCAAGTTATTTCCAGGACTATATGCGAGATATAACCTTCAGTTAATAAAATGGATGCTCAAATGATCCTAGATGCAATAGCCGATTTGAAAAAGGAATTAGCAAACATACAAAAAGAGATAAATACTAAATTCAATATCACAGCAGATAATTTAGAATACCTTACCAGTAAAATAGTGAAAATAGAAAAAAATTGGAAAGAACAGGAAAAAATAAATAGAGAAAAAAATCTTTTAATTTTTGGCCTAATAGAAGAAGAAAGAAATAAATATCAACTAGAAAATGCTTGCATAGATCTAATAAAAAACACAATAAAAATAGATATAAATAACAGAGATATTGATAATATATATAGACTAGGAAAAAAGACAAATAAAACAAGACCGGTTCTAATAAAATTAACAACAAGAAGGAAATTAATAGAAATTTTGGCAAACCGAAAGTTTTTAAAAGGAACAAGAATAATAATATCAGAAGATTATCCAAAAGACATTGCAGATGAAAGAAAAGTATTGATACCACTGATGAAAGACATAAGAAAAGAGGGTAAACATGCAGTTTTGAAATACAATCATTTATATGTTGATGGAATAAAAATAGATAACAATGAAGCAACAATATTAATAAAAGAAAAAAACGACAAAAAACGAATGCATTCTGAAGAAAAGGAACAAAAGAAAAGTCCAAAAACATATGAAGATAACGACAAAAACAAAAAAGAACAAGATGCAAAGAGACAAAAACAACAACCCAATAAAGCAGATATGCCAACAACTTCAAGTGTCAGACCTCAGTTCACAAGTAGACCTAGAACAAATAGCTACGATGAAAGAACAATAAGAAATAATTTATCAAAACAAATGTAGCAACCAAACATAAATAAAGTAACAGGAAAACTGGTAACGAAAATGGCTAATACAAAGGAATTAGAAAATAAGTACAATGAAATGGCACCAACACACACACCCGCAATTCCAAGTCAAAGAAAGAAAATAAATAGAAAGAAAGGTAAAAAAACAAAAAATAATAATAAGATTAGAATTAGTACCTGGAATGTCAGAACTATGCTACAACCAGGAAAAACGCAAGAAATAGCTGCAGAAATGCTGAGGTATAAAATAAATATTGCTGCAATACAAGAAACTAGATGGAGTGGAGCAGGAGAAATTGTAAAAGACAATTATATTGTAAAATATTCAGGGGATATAAAACAAGGTCAGTACGGAGTGGCATATATTATTTTAAATGAATTGAAAAACAATATAATAGATTTTAAACCAATAAACGAAAGAATGGCCTACTGTAGAATAGATACGACACCTTTCAAAATATCAATCTTAAATATATATGCTCCAACAGAGAATGCGAAATCGGAAGAAAAAGAAACGTTCTATGAAGTGTTAGAAGAAGAAATTGAAAAAATGCCAAAAGAAGATACAATAATTGTATTAGGAGACTTTAATGCCCAAATAGGGAAGGAAGACTATATACAGCAAGTAGCAGAAAGACACACAATACATGACAATACAAATGATAACGGACAAAGACTATGCAGACTAGCAACAAGAACAAATCTGATAATAAGCAGCACAAAATTTAAACACCGGAGAGAACATAAAATAACATGGATATCACCAGATCAACAAACGCAGACACAAATAGACCATATACTTATAACAAGAAGAAAACAATCATCAGTAACGGATATAAGAACCTACAGAGGAGCATGCGCAGATTCGGACCACTTTATGGTAGCAGCAACCCTAAGACAAAAAGTGAAAAGAACCTCAAAAAATAGTAGTAAAAAAATAAAATGGAATACAGAAAATCTGAATAATGAAAGTTTAAGAGAGAAATATATACAAGAACTAGATAAAAATCTAAAAGAAGTAATAAACTATGAAGATGACATAGAAACAAAATGGAATGGTATAAAGACATGTATACAGGAAGCAAGTCAAAAATGGGTAGGAAAAGCAAAACAAGATAAAAGAAAATGCTGGTATAATGACGAATGTAAGAAAATGGCAGATAAAAAGAAAAATGCAAGAATAAAATGGCTACAAACAAAAAAAAATGAAGACAAACAAATATATGAAAAAATAAGAAACGAATGCAACAAAACTATAAGAAAAAACAAGAGAGAATGGACAGAGAAGCAGATTAAAGAAATAGAAGAAGAAAGGCAGAAAAGAAATACAAAAAGATTTTACAAACAAATTCAAGCACAAAATAAAATACAGAAAATCAAAGTACATGGCATAAAAAATATAAATGGTAGAATAGCAGAAAACGAACAAGAATATAAACAAATTTGGATTAACCACTTTAAAGATTTATTAACAGATACACAAGATGAAAATGAATTTGAAACCCAAAACAATGAACAAGATAGAATAGTAGAAGAGCCAACGCTAAAAGAAGTACAAGAAATAATAAAAAAATGTCGCAATGGAAAAACACCAGGTAAAGATGGAATAAATATTGAATTAATAAAATATGGAGGGGTAGTCTTGCAACAACAAATATACGAACTCATAAAGAAAATATGGAGAGATGAAAAGATGCCAAAAGAATGGGAATCTGGACAAATAGTGACAATTCATAAAAAAGGTGACCAGCAAGTATGTAAAAACTACAGAGGTATTACTATGTTGAATACGGTATATAAAATACTATCCACATTAATACAAAGAAGATTAGTAAATGCAGAAAATAACATAATTGGACAATATCAATGTGGATTCAGTAAAGGCAGATCAACAACAGACGCCATACATACAGTCAAACAAATAATTGAAAAATCAGTTGAATACAATCTGAATATAGAAATGCTATTTATTGATTTCCAGCAAGCCTTTGACTCCATTAAAAGAAAAAAGCTTATGACAGCACTTGAGGAGCTAAATATACCAGCAAAATTAAGAAGACTAATCTCGATGACACTGAGGAAAAATAAAATAAGCATTATAACACAAAAAGGGGAGACAGAAGAGATCGAGATAAATAAAGGGGTCAGACAAGGAGATGCGCTGTCGGCAACATTGTTCAACCTAGCTTTAGAATATATACTTAGAAAAATAAATAAAGGAACGCTTAGAACACGAGGAGGACAAATAATAGCATATGCCGACGACATAGTTATTGCAACGAAGAACAGGAATATAATGATAGAAATGCTGCAAGAAATAATGATCGAAGGAGATAAGATAGGATTAAAAATCAACGAAGCAAAAACCAAAATAATGCTGCTAGGAAAGAATGCTGAAAACAAAGGAATAAAAATCGGAGAACACACATGTGAACAAGTAGATACGTTTAAATATCTAGGAATTATGTTATCAAGTAAAGGAGAAAGAGAAACAGAAATTAAGGAAAAGATTATATCAACAAGTAGAGCTTTTTACGCAAATAAAAAGATATTAAAAAGCAAACTATTAACAAAAAATACCAAAATCTGAATATACAATTCAATAATAAGACCAATAGCATTATACGCAGCTGAAACAATCACAATGACAAAAAAAAGAAGAAGAAGATCTAAAAATAATGGAACGCAAAATAATACGAACAATTCTAGGACCAATCAAGGTATCAGAAAATGAATACAGAATAAAAATGAACCATGAAATAGAACAAGAATTAGAAGGAGATAATATAGTGAAAAAAATTAAACAACAAAGAATGAGATGGCTTGGCCATGTATGGAGAGCAGAAGAAAGGGATACAATAAGATCAATAGTCGAGTGGAGCCCAGGCGGAAGAAGAAGACGAGGCAGGCCCAGGTCAACATGGCTGAGAGAAGTGGAAGAAGATCTGAAAGCAGCTGGAATTAGCAACTGGAAGAATAAAACAAGAGATAGGGAGTTGTGGAGGAATATTATAAAGAACATCTAAGAAACAGGAATCGGAGATTGATCCACTCCAATAAAATTGGATCTAGAAAGCTTCGAAGGAAGCGGCGCAACCCCATGGGGGTGTTAAGCCACTATATATATATGCGAGATATGATTCACTTACAGTAACACAATGAATCATAGTATTTGCTGGTGCCTGTCTTTCGAATGTAAATTTAATAGTAATGTTAGAAGGTGTTTCTTTTATAATTTCACTCTTATACGTTAAATCAAACACAAACAAGGGATACTTTTTAATAAAATCATATTTTTTAATGTTATTATTTAATAATATTAGATCTATATCTGGATAATATGTTTTCTTAAAATCACAATACATTGAATACGGTGTATTACACATGTTCTTTTTGTTATTCATCTCCAAATCTTCTGGGGGATAATAGTCAACTTTGCTAAACAATAATTTTATATTTTCTAGATCACAAAAATCAAATTCTGAATAGTTCTTTGTATAGTCGAATTCTTTGTTTGTTTGTTAAACTACTATAACATATCGAGGCCTTTAGATAAAGTTGTAATTGACCAACAATAATTTTTAGATTGTGACGTGAAAGTGGGATTATTTATGTAAGTCCAGTCTAAGTATGGTATTGTTAAATATTTATTTGATTCAATTAATTTATTGATATTAATTTTCACATCTATGTTTGGTATAATATGAGGTATTTCCCAAATAATATCAGATAAATGAATTTTTAATTCTTAATCTTTCAATTTTTCTATTGAAGCTCCTTTAATTATTAAACAATTTGCGTCACTAGTGTTTCTTAAAAATTCTATTGATTGAGATACTCTTAATATTGGTTTCCAATATTTTTCAAATATTGATAATATATATTTTACTGGAATACTTATTGAAAAATAAGTAATTAAATTTGAATCGTCCCAAACTTCAAGACTAGAATTATTTTGTAATATAAGTAATTCTTTCATTAATATACTATAACCAGGACAATTTACTTCTTGTACTACCTTATTATTAATATTATATACTATATTACTAAACATATGCATATAACCAATTTTTACAAATTTTATATTTTTGTAGTCATCTTTTAAGTCAACATCTGAGCAAACAATTCGACCATTCAAGATAATATTACTATTAGCTGTATCAAATTGCGCATCTTGACTAATAATATTAATAGATGTCCGTCTATTTGTATCATTGATATACTCTTTTAATTGAGGGTAATATCTATGAAAATCATATTTTTCTATTAGTTGTCTCTCACTTTTTGGAGCACCAGTAAACACTAGTGACGTACTCATTTTTATAGAAAAAAATAGCGCTAGCAACCTGAATTATTTAATTTTTTGAATCTTGAGTTGTACTTCTACAGGGTGTTCAAAAATAGGGGTCCAAATTTGGAAAATATATTAATCAAACCAAAACAAGAAAATAATCCTAATATACCCATGTCCGAAAACGAACCATTTCGGAATAAAACACTCTTTTGTTTGAATTTTGAATTTTATTTTCAGTAATGTTTTTACTCTCAAAATTACAATAGTTGTTCAAAATGTCCTCCTTGAACTTGCATACAACATTAAACATCTTCTCATTGAATGTCGGGCACGTTCGAATATTCCTGGTTTTAGTCTTATACTATTGAAACAGTCTATGATTGTTTGCCGCAAATTCTCTACGTTATTAATGGGCGTCGAATAAACTAAGCTCTTTAAATGAACCCAAAAATAAAAATCAAACGGATTCAAGTCTAGTGAACATGGAGGCCACGTGAAACATTCTCCATTAAATTTGGTAAATTATTTTCCAGATAATGTAGATACAATTTTCCCGTTAATCTGTTAGACAAAAAATAAAGTCCTATCAACTCATCTCCAACAATACAACATTAATAGAAAAGCTTCAAAACAATAACAAAATAATTTAATTACGGTGACAACAAATTTTGACAGTTGCTAAGGAAATGTGATTAAACAAATTACAAGTATTAACGTAACTATTGTAATTTTGACAGTAAAAAACATTACTAAAAATAAAATTCAAACAAAAGAGTGTTTTATTCCGAAATGGTTCGTTTCCGGACATGAGTATATTAGGATTATTTTCTTGTTTTGGGTTGATTAATATACTTTCCAAATTTGGCCACCTATTTTTCGAACACCCTGTATATATTCACCTCTAAAATCAACAAGCTCGCCAAATTGATCTCTTATTTCTAGTCTAATGTAATCTATAGAAGTTCTACCTGTTAATGGATAATAATCTAAATTATTTGGTTCCTCTACTATGTCGTATCCTGGATTAACTTTAATATAAAAATCATAAATAATGTCAGTTTCTTTTGAGTTCACATAGTGTCCTCTTGCTAGTGGACAGTGAATGTTAACCGATTTAATTTTGAAAATATCAACCTCGTTGTCTGAAATATATTTCTTGTTTGCTTCAGTTGTTTGTTTGTTGAAACCCAATAAAATTAATATAGAAGTATCATCTATTCAAATTGAGTAAGGAGATTCTATTTTACATTTAAAAGTATTAGTATTGGGTGTTAACACAAAACCATCACCAATTTTTTCTTCAAGAATGTCTTTTATGTGGTTAACAGAATAAGTACCGTCCTCAATAATAAATGTTACAAATTTGTTGTTTTTAATAATTGTAAGTGTGTTATTTTTCAACTTTTTAGAAACATTCGGTATTTTGAAATTTGACTTAAATTTTCGAATACACATTTCATAGTTTCCATCACTTATATCTAATGGAGGATAATATCTCGCTTCTAAGAGAGATGAATTTAAGTTTCCAGAATTACTCAATTTATATATTCTGCTTTCCATTGATTACTTAAAAATATTAAACATAATTTACCACATATAGTTTGATTAAATTTCTGATATCTAACATAATTGTAATATATATGTACTACACCTGAGCTCTTAAAATATTTTATTAATTTCTTTTCGGGGTTAACATTGCCAAACGAATCAAAATAGTAAATAGTTTTATTAATTTTCTTATAAGCAACCCAATGAGTGCCGTTTCCTGAGTTTGAGTCTAAATTTACAATGCCAGATTCATTTTTATGAATTTTCTTTGGTAATGTGTCATCCATAAATACACCTCTAAAATATGGTACTTTTAACTGATTAGTAGACTACGCTATTGGATAATTGACTGTCTGGAATACTTTCGATTTTTTATTTTTTTTGACTTGTTCCATTCTAAGTCACCCATTGAAAACATACCTTTACCAGTTTTAATTGTCTTAACACCTGAACCTGTAGCTTTTTTGTAAGCATGTCCTGCTATTGCTGCTGCAGTTCCAGTTAATAATACTTTAGCTATAAGCGGTAACAAAGGAGCTATAGCAAATGGTGTAACAAGACGAAGAGAGCTTCTAGCTCTGAAAGTAAGCTCTGTAGTATTTGTTTTGGTTTTATATTAACGTTTGTATTGTAAATAATGTAAATAAATTTAAAGTTATTTAAAGCAAATATGTGAGTGCCATGTTGTCGTTATCATTGGTTCATCTGGGTCATCATCTAGTATCATCATGTCCTCCTCGAAGTAAAAATGACAACATTCATCGCCTTCGTCGTCGTCAACCCCTACTGTTACAATGGTAAAAATCCACCATGTTTTTCCGATATTTTACTTAAGGAACCACCAGTTTTTGTTACAACACTATTTAGATTTTTTAGAATTTTAGCAGATGGTAAAAACAAAGTTCCACCAGTTTTTTGGTGTTTCAATAAAGATTGTAGAGGTATTTTTATAGATCCTCCTTGTTTTTCTAATTTTTGTATCGTATCTGTTACATTTTTGGAAGTTGAACCAGTTTTCTTCAGTGCATTTATTAAAGATGTTGCTAAAAAATTTATTGTTTGTGGGAAGCTACCGCCCTCTTTACTTAATTTATTTACTTGACATGGGGATAACTTTATAGTTGTACCAGTCTGCTTTGTCTTAGCTTGTTGAATTTTGTTTTTTTGAGATTGAGTTAGTATACTACTCATTTTGTTATTTATTACAGAAGAATTAATTCCCATACCCATTTTACGTTTAGCTTTCATTATATTTGTAACTAACACTGCCGCAGATTTTTCTCCCAATAAAGCGTCATTACATTTATCTCTGTCCCAAGCCTTGTATTCTAAAATTTGATCTGCTTTATTTCTATTGGGAACATCTTTATATTGAGAATATGTAATATCGTGTTTTCTGCATGCTTCATCTAATGGGTTAATGCCTTTGTCACCTCTAGATAATAGCTTTTGTAACTTGGTACCTGGTCCACAATAATTATAACCTGGTATATGTGCTTCAATTGGTAAATTATTTATTAAATTATTTATAAAACCTGATCCTTTTTTGCTCATTTATAAATAGAAGAATATTTAGAAAAAAGAAAATATGTTTATCGTAAAAGTTTTAAATATTATAGTAATATTAATATTGGAATGCATTTGAGAGAATTAATTTTCACAGGAAGTAGTTTAACAGCTTTTGCGTTTGTTTCTCTTGCAGCATTATCTCTTGGTAGTGCAATTTTAATGGGTCTTTAAAAGAAAATATGTTTATCGTAAAAGTTTTAAATATTATAGTAATATTAATATTGGAATGCAATTGGGAGAATTAATTTTCACAGGAAGTAGTTTAACAGCTTTTGCGTTTGTTTCTCTTGCAGCATTATCTCTTGGTAGTGCAATTTTAATGGGTCTCAGTGAAGTATTAAATATTAAAGAAAAAATTATTGAATTTAAAAAGTGCTACAAGTTTTATAGAGATATGTCTTTATTGTTAAAATCTGGTAAAATTAGAGAAGAAGAAATTTACGACAAGGAACGTGACTTTTTAGATAGTATTAATTATTTTGTTGTTGAAAAATATTTAAAAAAGAAAAAACTAAATGGATATACAACTTGAGTAATCCAACCACTATATCTTGCGGAATCCCACTTGTTAAGACTTTATATTTAACAAACAATAATTACTAATAGAATTTTTATAAATTCTGTTAAACAAATAAATTGTTCTAGAAAATTCTTCTCATCAGCATAAATATGTTATTACATGTTTACCAATAAATTTCTACAGAAACGGTGTCTAAACACGTGTTTTAATATACAATGCCAAGAAAAACTGACACCGTATTTCTTATAAGTCAATCAGCTCTGCGAAATCGGTGCCGCGGCACGTATTTTAAAACCGGTGCCTGGAAAATATGACCCTGTATACGGTGCTGTTACAATACGCATGTGCAAATGGAATATTCCAGAATTTTTCCTTATGCATATATATAGGTGCTAGCAAAAATGAACTTTCACAGTGATTTATGGAGCCAATGCAAGTGACTAGTGAAAATACTTGTAACAAGTCTCAGTCAGCACATTCTAGTGGCACCAATTAAGTAAACAGGAAATGGATGTAATACATAAATAATATTGAGTAAGGTAAAGCTAATATTTGCTGACTTAGCACTTATGTCTTTTTTATATATAGAGTAAGGTAATGAATAGGAAACAGTAGTGATAAACGGCAATAGAAGTGTGAGTAACATCGAAAGTGTACAGTCAACAATATACATTATCATCGAAAGTGTACAGTCAACAATATACATTATATTTATTTGTTTATATATTCAAACGTGAGTATTTCTGTTTAATTCAATCTCCATCTCCTAGTACTTGTTCCGTCTCCAGTCTGACAAAGAACGCCATATTAAATATTTTTATCAATCCTATCCTCATCGAGGAAGGGTTACAAATTGGTGGCAGCGGTTCGGGAATTTTTTTGTCAGATTAGAGTAACCTTTCGGGGTTCACTCGTGGAACGACAAGTATTAAAAGTTGTCAGTTAACATCATAAACAAAATATGGCAAACAGGGAAACTTCGGGAAAGGTAATCAATGAGTAAGAGAGTCGCTTCAACGTATCAAAAATATAGTTCAGTACGGCAGCATATGTTTTGGATGAATTTTGCGGGGAAAATCCGGAAGAATATTTTGCAAAAGTTAAAATACGAAAAGACATTGAGGAATGGACAGACCAGGACACAGTTGATCTGGTGCGAATAAGACTAACAGGCCAGGCTTTCGAACTGTACATGAACAAACCAGAACTTCACAGTAAAACTCTATCACTGAAAGAATTCGCGCAACATTTTCTAGACAGATTTTCAAAAAAACGATATTACCGGGACAAATTTACAATGACTTATCTAACTGTACACAAACACCTAACGAAACTGTACAACAATTCGCTCAGAGGTTACGGTAACTAAACAGAGAATTATTGCAACAAGGAGGCATGGAACAGAATTTCGTAGATAAACTATGTATGCATCAATTTAAAACAGGGTTAAAAATGGAAATAAAAAGATATATACGGGCAATAATGGACGCACAGGAAAACTTGTTATTTGACGACGCCGTGATGATGGCAGAAAGAGAAGAAATGGAAATCCTACGTGAAAGAATATGACAAATAGAAATCGGAGCTGTAAACAAGAATCCACCAAAAATAGAAAAAAAATGTTACACTTGTGGGGCCACTGACCATTTTAAAAGAGACTGCAAGAGAAAGAGGGACATGTTGAAAGTGTGGAAAACCAGGCCATATTGCTATAGGGTGCAGAGAGAAAATATACAATAACAGCCGTCAATACCAGTTTCATAGAAGTAATGGCGGTTACCTAAACAGATACAGGAATCAACCGCCAAACCAAGATACGAGATACTACGGCAACAACAGATTTAAGGAAAATCAACAAAGGTATGAACAAAATTCACGCTATCAAACAAATAACAGTCATCATTTAAACGAGTAGCCCCTCTCGCACACGTCCCACCGCGGGAAGAACTAGATAACTCAAATCAAAATAAACACATAGTAATCACTCAAATCGAAAAAAATAATAATTATATTCCAAATTTGGTATTAGCATCAGTAAATAATAAATCAGTAAAACTTTTAGTAGATACGGGATCGGCAGTTTCATTAGTTAAAAGTAGAGTTGTTAAGGGGCAACAAATAAAATCAGAAAGCATCGGAACATTAACTTCTATCTCGAGCGGCGAATTAGATTATTTTGGAGTAACGGATGTAAAATTTAATTTTAATAATGTAAATATTAAGTTCAAATGTGTTGTTTGTTCGGAAAAATTAAAATTAAAAGCCGACGGTATTTTAGGCCGTGATTTTCTCAAACAGTATGAGGCTAGTATAAATTATTACTCTAACGAAGTTATAATAGGTAACTCAAGTATTCCATTGATAACAGACAGCAAAGCAAAAGAAATGCTGACAACAGCAAAGGTAATGTCAACAACAAACAATATCGCTACAAGGCCGCATGATATAGTTGATGTAGATCAGGGCGATGTGGATAACGCTTTAAAAAATAGACGAGATAAAGCAACGAATTTATGTGTACTGCCATACAGAACTTAATTTACCCTGGGGGCGAGATCATAATGGAACCAGTAGAAATCAAAATTCACGGGTTAATGGCGGCAAGAATCCTTACAAAGGCAGAAAAAGAGGTACCCGTAAAATTAATTAACGTAACAAGCAAAGAGATTATAATTCGTAAAAATACGATCATATGTAAAGCGGAAGTATGGCTCAATGAACCGGAACGAGGATTAGACAATGAGTCATACAAGGTTCAGATAAACGCAGTTCAAAGAAATAGTGATAGGAAAAGGATCGAAGATCAACTAGAGTTAGATTACCTGCCTCACGAGGTGCAACAGGAATTGTTGATGTTATTAGAAGAGTACGAAGATATATTTCACTGGGAAGATACGAAATTGGGGTGCACACACAAGGTGAAACACAAAATAATTACAGGGGACGTGCAACCGATTGCAAAAGCACCATGCCGGGTTCCTTTTAGCCAAAAAGAACCACTTAAGAAGGAAACAAGGAAAATGCTAGATGCAGGGGTAATGGAGACATCGGATTCGCCATGGTCATCGCCAGTTGTCATAGTACCTAAGAAATCAGAGAATGGCGAAAAGAAAATTAGAGTGTGTATAGATTTCAGAGGGTTAAATAAGGTTACAAAAAGGGACTATTTCCCTGTTGCCAATATGCAGGAGACTTTGGATCAATTAGGGAATGCTAATATGTTTACCACCTTAGATTTGGCTTCTGGATACTGGCAAGTACAATTAGATGAGCAGGACAAAGAAAAAACAGCGTTCACAACTGACGGAGGACATTATCAGTTTACAAAAATGGCATTTGGTCTAGCACCCAGCACATTCCAGAGACTGATGAATAGTATCTTAGCAGGGTTGCAAGGTGAGAAATGTTTGGTTTATCTGGATGATATCATTGTATTTAATGGGGGAGGAATACAAGAGCATTTACATCGATTAAGAGAAATTTTTGATAAATTACGTCAAGCAAATTTGAAATTACAACCAAGCAAATGTAAATTTTTGAAGTCAGAAACAAAATATTTAGGTCACATTATAACAGAAGAAGGGATAAAACCAGATAACGACAAAATTTCAATTATTTAAAATTATCCAAAACCTAGAAATGTAAAAGACGTAAGGGCTTTCACGGGGCTTGTGGGATTTTACAGACGTTTTATTCATAATTTCGCGGAAACCGCGAAACCTTTAACCGAATTAACAAAGAAAGATAAAGAATTTAATTGGAACGAAAAGTGTCAGCAAGCGTATGAAAAATTAAAAATTGCCCTATGCTCAGATTCAGTGTTAGCTCATCCAGATTTTTCAAAAGAATTTATCTTGTCAACGGATGCCAGTGGCACAGCAATTAGTGCTATTCCAAGTCAAAAGATTGGAGGGTACGAGAGACCGATAGCATTCGCTAGTCGACAATTACAGCCTGCCGAAAGAAACTATACAACATCAGAATGGGAATGTCTAGCAGTATGTTGGGGTGTAAAGCACTACCGATGTTATCTATATGGCCGCAAATTTACTGTCATAACGGACCACAAGCCACTGAAATGGTTGATGACGGTTAAGGGTGACAATTCACGGCTAGCCAGGTGGGCACTAACCTTAAGTGAACACGATTTCGAAGTTATACATAGACCGGGAAAAAAACATATTAATGCTGACGTATTATCACGAATACCAGTAAATATGATTAATACCGAAATTCAAAGCTACGAACCCGTACGGGACAGGCATACTATACTTACAAAACAACAGACAGATAAAGATATAAAGCAAATGAAGACCAAAGATGGATTTTTTACGGACACCGAGAGCTTGTTGTTTAAAGAAAAAACCGGAGACGAGAGACATCATAAACTCGTGGTACCAACGTCAATGAAATTCCAAGTGATGCACGATTATCATAACCTACCACATGCCGGACATCAGGGCTACGAAAAGACGAACAAAAGAATCAAAGAAAAATTTTACTGGAGCAACATGAGCAAGGACATTGAAAATTTTTGCAGCAAATGTCACTCATGCAATGAAAGAAAAACATCTCCGCACCACAAACCAGCACCACTATAAAAGTTTCAGGAAATTTCGGTCCCAATGCAAAGAGTATCAATGGATGTTGTAGGTCCTTTAACGACTACTTTGAAAGGTAATAAATATATCTTAACATTCCAGGATCATTTCACAAAATACCCGGAAGCATTCGCGATAAAAGATCAGAAAGCTAGTACAATAGCAAAAATTTTAGCACAAGAAATTATAGCAAGACACGGAGCCCCAAGACAATTATTAACAGATTTAGGAGCAAATTTTACGTCACAAGTATTTAAAGAAGTATGCACTATTTTCGGAACCGAAAAAATTCAAACAACTGCCTATAGACCTCAAACAAATGGAGTGCTAGAACGAAGTCACCGCGTATTTAAAGATATTTTGTTAAGCACGATCAAACTGACTAGGACGATTGGTTACCTTATGTTTTATTAGCGTACAGAAGTAGCGTTCATAGCAGCACGAAAGAGACGCCATTCTTTTTAATGCACGGACGAGACATTGAGTTACCATACGATGATATAACCAGACCACAGGCATTACGTTACGACTACGAGGACAATTACGCATCAGAACTAAGACAAAGATTACAGTTCGCATTCACAAAAGTAAAACAACATTTAGCACAAGCGACTGAGACAGTACATAGGCAATTTAATAAAAACACGATGTCAACAAAATTTAATGTTGGAGATGCAGTATATTTACATGACGCAGCAATACAGGTAGGAACGTCACGCAAGCTAGCCAAACCATGGACAGGGCCGTACTTTATAATTGAAGTACTAAGTCCCGTAAATTATAAAATTAAAGATAATAAATCAGGCAAAATTCTCAAAGTTCACGTTAATCGCCTTAAACATTATAAAGCAGAAGTTCTAAAGGAACCGGAGAAAGCAAGAGTAGCGAATCCAAATAATAACCTTCACCATTATGAACTTTTATTACAGGAATTAAGCCGAATTGAAGAACAACAGCCAGCTCTACCACAAACTCCCACCACCCCATACCATACACGTAGCAAGGGTCCAGCACCAGACTATCCCTGGATACAACCATCAGGACGATAATGTTTTTAATTACAGATGCAGTCCATCCCGGTTGTGTGGATAATTTGCAGTCTTATTAGTGCGGCATACGCGCTAATCGGATTCGACTGCAGGGGACCGAATACAAATATAACGACCATCTCGCTAAAAGACGTACCCGAATGCCCAGATTTAGATAAAGGGTACAATGAATCTCGCGCCAACGTCCAGATATTACAAGAAGACGAATTTCGCAACGTCCAAGTGTACACTTGTCTGGTAGAGGTTACACGGTTAATTCAGCACTGCGGGATGCACAGTCACACGTCTTCCGTTCAACAAGGGCTTCTTACATACATCCATGAAATTGGTTCGGAAGAATGTCGCCTGATGCATCGTACAAAAATGTATAAGGGGCTGGGAAACTCAGTTATAAACAAACTCTTAAGTAATGGGACAATCTCAGCCTCACTAACTTTGGCAGGGAGGTTAGATATTTCCGGGAAATGCACCGGAGGATCGTTTATTGAAAATAGAGTATTATGGGAAGGTGTTGCGGTACAAGCAACTGTAAAAATCACACTAAAGGATTACTCGGCGACTGTCAAATTAGAATCTAATGAGATTAGTTTAAAAGGTGGTGTAGTGTGTAAGTTTTTAAGTGGTTACTGCATGGATACTGAAATAGGAGAAACAGTGTGGGAACGAGTCGCGACAGGGCAGTGCGATGGCAGCAGTATGTCACTAATTTTTTAAGGAGATGTGAGCCTAGTATCCACAGAAAAATCAAAATTTGGGGACAGTAAAAGGTATGTGGTAGTCGAGGAAGGAGAAAAGATTTTCGCAGTAAGATTATTGGAGAGAACAAACATTTGTAACAACGAAGTTTGGCTCACCGAAGACCCAAAATTATTAGTTGCATTTAAAAAAGACTTTGGTATTGAATATTTAGTCAACGGGGTTCCAAATCCAAAAAATGTAAATTTATTAGCATATCTGAATACTAAATTCCTTTACGTTGAACAATTCTTCAAAATAGAAATGAGAGACATGTATAGTGACGTAATTCACAGGCATTGTCTACTCGAGCGAGACATGTTGCGAAATCGACTGTTACTAGCTCCCTTAGCTCCAAATGCAGTAAGCACCCTTATTAAAAATAAGTTAGGGTACGTAGGGCGAGTCATGGGCGAAGTCATCCACATTATGCAATGTACACCAAGGGTAGTGAAAATTCGGAGAGTAGAAGAATGCTACAACGAACTACCCATATTTGCGGATGAGGAAGAAATGTTCATGACTCCATTAACACACATCCTGCAAGACAAAGCCGAGCAGATAGATTGCAGTCATCTAGCACCAGCCCTGTACTTCGTGGAAGATAAGTGGCTTGGGTTCAGCCCGCATCTAACGCAGGGTATCGAGCCAGAAATGTTGGAGGTACAGCAAGAACCAAAGTTCACATTCAAACCTCTGTACGACATAGGGAACGCCGGCATCTACTCAAAAAAAGAGATAAAATCGGCTCAAGATGCGTTAATTTTCGGGCTAGAACGACAAGTGTAACAGGTACGGCCGCCTAAGACGAAATCTAGTACCTGACATAAAAGGGTTTTAATTTATGAGTTTTACTTGCCTCAAAAGTAATCCACGAATTATATTAATGAACAACTTTTACACGTAGACAAGGGTAACGATAGACGCTGCCACCACTATCACTTTATTTATTTATTTAAAAGTCTGCCGTGATAGAAGCAGACAAGGGAATGATTAATAATGATAACAGACGCGGTTTACTACAATTATGGTCAAATTGGTGCAGGGTAATAATTTTAGAATAATAGAGTTTTACCTACGCACTGTGCTACCACGTCACAAAGACAGGGGTTGGAATAGGATGGGCTGAATCAAACACGATATTCCAACAACAACAAAATTATATAAATTTTAATAATCAACCGCGATCAAAAACATTTATATAATTCAAATAAACTACAACGCGTAACTTGATTCTATACAAACTCTAAATTCTTACTTTTCTAATTTACAAACAATTTGAAAACCTTTTTACATCGATCTACAAATCAATATTAATTCACACAGAATATAATAAAAACTACTTACAAATTTACACCACGATGAGAGAGCCTTTACACAAAGTAAAACAACTAATTAGTTATTTCACTAAGAAATACCAAGGTATATCTGACATTCAGTCAAGACATCCACAACAATCGACGAGTACAACAAGAGAGAGAGATTTCGAACTTCTAAACACTATTTAATAGTAAAAATCCAGAAGTTCTCAACCTATGTTTATCCAGCTCTTCTCATCCCCTAAGTACGAAGTACGCTAAAAATAACCCACCTATTGATGTCCACCGAGGGCATCACGTATCGGAAACGGACAGTTATGTCTTTTGAAAACAAGCTTGAAGGCGCGAAAAGAGCGTCCTCAACCATAAATCTGTCCATTTCGTAACATCTGGAGTACTGCTATACCAAAATTTACCAAAAATGCACAGCCGCCAAGCGACCGTGTTACACAAGCCATAGCAAATATAATAACGAGAAAGGTAGTAGGACGAGATACGGTAGACCAGGGCCTATCAACTCTAGACCTTTTCTCGAAAGGTGATCTCAGAAGCTTGGCAGTGTCTACGGCTAAACAAATGTGGGGTTGGTTCTCCAGTATAGGTATGTTTATGTCAGGCTTTATTGGGGTTTATACAATTTTCAAAATTTTTAAATATTTGTTGGACACCATATTAAATGGATTTAATTTATATAGAACAATGGGATGTACTATTAGTATAGTTGCTTGTCTCTGGAACGCGTTGACGCACCTAGTTCTGAATAATCACCACCGCAGAACGCGTCAACACAACCAAGGACAAGAGTTTGAAGTATTAAATATAAACCGCGATAAAGATGTGGGTATTCCTGGGGTTGTAACACCTAGTGCGCCCCCTAGAGAACCAAGCACACAACCAGGATGGTTTCACCAACGTTAGTTAGCTTAGATTAAGACTGATCACGTCCCAGCACAACCAGCACGAAGACCAAGGAGCTACAGATCAGAAAAGCGATAGATACCCGGGGTCAGCAAGAAGTCTGTTGTTATCATATACACAAAAAAATTGCACGGCAAGGTCAAGTGGCACAGCGCGGCATTTCACTATCATTCAAGACGGGAAGTTGACTCCAAAGTGAACAATTTATATGTGTGGTGTTGTGCTACGATGCAGACAACTGGGAGAGAAATAACAAAGTGATCATGTAGAGACATTAAGTAATGTAACAAGTCTAAGTCAGCACATTCTAGTGGCACCAATTATGTAAATAGGAAATGGATGTAATACATAAATAATATTGAGTAAGGTAAAGCTAATATTTGCTGACTTAGCACTTGTGTCTTTTGTATATATAGAGTAAGGTAATGAATAAGAGACAGTAGTGATAAACGGCAATAGAAGTGTGAGTAACATCGAAAGTGTACAGACAACAATATACATTATCATCGAAAGTGTACAGCCAACAATATACATTATATTTATTTGTTTATATATTCAAACGTGAGTATTTCTGTTTCATTCAATCTCCATCTCCTAGTACTTGTTCCGTCTCCAGTCTGACAAAGAACCCCATATTAAATATTTTTGTCAATCCTATCCTCATCGAGGAAGGGTTACATAATGAAAACATAATCGGCAGTGCTGAAAGGCCTGAAATAAGTTATAGTGCATTCAATAGAAAAATTTAATATAAAGTTGAAAACAAAGTGTCGAAATTTTACAATAAACTTACATATAATACGTCTATAAGTAATTTACTACATAAGAGTGTCGAGATAAAAAGATTAAATAAAAATAACATGGAAAATATAAGAAATGTTAAAATACAAATAGTAAAACTAAATAACAAATTAATGCTTCTGGAAAAACATCTAGAACATTTAAAAGAAGTCTCTAAGAATAACAAGAAAGAAATTAAAAACTATGTCGAGAATTATGACGTCGAAGAATCCGATATATCTGATGAATATGAATATTATTATCAATAATATAAGTACTTCTATTAAATATTTCATATATTTTATACTAACTTATTATTTGATTGCAGCCGTTGTTGAACTTGAGTTATAACTCCAGAAGATGCCTTTCAAACACCGTTGTCATGTAGTAATTTTTTTAAAACTTTTATAGTAAATGTAATATTATGTAATTGTTATTTGTTATTTCCTTTGCCATATCTTTTTATATAAATTGTATTTCATGAATTTGTTTATTGTTTCTTTCTATTTAACCTTTATAAACTAAACTTGGTAAATTTTTGTTCATGTCTTTAATTTGTGGAATAAATTTATTAAATCTTTGTGGTAATGAAACTTTGTAGTTTTCTAAATTTATTATAACTTGTGTGCCATAATTACCTGTGTTAGTTTCAAACGATATAACTTTATAAGTTTCATTTAATTCTAATTCAGATAATTTTATAAATTGAGAAAATGCACTGTTCAGCATACTTGCATAGTTAGTTTTGCTCTCCATTTATTACAATAAAATTTAAATAATATATTTTAACAGATTACTAATTTTTAATTTTCAATGCAAATGTGTTTGTAAAATTAAAGGTTTTACATTAAACTATAAAAATGAACAAACCCTTAACCATGAAAACCTAAGACAAATTATAAATAAAGACAGAGGAAGTTCAAATTAAATATAATAATATTACTAGAGACAAACAAACCAAAAACTTAATAAAGATGAAACCAAGACATTTAAACTTACATATGATAAGCGAGTAATTATTAACGAAGACGATAATTGTATAGATACAGTACCGTATGGTTATTAGTTATGGTAATTTGGTCAGGTTAAGCGCGAGGACCGTAAAGATATCGTTGTGCTATTGATTTTTTGAAAAAATACTATAAAAATTAATAAAAATGTGTGGTTTTAAGGGCACGGTAAAATCAAGAACTTGTGCTAACAACCGCAATACGCTTCTCGTAGGCGCCACCAGTATTTTTGTATAAGCGATTTTAACCTGATGAGATATCAAACTTTACTTCCACCCTCGGCTATAGAGCTTTCGTTATACGAACCGAGCCCGTTCCGCTAGTTTTGGATTGTTTTAAAGCATATTGAAATTTTGTACAGTATTACAAGGTTTTTTTATATTAGTTACCTATATTTTCATGTTTATTTAGTTTACTATTATATTTATAAATATATCGTTATAATATCGTAATAATATTAATTGCATTAGCAAAAGCTGCAAAAGCAAGACATAAAAAAACCTTGAAAATAGCTCCATATAGGTAAAACCTGTTTTTACAAAATTAAAAATAAAGATGAAACACCCAGAAAAATATTGTTGTCCATTTACATATGTAGGTACTTTTAACTTTTATGAGTACATTCATATTTCTTTATTTTATTTATATATTCGGTTTATTAGCTGTATTGTGTTAAAGTGCAAAAATTATATTGAACTACCTATATTTTTAAAATAAAAAATCAAATGTGGACATCACATGGACTTCCTTGTAAGCTAAATTATACAGTTTTTTTGCTGGATTTCATTTAAACTTATTTCACTTGAAAGTGAGATCCTTTTACGGCTAATCTTTCTTTGACTTTCATTCGTTTCATATCTTGAAACTTCCCTCTAAAATGGATAATTTTCTGAAAATTTTATTGAAATGTTTATCATCATTTCTTAATGCATTGCACAAAATTATTTTATTTGCTCAAAAACTTGTAAAGAAAGAGATGTTTTCATTTATTTTGTATATATTTCTCAGGAATATATTCTGACAGTTGTCAATGTCAAGTTATTAACAATAAATCAAATGTTTCCTACAAAAATTAGAAGCCAACTAAATTATTGTTTTTATTAAGTTTTTGCCAAAATTATAATGTCCTTTTGAAAAAGCCGATTTGAAAAAAAATGGAGCTGCATAATTAGAAGTTATAGCAATTCCATAAACAAAATATCAACATTTTACGGCTAGTCGTTTTTGAGTTATTCAAAAAATTCAAAAAAACACTACAAGCAAAGTGCTCTTTTGGCTTCCTATTGCAATAAAAAATGGAGGTGCACATCTAGATGTTATAACAATCCCATATATAAAATTTCAAAATTTTTCGGCTAGTCATTGTTGAGTGCAAGATACATACGTACGTACAGACGTCACAACGAAACTAGTCAAAAGGGATTCTTTAAAAAAAATTACAGCAAGTGTTAAAAATGCGTGCCTTGAACTCTTATGCATGCTTGACATCGGCGAATCATAAAATTATATACACGATAAATTACATTTTGATCGTTACGAATGGCAGCAGATGAATTCATAATTCGTTCAAGTAACTGTTCACGCGTGTTTATTTGTACCCTATAAACAATCAAAAGCACAAAATTTTTTAATTAAGACAATTAATTGATTAATAAATAAAATTAATTAATACAAATAAGGTATAACATTTCAATATAAGTCTTGTTTTCCGAAAGTACCTTGATTACAAAAATTAGAAAATTTCGTGTTATTTATAGAACTTAACCTTTTGTATTTTGGGAACTAGAAGGAATAGGACCTATGTTCATATGACATTTTTCGCTCAAAATGACCTCAGGAATAGGCTGTTAAAGTTTGTTACACTAGTCCTGAAACTTTAATCGACCTTTCTGTATACATATATTTTTATATACTTATTGTAGCGTAGAGAAACATAAATTATCTATGATGAGTGAACAATAGGTCGAAAATGTATCAAATTTAGAAGGCAATCGAATTGTAGAAATTAATCATATCGCACAAAAATTAGTAACACTGCAACAAATGCCTTCTATTTTTTTTTTAATTAAATTTTTTAATTTTCTTCCCGTCTTTATAATTACGTTTATATATAACTTCTAGATAAACAGATAAAAATATAATTTATAATAATTTTACATATCGTTCAGGCTGAGGAATTTCGGTAAAACATGTTATTCATATGATCACAAAATTAGATATATGATGGCAAATTTGATGTAAGTTTAAAAGATAAAATAAGTAAATATGAAGTAGTTTTATTGTAAAATTATGAAACGGTGGAAGAAATATATAAGGAATACATTTGCATGCGTGAATCAAGATAAATTCGGTTCCGGTTTTAGTAACTCCAAAAACAGCTTTTTTTTGTTATATCAAAAATATTGTGAATTGCAATAACAAACTAATTTTAAAACTACAAATTGAATGTACTGAAAAACGTATATAAAATATACTACTACAGAGGCGGGAGGTAATGTGTTGGACACATCAGATTTTATGGAAGAAATTTTACGTATGAAATGAATTATAGTTATTTGTATATCAAGTGCTGAAAGTCTATCTTTGTCCAAACCAACACGAAAGTTGCAGCCTGAGCGAAGCGAAGGTTGCAATCGTTTGTGTTCGACAAAGGACTTTCAACACGTGTTATACACACTATTTTTTCTACTCCTGCAAGATAAAAATAAGGAAATAAAAAAATATTTTTTAAACATAATTTGACATTTATTGCAAATTTTGTATTTGTGATGCGCAAGTGATGCGTATCCATGGCAGCAACAATGCAACAAACATTTATTAATGCTGCAAAGTTTTGCAGCACTAGTCACTTTCAGCATGAAAAACAAACCAGAAAATTGTATTTTCAAAGCAGGAGTAGAAAAATATATTGTGAACTGCAATAACAAACTAATTTTAAAACTACAAATTGAATGTACTGAAAAACGTATATAAAATATATTACTACAGAGGCGGGAGGTAATGTGTTGGAGACATCAGATTTTTTTCTTAGATTTGATGATTTATATAACATATTTTAATTTCAAGTAAAACCTTTCAGTAATTTCCCGAATAGTTATTATTTATAATTTTGTGATATAAACAATTATTATAATAAAATATACACTTATAAATGTATGGTCTTAAAGTATAATATATAAAGAATAATATAGGTAATTTTTTTTAATCACTTAGTTTAAAAGTAATATTAAGTTCAATAAGCATGTAAGAAAAAAACTGTATAAAATGCTGATCATTTTGAATATTTATTTGCATTACTAAAAATTAAAATGTATTACATACCTTTGTTTTTACATATGTTAAAGAGGTTTTAATGTTCAGGCTTTAATGTGATGTATGTATATTAAAATCGAACGCCTACTGTAAAAGTTATTGATGTTTACTTCCGACTGACTATAATTATTTCTCCGATGGTAATCAACATATTAGAATCTTTATTTGTAGTTTCAGTACAAAGATTATCTAACTCGCTTGTATATTCAAAGTAGGAAATTTAACAAGGTAGATAAATAAAAATTATTTTATGTTCTATTCATTGTTATATTTTTTTATTCATCGTTGTATTTATAAATACATGTGTTTAAATAAATTATAATATCTGACTATTTTGTTGGTTTCGATTAAACATGAAACAGTAATGCAGTGTATAATACTATAATTCCAAATTTTGATTGCTAGCTATGCTTTATAAACTAAAATTTTACATATCTATTATTTTTTCTTCTATTCTTTTTGGTCTTTCTTTTTCTAGCGCGGCATATAGTTTTGATAACTGTGTGAGCGCCGGGGCTAGGTGCGGTAAAACGCTGAACTAATTTTACATTACAGTCTTATGGAGAAATCCAATCTCGATAAGTTTAAGACGAACTACACAAAAATAATAAACGAACTTTAAATAATATCAATCTACATGTTCATGTTCAGGACATAAAAGTAAATTTCCTTACATAAAACGTTTTCAAATAATAGAAAATTGCCTTTGAAAGTGACCAATTACCATACGTTTATATTTTATTTAATTTTCAATTATAAAATAAATTATTGAAAAATAAAATAGTGTTATGTACATCTACACAGTTTTGTACTTATTTTAAAATATTGTGCACAAATATACCTTTATTTATTTTTGAGAAACTTAATGAGATTGAAAATATATAGATTTTACCGCGCCCTTAAGGTTTTTTGGTGAATGTGTTTTGGAACTCTCAGATATTAGAAAAAGTGTGCTGGGGTGCCCCTTATACTACTTACATGAACTGGATTCTAGAATACCTACCACACTTGAAAAAGCAATTTTCTTGTTGCAATGTTTTCTTTAAGCTAAAATATGATGAAGAATTATAAAATTCGGGCGCGGAAGCAAATATTTATATGATTTTTTACAAAAATAAAGTCGGATTTTACCTATGCCTGATTAATATGCTGTATATTGTAAGCTACAAGAGCTGCATTCTAGAATACCTACCACACTTGAAATAGCAATTTTCTTGTTGAAATGTTTTCTTTTAGCTAAAATATGATGAAGAATTATAAAATTCGGGCGCAGAAGCAAATATTTATATGATTCTTTACAAAAATAAAGTCAGAATTTACCTAATCTTGATGAATACGTTGTATATTGTAAGCTACATGGGCCGGATTCTAGAATACAAAATAGCAATTTTCTTGTTGCAATGTTTTCTTTTAGCTAAAATATGATGAAAAATTTTAAAATTTGGGCGCGGAAGCAAATTTTTATATGATATTTTACAAAAATAAAGTCAGTATTTATCTTTTCTTGATGAATACGTTGTATATTGTAAGCTACATGGGCTATATTCTAGAATACCTACCACACTTCAGATAGCAATTTTATTGTTGCTATGTTTTGTTTTAGCTAAACTATGACGAAGAATTATTAAATTCGGGAGCGGAAGCAAATATTTATATGATTTTTTACAAAAATAAAGTCAGATTTTACCTAATCTGGATGAATACGTTGTATATTAATTGTAAGCTACATGGGCTGGATTCTAGTATACCTACCACAATTGAAATAGCAATTTTCTTGTTGCAATGTTTTCTTTTAGCTAAAACATGATGAACAATTATAAAATTCGGGCGCGGAAGCAAATATTTATATGATTTTTTACAAAAATAAAGTCAGATTTCATCTTTTCTTGATGAATACGTTGTGTATTGTAAGCTACATGGGCTGGATTCTAGAATACCTACCACACTTGAAAAGCAATTTTCTTGTTGCAATGAATTCTTTTAGCTAAAATATGATGAAGAATTATAAAATTCAGGCGCGGAAGCAAATATTTATATAATTTTTTACAAAAACAATGTCAGATTTTACCTATTCTTGAAATGAATATATTTGTTAAAACATTCATATTCATGCTTAAGGATCTATACTATGGATAATTTTAGCATTGGACATGCAAAAGTGACCATAATGTGGTACCAATCAGATAATAAACATTCAATTTTCGGATCTCATTTTAATGAATATGTTGTGTATTGTTAGCTACATGGGCTGGATTATATATAATAGATACCTACCACACTTGAAATAGCAATTTTCTTGTTGCAATGTTTTCTTTTAGCTAAAATATGATGAAAAATTCTAAAAACCGTGCGCGGGAGCAAATATTTATATGATTTTTTACAAAAGATTGTCGGATTTTACCTATTCTTGATAAATACGTTGTATATTGTAAGATACAAGGGCTATTCTTGAATACCTACCACACTTGAAATAGCAACTTTCTTGTTGCAATGTTTTCTTTTAGCTAAAATATGATAAAGAATTATAAAATTCGGGCGCGGAAGCAAATATTTATATGATTTTTTACAAAAATAAAGTCAGATTTTACCTATTCTTAATGAATACGTTGTATATTGTAAGCTACATGTGCTGGATTCTAGAATACCGACCTCACTTGAAATAGCAATTTTCTTGTTGCAATGTTTTCTTTTAGCTAAAATGTGATAAAACATTATAAAATTCGGGCGCGGAAGCAAATATTTATTTAATATTTTTTACAAAAATAAAGTCAGATTTTACCTATTCTTGAAATGGATATTTTTGTTAAAACATTCATATTCATGCTTTAGGATCCATACTATGGATAATTTTAGCATTGGACATGCAAAAGTGACCATGACGTGGTACCAATCAGATAACAAACATTCAATTTTCGGGTGTCATTTGAATGAATACGTTGAATATTGTAAGCTACATGGGCTGGATTCTAGAATACCTACTACACTTGACATAGCAAATTTCTTGTTGCAATGTTTTGTTTTAGCTAAAATATGATGACAAATTATAAAACTCGGGCGCGGAAGCAAATATTTATATGATTTTTTACAAAAACAAAGTCAGATTTTACCTATTCTTGAAATGGATATTTTTGTTAAAACATTCATGTTCATGCTTTAGGATCTATACTATAGATAATTTTAGCATTGGACATACAAAAGTGACCATAGCGTGGTACCAATCAGATAATAAACATTCAATTTTCGGGTGTCATTTAAATGAATACGTTGTATATTGTAAGCTACATGGGCTGGATTCTAGAATACCTACCACACTTGAAATAGTAATTTTCTTGTTGCAATGTTTCCTTTTAGCAAAATATGATGAAGAATTACAAAATTCAGGCGAGGAAGCAAATATTTATATGATTTTTTACAAAAATAAAGTCGGATTTTACCTATGCCTGATGAATACGTTGTATATTGTAAGCTACATTGGCAGGAGTCTAGAATACCTACCACACTTTAAATAGCAATTTTCTTTTTGCAATGTTTTCTTTTAGCTAAAATATGAAGAAAAATTATAAAATTCGGGCGCGGAAGCAAATATTTATATGATTTTTTTCAAAAATAAAGTCAGATTTTACCTTTTCTTGAAATGGATATTTTTGTTAACACATTCATATTCATGCTTTAGGATCTATACTGTGGATAATTTTAGCATTGGACATGCAAAAGTGACCATAACGTAGTACCAATCAGATAATAAACATTTAATTTTCGGGTGTCTTTTTAATGAATACGTTGTATATTGTAAGCTACATGGGTTGGATTCTAGTTGCATTGTTTTCTTTTAGCTAAAATATGATGAGGAATAATAAAATTCGGGCGCGGAAGCAAATATTTATATGATTTTTTACAAAAAAAAGTCAGATTTTACCTATTTTCTATGAATACGTTGTACATTGTAAGCTACATGGGCTGGATTCTAGAATACCTACCACATTTAAAATAGCAATTTTCTTGTTGCAATGTTTTCTTTTAGCTAAAATATGATAAAAATATATAAAATTTGGGCGCGAAAAAAATATTTATATGATTTTTTACAAAAATGAAGTCAGATTTGACCTATTCTTGATGGATACGTTGTATATTGTAAGCTACATGGGTTGGATTCTAGAATACCTACCACAGTTGAAATAGCAATTTTCTTGTTGCAATGTTTTCTTTTAGCTACATTATGATAAAAAATAATAAAATTTGTTCGCGGAAGCTAATATTTATATGATTTTTTACAAAAATAAAGTCAGATTTTACCTATTCTTGATGAATACGTTGTATATTGTAAGCTACATGGGCTGGATTATAGAATACCTACCACATTTGAAATAGCAATTTTCTTGTTTCAATCTTGTCTTTTTGCTAAAATATAATGAAAAATTATAAAATTCGGGCGCGGAAGCTAATATTTATATTTTTTTTTATAAAAATAAAGTCATATTTTACCTATTCTTGAAATGGATATTTTTGTTAAAACATTCATATTTATGCTTTAGGATCTATACTATGGATAATTATAGCATTGAACATGCAAAAGTGACCATAACGTGGTACCAATCAGATAATAAACATTCAACTTTCGGGTGTCACTTTAATGAATACGTTGTATATTTTAATCTACATGGGCTGGATTCTAGAATACCTACCACAATTGAAATAGCTATTTCCTTGTTGTAATGTTTTCTTTTAGCTAAAATATGATAAAGAATAATAAAATTCGGGTGCGTAAGCAAATATTTATATGATTGTTTACAAAAATAAAGAATAAACGAAAAGTGACGTGGTAGAGTAAAGAGTTAGTGTAGTGGCTAAATAGTTATGTCAATCTTTAAGGAGCAAAATTAAACAAAATAAGTGATTCTTGTATTTTCGCAGTGGTTACAAGTTGTGGATGTTGTGATATTGTGGAGGCAAGGTTCTTAGAAACGATAAAGAGGATATTTAGATAAAAGTAAGTTCATACAACTTAGGTTAGGTTATCTAGGTGTCATATTACATGCCATATCAAATCCTAGCAAAGCAGCGACCTAGTAGCGACATCTTGCGTGTAATAGTAACATCTAGCCAGCGGTTTTTACAGGTGAATGTTTGAATTAAGTAGGGCAGTCACAATAGCTAAATTACTGACGCTAAACTTCTATTTAGAACGCACAGATAGAGCTAGTAGCACAACATGGAAACAAAAATATTAGAAGCGATATCAGTTTTAAAAACTGACATAGCAATTATAAAAAAGACAATGCAAGACAGGTTTATATTAACAGCAGACGTCCTTGGTGATCATAAGAAACTATTAATCGATTACGAAGAACGGTGGGCAGATCTAGAGCGCAGTAAAAGACAATTGTTATATTCGGATTATTGGAAAGAGAGACAAGTAGACATGAATGCCTAGACTAATTACCAAAAAATTAAAAGTAGATATATCCATCTTTGAGATAGACAACATATACAGAATTGGAGTTAAAAAGGACCGCAAGAATAGACCAGTTTTAATAAGATTCACTTCAAGAAGGAAGGTAATAGATATTTTAACAAATATAAAGTTATTGAAAGGAACAAACATCGTAATCTCAGAAGACTTCCCAAAAGAAGTTGCAGAAGAAAGGAAGCGGTTATTATCATTAATAAAAGAGATGCGTAAAAAGGGCAAACACGCAATATTAAAATACACCAATCTGTATGTTGACGGTAAGCCAATTAAAAAAGAAGAGGCAATAAGAACGTTGCACGAAAAAAACGAAAAGAAAAGACAACTATCAGAAGAAAAAGTTGAAGAAGAAACAAAGGAAAGAGGACCTCAAAAAAATGTAACTCGCAATGAAAGACAAGAAATGAAGAGACAGAAACCAATAACCCCATATGTAACACATACTCCAGATTATAGGGACCGTCAAAGGTCAAGCAGCTATAGTAGATATGAAGAAAGACCAATTAAAGGCAACGCAACAGGATCCATTTACAAAGAAACGGCGCCAACAGCACCACCAAAGGAGGAAGATCCAAAAAACTACTCAAAATAAGCGCGCTGAATAACACAGATCGGACTAAAATAGAATTTTGGAACATCGCCGGCTTAAAGAATAAGGACAATGATTTTTGGAATTTTATAGAAGAATTTGATTTTATCGGGCTAGTAGAAACATGGATAGAAGAGAAAGACTGGACGAAATGGGAAACCAAACTTCCGAATAAATTTAAATGGAAATGCGTATATGCAAATAGAGAACATAAAAAGGGAAGAGATAAAGGAGGAATAATAACTGGGGTCAGAAACACATTAGAGGAATTACCAGAGGAAAGAAGTATGGACCAAATGCAAGAACGAACATTACTAATAGAAGGAGAAAAATGGAAAATAATGTAACAACTTCTTTCTAAAGGACTTTGGCGTCATCGAACTGTAGCACGTCCTTTCCATAAATTCCATTACTACCAACTTGTAACATTATTACAGGACCTCTGGTACCAGTTTGTGACCCGCTCCTCGAAACGGTAGGTTACACAAAATATTTAATATATGGGTTCTTTGTCAGACCGGATACGGAGCAAGTATTAGGAGATGGATATTGAATTAAATAGAATACTCACATTTGTATAAAAATATAAATAATATAATAAATAATAGTTTACAATTAGTTTCGTCTCCAATGACACTTCTGTCCACCACCGCCGTCTACCACTGACTATACCACTCTACTTCTCTCTTTCTCTTCTCTATCTATGTCTGCCTTTACAACCATTACCTCACACTATATATATACTATGAACAAGTACTAACTCAACAAACATTAGTTTTACCTTTACACAACACTATTTATGAATTACATCCATTTCCTACTTACTTAATTGGTGCCATTAGAATGTGCTGACTTAGACTTGTTACAATAATAACAACATACAGCAAAGGAGAAATAAAACTCATACAAGAGCAATTAGAAGAAACAGAGGACAGACATGAATACAATTTATTATTAGGAGGAGACTTCAATGCCAGAATAGGGGAAGAAGGAAAAATTATTGATACTAGAGATGGAACTGAAAAAAATAGGACATCAAAAGACAAAATAATTAACAGCGAAGGAGAAAAACTCCTAGAATTCGTGTAAGAAAATGGACTGAAAATATTGAATGGACATACGACAGGAGACGAAAAAGGGGAATTTACTTATATTGGCCCAAACGGAGAATCAGTTATAGACTACGGCATTGCAAATGAAGAAGCAATGGATAAAATAATATCTTTCACAGTAACAGATAGAATAGAATCTGATCACCAGCCACTTGTCATAGAATTAGAAAACCTTAGTGAAAAAACAAAAACAGAAGAAAAAATAAGAATAGATTGGTCTGAAGAAGGCAAGAAAAAGTATCAAGAGAAATTAAAAGAAAAAATATTTGAAGAAGACGACTGTAACAAAGCTGTAGACGATCTGATAGAAAATATACACAGCTCATTAACAAAGAAAATTTGGAAGAAAAAAGATAATAATGGAAGGAATATTCGACTGTAGAGAATGATGAGGATTGTAATATTCGGGTATTCAGTCAAAAAAATCTTTATTTTCTATAAAGCCAACGTTTCGACACCACTTGTGTCTTCTTCAGGGCTAATAGATGTTGTTTTAATTGTTAGTGTTAATATAAAATGTATATGAATGTAAAATAAATTCTGTTATAACAGAAAAGTCGTCAAAAATTTTGTTAAAATTTCTAAACACGCCAAAAAATTCGCACATGTTACTTGGGCAAGCCAAAAAACAGATATCTGTTATAAAAAAAAGATAATATAAGAAAAAGTAATTGGTGGGACTGCGAATGTAGAACCAGAAGAAATTTAGTTCGAAACCTACAGAAGAACTAGAGAAAAGGCACGGGAAGGAAAGAAGACTTTCTAAAGGAGCGAAAAGAATATAGAGAATTATGCAAAACAAAGCAGAAACTAGAACAAAAAAGAGAAGAGGAAAAAATAAGAAATATATCAAATGAAACAGATATCTGGCAATATATTAATTCAGAAAGAAAAAACCATATCGCAGTCAGCAAAAACATACCAATGAGCACTTGGAGAAAATACTTCATGACTCTGTTAAACGGAACTGATGAAAAATATACTATATCATTAGAAACACAAGCCACACATAGTATAAAGACAGATATAACAGAAAGTGATGTAAGACGACAAATACAGAAACTAAGAAAACGAAAAGCCGCAAGTGAAGACGGTATACAGAACGAGGCTTGGATATACGGAACAAACGAAGCAGTCGAGATGGAAAACTCTTGCATTTGATTGTTGGGTAGAAACAAAAAAAGAAGAAAGAAAACAGGAAAAGAACCAATGGGAAACAAACTCTTGCATTTGATTGTTGGGTAGAAACAAAAAAAGAAGAAAGAAAACAGGAAAAGAACCAATGGGAAACAAAACGGGCAAAATTCTATGAAAGCAACGGACATTCAACAACAGGCATAGAAAGACGAAGAAATACAGGCCAGAACATCGTAGATGAAATTACACGGACGGAACAAGATATACAAGCTCAGATAAGAAGAGAAAAGATATATAAATCAACTTATAATCCAGGATATAAATACTTATTGACTATAAGCAAACCACTATACTTGACAACAGGAAACAAAAATTTAAAAATAATCACAAGATTTAGAACGGGAAACGAAGAAACAAGGAATAAATACTGGATAGGAGACGAAGACAGACAATGCGGAATATGTGGGAGAGACTTTGAGACAATAAATCACTTAAGAAGAGACTGCAGCGAAAACCTGAGAAATGACAAATCTACACAACAGATACTACACGACGAAAACCCAGACACAGATTGGATGAAGAAAGTATATATAAGTAGATTAAATAGTAAGTTATAATAATGTAAATACCACATGAAATGTAAAATATAGATAATGTAGAAATTTGAACACCAAAAGGTAACAAATAAAATATTTACTACTACTACTACTACTACAAAAATAAAGTCAGATTTTACCTATTCTTGATGAATACGTTTTATATTGTAAGCTACATGGGCTGGATTCTAGAATACCTTCCATACTTGAAATAGCAATTTTCTTGTTGCAATATTTTCTTTTAGCTAAAATATGATGAAGAATTATAAAATTCGGACGCGGAAGCAAATATTTATATGATTTTTTACAAAATAAAGTCAGATTTTAAATATTCTTGATGAATACGTTGTATATTGTTGCAATGTTTCCTTTTAGCTAAAATATGATAAAAAATTATAAAATTCGAGAGCGGAAGCAAATATTTATATGATTTTTTTCAAAAATAAAGTCAGATTTTACCTTTTCTTGATGAATACGTTGTATATTGTAAGCTACATGGGCTGGATTCTAGAATACCTACCACACATGAAATAGCAATTTTCTTGTTGTAATGTTTTCTTTTAGCTAAAATATGTTAAAAAATTAGAAAATTCGGGTGCGAAAGCAAATATTTATATGATTTTTTACAAAAATCAAGTCAGATTTTACCTATTCTTGAAATGGATATTTTTGTTAAAATATTCATATTCATGCTTTAGGATCTATACTGTGGATAATTTTAGCATTGGACATGCAAAAATGACCATAACGCAGTACCAATCAGATAATAAACATTCAATTTTCGGGTGTCATTTTAATGAATACGTTGTATATTTTAAGCTACATGGGCTGGATTCTAGAATACCTACCACACTTAAAATAGCAATTTTATTGTTGCAATGTTTCCTTTTAGGTTAAATATTATGAAAAATTATAAAATTCGGGCGCTGAAGCAAATATTTATATAATTTTTTACAATAATAAAGTCAGATTTTACCTCTTCTTTATAAATACGTTGTATATTGTAAGCTACATGCGCTGGATTCTAGAATACCTACCACACTTGAAATAGCAAATTTCTTGTTGCAATGTTTTCTTTTAGCTAAAATATGATGAAAAATTATAATATTCGGGCGCGATAGAAAATAATTATATGATTTTTTATAAAAATTAAGTCTGATTTTACCTTTTCTTGATGAATACGTTGTATATTGTAAACTACATTGGCTGGATTCTAGAATACCTACTACACTTGAAATAGCAATTTTCTTGTTGCGATGTTTTCTTTTAGCTAAAATATGAGGAAGAATTATAAAATTCGGGCGCGGAAGCAAATATTTATATGATTTTTGACAAAAATAAACTCAGATTTTACCTATTCTTGAAATGGATATTTTTGTTAAATCATTTATATTCATGCTTTAGGATCTATACTATGGATGGTTTTAAGCATTGGACATGCAAAAGTGACCAACACGTGGTACCAATCAGATAATAAACATTCAATTTTCGGGTGTCATTTTAATGACGACGTTGTGTATTTTAAGCTACATGGGCTGGATTCTAGAATACCTACCACACTTTAAATAGCAATTTTCTTGTTGCAATGTTTTCTTTTAGCTAAAATATGACTAAGAATTATAAAATTCGGGCGCGAAAGCAAATATATATTTGATTTTTTACAAAAATTTAGTCAAATTTATCTATTCTTGAAATGGATATTTTTGTTAAAACATTCATATTCATGCTTTAGGATATATACTATGGATGTTTTTAAGCATTGGACATGCAAAAGTGACCAAAACGTGGTACCAATCAGATAATAAACATTCAATTTTTGGGTGTTATTTTAATGAATACGTTGTATATTTTAAACTACATGGGCTGGATTCTAGAATACCTACCATACTTGAAATAGCAATTTTCTTGTTGCAATGTTTTCTATTAGCTAAAATATGATGAAGAATTATAAAATTCGAGCGCGGAAGCAAATATTTAAATGATTTTTTACAAAAATATAGTCAGATTTTACCTATTCTTAATGAGTACGTAGTATATTGTAAGCTACATAGGCTGGATTTTAGAATACCTACCACACTTAAAATAGCAATTTTCTTGTTGCAATGTTTACTTTTAGCTAAAATATGAAGAAAAATTATAAAATTCGGGTGCGGAAGCAAATATTTATATGATTTTTTACAAATATAAAGTCAGATTTTACATTTTATTGATGAATAAGTTTTATATTGTAAGATACATAGGCTGGATTCTAGAATACCTACCACACTAGAAATAGCAATTTTCTTGTTGCAATGTTTTCTAAAAAATAAAATATGATGAAAATTATAAAATTTGGGCGCGGAGGCATATATTTATATGAGTTTTGACAACAATAATGTCAGATTTTACCTATTCTTGAAATGGATATTTTTGTTAAAACATTCATTTTCATGCTTTAGGATCTATACTAGGGATGGTATTAAGCATTGGACATGCAAAAGTGACCAAAACGTGGTACCAATCACATAATAAACATTCAATTTTCTGGTGTCATTTTAATGACTACGTTGTATATTGTAAGCTACATGGGCTGGATTCTAGAATACCTACCACACTTGAAATAGCAATTTTCTTGTTGCGATGTTTTCTTTTAGCTAAAATATGACAACGAATTATAAAATTCGGGCGCGGAAGCAAATATTTATGATTTTTGACAAAAATAACTCAGATTTTACCTATTCTTGAAATGGATATTTTTGTTAAATCATTTATATTCATGCTTTAGGATCTATACTATGGATGGTTTTAAGAATTGGACATGCAAAAGTGACCAACACGTGGTACCAATCAGATAATAAACATTCAATTTTCTGGTGTCATTTTAACGACGATGTTGTGTATTTTAAGCTACATGGGCTGGATTCTAGAATACCTACCACACTTGAAATAGCAATTTTCTTGTTGCAATGTTTTCTTTTAGCTAAAATATGATAAAGAATGAAAATTTCGGGCGCGGAAGCAAATGTTTATATAATTATTTACAAAAATAAAGTCAGATTTTAATTATTCTTCAAATGGATATTTTTGTTAAATCATTGATATTCATGCTTTAGGATCTATTTTGTTTTTAGGCATTGGACATGCAAAAGTGACCAAAACGTGGTACCAATCAGATAATAAACTTTCAATTTTCGTGTGTCATTTAAATGAATACGTTGTGTATTTTAAGCTACATGGACTGGATTTTAAAATACCTACCACAATTGAAATAGCAATTTTCTTGTTGCAATGTTTTCTTTTAGCTAAAATATGACTAAGAATTATAAAATTCGGGCGCGAAAGCAAATATATATTTGATTTTTTACAAATATTAAGTCAAATTTATCTATTCTTGAAATGGATATTTTTGTTGAAACATTCATATTCATGCTTTAAGATCTGTGCTATGGATGGTTATAAGCATTAGACATGCATAAGTGACCAAAACTTAGTACCAATCAGATAATAAACATTCAATTTTCGGGTGTCATTTTAATGAATACGTTGTATAATGTAAGCTACATGGGCTGGATTCTATAATACCTACCACACTTGAAATAGCAATTTTCTTGTTGCAATGTTTTCTTTTAGCTAAAATATGACGAAGAATTATAAAATTCGGGCGCACAAGCAAATATTTATATGATTTTTTACAAAAATAAAGTCAGATTTTACCTATTCTTGATGAATACGTTGTATATTGTAAGCTACATGGGCTGGATTCTAAAATACCTACCACAATTGAAATAGCAATATTCTTGTTGCGATGTTTTCTTTTAGCTAAAATATGATGAAGAATTATAAAAATCGGGCGCGGAAGCCAATATTTATATGATTTTTTACAAAAATAAACTCAGATTTTACCGATTCTTGATATGGATATTTTTGTTAAAACATTCATATTCATGCTTTAGGATATATACTATGGATGTTTTTAAGCATTGGACATACAAAAGTGACCAAAACGTGGTACCAATCAGATAATAAACATTCAATTTTCGGGTGTTATTTTAATGCATACGTTGTATATTTTAAACTACATGGGCTGGATTCTAGAAAACCTGCCACACTTGAAATAGCAATTTTCTTGTTGCAATGTTTTCTATTAGCTAAAATATGATGAAGAATTATAAAATTCGGGCGCGGAAGCAAATATTTATATGATTTTTTACAAAAATAAACTCAGATTTTACCGATTCTTGAAATGGATATTTTTGTTAAAACATTCATATTCATGCTTTAGGACATATACTCTGGATGTTTTTAAGCATTAGACATGCAAAAGTGACCAAAAAGTGGTACCAATCAGATAATAAACTTTCAATTTTCGGGTGTTATTTTAATGAATACGTTGTATATTTTAAACTACATGGGCTGGATTCTAGAATACCTACCATACTTGAAATAGCAATTTTCTTGTTGCAATGTTTTCTATTAGCTAAAATATGATGAAGAATTATAAAATTCGGGCGCGGAAGCAAATATTTAAATGATTTTTTACAAAAATATAGTTAGATTTTACCTATTCTTAATGAGTACGTAGTATATTGTAAGCTACATAGGCTGGATTCTAGAATACCTACCACACTTAAAATAGCAATTTTCTTGTTGCAATGTTTTCTTTTAGCTAAAATATGATGAAGAAATATAAAATTCGGGCGCGGAAGCAAATACTTATATGATTTTTTACAAAAATAAAGTCAGATTGTACCTATTCTTCAAATGGATATTTTTGTTAAATCATTCATATTCATGCTTTAGGATCTATACTACGGATGGTTTTAAGCAGTTGACATGCAAAAATGACCAAAACGTGGTACCAATTATATTGTAACAAGTCTAAGTCAGCATATTCTAGTGGCACTAATAAAGTATATTAATAGGTCAATTGATGTAATTCATAAATAGTGTTGTGTAAAGGTAAAACTAATATTTGCTGACTTAGTACTTGTTCATAGTATATATAGTGTAAGGTAATGGTTGTAAAGAATAGGGAGAAGAGAATGAGACAAGCCAGAAGTAGAGTGGTATAGTCAGTGGTAGACGGCGGTGGTGGACAGAAGTGTCATTAGAGAAGAAAACAAATGTAAAACATTATTTATTATATTATTTATATTTTTATACAAATGTGAGAATTCTATTTAATTCATCATCCATTTCCTAATACTTGCTTCGTATCCGGTCTGACAAAAAACCCATTTAAATATATTTTGTAATACCTTCTCTTTCAAGGAGAGGGCCACAAACTGGTAGCAGAGGTCCTGTAAGATTGTTACAAGTTGGTAGTAATGGAATTTATTGAGAGGACGTGCTACAGTTGATGACGCAATGCTCCTTCGAAAGAGGTGTTACAAATTGGAGGCAGCGGTTCGGGAATTCTTGTCAGATTAAAGTAACCTTTCGGGGTTTACTCGCGGAACGACAAGTATTAAGAGTTGTTGATTTACATCAAAATTTAAAAAATGCTGTAACGGAAAAGATAAAAGGAAAACGTAATCTAAGAGTTTGAGGTTTGCTTATTTATTAAAAATTTAGTTCAATACGGCCTTCTCTTTACCACCGCCGAGCCAAGGTAAGAGATACCACAGTAAAAAAGAAAAACAAATTAATAATAAAAAAAAAGATTCGGAAACATTGACAGTCTTGAATTGAATTTCATTTTTGAGGAACGGATTAGAAGCAGACGGACATTCAACTTAGCAAGCAGTACAGTGGGAAAAATGCTGACAACAGCAACGTGGAATCAGCAACATATGGTATTGCAACAAGGCCACATCAAGTAGTTAACGTAGGTCAGGGAGATGACGCTACGTGAAGGAATAAGCTGATGGTAGAAAAAGGAATCAAGGATCTTAATGGGTACAGGAATTACTGTAATTGAGAGAATACGAGAAAGTGTCTCGGGAGGAAGATGACAATGGACAAGAGAGACTATTAGAAGATTAGTCTTATAAAGTTTGTGTAGACAACGTTGAGAGATTAATACAAGAATATACCTCGGTAGGGGGATACCAATGGGCCGTAAGGGCTATTGGAAAATGAGTATTGTAAACTTTAAAATACAAGGTTTAAAAAAGTGAATGTTTCAAAACAGAGGGATCGAGGATAAACTACTTTTGAATTGCTTGTCTTGGAGGATTAAAGAGCCGTCTGATTCGCCGTCTTCAGAGAAAATGGTGATGAAGAGTCAGGACCAATCACGTGCCAGTGCGTCTAGCGGTGAAGTTGTAACCGGGAAGATCAGGGAGCCGCAACACCGCGAGAGGATTCTGATGGATGTAAGGTGCCAGACCATGAGGGGTCATTCCAGATCGAATTCCAGATGTTCAAAATGGGAGTTGGAATTTAGTGTAAACGAAGAAATTAAAATTGTATTATGTAGAGACATTAAGTGTAGGTTAAGTTACTTTTGGAAATTGTGCTCCTTACAGGAAGCAAATTTCTCGAAGGCGGGAGGAATGTAACAAGTCTAAGTCAGCACAATCTAGTGGCACCAATAAAGTATATTAATAGGTCAATTGATGTAATTCATAAATAGTGTTGTGTAAAGGTAAAACTAATATTTGCTGACTTAGTACTTGTTCATAATATATATAGTGTAAGGTAATGGTTGTAAAGAATAGGGAGAAGCGAATGAGACAAGCCAAAAGTAGAGTGGTATAGTCAGTGGTATACGGCGGTGGTGGACACAAGTGTCATTAGAGAAGAAACCAACTGTAAAACATTATTTATTATATTATTTATATTTTTATAAAAATGTGAGTATTCTATTTAATTCAACATCCATCTCCTAATACTTGCTCCGTATCCGGTCTGACAAAGATCCCATTTATATATATTTTGTAAGATCTACTCTTTTAAGGAGAGGGTCACAAACTGGTAGCAGAGATCCTGTAAGATTGTTACAAGTTGGTAGTAATGAAAGTTATTGAAAGGACGTGCTACAGTTTGATGGCACCAATATCCTGCGAAAGCTGTGTTACAATATAATAAACATTCAATTTTCGGGTGTCATTTTAATGAATACGTTGTATATTATAAGCTACATGGGCTGGATTCTAAAATACCTAACAAAACTAAAATAGCAATTTTCTTCTTGCAATGTATTCTTTTAGCTAAATTATGATAAAGAATTATAAAATTAGGGCGCGGAAGCATATATTTATATGATTTTATACAAAAATAAAGTCAGATTTTACGTATTATTAATGAATACGTGCTTTAAGGTCCGTGCTATGGATGGTTTTAAGCATTGGACATGCAAAAGTGACCAAAACGTGGTAACAACCAGATAATAAACATTCAATTTTCGGGTGTCATTTTAATGAATACGTTGTATATTGTAAGCTACATAGGCTGGATTCTAGAATACCTACCACACTTAAAATAGCAATTTTCTTGTTGCAATCCTTTGTTTCTGCTAAAATATAATAAAGAATTTTAACATTCGGGCGCGAAAGCAAATATTTATATGAGTTTTTAGAAAAATAAAGTCGGATTTTACATATTTTTAAATTGGATATTTTTGAAAAAACATTCATATTCATGGTTTAGGATCTATACTATGGATGGTTTTAAGCATTGAACATGCAAAAGTGACCAAAACGTGGTATTAATCAGATAATAATCATTCAATTTTCGGGTGTCATTTTAATGAATACGTAGTATATTGTAAGCTACATAGGCTGGATTCTAGAATACCTACCACACTTGAAATAGCAATTGTCTTGTTGCAATGTTTTCTTTTAGCTAAAATATAATATAGAATGATAAATTTCGGGCGCGGAAGCAAATATTTATATGATTTCTTATAAAAATAAAGTCAGATTTTACCTATTCTTGATGAATACGTTGTATATTGTAAGCTACATAGGCTGGATTCTAGAATACCTACCACACCTAAAATAGCAATTTTCTTGTTGCAATCCTTTTTTTAGCTACAATATGATAAAAATTATAAAATACCTAACACACTTGAAATAGCAACTTTCTTGTTGCAATGTTTTTTTTAGCTATACTATGATTAATAATTATAAAATTCGGTCGCGGAAGCAAATATTTATATGATTTTTTACAAAAATAAAGTCAGATTTTATCTATTCTTGATAAATACGTGGTAAGTATTCTAGAATCCAGCCCATGTAGCTTACAATATACAACGTTTTCATCAAGAAAAGTAATATCTGACTTTGTTTTTGTAAAAAATCATATAAAAATTTGCTTCCGCGCCCGAATTTTATAATTCTTTATCAAATTTTAGCTAAAAGAAAACATTGCAACAAGCAAATTGCTATTTCAAGTATAGTAGTTATTCTAGAATCCAGCCCATGTAGCTTACAATATATAACGTCTCCATTAAAATGACATCCGAAAATTGAATGTTTATTATCTGATTGGTACCACGTTTTGTTCACTTTTGCATGTCCAACGCTAAAATTATCCATAGTATAGATCCTAAAGCATGAATATGAATATTTTAACAAAAAAATCCATTTCAAGAATAGGTAAAATCTAACTTCATTTTTGTAAAAAATCATATAAATATTTTCTTCCGCGCCCGAGTTTTATAATTTTTTATCATATTTTAGCTAAAAGAAAACATTGCAACAAGAAAATTGCTATTTCAAGTGTGGTAGGTGTTCTAGAATCCAGCCCATGTAGCTTCCAATATACAACGTATTCATCAAGAATAGTGTAAAATCTGACTTTATTTTTGTAAAAAATCATATAAATATTGCTTCCGCGCCCGAATTTTATAATTCTTTATCATATTTTTGCTAAAAGAAAACATTGCAACAAGAAAATTGCTATTTCTAGTGTGGTAGGTATTCCAGAATCGAGCCTTTGCAGCTTACAATATACAACGTATTCATTAAAATGACACCCGAAAATTGAATCTTTATTATCTGATTGGTACTACGTTTTAGTCACTTTTGCATGACCAATGCTAAAATTATCCATAGTATAGATCCTAAAGCATGAACATGAATGTTTTAACAAAAATATCCATTTCAAGAATAGGTAAAATCTGACTTTGTTTTTGTAAAAAATCATATAAATATATGCTTCCGCACCCGAATTTTATAAGTCCTTATCATATTTCAGCTAAGAGAAAACATTGCAACAAGAAAATTGCTATTTCAAGTGTGGTAGGTATTCTAGAATCCAGTTCATGTACCTTACAATATACAACGTATTCATCAAGAAAAGGTAAAATCTGACTTTATTTTAGTAAAAAATCATATAAATAATTGCTTCCGCGCCCGAATTTTATATTTTTTCATCATATTTTAGGTAAAAGAAAACATTGCAACAAGTATATTGCTATAACAAGTGTGGTAGGTATTCTAGAATTTAGCCCATGTAGCTTACAATATACAACGTATTCATGAAAACAACACCCGAAAATTGAATGTTTATTATCTGATTGGTACCACGTTTTGGTCACTTTTGCATGTCCAATGCTTTACCCATCCATAGTTTTGATTTTAAAGCATGAATATGAATGTTCAACAAGTATATCCATTTTAAGAATAGGTCAAATCTGACTTTATTTTTGTAAAAAATCATATAAGTATTTGCTTTGACGCCCGAATTTTTTAATTCTTTATCATATTTTAGCTAAAAGAAAACATTGCAACAAGAAAATTGCTATTTCAAGTGTGGTATGTATTCTAGAATCCAGCACATGGAGCTTAAAATATACAAAGTATTCATCAAGAATAGGTAAAATCTGACTTTATTTTTGTAAAAAATCATATAAATATTTGCTTTCGCGCCCGAATTTTATAATTCTTCATCATATTTTAGCTGAAAGAAAACATTGCAACAAGAAAATTGCTATTTGATGTGTGGTAGGTATTCTAGAATCCAGCCCATGTAGCTTACAATATACAACGTATTCATCAAGAATAGGTAATATCTGACTTATCTTTTTTAAAATCATATAAATATTTGCTTTTGCGCCCGAATTTTATAGTTGTTTTTCATGTTTTAGCTAAAAGAAAACATTGCACCAAGCAAATTGCTATTTCAAGTGTTGTATGTACTCTAGAATCTAGCCCGTGTAGCTTACAATATACAACGTATTCATTAAGAAAATGTAAAATCTGACTTTATTTTTGTAAAAATCATATAAATATTTGCTTCCGCGCCCGAAATTTATAATTCTTTATCATATTTTAGATAAAAGAAAACATTGCAACAAGAAAATTACTATTTGAAGTGTGGTAGGTATTCTAGAAATAGCCCATGTAGCTTACAATATACAACTTATTCATTAAAATGAATGTTTATTATCTGATTGGTACCACGTTTTGGTCACTTTTGCATGTGCAATGATTAAATCCATCCATAGTATAGAACCTAAAGCATGAATATGAATATTTTAACAAAAATATCCGTTTCAAGAATAAGGAAAATCTGACTTTATTTTTGTAAAAAAAACATATTAATATTTGCTTCGGCGCCCGAGTTTTATAATTCTTCATCATATATTAGGTAATGAAAATATTGCAACAAGAAAATTGCTATTTCAAGTGTGGTATGTACTCTAGAATTCAGCCCATGTAGCTTACAATATACAACGTATTCATCAAGAATAGGTAATATCTTACTTATTTTTTTTTTAAATCATATAAATATTTGCTTTCGCGCCCGAATTTTATAATTCTTCATCAAATTTTAGCTAAAAGAAAATATTGCACCAAGAGAATTGCTATTTCAAGTGTTGTATGTATTCTAGAATCCAGCCCCTGTAGCTTACAATATACAACGTATTCATTAAGAATAGGTAAAATTTGACTTTATTTTTGTAAAAAATCATATAAATATTTGCTTTGGCGCCCGAATTTTATAATTCTTCATCATATTTTAGCTGAAAGAAAACATTGCAACAAGAAAATTGCTATTTCAAGTGTGGTAGGTATTCTAGAATCCAGCCCATGTAGCTTACAATATACAACTTATTCACTAAAATGACACCCGAAAATTGAATGTTTATTTTCTGATTGGTACCACGTTTTGGTCACTTTTGCATTTCCAATGCTTAAATCCATCCATTGTATAGAACCTAAAGCATGAATATAAATGTTTTAAGAAAAATATCCGTTTAAAGAATAGGTAAAATCTGACTTTATATTTGTAAAAAATTCATATAAATATTTGCTTCCGCGCCCGAATTTTATAATTCTTCATCATATTTTAGCTAAAAGAAAACATTGCAACAAGAAAGTTGCTATTTTAAGTGTGGTAGGTATTCTAGAATCCAGCCTATGCAGTTTACAATATACAACGTATTCATTAAAATGACATCTGAAAATTGAATGTTTATTATCTGATTAGTACCACGTTTAGGTCGCTTTTGCATGTCAAATGCTAAAATTATCCATAGTATATATCCTAAAGCATGAATATGAAAGTTTTAAGAAAAATATCCATTTCAAGAATAGCTAAAATCTGACATTATTTTTGTAAAAAATTATATAAATATTTGCTTCCGCGCCCGAATTTTATAAATCTTCATCATATATTAGCTAAAAGAAAACATTGCTACAAGAAGATTGCTATTTCAAGTGTGGTAGGTATTCTAGAATCCAGCCCATGTAGCTTACAATATACAACGTATTCATTAAAATGACACCCAAAAATTTAATGTTCATTATTTGATTGGTACCACGTTTTGATCACTTTTGCATGTCCAATTCTAAAATTATCCATAGTATAGATCCTAAAGCATGAATATGAATGTTTTAACAGAAATATCCATTTCAAGAATAGGTAAAATCTGACTTTATATTTGTAAAAAATCATATAAATATTTGCTTCCGCGCCAGAATTTTATAATTCTTTATCAAATATTAGCTAAAAAAAAACATTGCAACAAGAAAATTGCTATTTCAAGTGTGGTAGGTATTCTGGAATCTAGCCCATATAGCTTACAATATACAACGTATTCATTAAAATGACACCCAAATATCGAATGTTTATTATTTGATTGGTACCACGGTTTGGTCACTTTTGCATGTCCAATGCTAAATAATCCATAGTATAGATCATAAAGCATGAATATGAATGTTTTAGCAAAAATATCCATTTCAAGAATAGGTAAAATCTGACTTTATATTTGAAAAAAAATCATATAAATATTTGATTCCGCGCCTGAATTTTATAAATCTTCATCATATTTTAGCTAAAAGAAACATTGCGAAAAGAAAATTGCTATTTCAAATGTGGAAGGTATTCTAGAATACAGCCCATGTAGCTTACAATATACAACGTATTCATCAAGAATAGGTAATATCTGACTTTATTTATGAAAATAATCATATAAATATTTGCTTCCGCGCCAGAATTTTATTTTTCTTTATCAAATTTAGCTAAAAGAAAACCTTGCACCAAGAAAATTGCTATTTTAACTGTGGTAGGTATTCTAGAATCCAGCTCATGTAGCTTACAAAATACAATGTGTTCATTAAAATGACACCTGAAAATTGAATGTTTATTATCTGATTGTTACCAAGTTTTGGTCACTTTTGCATGTCCAATGCTAAAATTATCCATAGTATAGATCCTAAAGCATGAATATGAATGTTTTAACAAAAATGTCCATTTCAAGAATAGGTAAAATCTGACATTATTTTTGTAAAAAATCAAATAAATATTTGCTTCCGCTCCCGAATTTTATAATTCTTTATCATATTTTAGCTAAAAGAAAACATTGCAACAAGAAAATTGCTATTTCAAGTATGGTAGGTATTCTAGAATCCAGCCCATGCAGCTAACAATATACAACGTATTCATTAAAATGACACCCGAAAATTGAATGTTTATTATCTGATTGGTACCAGGTTTTGTTCACTTTTGCATGTCCAACGCTAAAATTATCCATAGTATAGATCCTAAAGCATGAACATGAATGTTTTAACAATAATATCCATTTCAAGAATAGGTAAAATCTGACTTTGTTTTTGTAAAAAATCATATAAATATTTGCTTCCGCGCACAAATTTTATTATTTTTCATTATATTTTAGATAAAAGAAAACATTGCAACAAGAAAATTGCTATTTCAAGTGTTGTAGGTATTCTACAAACCAGCATATGTAGGTTACAATACACAACGTATTCATTAAAATGACACCTAAAAATTTAATTTTTATTATCTGATTGGTACCACGTTTTGGCCACTCTAGCATGTCCAATGCTTAAAACCATTCATAGTATAGATTTTGAAGCATGAATATGAAAGTTTTAACAAATATATCCACTTCAAGAATATGTAAAATCTGACTGTATTATTGTAAAAAATCATATAAATATTTGCTTTTGCGCCCGAATTTTATAATTCTTCAATATATTTTAGCTAAAAAAAACATTGCAACAACAAAATTGCTATTTCAAGATTGGAAGGTATTCTAGAATCCAGCCCATGTAGCTTACAATATACAAAGTATTCATCAAGAATAGGTAAAATCTGACTTTATTTTTGTAAAAAATCATATAAACATTTGCTTCCGCGTCCAAAATTTATTATTCTTTATCATATTTTAGCTAAAAGAAAACATTGCAACAATAAAATTGCTATTTCAAGTGTGGCAGGTATTCTAGAATCCAGCCCATGTAGCTTACAATTTACAACGTATTCATTAAAATGACACCTGAAAATTGAATGTTTATTATCTGATTGGTACCACGTTTTGGTCACTTTTGCATGTCCAATGCTTAAAACCAACCATAGTATAGATCCTAAAGCATGAATATAAATGACCCATCACATAATGAACATTAAATTTTCGGGTGTCATTTTAATGAATACGTTGTATATTGTAAGCTACATGGGCTGGATTCTAGAATACCTACCACACTTGAAATAGCCATTTTTTTGTTGCAATGTTTTCTTTTAGCTAAAATAAGATGAAGAATTATAAAATTCGGGCGCGGAAGCAAATATTTATATGATTTTTTACAAAAATAAAGTCAGATTTTAACTATTCTTAAAACGGATATTTTTGATAAAACATTCATATTCATGCTTTAGGAACTAAACTATGGATGGTTTTAGCAATGAACATGCAAAAGTGACCACAACCTGGTAACAACCAGATAATAAACATTCAATTTTCGGGTGTCATTTTAATGAATACGTGTATATTGTAAGATACATGGGCTGGATTCTAGAATACCTACCACACTTGAAATAGCAATTTTCTTGTTGAAATGTTTTCTTTTAGCTAAAATATGATAAAAAGTTATAAAATTCAGGCGCAGAAGCAAATATTTATATGAGTTTTTACAAAATTTAAGTCAGATTTTACCTATTCTTGAAATGGATATTTTTGTTAAAACATTCATATTCATGCTTTAGGATGTATACTATGGATGGTTTTAGCATTGGACATGCAAAAGTGACCAAAACGTGGTACCAATCAGTTAATAAACATTCAATTTTCGGGTGTCCTTTTAATGAATACGTTGTATATTGTAAGCTTCATGGGCTGGATTTTTGAATACCTATCTCACTTGGAATAGCAATTTTCTTGTTGCAATGTGTTTTTGAGCTAAAATATGATAAAAAATTATAAAATTCGAGCGCGAAAGCAAATATTTATATGATTTTTTACAAAAAGAATGTCAGATTTAACCTATTCTTGAAATGAATATTTTTGTTAAATCATTCATTTTTATGTTTTAGGATCTATACTATGGTTGGTTTTAAGCATTGGACATGCAAAAGTGACCAAAACGTGGTACCAATCAGATAATAAACATTCAAATTTTGGGTGTTATTATAATGAATACGTTGTATATTGTAAGCTACATGGGCTGGATTATAGAATATCTACCACATTTGAAATAGCAATTTTCTTGTTGCAAAGTTTTCTTTTAGCTAAAATTTGATGAAGAATTATAAAATTCGGGCGCGGAAGCAAATATTTAAATGATTATTTACAAAAATAAATTCAGATTTTACCTATTCCTAAAATGGATATTTTTGTTAAATCATTCATATTCATGCTTTAGGATCTATACTATGGATGGTTTTAAGCATTGGACACGCAAAAGTGACAAAAATGTGGTACCAATCAGATAATAAATATTCAATTTTTGGGTGTTATTATAATGAATACGTTGTATATTGTAATCTACATGGGCTGGATTATAGAATATCTACCACACTTGAAATAGCAATTTTCTTGTTGCAATGTTTTCTTTTAGCTAAAATATGATGAAGAATTATAAAATTCGGGCGCGGAAGCAAATATTTAAATGGTTATTTACAAAAATAAATTCAGATTTTACCTATTCCTGAAATGGATATTTTTGTTAAATCATTTATATTCATGCTTTAGGATCTACATAATGGATGGTTTTAGCATTGGATATGCAAAATTGACCAAAACGTGGTATCAGTCAGATAATAAACATTAAATTTTCGTGTGTCATTTTAAAGAATACGTTGTATATTGAAAGCTACATGGGCTGGATTCTAGAATACCTACCACACTTGAAATAGCAATTTTCTTGTTCCAATGATTTCTTTTAGCTAAAATATGATAAAGAATTATAAATTTCGGGCGCGGAAGCAAATATTTATATGATTTTTTACAAAAATAAAGTCAGATTTTATCTATTCTTAGAATGGATATTTTTGTTAAAACATTCATATTCATGCTTTAGGAACTACACTATAGATGCTTTTAGCAATGGACATGCAAAAGTGACCACAAAATGGCAACAACCAGATAATAAACATTAAATTTACGGGTGTCATTTTAATGAATACGTTGTATGTTGTAAGTTACATGGGCTGGATTCTAGAATACCTACCACACTTGAAATAGCAATTTTTTTGTTGCAATGTTTTCATTTAGCTAAAATATGATAAAAAGTTATAAAATTCGGGCGCAGAAGCAAATATTTATATGAGTTTTTACAAAATTTAAGTGAGATTTTACCTATTCTTGAAATAGATATTTTTGTTAAATCATTCATTTTTATGCTTTACGATCTATACTATGGTTGGTTTTAAGCATTGGACATGCAAAAGTGGCCAAAACGTGGTACCAATCAGATAATAAACATTCAATTTTCGGGTGTCATTTTTATGAATACGTTGTATATTTTAAGCAACATGGGCTGGATTCTAGAATACCTACCACACTTGAAATAGCAATTTTCTTGTTGCAATGTTTTCTTTTAGCTAAAATATGAAGAAGTATTATAAATTTCGGGCGCGGAAGCAAATATTTATATGATTTTTTACAAAAATTAAGTCAGATTTTACCTATTCTTGAAATGGATTTTTTTGTAAAAACATTCATATTCATGCTATAGGATCTATACTATGGATGGTTTTAACATTGAACATGCAAAAGTAACTAAAACGTGGTACCAATCAGATAATAAACATTCAATTGTCGTGTGTCATTTTAATGAATACGTTGTATATTGTAAGCTACATGGGCTGGATTCTAGAATACCTACCACACTTGAAATAGCAATTTTCTTGTTGCAATGTTTACTTTTTTTGCTAAAATATGATTAAGAATTATAAAATTCGTGCGCGGAAGCCAATATTTATATAATTTTTTACAAAAATAATGTCAGATTTTACCTATGCTGGAAATGTATATTTTTGTTAAAACATACTTATTCTTGCTTTAGGATGTGTACTATGGATGGTTTTAGCATTAGACATGCAAAAGTTACCAAAACGTGGTACCAATCAGATAATAAACATTTAATTTTCGGGTGTCATTTTAATAAATACGTTGTATATTGTAAACTACATGGGCTGGATTCTAGAATACCTACCATACTTGAAATAGCAATTTTCTTGTTGCAATGTTTTCTTTTATCTAAAATATGATGAAAAATTATAAAATTCGGGCGCGGAAGCTAATATCTATATAAATTTTTACAAGAATATAGTTAGATTTAAACTATTCTTGAAATGGATATTTTTGTTAAAACATTCATATTCATGCTTTAGGATTTATACTATGGATAGATTTAAGCATTGGAACTGCAAAAGTGACCATAACGTGGTACCTATCAAATAATAAACATTCAGTTGCCGTGTTTTATTTTAATGAATACGTTGAATATTGTAAGCTACCTACATGGCCCGGATTATAGAATACCTACCACACTTGAAATAGCAATTTTCTTGTTGCAATGTTTTCTTTTAGCTAAAATATGATGAAGAATTATGAAAGTCGGGCGCGAAAGCAAATATTTATATGATTTTTCACAAAAATAAAGTCATATTTTACGTATTCTAGTAATGGATATTTTAGTTAAAACATTTATATTTATGCTTTAGGATCTATACTATGGATGGTTTTAAGCATTGGACATGCAAAAGTGACCAAAACGTTGTTCCAATCAGGTAATAAACATTCAATTTTCGGGTGTCGTTTTAATGAATACGTTGTATATTGTAAGCTACATGGGCTGGATTCTAGAATACCTACCACACTTGAAATAGCAATTTTCTTGTTGCAATGTTTTCTTTTAGCTAAAATATGAAGAAGTATTATAAACTTCGGGCGCGGAAGCAAATATTTATATGATTTTTTACAAAAATTAAGTCAGATTTTACCTATTCTTGAAATGGATATTTTTGTAAAAACATTCATATTCATGCTATAGGATCTATACTATGGATGGTTTTAGCATTGAACATGCAAAAGTAACTAAAACGTGGTACCAATCAGATAATAAACATTCAATTGTCGTGTGTCATTTTAATGAATACGTTGTATATTGTAAGCTACATGGGCTGGATTCTAGAATACCTACCACACTTGAAATAGCAATTTTCTTGTTGCAATGTTTACTTTTTTTGCTAAAATATGATTAAGAATTATAAAATTCGGGCGCTTAAGAAAATATTTATATGATTTTTTTTTCTTGTTGCAATGTTTTCTTTTATCTAAAATATGATGAAGAATTATGCTTGAGTAGTAGTATAAGGGGCACCCCAGCACACTTTTTCTAAAATCTGAGAGTTCCAAAACACATTCACCAAAAAACCTTAAAACAACACATTTTTATTAATTTTTATAGTATTTTTTAGCAAAAAACATGTAGAATTATATAAAAACTGAACTCAAAAAATCCATAGCACAACGATGTCTTTACGGTCATCGCGCTTAACCTGACCAAATTACCATAACTAATATCCATACGGTACTGTATCTATACAATTATCGTCTTTGTTAATAATTACTCGCTTATCATATGTAAGTTTAAATGTTTTGGTTTCATCTTTATTTATTAAGTTTTTGGCTTGTTTGTCTCTAGTAATAGTATTATATTTCATTTAAACTTCCTCTATGTCTTTATTTATAATTTGTCTTAGGATTTCATGGTTAAAGGTTTGTGCATTTTTATAGTTTAATGTAAAACCTTTCATTTTACAAACACATTTGCATTCAGAGTTCGGTTTACTACACTTGCAATTATTAACTTTATTTGAATAACTCTTTGGGCCTGTCTACAAAAACTCCTTAATACATGTTTTAGAACCGAGTTCATCTGTCCATTCACCTAACATACAACCTGTATTAACCGTGTTTGTCCCATTAACAATATAAAATACACTGTCTGTGTCAAAATATAATATTTTATTACCTAGTTTATCTAACACGTCATATAAAAGTATTCTTGCATTAGCTGTTGTATATGAAGCTATAGCTATATTTGTTGCATAGTAATTTTTAATATAATAGTTTGTAAATTTATATGTAACATGTACAATATCATTATTAACAAATACATCATTAATGTTTGATAATCTGTCATCCAAAAGTATTTCATAAAATCGACAAGGGTCAGTTACATATTCTGATCGAGACATGTTTAACCTTTGACCAAATTAACCCCACAACGAATTTAAACATATCTTAGCTACAGTTCTTTTACCGGGGTTTTCTATAATATAATTAGGGTTCAAGTATATACCTAATTTGTTTTTAACTGTTAATATGTAGTCTTGTATTGTTTTAAAATCATTTTTCCACGGTTATGTTTCTAGTTTTATTTTCATAAAATCCTTAATGTAACCTTTAAATAAGTTATTAGATTTTTGTTCATAATGCCTTACTTCATATATTTCTTCTATTTGATATCCTTTTTCTAATGCTTTCTCAATTTCAATTGTTGTCCAGGTACCAATTAAACAGCGTTCTTCAACATTGTGATTACATGTTATATTACCACTCATAATACATTGATTACACAACGGAAATAATAATTTTTCATCGTTATTTATTTTTGTTTTTAATGGTAGCACCGGATGATATAACTTTCTAGGTGGTAATATTTTACACTTAACAAAACCGAACCAGTTACTACTATATTTACATTGTTTTTTAATTATTGTAGGATGCCCAACTGGATAACTATTATAATACTGAACAGTAGCATACACACTGCAAACATCTATGTACCTAATTTTTTCACTTGGTTAAACTTTATTTTTTAATTTTGTAGCGTTTGTCCTACTACCAAAGAACGAGTCTCTAGGATCTAATGATGTAACAATATTTGTTTTTATACATTTTTTATAATCTTTTCCCCAATTACATTTCCACATTTCTATAATTGTATAACCATTTTTTTTAAGTAATTCAGTTCTCATTTGTGTTTTATTATACAAATACTTGAAATGTGTTCTTGTAACATTATTAATTTCATCAGGTGTGTAACATTTATTACAACTATGCCAGAAACAACCATGGAATTGATAAATAGTGATAGTTGTACTATCATAACCATCTACTTTGGCTCTACATTTAATTTCCAACCAACTTATAGATTTTTGGCTATAACAGTCTTTCTGTTCTTTATCTATTACACCGATTGTATTATCTTGTAAATATTTTGATCTGTATATATCCATACAAATACTAGCTATAGTTAAATACTTAAACGGATCAATATTTGCTATTTCAAGAAATTGTTTTCTTAGTTCAACACACCCTTGTCTTAGTATATTAACATCTGATTGACAATATTCAACAAGCTCCTTTTTATTATCAAATATATAATTTTTGTTTATTGAATCATGCCATTTTAAAAATTCTTGTCTTTGCTTTGGTTTCATAGAATTGTAATTATAAAATTCCTTATTGGGTATTTTACCTATATATTTTTCTTTTTCAGATGTGTTAAATAAATGTGGGTAATATCCTTTTTTAAGTTCTTGTAAACCAAATGTGTTTGGGAAACTACTAAGAGGGCCAGCTACAAAATTCATACTATCAATTATTTTTAAATTTATATTTTCAATTTAGAGTAACATAAGTTTTGAACCGTTATATATTGTATATGGTTTTAAAGTATTTTCTATGCAATATTTTAACATGAAATGTGAATCATACGCTTTAGCATTGTGTGCTATACATGTGTAACCTATATGTCGACTATTAATTAACCACTTACAAAAGTCTTTATTATTGTGGAATATAAATTCAGTCCCATTAATATACTGTGCAATAACTAAATTAGGTGTATGTATACCGGTATTTTGTTGAGCTTCATAATCAAAGAAAATATATTTTTTAGTATATGTACACTTATCTCTGGCTATACATTTTTTATTACAAACATCATTTTGCACTTTTAACAGTTTAAACAATTACAGATACCGCCTTTTTGATCTGTACGTAAAATGTAACATTTATGTTCTTTTATTAATACGTCTTCATGACAATTTTTACATACTCTATAACCACACTTGTATTCTACTTCAATATATTTCTTTTCGACTTTATCATATTTTTCAGTATAATATAATTCCTCACAATTGCTACACCTTTTTCTATTTTCACACACTTTGTTTATATGATTAGCGTAACAACTGACGTACGAAAACAATATGTTACACCGCTTACAGTATTTATTTTTAATATCTTCGTTTTCGTGTTTATTTTGAAAACAATCGTGGCATACTTCAGAGTTCTTATTCTTACACTTATGATTCTTATTTTTATGCGTTTTATTGCATTCTTTACAGTAATAACTGGATCCATAGAAACCAGTCATACTATTAATTACATCAAAATGATTACCATTTTTATATAGGTATAATGTGATATCTTTATTGGCTCCTTCATATATTACAGAATTAAAATTTTCAGAACAGATAACTTTAATTTTAATATGTGATAAGATTTCTACATGTTTTATGTCTTCAAGAGTAAAGTCCTCTTCGTTAAATGTTTGTAGTTTGCTGTACAAATTATTTGTTATAATTGTTTGTAGTTTTCGACCTTCTCTAATATATTTAATCTCATTGTTTGTTACTTCTTTGTCACAAGTAAAGTTCTTGAAATATTTTTGGATTCTTTTCGTATGTTAATGCTACAACAACTGCTCTTGGTGCACATAAATTATCGCTATTATTGATTTGAGTTATAGATTGTTTAGTTTTTTTTTATTTTCAGCTAAATTTAATATTTTTGTACGACCACTACCTTGAGGTATATAAATTACTTGTGCGTGAAATATTGCATTATCTAAATCAAATGATTCATTGTAACCTAAAGCGTTGTGGAAGTAATTTATAATTGTTTGTGCACCGCTATCTTCACTAATATCTAGAGATATAGGGTTACTTAAATTTGGACACTCTAATATAAGTGTAAATTTATCACCATTCTTATAGTTTGTTTGCCGTTTAACATAGTCAATTATTTTTTTCATATCACCTTCAATATCGCTTAAATCTTTTAATTTTATTTTTAGAATTACATGATATGTTTTGTATTTTTTATATATTTGCTTCGTATGTTTTCAATTATTAATCTGTTATTATCACATTCGCCTGTATAGTGGTAATGATTACAAAGATAAAACTTTTCTTTTTTGATTCGAATGGGTTTAAGTTTTTCATAAAAAGGAAATAATTCATATAAATGTTTTCTGGGTCTTAGGGTAGTGTTTTCATATAAATTGTCATGAAAAGGAAATAGTTCATATATATGATTTGTATTTATTTTATCTTTAACTCAGATTTTCGTAATTTTGAATAGCCTTTAATGTTTTCATTTTTACATATTGATTTCAATTCTTTGACAGTTCTTGTACTTAAACAATAATGATTATTACTAGGATCATAATCAGTATTACAGAAATTACATTTAACATATTGAATTATATTTGTTGTGGCATTTATCTGAGATGAACCTGCTTGATCCATCTCTATTTAATACAAAATAAATTTGATAGTATATTTTAGTTAGAGTTTTGTTTTAAAAACAATGCACCATAGTGTATAGGTTTAGTTAAATGTTCTTTCATATAAGAATTTAAAACTATTTTTCCACATTCACACTGAATTTTTTTCCGTAGATTATCCTTATTTTTAAAATAATATTTACTTACACATGTTTTACACCTCGAATGAAGCATGTCTTTATTTTTAAGATATTCAGTTATATTTTTTTCTGTTTTACAAGTGCAACAATTTTTTTGTCAGTTATTTAATTAACAAAAATTTTATTAATAACAACAATATATTCATTCCATATCTTATCATATTTATCCCGAGATTTTTGAGAATTATTTAATAATTTATTTAAGAAATATTTATGTGGAACATTTTTTCTATAACCATATGTATATAAAAAGTTTATTAAATGTTGATATTTTTTATGTATGTGTTCTTTAGTTTTACCATCAAGAGAAGTATAAAAATAAGGTTTTATTTCTATTCTGTAATTACAAACTAATTTTTCAACATATTTCATTTTATCTACCTGTTTAATGAATATTTTTTTATTTTGCTTATTAATAACGTAAAAATCACAATTTATACAATGTGGTACATGAGTAGAACTAACAAATGAATATACTAAACACTGTCTGCATTTCTTATATTCTTCTTCTTCAATTTCTATAAGTCTAGCATCTGGAATACTAAAAAATGTCATTTATTTGAAATATTTTTTTAATTAAAACAGGTGTTATAATCTCTGAACATTTATTAATACGTAATTGAAATCTTTTACGATCTATTGCATATTGTTGCCAAATAATACCTTGACGACTTTTTCTATAAACATAATTCCACGTAAACATATAATGTATCTTAACAGAATCATTAAATCTAACATTTAAAACCCTCTTAATGATCCTAGAACAAATTCTGGAGTAATTGTATTTTTTAAATCTGTTTCCTCAATATTTGACTCTTCAGTTTCTGTTTCCTCAATATTTGATTCTTCAGTTTCTGTTTCATCAATATTTGAAACTGTCTCATTATTTGTATCCTCAATATTTAACAATTCTTTAGTTACTGTTTCCTCAAAAGTTAACAATTCATCAATTGATTCCTTATCTGTCATTGAAATAGTTTCTTCAATTTGAATATTTTCCATTTTTGTTCATCGGTCATTTGTATTTTGAACTATGTCGCTAATATTTATCAAATGATTGAAAATATTTTCCGGAGTTTCAACATTAACTGTATTATCTGTTTTATCTAGTGCAAGTATGAAATTAGTAATCTGATTCTTAAAATTTGTAAAATAATTTAAATCTTTGTTTTTAAACTTACTAGCATAAGCTTCTAGCATATCATCTACACGTTGTCTTAAGCTAAAAGCATAATCTACGAGTTGCTCCTTGTCTACCATTTATTAGGAGAAAAAGTTATACAACATTTACAATTCTTATTATCGCAGACAGTAATTCATTTTGAGAAAGATGTGTTTCAAAATGATTTCTATAATATATCATATCAATCGTTTCTTTCATTTTGTTAAATAAATTAATACTATTTGGAATGTATTCAAAACTAAGTATATCTTCTAAGTCAGTTGTTACGGTTTAAAATAATTCGGTGACGATAAGGTTAGCAACCCATCTTCCAAGGAGGTAATCCGGGAACTCTGTTCTTCAACTTGCCTGTGAAGGCTAAGTAACAAGCGTGTTGATACGAAACGCGTCGGTTTCAGACCGTTAGACATTTGTTCTGAATCTTTTGCCGTGGTCAGATGTATCGGAAGGTGATTGAAGAATATGGATTTTATTGACTCCAATTCCACGGACCTGTTCCGGATATTTGATAGATCGAGACTGTTGGGATATATTTCCTGCGAGTTAAACTCGGATTTTATATGGCACTAGCACGTGAACCACTCTACAGAACCGCACGCCATCAAAGGTGAGCCACATGGTTGTTAATTCCTTTTTTTTACTTCATGGTTATCAGGAAACTAATGGTTATCTTTAACTTTATTTTGTAATGTTTGATATTATTATTAAATTCGTAAAGTCTCTCTCTACACTATTCCAGTGGCGTGCCCAAGCCACAAGTTGTGAAGTTGGTTATTAACAACGTTCTTTCAGGTTCTTTTTGTTTCCTTCTTTTTTATCATATTCGTATTTCGTCCATTAAATACGTGAATATCTTATTCGGACACGTATACCAGTCGTCGTTTTCCTCGATTCTGGGAACTTTCGACAATATTATCGCTGTTCGTATTCGAGAACATCTAGGACAGGCAGGAAATTCCGTCAGGATTTCGAGAGATCGGAGACCGTCGTGCGAACCAGAACCGCCATCTTGTGCTGCGTCGTTGCCACGCCATACACCACCGGAAGAGCCAGATAAGCCTTATTCCCATTTTATTGTTTATTACATTTATTTATTTTCATTATTTTTACAAGTGATTTATTTAGTATTACGCTTGTTTATTGAATTTATTTATATTTCTAGTATTTTTGCAAATGATTCTTTTTCACAGTTTATTTAGTATTACTACTTGTTTATTGAATTTATTTATCTGTTAGTATTTTTTTTGCAAGTGATTATTTTAACAGTTTATTTAGTATTATCCGTTGTTTATTGAATTTATCTACTTTGTTAGTATTTTTTGCAAGTGATTATTTTCACGGTTTATTTAGTATTATCCATTGTTTATTGAATTTATCTATTTTGTTAGTATTTTTTTGCAAGTGATTATTTTCATAGTTTATTTAGTATTATCCATTGTTTATTGAATTTATCTATTTTGTTAGTATTTTTGCAAGTGATTATTTTCGCAGTTTATTTAGAATTGCCCTTCGTTTATTGAATTTTTATATATATATTGTTAGTATTTCCTGAGTGATTATTGTCTCTTGGTACTTTATAGTATTTATTTGTTTACTGTTTATTGAATTTATTGTTCTGGAAAGCTCATGCGAGTGATTATATCACTTTAGTGTTTCTCAACTCCCTTATAGGGTTTGTAACGCGCTAGGAGAATTAGGATCTTGTCTGTTAGTTATTTCATAATTGTCACCTGCGCATGCGCCTAGACCGTTTGGTATACCAACCGACGAAGTGCCCTAACTTTGTTGCGCCATTCATTGTCCGTACGTTGCTTAACGCGAGTTCCTATTCCGCCCGGTACGCCGAACCCCTATACGGAGGCTAGTTTATTCTTTGGTTTTTTTTTTTATTTTCGATAACCCCTCGCGTGTGTTGACCTATTATTATAACATACTGTATTTTTCTTATATATTCAATATATTGGCTATCTGACTCTGCGCTTGCTGTTTTATACAACGATCTCCCACCCTACTGATCATTTTGCTGTTACGTCTTGAGACACTTTCGTAGTTGTGTGTCATTTGTTATTTACAACTACGTGGCGCCCTTCATTTCCATTTTCATCTTAGTCGTTGCCTTTTAAAAGGGAACCACCCCTTCTCCACTGTCTAAAAGCTGGCGGCCGCATTCCTGACCACCTTGGTTGCGTAGGGGCTACCATTACACACAGCATTGTGTTATACGTAGCACTGGATATACATTTCTTAACATTTTGATATGGTTATTGGTCTTAAGTTTTTGATTTCGAAGTTCATAATAAGAATACTCACACACATAATTTTTCTTAATAAGTATAAACTGATGATGTTTGTTAGTATTGTCTGGTTTCGAAACTACATCATGTTTAATTTTTTCAATTTTTTCTGTCAGGTTTTCCACTTTAAATTCTAAATTATTCACTATAGCTCTATATTTTGACTCTCCATATTTTCTTATTGTTGGTAATAACTCTGAAGTAACCCATCTTTAAAATTCTTTAGCTTTTGGAAGTTTGGACGGTAGTATTAGGGAATATAAACCTGATGCATTGATAAATATAGTATCTGGATGAAGAATTTGAATATATTATGCGATCTTCTAAATCATATATGTTATATAATTGATTTTATTATTATTGAACATTATATATGTCTGCTATTGACTCCATTTATTAAATTAGTTAATATTTCACACAACATCTTTTACGTCAATCCAAGAATTATGGCTATTATCAAATCCTAACCATTTTACATATGCTTGATTACCTGTACGTTTAATGACTTTTTCAACTAAATACACTTCATCTTGTTTTACATGGCTTAACTCTTCTTCATAAAAACAACCTTTCAATTCTTTATCTCTATAATCTTTCAAGTGGTATGTTATAGGTTTTGAATAAATAATTTTAGAAACTGTAAATATTTCATTAGTCCAATTAGGTGTGTAACCTTTCTCAAAAATAGTTTTATATTTAGATATTCTAACTTTATCTCCAACCTTATATTTAGGTTTATAATTTGAAATTTCTTCTTGAAACAATGGTTTTAACTTATGTTCGTTCTTTTTCTTTGACGCTTCAACTGGTGTCATTTTTATTGTTCTGTGTTTAGTATTATTATACGAATTTACTAATTGTGCTAACATATCTAACCACTTGTAATTTCCATTAATGGTAAACTGTTTCCACATTTTTTTTTTCAACGTTCTATTGAAACGCTCACATACTGACGCTTTTAAATGTTGAATAATGATTAATATTATATTCTTTCATTATTGTTTGAAAATCTTTATTGTAAAACTCTAAACCTTTGGTCTTTGGTATTCGTCCTTGTTTCAGTATTGAATTAAATCCATTTGTTACACTTTTAGAAGTTTTATTCTTAATTGGTACTGCCCAAGCATATTTTGAAAACACATCAATTACAGTTAGTAAATATTTATAGCACTTATTATCTTTTGAATACGGTATCATTTCAACTAAATCAGCTTGCCAAAAATCATTTATACCATATGATATTACTTTACGTCTCTGAGAATTACGTCTTAATGATTTATGTATTTTATTTGCAATTTCTTCTCTAACGTTAATAGATTCATCTACTTTTTTTTAACAAACTTTTTTTTATTAGTACCACATACAGAACACTTGGCTCGCAAAATTGGTTGACCTTTAACAGTTGTTTTTCTTGTAATATTATTTGACTTTTTTTTTTCTCTACACTTTACCCAGTATATTAGTTCACTCATTTATTAATTAAGAAAATCAAAACTATAACTCATAATCAAATCAATATGTAAAGATACTATGGCTACATTATCTTTCTTCATAAATTTTAAAGTTTCACCTTTATTAAACGCCATCCTACTTGTTACTTTATCATATTTTTGTTTGCCAATATAAAATTGTTTGAAACCAATGGACGGATAACAATTAATTGCTTCAATCCAACCATTAAAGGGAAATATATATTCTATTACATTTAGCGGTTTTGTAAAGGCTAAAATATAGTAACCATAGTTAGTACACTCACTATAATATAAATCTTTAAACATGCAAAACTTCAATTTTTTTAAGGTTTTATTGTGTTTTTCTAATTCTTTATTAAGTGTACTATACTTTATATTTAAATACTTTTCAGTGTTATCAGAAAATTTCTTTAACTGTTTATTATTTTTAATAGATTTCGTTGTTATTATAGCATTTATCTTACTTGTCTCTGAATTACATTCATTATCTACTTCCTGGATTTTATTTTGAATTTTTTTATTCGTTTCTAATACATAACTTTTTGTAGCAACATCTGTATCTTCTTCAGGATTTTCTGTGTTGCATAATCTGCTATTTGTTAATTTAAAACCAATTCCTGGATCTCCTTTTACCACTCTTGAAAATATTTGATTATTAGAATTATCGTCACTTTCACCAAACTTATTTAATACCATTTATTACACTAAAATGTTTTGATTCTTTTTCTTCTTCCAATTCTTCTTCTATATTCAATATTTCATTTTCAACATTTTAAGATATTCTAATCGTTTTTCTAGTTCTTTAATATCGTTCCAATAAACATTTTCTTTTTCCTTGTTGTTATACTTTTTAAATCCTTTACCAGTTTTTGGTGTTGAAGTTAAGTTTTCTAATGAATGATACTGTGAACCAGGAGACGTAGGCGTAGTTGGTAGACTCGGAACATCTGAAATATCAGATTCTTCTCTTTGAGAGTATTCAGGTGATTGAGCTTCATCTTGCATTTGTTGTCTTTGTTTTTTTCTTGAAGATTGTTTCTTATATTCTTCCCATATAGGTTTAATAATATGGATGTACTTGTTACTTTTACTTGATCTTGGTTTTGATGGATTATCAGCTCTTTTTATACAATCAGAATGTATTAAAGTTCTCTTGTAGTTATCTAAATCATTTGGTGTATATTCACTAGCCTCTTTTTCAGTTAACAAACTCCATATACCATTTGTAGATGGAACTGTGAATTTAACTAACGACTCATGTTTTCCAATCTTATGTATGTAAATTTTATTGGAATCGTACGTTATTAGTATATTTTTATTACCAATGCGGTTGCTACTTCGATTAATACCAAAAGTTTCATCTATGTTTGTTTTGTCTGTTTTTGAAAGATATTTATCACCTAATCTTTCTTCACTTAACGTTGTATCCCTTGATGTTCCTGGTTGAATTACATCAATGCTTACTTGAGATTTTGGTATAGTTTTTTGTTGGAAGTTATCTCTTATTTGTTTCAACATTTCAGTTTGTTGTTTACTATATTCTATTTGATCAAGTAAAGGTTTTAGAGCGTTAGTAATAGGTTTGTACTGTTCCACCAATTTTTCATGTTTAATTGATTCGCCTTCTGTTCTCTTAATATAAGCTGCTTTAGCCTTATTGGTTGAATCTCTAAGCTCTTTTACTTTTTTCTCTAAAGTTTTATTGTCCATTTATTATGTAAAAATTTGTTTATTATGTTCATGTTCTATGTTCATGTTCTATGTTCATGTTCTATGTTCATGTTCTATGTTCATGTTCTATGTTCATGTTCTATGTTCATGTTCTATGTTCATGTTCTATGTTCATGTTCTATGTTCATGTTCTATGTTCATGTTCTATGTTCATGTTCTATGTTCATGTTCTATGTTCATGTTCTATGTTCATGTTCTATGTTCATGTTCTATGTTCATGTTCTATGTTCATGTTCTATGTTCATGTTCTATGTTCATGTTCTATGTTCATGTTCTATGTTCATGTTCTATGTTCATGTTCTATGTTCATGTTCTATGTTCATGTTCTATGTTCATGTTCTATGTTCATGTTCTATGTTCATGTTCTATGTTCATGTTCTATGTTCATGTTCTATGTTCATGTTCTATGTTCATGTTCTATGTTCATGTTCTATGTTCATGTTCTATGTTCATGTTCTATGTTCATGTTCTATGTTCATGTTCTATGTTCATGTTCTATGTTCATGTTCTATGTTCATGTTCTATGTTCATGTTCTATGTTCATGTTCTATGTTCATGTTCTATGTTCATGTTCTATGTTCATGTTCTATGTTCATGTTCTATGTTCATGTTCTATGTTCATGTTCTATGTTCATGTTCTATGTTCATGTTCTATGTTCATGTTCTATGTTCATGTTCTATGTTCATGTTCTATGTTCATGTTCTATGTTCATGTTCTATGTTCATGTTCTATGTTCATGTTCTATGTTCATGTTCTATGTTCATGTTCTATGTTCATGTTCTATGTTCATGTTCTATGTTCATGTTCTATGTTCATGTTCTATGTTCATGTTCTATGTTCATGTTCTATGTTCATGTTCTATGTTCATGTTCTATGTTCATGTTCTATGTTCATGTTCTATGTTCATGTTCTATGTTCATGTTCTATGTTCATGTTCTATGTTCATGTTCTATGTTCATGTTCTATGTTCATGTTCTATGTTCATGTTCTATGTTCATGTTCTATGTTCATGTTCTATGTTCATGTTCTATGTTCATGTTCTATGTTCATGTTCTATGTTCATGTTCTATGTTCATGTTCTATGTTCATGTTCTATGTTCATGTTCTATGTTCATGTTCTATGTTCATGTTCTATGTTCATGTTCTATGTTCATGTTCTATGTTCATGTTCTATGTTCATGTTCTATGTTCATGTTCTATGTTCATGTTCTATGTTCATGTTCTATGTTCATGTTCTATGTTCATGTTCTATGTTCATGTTCTATGTTCATGTTCTATGTTCATGTTCTATGTTCATGTTCTATGTTCATGTTCTATGTTCATGTTCTATGTTCATGTTCTATGTTCATGTTCTATGTTCATGTTCTATGTTCATGTTCTATGTTCATGTTCTATGTTCATGTTCTATGTTCATGTTCTATGTTCATGTTCTATGTTCATGTTCTATGTTCATGTTCTATGTTCATGTTCTATGTTCATGTTCTATGTTCATGTTCTATGTTCATGTTCTATGTTCATGTTCTATGTTCATGTTCTATGTTCATGTTCTATGTTCATGTTCTATGTTCATGTTCTATGTTCATGTTCTATGTTCATGTTCTATGTTCATGTTCTATGTTCATGTTCTATGTTCATGTTCTATGTTCATGTTCTATGTTCATGTTCTATGTTCATGTTCTATGTTCATGTTCTATGTTCATGTTCTATGTTCATGTTCTATGTTCATGTTCTATGTTCATGTTCTATGTTCATGTTCTATGTTCATGTTCTATGTTCATGTTCTATGTTCATGTTCTATGTTCATGTTCTATGTTCATGTTCTATGTTCATGTTCTATGTTCATGTTCTATGTTCATGTTCTATGTTCATGTTCTATGTTCATGTTCTATGTTCATGTTCTATGTTCATGTTCTATGTTCATGTTCTATGTTCATGTTCTATGTTCATGTTCTATGTTCATGTTCTATGTTCATGTTCTATGTTCATGTTCTATGTTCATGTTCTATGTTCATGTTCTATGTTCATGTTCTATGTTCATGTTCTATGTTCATGTTCTATGTTCATGTTCTATGTTCATGTTCTATGTTCATGTTCTATGTTCATGTTCTATGTTCATGTTCTATGTTCATGTTCTATGTTCATGTTCTATGTTCATGTTCTATGTTCATGTTCTATGTTCATGTTCTATGTTCATGTTCTATGTTCATGTTCTATGTTCATGTTCTATGTTCATGTTCTATGTTCATGTTCTATGTTCATGTTCTATGTTCATGTTCTATGTTCATGTTCTATGTTCATGTTCTATGTTCATGTTCTATGTTCATGTTCTATGTTCATGTTCATGTTCATGTTCTATGTTCATGTTCTATGTTCATGTTCTATGTTCATGTTCTATGTTCATGTTCTATGTTCATGTTCTATGTTCATGTTCTATGTTCATGTTCTATGTTCATGTTCTATGTTCATGTTCTATGTTCATGTTCTATGTTCATGTTCTATGTTCATGTTCTATGTTCATGTTCTATGTTCATGTTCTATGTTCATGTTCTATGTTCATGTTCTATGTTTCATGTTCTATGTTCATGTTCTATGTTCATGTTCTATGTTCATGTTCTATGTTCATGTTCTATGTTCATGTTCTATGTTCATGTTCTATGTTCATGTTCTATGTTCATGTTCTATGTTCATGTTCTATGTTCATGTTCTATGTTCATGTTCTATGTTCATGTTCTATGTTCATGTTCTATGTTCATGTTCTATGTTCATGTTCTATGTTCATGTTCTATGTTCATGTTCTATGTTCATGTTCTATGTTCATGTTCTATGTTCATGTTCTATGTTCATGTTCTATGTTCATGTTCTATGTTCATGTTCTATGTTCATGTTCTATGTTCATGTTCTATGTTCATGTTCTATGTTCATGTTCTATGTTCATGTTCTATGTTCATGTTCTATGTTCATGTTCTATGTTCATGTTCTATGTTCATGTTCTATGTTCATGTTCTATGTTCATGTTCTATGTTCATGTTCTATGTTCATGTTCTATGTTCATGTTCTATGTTCATGTTCTATGTTCATGTTCTATGTTCATGTTCTATGTTCATGTTCTATGTTCATGTTCTATGTTCATGTTCTATGTTCATGTTCTATGTTCATGTTCTATGTTCATGTTCTATGTTCATGTTCTATGTTCATGTTCTATGTTCATGTTCTATGTTCATGTTCTATGTTCATGTTCTATGTTCATGTTCTATGTTCATGTTCTATGTTCATGTTCTATGTTCATGTTCTATGTTCATGTTCTATGTTCATGTTCTATGTTCATGTTCTATGTTCATGTTCTATGTTCATGTTCTATGTTCATGTTCTATGTTCATGTTCTATGTTCATGTTCTATGTTCATGTTCTATGTTCATGTTCTATGTTCATGTTCTATGTTCATGTTCTATGTTCATGTTCTATGTTCATGTTCTATGTTCATGTTCTATGTTCATGTTCTATGTTCATGTCTATGTTCATGTTCTATGTTCATGTTCTATGTTCATGTTCTATGTTCATGTTCTATGTTCATGTTCTATGTTCATGTTCTATGTTCATGTTCTATGTTCATGTTCTATGTTCATGTTCTATGTTCATGTTCTATGTTCATGTTCTATGTTCATGTTCTATGTTCATGTTCTATGTTCATGTTCTATGTTCATGTTCTATGTTCATGTTCTATGTTCATGTTCTATGTTCATGTTCTATGTTCATGTTCTATGTTCATGTTCTATGTTCATGTTCTATGTTCATGTTCTATGTTCATGTTCTATGTTCATGTTCTATGTTCATGTTCTATGTTCATGTTCTATGTTCATGTTCTATGTTCATGTTCTATGTTCATGTTCTATGTTCATGTTCTATGTTCATGTTCTATGTTCATGTTCTATGTTCATGTTCTATGTTCATGTTCTATGTTCATGTTCTATGTTCATGTTCTATGTTCATGTTCTATGTTCATGTTCTATGTTCATGTTCTATGTTCATGTTCTATGTTCATGTTCTATGTTCATGTTCTATGTTCATGTTCTATGTTCATGTTCTATGTTCATGTTCTATGTTCATGTTCTATGTTCATGTTCTATGTTCATGTTCTATGTTCATGTTCTATGTTCATGTTCTATGTTCATGTTCTATGTTCATGTTCTATGTTCATGTTCTATGTTCATGTTCTATGTTCATGTTCTATGTTCATGTTCTATGTTCATGTTCTATGTTCATGTTCTATGTTCATGTTCTATGTTCATGTTCTATGTTCATGTTCTATGTTCATGTTCTATGTTCATGTTCTATGTTCATGTTCTATGTTCATGTTCTATGTTCATGTTCTATGTTCATGTTCTATGTTCATGTTCTATGTTCATGTTCTATGTTCATGTTCTATGTTCATGTTCTATGTTCATGTTCTATGTTCATGTTCTATGTTCATGTTCTATGTTCATGTTCTATGTTCATGTTCTATGTTCATGTTCTATGTTCATGTTCTATGTTCATGTTCTATGTTCATGTTCTATGTTCATGTTCTATGTTCATGTTCTATGTTTATGTTCTATGTTCATGTTCTATGTTCATGTTCTATGTTCATGTTCTATGTTCATGTTCTATGTTCATGTTCTATGTTCATGTTCTATGTTTATGTTCTATGTTTATGTTCTATGTTCATGTTCTATGTTCATGTTCTATGTTCATGTTCTATGTTCATGTTCTATGTTCATGTTCTATGTTCATGTTCTATGTTCATGTTCTATGTTCATGTTCTATGTTCATGTTCTATGTTCATGTTCTATGTTCATGTTCTATGTTCATGTTCTATGTTCATGTTCTATGTTCATGTTCTATGTTCATATTCTATGTTCATGTTCTATGTTCATGTTCTATGTTCATGTTCTATGTTCATGTTCTATGTTCATGTTCTATGTTCATGTTCTATGTTCATGTTCTATGTTCATGTTCTATGTTCATGTTCTATGTTCATGTTCTATGTTCATGTTCTATGTTCATGTTCTATGTTCATGTTCTATGTTCATGTTCTATGTTCATGTTCTATGTTCATGTTCTATGTTCATTTTCTATGTTCATGTTCTATGTTCATGTTCTATGTTCAAGTTCTATGTTCATGTTCTATGTTCATGTTCTGTATTTTCCGTTGTTTACATCTTTCTCTAAATTTATAACAAGAAAATCATACCTTGTTTTCTAACCCAAATTACATAATTGTCTAAGCATTTAAAAAGACATATCTGTTCCAACGTGATCATCAAAAATATGTTTCAAATTAGTATTATCGTTATGTTTCAAAACAATAAGCATGTTTAAATTATCACGTATCATTTGTTTAGGTATACGACTATATGTTTGGCAAAGATAAAAACAACTTATGAATCTATGTCTACCCCTGCTAAAATATTCCTCTATAACCTCTTGTTTATCACTAGCAACATCGTCAAATATAATTACTGATAGGTTGAATTTATTTAACTCGTAATACGTCATCTGGGGTATTATATGTAAAGAAACCTATTTTATTTTCTTTCTTAATATGTTTATTTATTTCACTTACATAATTTTGAAGATATTTGTATAATGATTGATTTAAAGACTTTGAATATATATAGATGTTACTATACACTATACTATTTTTAGGATCTGTCAATATTCGAACTAAAATATTTGTTTTGCCACAATTTGACGAACCTATTATTGCAGCTCTAATTATATTAGGAAAATATTTGTATAACTGTTTGGTTTCTTCTTCTATAATACATTTTTGTAAACCCTTACCATGTTTTCTTATTATAAAATCGGGTAAAACCAATTTTGACATCATTTAATTACATATAATTATTATTCTTTCTTTATCAAGTTATTTCCAGGACTATATGCGAGATATGATTCACTTACAGTAACACAATGAATCATAGTATTTGCAGGTGCCTGTCTTTCGAATGTAAATTTAATAGTAATGTTAGAAGGTGTTTCTTTTATAATTTCACTCTTATACGTTAAATCAAACACAAACAAGGGATACTTTTTAATAAAATCATATTTTTTAATGTTATTATTTAATAATATTAGATCTATATCTGGATAATATGTTTTCTTAAAATCACAATACATTGAATACGGTGTATTACACATGTTCTTTTTGTTATTCATCTCCAAATCTTCTGGGGGATAATAGTCAACTTTGCTAAACAATAATTTTATATTTTCTAGATCACAAAAATCAAATTCTGAATAGTTCTTTGTATAGTCGAATTCTTTGTTTGTTTGTTAAACTACTATAACATATCGAGGCCTTTAGATAAAGTTGTAATTGACCAACAATAATTTTTAGATTGTGACGTGAAAGTGGGATTATTTATGTAAGTCCAGTCTAAGTATGGTATTGTTAAATATTTATTTGATTAAATTAATTTATTGATATTAATTTTCACATCTATGTTTGGTATAATATGAGGTATTTCCCAAATAATATCAGATAAATGAAATTTTAATTCTTTATCTTTCAATTTTTCTATTGAAGCTCCTTTAATTATTAAACAATTAAAAACGTCACTAGTGTTTCTTAAAAATTCTATTGATTGAGATACTCTTAATATTGGTTTCCAATATTTTTCAAATATTGATAATATATATTTTACTGGAATACTTATTGAAAAATAACCGTCTTCAGTAATTAAATTTGAATCGTCCCAACCTTCAAGACTAGAATTATTTTGTAATATAAGTAATTCTTTCATTAATATACTATAACCAGGTCAATTTACTTCTTGTACTACCTTATTATTAATTTTATATACTATATCACTAAACATATGCATATAACCATTTTTTACAAATTTTATATTTTTGTAGTCATCTTTTAAGTCAACATCTGAGCAAACAATTCGACCATTCAAGATAATATTACTATTAGCTGTATCAAATTGCGCATCTTGACTATTAATATTAATAGATGTCCGTCTATTTGTATCATTGATATACTCTTTTAATTGAGGGTAATATCTATGAAAATCATATTTTTCTATTAGTTGTCTCTCACTTTTTGGAGCACCAGTAAACACTAGTGACGTACTCATTTTTATAGAAAAAAATAGCGCTAGCAACCTGAATTATTTAATTTTTTGAATCTTGAGTTGTACTTCTACAGGGTGTTCAAAAATAGGGGTCCAAATTTGGAAAATATATTAATCAAACCAAAACAAGAAAATAATCCTAATATACCCATGTCCGAAAACGAACCATTTCGGAATAAAACACTCTTTTGTTTGAATTTTGAATTTTATTTTCAGTAATGTTTTTACTCTCAAAATTACAATAGTTGTTCAAAATGTCCTCCTTGAACTTGCATACAACATTAAACATCTTCTCATTGAATGTCGGGCACGTTCGAATATTCCTGGTTTTAGTCTTATACTATTGAAACAGTCTATGATTGTTTGCCGCAAATTCTCTACGTTATTAATGGGCGTCGAATAAACTAAGCTCTTTAAATGAACCCAAAAATAAAAATCAAACGGATTCAAGTCTAGTGAACATGGAGGCCACGTGAAACATTCTCCATTAAATTTGGTAAATTATTTTCCAGATAATGTAGATACAATTTTCCCGTTAATCTGTTAGACAAAAAATAAAGTCCTATCAACTCATCTCCAACAATACAACATTAATAGAAAAGCTTCAAAACAATAACAAAATAATTTAATTACGGTGACAACAAATTTTGACAGTTGCTAAGGAAATGTGATTAAACAAATTACAAGTATTAACGTAACTATTGTAATTTTGACAGTAAAAAACATTACTAAAAATAAAATTCAAACAAAAGAGTGTTTTATTCCGAAATGGTTCGTTTCCGGACATGAGTATATTAGGATTATTTTCTTGTTTTGGGTTGATTAATATATTTTCCAAATTTAACCCCCTATTTTTCGAACACCCTGTATATATTCACCTCTAAAATCAACAAGCTCGCCAAATTGATCTCTTATTTCTAGTCTAATGTAATCTATAGAAGTTCTACCTGTTAATGGATAATAATCTAAATTATTTGGTTCCTCTACTATGCCGTATCCTGGATTAACTTTAATATAAAAATCATAAATAATGTCAGTTTCTTTTGAGTTCACATAGTGTCCTCTTGCTAGTGGACAGTGAATGTTAACCGATTTAATTTTGAAAATATCAACCTCGTTGTCTGAAATATATTTCTTGTTTGCTTCAGTTGTTTGTTTGTTGAAACCCAATAAAATTAATATAGAAGTATCATCTATTCAAATTGAGTAAGGAGATTCTATTTTACATTTAAAAGTATTAGTATTGGGTGTTAACACAAAACCATCACCAATTTTTTCTTCAAGAATGTCTTTTATGTGGTTAACAGAATAAGTACCGTCCTCAATAATAAATGTTACAAATTTGTTGTTTTTAATAATTGTAAGTGTGTTATTTTTCAACTTTTTAGAAACATTCGGTATTTTGAAATTTGACTTAAATTTTCGAATACACATTTCATAGTTTCCATCACTTATATCTAATGGAGGATAATATCTCGCTTCTAAGAGAGATGAATTTAAGTTTCCAGAATTACTCAATTTATATATTCTGCTTTCCATTGATTACTTAAAAATATTAAACATAATTTACCACATATAGTTTGATTAAATTTCTGATATCTAACATAATTGTAATATATATGTACTACACCTGAGCTCTTAAAATATTTTATTAATTTCTTTTCGGGGTTAACATTGTCAAACGAATCAAAATAGTAAATAGTTTTATTAATTTTCTTATAAGCAACCCAATGAGTGCCGTTTCCTGAGTTTGAGTCTAAATTTACAATGCCAGATTCATTTTTATGAATTTTCTTTGGTAATATGTCATCCATAAATACACCTCTAAAATATGGTACTTTTAACTGATTAGCGTAGTCTACTAATTCAATATTGGATAATTGACTGTCTGGAATACTTTCGATTTTTTATTTTTTTTGACTTGTTCCATTCTAAGTCACCCATTGAAAACATACCTTTACCAGTTTTAATTGTCTTAACACCTGAACCTGTAGCTTTTTTGTAAGCATGTCCTGCTATTGCTGCTGCAGTTCCAGTTAATAATACTTTAGCTATAAGCGGCAACAAAGGAGCTATAGCAAATGGTGTAACAAGACGAAGAGAGCTTCTAGCTCTGAAAGTAAGCTCTGTAGTATTTGTTTTGGTTTTATATTAACGTTTGTATTGTAAATAATGTAAATAAATTTAAAGTTATTTAAAGCAAATATGTGAGTGCCATGTTGTCGTTATCATTGGTTCATCTGGGTCATCATCTAGTATTATCATGTCCTCCTCGAAGTAAAAATGACAACATTCATCGCCTTCATCGTCGTCAACCCCACTGTTACATTGGCGCAGTCGGTAGGATTTTTAGGGTAATTAATCCGAAAAGTTCCTATGTTCAAATTCAGTACATCAGTTTTGTGACATTGAGGGAGGATGTTTACGACCGCGACACCTGTGATAAGGGCAACGCAGCAGCTTTCACCATGGTTTTTTCCGGTATGTATGCCTCAGTTTCTTCCGACTGTTTACGGACATCAGGTGGTTCATCAATCACAGGCGCAATTTGGGTTGCCTCCATACGGCCATTGCCAGACGGCAGATAATGGGTGTGGAGTGCAAAGGGTTCCCTACGAGCTCGGTCCAGTACGAGTAGATGGATACGGAACCCAGGAGCTGCCAGTAGCAAACATAAGCGCGGCTGAGTTTGAAGCTTTGCTGGCAGCAGAGGTGCGGCCTGAGGTGGTTGGGATACCACGACCACGTGAAGATGAAGAGTTAGCTACTATCTCTACCAAGTTTGGGAATAGGGACATAAAGCTACCGGAGGTAAGAGGGAAAGATTATCGGTCGGAGGAAACGACCGAGAGGATTCTTTACGGACTTGGTTCAGTTCGAGCAGATAGGTGCGAAACCCGGGAGCTGCCAGTAGCAAACATAAGCGCGGCTGAGTTTGAAGCTTTGCTGGCAGCAGAGGTGCGGGCTGAGGTGGTTGGTATACCACGTGCAGAGGAAGATGTGGCAACAGTAGCCACAAAGTATGTAGATGGAAGAAAAATGATCATCTGTTGGAGGAGTCGACCAAACAGGTAACTTCGACAAAAGACGAGGTGGTGGAGTTGATAGAAGGCACGATTAGCTTGAAAATGTTTCAAAATCAGCAGGAAAGCAGCTAGCAGCTAGAGCACAACGTTGGAGATAACAACAATGCCAAAGACATGGATACGAGCCAGGAAAACGACGAAGATTATATTAGACCCTGTGGTGTGTGATATTATAGTGACAAAGAAACAATTCGCAACCAGACATTTTATTGTATCCGGACAGAGACCGCTGTGGAACGAAGAACCCCCGCCCCTATGTTCAATGACCCACCCTTAAGTGTTTCCAGTTGACATTGATATGCCCCGATTAATTGTTTATGATTAGGCTATGGATTTACAGATTATTTAAGTATTAGTTCAGAAATGCATGATAGTTAAGGATTTGGTTTCAATCATATGTTTATGATTGTTTATGTTCGATATTGTTATTTTGTTTGTTTGGTATTTGTCCAAGTTTGTATTTGTTTTGGTTTTATATTAACGTTTTTATTGTAAATAATGTAAATAAATTTAAAGTTATTTAAAGCAAATATGTGAGTGCCATGTTGTCGTTATCATTGGTTCATCTGGGTCATCATCTAGTATCATCATGTCCTCCTCGAAGTAAAAATGACAACATTCATCGCCTTCGTCGTCGTCAACCCCTACTGTTACAATGGTAAAAATCCACCATGTTTTTCCGATATTTTACTTAAGGAACCACCAGTTTTTGTTACAACACTATTTAGATTTTTTAGAATTTTAGCAGATGGTAAAAACAAAGTTCCACCAGTTTTTTGGTGTTTCAATAAAGATTGTAGAGGTATTTTTATAGATCCTCCTTGTTTTTCTAATTTTTGTATCGTATCTGTTACATTTTTGGAAGTTGAACCAGTTTTCTTCAGTGCATTTATTAAAGATGTTGCTAAAAAATTTATTGTTTGTGGGAAGCTACCGCCCTCTTTACTTAATTTATTTACTTGAGCTTGTTGAATTTTGTTTTTTTGAGATTGAGTTAGTATACTACTCATTTTGTTATTTATTACAGAAGAATTAATTCCCATACCCATTTTACGTTTAGCTTTCATTATATTTGTAACTAACACTGCCGCAGATTTTTCTCCCAATAAAGCGTCATTACATTTATCTCTGTCCCAAGCCTTGTATTCTAATATTTGATCTGCTTTATTTCTATTGGGAACATCTTTATATTGAGAATATGTAATATCGTGTTTTCTGCATGCTTCATCTAATGGGTTAATGCCTTTGTCACCTCTAGATAATAGCTTTTGTAACTTGGTACCTGGTCCACAATAATTATAACCTGGTATATGTGCTTCAATTGGTAAATTATTTATTAAATTATTTATAAAACCTGATCCTTTTTTGCTCATTTATAAATAGAAGAATATTTAGAAAAAAGAAAATATGTTTATCGTAAAAGTTTTAAATATTATAGTAATATTAATATTGGAATGCATTTGAGAGAATTAATTTTCACAGGAAGTAGTTTAACAGCTTTTGCGTTTGTTTCTCTTGCAGCATTATCTCTTGGTAGTGCAATTTTAATGGGTCTTTAAAAGAAAATATGTTTATCGTAAAAGTTTTAAATATTATAGTAATATTAATATTGGAATGCATTTGGGAGAATTAATTTTCACAGGAAGTAGTTTAACAGCTTTTGCGTTTGTTTCTCTTGCAGCATTATCTCTTGGTAGTGCAATTTTAATGGGTCTGAGTGAAGTATTAAATATTAAAGAAAAAATTATTGAATTTAAAAAGTGCTACAAGTTTTATAGAGATATGTCTTTATTGTTAAAATCTGGTAAAATTAGAGAAGAAGAAATTTACGACAAGGAACGTGACTTTTTAGATAGTATTAATTATTTTGTTGTTGAAAAATATTTAAAAAAGAAAAAACTAAATGGATATACAACTTGAGTAATCCAACCACTATATCTTGCGGAATCCCACTTGTTAAGACTTTATATTTAACAAACAATAATTACTAATAGAATTTTTATAAATTCTGTTAAACAAATAAATTGTTCTAGAAGATTCTTCTCATCAGTATAAATATGTTATTACATGTTTACCAATAAATTTCTACAGAAACGGTGTCTAAACACGTGTTTTAATATACAATGCCAAGAAAAACTGACACCGTATTTCTGATAAGTCAATCAGCTCTGCGAAATCGGTGCCGCGGCACGTATTTTAAAATCGGTGCCTGGAAAATATGACCCTGTATACGGTGCTGTTACAATACGCATGTGCAAATGGAATATTCCAGAATTTTTCCTTATGCATATATATAGGTGCTAGCAAAAATGAACTTTCACAGTGATTTATGGAGTCAATGCAAGTGACTAGTGAAAATACTTGTAACAAGTCTCAGTCAGCACATTCTAGTGGCACCAATTAAGTAAATAGGAAATGGATGTAATACATAAATAATATTGAGTAAGATAAAGCTAATATTTGCTGACTTAGCACTTATATCTTTTGTATATATAGAGTAAGGTAATGAATAGGAGACAGTAGTGATAAACGGCAATAGAAGTGTGAGTAACATCGAAAGTGTACAGTCAACAATATACATTATCATCGAAAGTGTACATTCAACAATATACATTATATTTATTTGTTTATATATTCAAACGTGAGTATTTCTGTTTAATTCAATCTCCATCTCCTAGTACTTGTTCCGTCTCCAGTCTGACAAAGAACGCCATATTAAATATTTTTATCAATCCTATCCTCATCGAGGAAGGGTTACAAATTGGTGGCAGCGGTTCGGGAATTTTTTTGTCAGATTAGAGTAACCTTTCGGGGTTCACTCGTGGAACGACAAGTATTAAAAGTTGTCAGTTAACATCATAAACAAAATATGGCAAACAGGGAAACTTCGGGAAAGGTAATTAATGAGTAAGAGAGTCGCTTCAACGTATCAAAAATAAAGTTCAGTACGGCAGCATATGTTTTGGATGAATTTTGCGGGGAAAATCCGGAAGAATATTTTGCAAAAGTTAAAATACGAAAAGACATTGAGGAATGGACAGACCAGGACACAGTTGATCTGGTGCGAATAAGACTAACAGGCCAGGCTTTCGAACTGTACATGAACAAACCAGAACTTCACAGTAAAACTCTATCACTGAAAGAATTCGCGCAACATTTTCTAGACAGATTTTCAAAAAAACGATTACCGGGTCAAATTTACAATGACTTATCTAACTGTACACAAACACCTAACGAAACTGTACAACAATTCGCTCAGAGGTTACGGTAACTAAACAGAGAATTATTGCAACAAGGAGGCATGGAACAAAATTTCGTAGATAAACTATATATGCATCAATTTAAAACAGGGTTAAAAATGGAAATAAAAAGATATATACGGGCAATAATGGACGCACAGGAAAACTTGTTATTTGACGACGCCGTGATGATGGCAGAAAGAGAAGAAATGGAAATCCTACGTGAAAGAATATGACAAATAGAAATCGGAGCTGTAAACAAGAATCCACCAAAAATAGAAAAAAAATGTTACACTTGTGGGGCCACTGACCATTTTAAAAGAGAGTGCAAGAGAAAGAGGGACATGTTGGAAGTGTGGAAAACCAGGCCATATTGCTATAGGGTGCAGAGAGAAAATATACAATAACAGCCGTCAATACCAGTTTCATAGAAGTAATGGCGGTTACCTAAACAGATACAGGAATCAACCGCCAAACCAAGATACGAGATACTACGGCAACAACAGATTTAAGGAAAATCAACAAAGGTATGAACAAAATTCACGCTATCAAACAAATAACAGTCATCATTTAAACGAGTAGCCCCTCTCGCACACGTCCCACCGCGGGAGGAACTAGATAACTCAAATCAAAATAAACCCATAGTAATCACTCAAATCGAAAAAAATAATAATTATATTCCAAATTTGGTATTAGCATCAGTAAATAATAAATCAGTAAAACTTTTAGTAGATACGGGATCGGCAGTTTCATTAGTTAAAAGTAGAGTTGTTAAGGGGCAACAAATAAAATCAGAAAGCATCGGAACATTAACTTCTATCTCGAGCGGCGAATTAGATTATTTTGGAGTAACGGATGTAAAATTTAATTTTAATAATGTAAATATTAAGTTCAAATGTGTTGTTTGTTCGGAAAAATTAAAATTAAAAGCCGACGGTATTTTAGGTCGTGATTTTCTCAAACAGTATGAGGCTAGTATAAATTATTACTCTAACGAAGTTATAATAGGTAACTCAAGTATTCCATTGATAACAGACAGCAAAGCAAAAGAAATGCTGACAACAGCAAAGGTAATGTCAACAACAAACAATATCGCTACAAGGCCGCATGATATAGTTGATGTAGATCAGGGCGATGTGGATAACGCTTTAAAAAATAGACGAGATAAAGCAACGTCATTAAAGGTAAACGCAGAAAGTTGCAAAGTAGAGATTGGTACATTGAAACAAGGAAGATCACCTACACGGAACATTGGGATAGTTAGATTAAAGTACACAGAAAGAATTTTACCTAATTGCGAATTTATGTGTACTGCCATACAGAACTTAATTTACCCTGGGGGCGAGATCATAATGGAACCAGTAGAAATCAAAATTCACGGGTTAATGGCGGCAAGAATCCTTACAAAGGCAGAAAAAGAGATACCCGTAAAATTAATTAACGTAACAAGCAAAGAGATTATAATTTGTAAAAATACGATCATATGTAAAGCGGAAGTATGGCTCAATGAACTGGAACGAGGATTAGACAATGAGTCATACAAGGTTCAGATAAACGCAGTTCAAAGAAATAGTGATAGGAAAAGGATCGAAGATCAACTAGAGTTAGATTACCTGCCTCACGAGGTGCAACAGGAATTGTTGATGTTATTAGAAGAGTACGAAGATATATTTCACTGGGAAGATACGAAATTGGGGTGCACACACAAGGTGAAACACAAAATAATTACAGGGGACGTGCAACCGATTGCAAAAGCACCATACCGGGTTCCTTTAGCCAAAAAGAACCACTTAAGAAGGAAACAAGGAAAATGCTAGATGCAGGGGTAATGGAGACATCGGATTCGCCATGGTCATCGCGAGTTGTCATAGTACCTAAGAAATCAGAGAATGGCGAAAAGAAAATTAGAGTGTGTATAGATTTCAGAGGGTTAAATAAGGTTACAAAAAGGGACTATTTCCCTGTTGCCAATATGCAGGAGACTTTGGATCAATTAGGGAATGCTAATATGTTTACCACCTTAGATTTGGCTTCTGGATACTGGCAAGTACAATTAGATGAGCAGGACAAAGAAAAAACAGCGTTCACAACTGACGGAGGACATTATCAGTTTACAAAAATGGCATTTGGTCTAGCGAATGCACCCAGCACATTCCAGAGACTGATGCATAGTATCTTAGCAAGGTTGCAAGGTGAGAAATGTTTGGTTTATCTGGATGATATCATTGTATTTAATGGGGGAGGAATACAAGAGCATTTACATCGATTAAGAGAAATTTTTAATAAATAACGTCAAGCAAATTTGAAATTACAACCAAGCAAATGTAAATTTTTGAAGTCAGAAACAAAATATTTAGGTCACATTATAACAGAAGAAGGGATAAAACCAGATAACGACAAAATTTCAATTATTTAAAATTATCCAAAACCTAGAAATGTAAAAGAAGTAAGGGCTTTCACGGGGCTTGTGGGATTTTACAGACGTTTTATTCATAATTTCGCGGAAACCGCGAAACCTTTAACCGAATTAACAAAGAAAGATAAAGAATTTAATTGGAACGAAAAGTGTCAGCAAGCGTATGAAAAATTAAAAATTGCCCTATGCTCAGATTCAGTGTTAGCTCATCCAGATTTTTCAAAAGAATTTATCTTGTCAACGGATGCCAGTGGCACAGCAATTAGTGCTATTCTAAGTCAAAAGATTGGAGGGTACGAGAGACCGATAGCATTCGCTAGTCGACAATTACAGCCTGCCGAAAGAAACTATACAACATCAGAATGGGAATGTCTAGCAGTATGTTGGGGTGTAAAGCACTACCGATGTTATCTATATGGCCGCAAATTTACTGTCATAACGGACCACAAGCCACTGAAATGGTTGATGACGGTTAAGGGTGACAATTCACGGCTAGCCAGGTGGGCACTAACCTTAAGTGAACACGATTTCGAAGTTATACATAGACCGGGAAAAAAACATATTAATGCTGACGTATTATCACGAATACCAGTAAATATGATTAATACCGAAATTCAAAGCTACGAACCCGTACGGGACAGGCATACTATACTTACAAAACAACAGACAGATAAAGATATAAAGCAAATGAAGACCAAAGATGGACACCGAGGGCTTGTTGTTTAAAGAAAAAACCGGAGACGAGAGACATCATAAACTCGTGGTACCAACGTCAATGAAATTCCAAGTGATGCACGATTATCATAACCTACCACATGCCGGACATCAGGGCTACGAAAAGACGAACAAAAGACTCAAAGAAAAATTTTACTGGAGCAACATGAGCAAGGACATTGAAAATTTTTGCAGCAAATGTCACTCATGCAATGAAAGAAAAACATCTCCGCATCACAAACCAGCACCACTATAAAAGTTTCAGGAAATTTCGGTCCCAATGCAAAGAGTATCAATGGATGTTGTAGGTCCATTAACGACTACTTTGAAAGGTAATAAATATATCTTAACATTCCAGGATCATTTCACAAAATACCCGGAAGCATTCGCGATAAAAGATCAGAAAGCTAGTACAATAGCAAAAATTTTAGCACAAGAAATTATAGCAAGACACGGAGCCCCAAGACAATTATTAACAGATTTAGGAGCAAATTTTACGTCACAAGTATTTAAAGAAGTATGCACTATTTTCGGAACCGAAAAAATTCAAACAACTGCCTATAGACCTCAAACAAATGGAGTGCTAGAACGAAGTCACCGCGTATTTAAAGATATTTTGTCACATTTTGTTAAGCACGATCAAACTGACTAGGACGATTGGTTACCATATGTTTTATTAGCGTACAGAAGTAGCGTTCATAGCAGCACGAAAGAGACGCCATTCTTTTTAATGCACGGACGAGACATTGAGTTACCATACGATGATATAACCAGACCACAGGCATTACGTTACGACTACGAGGACAATTACGCATCAGAACTAAGACAAAGATTACAGTTCGCATTCACAAAAGTAAAACAACATTTAGCACAAGCGACTGAGACAGTACATAGGCAATTTAATAAAAACACGATGTCAACAAAATTTAATGTTGGAGATGCAGTATATTTACATGACGCAGCAATACAGGTAGGAACGTCACGCAAGCTAGCCAAACCATGGACAGGGCCGTACTTTATAATTGAAGTACTAAGTCCCGTAAATTATAAAATTAAAGATAATAAATCAGGCAAAATTCTCAAAGTTCACGTTAATCGCCTTAAACATTATAAAGCAGAAGTTCCAAAGGAACCGGAGAAAGCAAGAGTAGCGAATCCAAATAATAACCTTCACCATTATGAACTTCTATTACAGGAATTAAGCCGAATTGAAGAACAACAGCCAGCTCTACCACAAACTCCCACCACCCCATACCATACACGTAGCAAGGGTCCAGCACCAGACTATCCCTGGATACAACCATCAGGACGATAATGTTTTTAAATTACAGATGCAGTCCATCCCGGTTGTGTGGATAATTTGCAGTCTTATTAGTGCGGCATACGCGCTAATCGGATTCGACTGCAGGGGACCGAATACAAATAAAACGACCATCTCGCTAAAAGACGTACCCGAATGCCCAGATTTAGATAAAGGGTACAATGAATCTCGCGCCAACGTCCAGATATTACAAGAAGACAAATTTCGCAACGTCCAAGTGTACACTTGTCTGGTAGAGGTTACACGGTTAATTCAGCACTGCGGGATGCACAGTCACACGTCTTCCGTTCAACAAGGGCTTCTTACATACATCCATGAAATTGGTTCGGAAGAATGTCGCCTGATGCATCGTACAAAAATGTATAAGGGTAAAAATCACACTAAAGGATTACTCGGCGACTGTCAAATTAGAATCTAATGAGATTAGTTTAAAAGGTGGTGTAGTGTGTATGTTTTTAAGTGGTTACTGCATGGATACTGAAATAGGAGAAACAGTGTGGGAACGAGTCGCGACAGGGCAGTGCGATGGCAGCAGTATGTCAATAATTTTTTAAGGAGATGTGAGCCTAGTATCCACAGAAAAATCAAAATTTGGGGACAGTAAAAGGTATGTGGTAGTCGAGGAAGGAGAAAAGATTTTCGCAGTAAGATTATTGGAGAGAACAAACATTTGTAACAACGAAGTTTGGCTCACCGAAGACCCAAAATTATTAGTTGCATTTAAAAAAGACTTTCTTATTAATTATTTAGTCAACGGGGTTCCAAATCCAAAAAATGTAAATTTATTAGCATATCTGAATACTAAATTCCTTTACGTTGAACAATTCTTCAAAATAGAAATGAGAGACATGTATAGTGACATAATTCACAGGCATTGTCTACTCGAGCGAGACATGTTGCGAAATCGACTGTTACTAGCTCCCTTAGCTCCAAATGCATTAAGCACCCTTATTAAAAATAAGTTAGGGTACGTAGGGCGAGTCATGGGCGAAGTCATCCACATTATGCAATGTACACCAAGGGTAGTGAAAATTCGGAGAGTAGAAGAATGCTACAACGAACTACCCATATTTGCGAATGAGGAAGAAATGTTCATGACTCCATTAACACACATCCTGCAAGACAAAGCCGAGCAGATAGATTGCAGTCATCTAGCACCAGCCCTGTACTTCGTGGAAGATAAGTGGCTTGGGTTCAGCCCGCATCTAACGCAGGGTATCGAGCCAGAAATGTTGGAGGTACAGCAAGAACCAAAGTTCACATTCAAACCTCTGTACGACATAGGGAACGCCGGCATCTACTCAAAAAAAGAGATAAAATCGGCTCAAGATGCGTTAATTTTCGGGCTAGAACGACAAGCCATAGCAAATATAATAACGAGAAAGGTAGTAGGACGAGATACGGTAGACCAGGGCCTATCAACTCTAGACCTTTTCTCGAAAAGTGATCTCAGAAGCTTGGCAGTGTCTACGGCTAAACAAATGTGGGGTTGGTTCTCCAGTATAGGTATGTTTATGTCAGGCTTTATTGGGGTTTATACAATTTTCAAAATTTTTAAATATTTGTTGGACGCCATATTAAATGGATTTAATTTATATAGAACAATGGGATGTACTATTAGTATAGTTGCTTGTCTGAATAATCACCACCGCAGAACGCGTCAACACAACCAAGGACAAGAGTTTGAAGTATTAAATATAAACCGCGATAAAGATGTGGGTATACCTGGGGTTGTAACACCTAGTGCGCCCCCTAGAGAACCAAGCACACAACCAGGATGGTTTCACCAACGTTAGTTAGCTTAGATTAAGACTGATCACGTCCCAGCACAACCAGCACGAATACCAAGGAGCTACAGATCAGAAAAGCGATGGATACCCGGGGTCAGCAAGAAGTCTGTTGCTATCATATACACAAAAAAAATTGCACGGCAAGGTCAAGTGGCACAGCGCGGCATTTCACTATCATTCAAGACGGGAGGTTGACTCCAAAGTGAACAATTTATATGTGTGGTGTTGTGCTACGATGCAGACAACTGGGAGAGAAATAACAAAGTGATCATGTAGAGACATTAAGTTTAGGATAAGTAAGTGCTTCTGGAAATTGTGCTCCTTACAGGAAGCAAATTTCTCGAAGTCGGGAGGAATGTAACAAGTCTAAGTCAGCACATTCTAGTGGCACCAATTATGTAAATAGGAAATGGATGTAATACATAAATAATATTGAGTAAGGTAAAGCTAATATTTGCTGACTTAGCACTTGTGTCTTTTGTATATATAGAGTAAGGTAATGAATAAGAGACAGTAGTGATAAACGGCAATAGAAGTGTGAGTAACATCGAAAGTGTACAGACAACAATATACATTATCATCGAAAGTGTACAGCCAACAATATACATTATATTTATTTGTTTATATATTCAAACGTGAGTATTTCTGTTTAATTCAATCTCCATCTCCTAGTACTTGTTCTGTCTCCAGTCTGACAAAGAACCCCATATTAAATATTTTTGTCAATCCTATCCTCATCGAGGAAGGGTTACATAATGAAAACATAATCGGCAGTGCTGAAAGGCCTGAAATAAGTTATAGTGCATTCAATAGAAAAATTTAATATAAAATTGACAACAAAGTGTCGAAATTTTACAATAAACTTACATATAATACGTCTATAAGTAATTTACTACATAAGAGTGTCGAGATAAAAAGATTAAATAAAAATAACATGGAAAATATAAGAAATGTTAAAATACAAATAGTAAAACTAAATAACAAATCAATGCTTCTGGAAAAACATCTAGAACATTTAAAAGAAGTCTCTAAGAATAACAAGAAAGAAATTAAAAACTATGTCGAGAATTATGACGTCGAAGAATCCGATATATCTGATGAATATGAATATTATTATCAATAATATAAGTACTTCTATTAAATATTTCATATATTTTATACTAACTTATTATTTGATTGCAGCCGTTGTTAAACTTGAGTTATAACTCCAGAAGATGCCTTTCAAACACCGTTGTCATGTAGTAAATTTTTTAAAACTTTTATAATAAATGTAATATTATGTAATTGTTATTTGTTATTTCCTTTGCCATATCTTTTTATATAAATTGTATTTCATGAATTTGTTTATTGTTTCTTTCTATTTAACCTTTATAAACTAAACTTTTGTTCATGTCTTTAATTTGTGGAATAAATTTATTAAATCTTTGTGGTAATGAAACTTTGCAGTTTTCTAAATTTATTATAACTTGTGTGCCATAATTACCTGTGTTAGTTTCAAACGATATAACTTTATAAGTTTCATTTAATTCTAATTCAGATAATTTTATAAATTGAGAAAATGCACTGTTCAGCATACTTGCATAGTTAGTTTTGCTCTCCATTTATTACAATAAAATTTAAATAATATATTTTAACAGATTACTAATTTTTATTTTTCAATGCAAATGTGTTTGTAAAATTAAAGGTTTTACATTAAACTATAAAAATGAACAAACCTTTAACCATGAAAACCTAAGACAAATTATAAATAAAGACAGAGGAAGTTCAAATTAAATATAATAATATTACTAGAGACAAACAAAACAAAAACTTAATACAGATGAAACCAAGACATTTAAACTTACATATGATAAGCGAGTAATTATTAACGAAGACGATAATTGTATAGATACAGTACCGTATGGTTATTAGTTATGGTAATTTGGTCAGGTTAAGCGCGAGGACCGTAAAGATATCGTTGTGCTATCGATTTTTTGAGTTCAGTTTATATATAATTCTACATATTTTTTGCAAAAAAATTCTATAAAAATTAATAAAAATGTGTAGTTTTAAGGTTTTTAGGTGAATGTGTTTTGGAACTCTCAGATATTAGAAAAAGTGTGCTGGGGTGCCCCTTATACTACTTACATGGGCTGGATTCTAGAATACCTACCACACTTGAAAAAGCAATTTTATTGTTGCAATGTTTTCTTTAAGCTAAAATATGATGAAGAATTATAAAATTCGGGCGCGGAAGCAAATATTTATATGATTTTTTACAAAAATAAAGTCGGATTTTACCTATGCCTGATTAATATGTTGTATATTGTAAGCTACAAGAGCTGCATTCTAGAATACCTACCACACTTGAAATAGCAATTTTCTTGTTAAAATGTTTTCTTTTAGCTAAAATATGATGAAGCATTATAAAATTCGGGCGCAGAAGCAAATATTTATATGATTCTTTACAAAAATAAAGTCAGAATTTACCTAATCTTGATGAATACGTTGTATATTGTAAGCTACATGGGCTGGATTCTAGAATACAAAATAGCAATTTTCTTGTTGCAATGTTTTCTTTTAGCTAAAATATAAAGAAAAATTTTAAAATTCGGGCGCGGAAGCAAATTTTTATATGATATTTTACAAAAATAAAGTCAGTATTTATCTTTTCTTGATGAATACGTTGTATTTTGTAAGCTACATGGCTGTATTCTAGAATACCTACCACACTTCAGATAGCAATTTTATTGTTGCTATGTTTTGTTTTAGATAAATTATGACGAAGAATTATTAAATTCGGGCGCGGAAGCAAATATTTATATGATTTTTTACAAAAATAAAGTCAGATTTTACCTAATCTGGATGAATACGTTGTATATTAATTGTAAGCTACATGGGCTGGATTCTAGAATACCTACGACACTTGAAATAGTAATTTTCTTGTTGCAATGTTATCTTTTAGCTAAAATATGATGAAGATTTATAAAATTCAGGCGCGGAAGCAAATATTGATATAATTCTTTACAAAAATAAGGTCAGATTTTACCTTTCTTGATTAATACGTTGTATATTGTAAACTACATGGGCTGGATTCTAGTATACCTACCACACTAGAAATAGCAATTGTCTTGTTGCAATGTTTTCTTTTAGCGAAAATATGATAAAGAATTATAGAACACGGGCGCGGAAGCAAAGATATATATGATTTTTTACAAAATTAAAGTCAGATTTTACCTATTCTTGATGAATGCGTTGTATATTGTAAGCTACATGGGCTGGAATCTAGAATACCTACCTCACTTGAAATAGCAATTTTCTTGTTGCAATGTGTTCTTTTAGCTAAAATATGATTAAAAATTTTAAAACTCGGGCGCGGAAGCAAATATTTATATGATATTTTACAAAAATAAAGTCAGATTTTACCTATTCTTGATGAATAAGTTTTATATTGTGAGTTACATGGGCTGGATTCTAGAATACCTACAAAACTTGAAATAGCAATTTTCTTGTTGCAATGTTTTCTTTTAGCTAAAACATGATGAAAAATTATAAAATTCGGGCGCGGAAGCAAATATTTATATAATTTTTTACAAAAATAAAGTCAGATTTCACCTTTTCTTGATGAATACTTTGTATATTGTAAGCTACATGGGCTGGATTCTAGAATACCTACCACACTTGAAAAGCAATTTTCTTGTTGCAATGTTTTCTTTTAGCTAAAATATGATGAAGAATTATAAAATTCAGGCGCGGAAGCAAATATTTATATAATTTTTTACAAAAATAATGTCCGATTTTACCTATTCTTGAAATGAATATTTTTGTTAAAACATTCATATTCATGCTTAAGGATCTATACTATGGATAATTTTAGCATTGGACATGAAAAGTGACCATAATGTGGTACCAATGAGATAATAAACATTCAATTTTCGGATCTCATTTTAATGAATATGTTGTGTATTGTTAGCTACATGGGCTGGATTATATATAATAGATACCTACCACACTTGAAATAGCAATTTTCTTGTTGCAATGTTTTCTTTTAGCTAAAATATGATGAAGAATTATAAAATTCAGGCGCGGAAGCAAATATTTATATAATTTTTTACAAAAATAATGTCAGATTTTACCTATTCTTGAAATGAATATTTTTGTTAAAACATTCATATTCATGCTTAAGGATCTATACTATGGATAATGTTAGCATTGGACATGAAAAGTGACCATAATGTGGTACCAATGAGATAATAAACATTCAATTTTCGGATCTCATTTTAATGAATATGTTGTGTATTGTTAGATACATGGGCTGGATTATATATAATAGATACCTACCACACTTGAAATAGCAATTTTCTTGTTGCAATGTTTTCTTTTAGCTAAAATATGATGAAAAATTATAAAAACCGGGCGCGGAAGCAAATATTTATATGATTTTTTACAAAAAGAATGTCGGATTTTACCTATTCTTGATAAATACGTTGTATATTGTAAGATACAAGGGCTATTCTTGAATACCTACCACACTTAAAATAGCAATTTTCTTGTTGCAATGTTTTCTTTTAGCTAAAATATGATGAAGAATTATAAAATTCGGGCGCGGAAGCAAATATTTATATGATTTTTTACAAAAATAAAGTCAGATTTTACCTATTCTTAATAAATACGTTGTATATTGTAAGCTACATGTGCTGGATTCTAGAATACCGACCTCACTTGAAATAGCAATTTTCTTCTTGCAATGTTTTCGTTTAGCTAAAATATGATAAAAAATTATAAAATTCGGGCGCGGAAGCAAATATTTATTTAATATTTTTTACAAAAATAAAGTCAGATTTTACCTTTTATTGATGAATAAGTTTTATATTGTAAGATACATAGGCTGGATTCTAGAATACCTACCACACTTGAAATAGCAATTTTCTTGTTGCAATGTTTTCTAAAAAATAAAATATGATGAAAATTATAAAATTCGGGCGCGGAAGCAAATATTTATATGATTTTTGACAAAAATAAACTCAGATTTTACCTATTCTTGATATGGATATTTTTGTTAAATCATTTATATTCATGCTTTAGGATCTATACTATGGATGGTTTTAAGCATTGGACATGCAAAAGTGACCAACACGTGGTACCAATCAGATAATAAACATTCAATTTTCGGGTGTCATTTTAATGACGACGTTGTGTATTTTAAGCTACATGGGTTGGATTCTAGAATACCTACCACACTTGAAATAGCAATTTTCTTGTTGCAATGTTTTCTTTTAGCTAAAATATGATAAAGAATAAAAAATTTCGGGCGCGGAAGCAAATATTTATATAATTATTTACAAAAAGAAACTCAGATTTTACCTATTCTTCAAATGGATGTTTCTGTTAAATCATTGATATTCATGCTTTAGGATCTATTTTGGTTTTAAGCATTGGACATGCAAAAGTGACCAAAACGTGGTACCAATCAGATAATAAACATTCAATTTTCGGGTGTCATTTAAATGAATACGTTGTATATTGTAAGCTACATGGACTGGATTCTAAAATACCTACCACAATTGAAATAGCAATTTTCTTGTTGCAATGTTTTCTTTTAGCTAAAATATGACTAAGAATTATAAAATTCGGGCGCGAAAGCAAATATATATTTGATTTTTTACAAATATTAAGTCAAATTTATATATTCTTGAAATGTATATTTTTGTTGAAACATTCATATTCATGCTTTAAGATCTGTGCTATGGATGGTTATAAGCTTTGGACATGCAAAAGTGACCGAAACTTAGTACCTATCAGATAATAAACATTCAATTTTCGGGTGTCTTTTTAATGAATACGTTGTATATTGTAAGCTACATGGGCTGGATTCTATAATACCTACCACACTTGAAATAGCAATTTTCTTGTTGCAATGTTTTCTTTTAGCTAAAATATGACGAAGAATTGTAAAATTCGGGCGCACAAGCAAATATTTATATGATTTTTTACAAAAATAAAGTCAGATTTTACCTATTCTTGATGAATACGTTGTATATTGTAAGCTACATGGGCTGGATTCTAAAATACCTACCACAATTGAAATAGCAATATTCTTGTTGCGATGTTTTCTATTAGCTAAAATATGATGAAGAATTATAAAATTCGGGCGCGGAAGCAAATATTTATATGATTTTTTACAAAAAAAAACTCACATTTTACCGATTCTTGAAATGGATATTTTTGTTAAAACATTCATATTCATGCTTTAGGATATATACTATGGATGTTTTTAAGCATTGGACATGCAAAAGTGACCAAAACGTGGTACCAATCAGATAATAAACATTCAATTTTCGGGTGTTATTTTAATGAATACGTTGTATATTTTAAACTACATGGGCTGGATTCTAGAATACCTACCATACTTGAAATAGCAATTTTCTTGTTGCAATGTTTTCTATTAGCTAAAATATGATGAAGAATTATAAAATTCGGGCGCGGAAGCAAATATTTAAATGATTTTTTACAAAAATATAGTCAGATTTTACCTATTCTTAATGAGTACGTAGTATATTGTAAGCTACATAGGCTGGATTCTAGAATACCTACCTCACTTAAAATAGCAATTTTCTTGTTGTAATGTTTACTTTTAGCTAAAATATGAAGAAGAATTATGAAATTCGGGTGCGGAAGCAAATATTTATATGATTTTTTACAAAAATAAAGTCAGATTTTACCTTTTCTTGATGAATAAGTTTTATATTGTAAGATACATGGGCTGGATTCTAGAATACCTACCACACTTGAAATAGCAATTTTCTTGTTGCAATGTTTTCTTTTAGCTAAAATATGATGAAGAAATATAAAATTCGGGCGCGGAAGCAAATATTTATATGATTTTTTACAAAAATAAAGTCAGATTGTACCTATTCTTCAAATGGATAGTTTTGTTAAATCATTCATATTCATGCTTTAGGATCTATACTACGGATGGTTTTAAGCATTTGACATGCAAAAATGACCAAAACGTGGTACCAATCATATTGTAACAAGTCAAAGTCGGCATATTCTAGTGGCACCAATAAAGTATATTAATAGGTCAATTGATGTAATTCATAAATAGTGTTGTGTAAAGGTAAAACTAATATTTGCTGACTTAGTACTTGTTCATAGTATATATAGTGTAAGGTAATGGTTGTAAAGAATAGGGAGAAGAGAATGAGACAAGCCAGAAGTAGAGTGGTATAGTCAGTGGTAGACGGCGGTGGTGGACAGAAGTGTCATTAGAGAAGAAACCAACTGTAAAACATTATTTGTTATATTATTTATATTTTTATACAAATGTAAGTATTCTATCTAATTCATCATCCATTTCCTAATACTTGCTTCGTATCCGGTCTGACAAAAAACCCATTTAAATATATTTTGTAATACCTTCTCTTTCAAGGAGAGGGTCACAAACTGGTAGCAGAGGTCCTGTAAGATTGTTACAAGTTGGTAGTAATGGAATTTATTAAGAGGACGTGCTACAGTTGATGACGCAATGCTCCTTCGAAAGAGGTGTTACAAATTGGAGGCAGCGGTTCGGGAATTCTTGTCAGATTAAAGTAACCTTTCGGGGTTTATTTGCGGAACGACAAGTATTAAGAGTTGTTGATTTACATCAAAATTTAAAAAATGCTGTAACGGAAAAGATAAAAGGAAAACGTAATCTAAGAGTTTGAGGTTTGCTTATTTATTAAAAATTTAGTTCAATACGGCCTTCTCTTTACCACCGCCGAGCCAAGGTAAGAGATACCACAGTAAAAAAGAAAAACAAATTAATAATAAAAAAAAAGATTCGGAAACATTGACAGTCTTGAATTGAATTTCATTTTTGAGGAACGGATTAGAAGCAGACGGACATTCAACTTAGCAAGCAGTACAGTGGGAAAAATGCTGACAACAGCAAACGTGGAATCAGCAACATATGGTATTGCAACAAGGCCACATCAAGTAGTTAACGTAGGTCAGGGAGATGACGCTACGTGAAGGAATAAGCTGATGGTAGAAAAAGGAATCAAGGATCTTAATGGGTACAGGAATTACTGTAATTGAGAGAATACGAGAAAGTGTCTCGGGAGGAAGATGACAATGGACAAGAGAGACTATTAGAAGATTAGTCTTATAAGGTTTGTGTAGACAACGTTTAGAGATTAATACAAGAATATACCTCGGTAGGGGGATACCAATGGGCCGTAAGGGCTATTGGAAAATGAGTATTGTAAACTTTAAAATACAAGGTTTAAAAAAGTGAATGTTTCAAAACAGAGGGATCGAGGATAAACTACTTTTGAATTGCTTGTCTTGGAGGATTAAAGAGCCGTCTGATTCGCCGTCTTCAGAGAAAATGGTGATGAAGAGTCAGGACCAATCACGTGCCAGTGCGTCTAGCGGTGAAGTTGTAACCGGGAAGATCAGGGAGCCGCAACACCGCGAGAGGATTCTGATGGATGTAAGGTGCCAGACCATGAGGGGACATTCCAGATCGAATTCCAGATGTTCAAAATGGGAGTTGGAATTTAGTGTAAACGAAGAAATTAAAATTGTATTATGTAGAGACATTAAGTGTAGGTTAAGTTACTTTTGGAAATTGTGCTCCTTACAGGAAGCAAATTTCTCGAAGGCGGGAGGAATGTAACAAGTCTAAGTCAGCACAATCTAGTGGCACCAATAAAATATATTAATAGGTCAATTGATGTAATTCATAAATAGTGTTGTGTAAAGGTAAAACTAATATTTGCTGACTTAGTACTTGTTCATAATATATATAGTGTAAGGTAATGGTTGTAAAGAATAGGGAGAAGCGAATGAGACAAGCCAAAAGTAGAGTGGTATAGTCAGTGGTATACGGCGGTGGTGGACACAAGTGTCATTAGAGAAGAAACCAACTGTAAAACATTATTTATTATATTATTTATATCTTTATAAAAATGTGAGTATTCTATTTAATTCAACATCCATCTCCTAATACTTGCTCCGTATCCGGTCTGATAAAGATCCCATTTATATATATTTTGTAAGATCTACTCTTTTAAGGAGAGGGTCACAAACTGGTAGCAGAGGTCCTGTAAGATTGTTACAAGTTGGTAGTAATGAAAGTTATTGAAAGGACGTGCTACAGTTTGATGGTACCAATATCCTGCGAAAGCTGTGTTACAATATAATAAACATTCAATTTTCGGGTGTCATTTTAATGAATACGTTGTATATTATAAGCTACATGGGCTGGATTCTAAAATACCTAACAAAACTGAAATAGCAATTTTCTCCTTGCAATGTATTCTTTTAGCTAAATTATGATAAAGAATCATAAAATTAGGGCGCGGAAGCATATATTTATATGATTTTATACAAAAATAAAGTCAGATTTTACCTATTATTAATGAATACGTGCTTTAAGGTCTGTGCTATGCATGGTTTTAAGCATTGGACATGCAAAAGTGACCAAAACGTGGTAACAACCAGATAATAAACATTCAATTTTCGGGTGTCATTTTAAAGAATACGTTGTATTTTGTAAGCTACATAGGCTGGATTCTAGAATACCTACCACACTTGAAATAGCAATTATTTTCTTGTTGCAATCCTTTGTTTCTGCTAAAATATAATAAAGAATTATAAAATTCGGGCGCGAAAGCAAATATTTATATGAGTTTTTAGAAAAATAAAGTCGGATTTTACATATTTTTAAATTGGATATTTTTGAAAAAACATTCATATTCATGCTTAAGGATCTATACTATGGATGGTTTTAAGCATTGAACATGCAAAAGTGACCAAAACGTGGTATTAATCAGATAATAATCATTCAATTTTCGGGTGTCATTTTAATGAATACGTTGTATATTGTATGCTACATAGGCTGGATTCTAGAATACCTACCACACTTGAAATAGCAATGGTCTTGTTGCAATGTTTTATTTTAGCTAAAATATAATATAGAATGATAAATTTCAGGCGCGGAAGCAAATATTTATATGATTTTTTATAAAAATAAAGTCAGATTTTACCTATTCTTGATGAATACGTTGTATATTGTAAGCTACATAGGCTGGATTCTAGAATACCTACCACACCTTAAATAGCAATTTTCTTGTTGCAATCCTTTTTTTTAGCTACAATATGATAAAAATTATAAAATTCGGGCGCGGAAGCAAATTTTTATATGATTTTTTACAAAAACAAAGTCAGATATTACTTTTCTTGATGAAAACGTTGTATATTGTAAGCTACATGGGCTGGATTCTAGAATACTTACCACGTATTTATCAAGAATAGATAAAATCTGACTTTATTTTTGTAAAAAATCATATAAATATTTGCTTCCGCGACCGAATTTTATAATTATTAATCATAGTATAGCTAAAAAAAAAACATTGCAACAAGAAAGTTGCTATTTCAAGTGTGTTAGGTATTCTAGAATCCAGCCCATGTACTTTACATTATACAACGTATTCATTAAAATGCCACCCGAAAATTGAATGTTTATTATCTGATCGGTACCACGTTCTGGTCACTTTTGCATGTCCAAAGCTTAAAACCATCCATAGTTTAGATCCTAAAGCATGAATATGAATGTTTTAACAAAAATATCCATTTTAAGAATAGGAAAAATCTGTCTTTATTTTTGTAAAAAATCAATTTTATAATTCTTTATCATATTTTAGCTAAAGGAAAACATTGCAACAAGAAAATTGCTATTTCAAGTGTGGTATGTATTCTAGAATCCAGCCCATATAGCTTACAATATACAACGTATTCATCAAGAATAGGTAACATCTGACATTATTTTTGTAAAAAATCATATAAATATTTGCTTCTGAACTCGAACTTTATAATTCTTCATCATATTTTAGTTAGCGGAAAACGTTGCAACAAGAAAATTGCTATTATAAGTGTGGTAGGTATTCTAGAATCCAGCAAATGTGGCTTACAAAATACAACGTATTCATCAAGAATAGGTAGAATCAGACTTCATTTTTGTAGAAAATCATATAAATATTTGCTTCCGCGCCCGAGTTTTAAAATTCTTTAACATATTTTAGCTAAAAGAAAACATTGCAACAAGAAAATTGCTATTTCAAGTATAGTAGTTATTCTAGAATCCAGCCCATGTAGCTTACAATATATAACGTATCCATTAAAATGACATCCGAAAATTGAATGTTTATTATCTGATTGGTACCACGTTTTGGTCACTTTTGCATTTCCAATGCTTAAAACTATCCATAGTATAGATCCTAAAGCATGTATATGAATGTTTTAACAAAAATATCCATTTCAAGAATAGGTAAAATCTGATTTTATTTTTGTTAAAAATCATATAAATATGTGCTTCCGCGCCCGAATTTTATAATCCTTCATCAAATGTTAGCTAAAAGTAAACATTGCAACAAGAAAATTGCTATTTCTAGTGTGGTAGGTATTCTAGAATCGAGCCTATGCAGCTAACAATATACAACGTATTCATTAAAATGACACCCGAAAATTAAATGTTTATTATCTGATTGGTACCACGTTTTGTTCACTTTTGCATGTCCAACGCTAAAATTATCCATAATATAGGTCCTAAAGCATGAACATGAATGTTTTAACAAAAATATCCATTACAAGAATAGGTAAAATCTGACTTTGTTTTTGTAAAAAATCATATAAATATTTGCTTCCGCGCCCGAGTTTTAAAATTCTTTATCAAATTTTAGCTAAAAGAAAACATTGCAACAAGAAAATTGCTATTTCAAGTATAGTAGTTATTCTAGAATCCAGCCCATGTAGCTTACAATATATAACGTATCCATTAAAATGACATCCGAAAATTGAATGTTTATTATCTGATTGGTACCACGTTTTGTTCACTTTTGCATGTCCAAAGCTTAAAACCATCCATAGTTTAGATCCTAAAGCATGAATATGAATGTTTTAACAAAAATATCCATTTTAAGAATAAGAAAAATCTGTCTTTATTTTTGTAAAAAATCATATAAATATTTGCTTCCGCGCCCGAATTTTATAATTCTTTATCATATTTTAGCTAAAGGAAAACATTGCAACAAGAAAATTGCTATTTCAAGTGTGGTATGTATTCTAGAATCCAGCCCATATAGCTTACAATATACAACGTATTCATCAAGAATAGGTAACATCTGACATTATTTTTGTAAAAAATCATATAAATATTTGCTTCTGAACTCGAACTTTATAATTCTTCATCATATTTTAGTTAGCGGAAAACATTGCAACAAGAAAATTGCTATTATAAGTGTGGTAAGTATTCTAGAATCCAGCAAATGTGGCTTACAAAATACAACGTATTCATCAAGAATAGGTAGAATCTGACTTCATTTTTGTAGAAAATCATATAAATATTTGCTTCCGCGCCCGAGTTTTAAAATTCTTTAACATATTTTAGCTAAAAGAAAACATTGCAACAAGAAAATTGCTATTTCAAGTATAGTAGTTATTCTAGAATCCAGCCCATGTAGCTTACAATATATAACGTATCCATTAAAATGACATCCGAAAATTGAATGTTTATTATCTGATTGGTACCACGTTTTGGTCACTTTTGCATTTCCAATGCTTAAAACTATCCATAGTATAGATCCTAAAGCATGTATATGAATGTTTTAACAATAATATCCATTTCAAGAATAGGTAAAATCTGATTTTATTTTTGTTAAAAATCATATAAATATGTGCTTCCGCGCCCGAATTTTATAATTCTTCATCAAATGTTAGCTAAAAGTAAACATTGCAACAAGAAAATTGCTATTTCTAGTGTGGTAGGTATTCTAGAATCGAGCCTATGCGGCTAACAATATACAATGTATTCATTAAAATGACACCCGAAAATTAAATGTTTATTATCTGATTGGAACCACGTTTTGTTCACTTTTGCATGTCCAACGCTAAAATTATCCATAGTATAGGTCCTAAAGCATGAACATGAATGTTTTAACAAAAATATCCATTACAAGAATAGGTAAAATCTGACTTTGTTTTTGTAAAAAATCATATAAATATTTGCTTCCGCGCCCGAGTTTTAAAATTCTTTAACATATTTTAGCTAAAAGAAAACATTGCAACAAGAAAATTGCTATTTCAAGTATAGTAGTTATTCTAGAATCCAGCCCATGTAGCTTACAATATATAACGTATCCATTAAAATGACATCCGAAAATTGAATGTTTATTATCTGATTGGTACCACGTTTTGGTCACTTTTGCATTTCCAATGCTTAAAACTATCCATAGTATAGATCCTAAAGCATGTATATGAATGTTTTAACAAAAATATCCATTTCAAGAATAGGTAAAATCTGATTTTATTTTGTTAAAAATCATATAAATATGTGCTTCCGCGCCCGAATTTTATAATTCTTCATCAAATGTTAGCTAAAAGTAAACATTGCAACAAGAAAATTGCTATTTCTAGTGTGGTAGGTATTCTAGAATCGAGCCTATGCAGCTAACAATATATAATGTATTCATTAAAATGACACCCGAAAATTAAATGTTTATTATCTGATTGGTACCACGTTTTGTTCACTTTTGCATGTCCAACGCTAAAATTATACATAGTATAGGTCCTAAAGCATGAACATGAATGTTTTAACAAAAATATCCATTACAAGAATAGGTAAAATCTGACATTGTTTTTGTAAAAAATCATATAAATATTTGCTTCCGCGCCCGAATTTTATAATTCTTTATCAAATTTTAGCTAAAAGAAAACATTGCAACAAGAAAATTGCTATTTCAAGTATAGTAGTTATTCTAGAATCCAGCCCATGTAGCTTACAATATATAACGTATCCATTAAAATGACATCCGAAAATTGAATGTTTATTATCTGATTGGTACCACGTTTTGTTCACTTTTGCATGTCCAACGCTAAAATTATCCATAGTATAGATCCTAAAGCATGAATATGAATATTTTAACAAAAAAATAAATTTCAAGAATAGGTAAAATCTAACTTAATTTTTGTAAAAAATCATATAAATATTTGCTTCCGCGCCCGAGATTTATAATTTTTTATCATATTTTAGCTAAAAGAAAACATTGCAACAAGAAAATTGCTATTTCTAGTGTGGTAGGTATTCCAGAATCGAGCCTATGCAGCTTACAATATACAACGTATTCATTAAAATGACACCCGAAAATTGAATCTTTTTTATCTGATTGGTACCACGTTTTAGTCACTTTTGCATGTCCAATGCTAAAATTATCCATAGTATAGATCCTAAAGCATGAACATGAATGTTTTAACAAAAATATCCATTTCAAGAATAGGTAAAATCTGACTTTATTTTTGTAAAAAATCATATAAATATTTGCTTTCGCGCCCGAATTTTATAATTCTTCATCATATTTTAGCTGAAAGAAAACATTGCAACAAGAAAATTGCTATTTGAAGTGTGGTAGGTATTCTAGAATACAGCCCATGTAGCTTACAATATACAACGTATTCATCAAGAATAGGTAATATCTGACTTATTTTTTTTAAAATCATATAAATATTTGCTTTCGCGCCCGAATTTTATAATTGTTCTTCATGTTTTAGCTAAAAGAAAACATTGCACCAAGCAAATTGCTATTTCAAGTGTTGTATGTACTCTAGAATCTAGCCCATGTAGCTTACAATATACAACGTATTCATCAAGAAAATGTAAAATCTGACTTTATTTTTGTAAAAATCATACAAATATTTGCTTCCGCGCCCGAAATTTATAATTCTTTATCATATTTTAGATAAAAGAAAACATTGCAACAAGAAAATTACTATTTGAAGTGTGGTAGGTATTCTAGAAATAGCCCATGTAGCTTACAATATACAACTTATTCATTAAAATGAATGTTTATTATCTGATTGGTACCACGTTTTGGTCACTTTTGCATGTGCAATGATTAAATTTATCCATAGTATAGAACTTAAAGCATGAATATGAATATTTTAACAAAAATATCCGTTTCAAGAATAAGGAAAATTTGACTTTATTTTTTTAAAAAAAACATAAATATTTGCTTCGGCGCCCGAGTTTTATAATTCTTCATCATATATTAGGTAATGAAAATATTGCAACAAGAAAATTGCTATTTCAAGTGTGGTATGTACTCTAGAATTCAGCACATGTAGCTTACAATATACAACGTATTCATCAAGAATAGGTAATATCTTACTTATTTTTTTTTTAAATCATATAAATATTTGCTTTCGCGCCCGAATTTTATAATTCTTCATCAAATTTTAGCTAAAAGAAAATATTGCACCAAGAAAATTGCTATTTCAAGTGTTGTATGTATTCTAGAATCCAGCCCATGTAGCTTACAATATACAACGTATTCATTAAGAATAGGTAAAATCTGACTTTATTTTTGTAAAAAATCATATAAATATTTGCTTTCGCGCCCGAATTTTATAATTCTTCATCATATTTTAGCTGAAAGAAAACATTGCAACAAGAAAATTGCTATTTCAAGTGTGGTAGGTATTCTAGAATCCAGCCCATGTAGCTTATAATATCCTGTTTTTTTCCCATAGTTCCATTATTGGAACATGCAAGATTTTGCAAGTTAATACATACAAAGGGATTTGGTAGGTTTAGTTTCGTATCATTCCGTGTTCAGTGTGCTTCAAGTAAAGTACAGTTCCCGTTTCACTTAAAGAAAAAGGGTAAAAACGTGATAAATACAATTTTAAATATTTGCTTTTTAACTAGAGGATAATGGCTCATAAAAAGTAAGTAATTTTTAAATAACTATTTTTTAAAAATCAATTATTATTTATTATAAATATTGTCAATATTTTTGTAATCAAATATTGATTATTCAATTATGAGTATTTCATTTTGCAAATTTTTTATTACAATATAATTAATAATGTTCCAATTTTGGAACAATGGGCACGGTAGGGTACAGGTGTTGTTATTATTTGTAGACCTTTAACAACCGAAGATATAGCTCATTTATTAGAGGACGAAGATTTTTGGAAGGCGGACGTTTTCATAACACCACCAGATGATGGTTGGGAGAGTGCAGAAGACAGTGGAGAAGACGATGAGTGTGGAGTTAACGTCAATAATCTGAATAGTCAGCAACTTCAAGCACAGGCGATAGCAACAATTACTCATAGAGGGCAAACCTTGAATTTAGGAAATGAAAGCGACTTAAGTGATAACGGACGATGAATATAATATACCTCTTTCAGAACTACGTAAAAAAATTAAAAACTCCTAAAGTCAGAAACTGGCAACATAATGCCGATCTCATGGCAAATACTTCTACGTTCGCTTCTAATATAAATACTATAGTTCCAGATGATGTTGTTTCTTGTTTCGAATTGTTTTTTCGATGATACTATGTTTGAATATCTGACAGACATGACATTGTTATATAAAGCACAGAAAGGTGATCACAGCGTTGATGTTTACCACTAATGATATAAGGTGTTTTGTTGCAATTCTTTTTATTGTCGGGTTATTCAGAAGTATCTAGATGGCGAATGTCGTGGGAAATAGGAACTGAAACATGTAATACATCCGTTGTAAATGCCATGAGACGAAAATCATTTTGAAAAAATTTAAAAATATATTCATTGCGCTGACAATAACAACCTTCCACGAGGAGATAAATTCGGTAAAATGAGACCTTATTTTCAAAAATTGAATAACAAGTTTCGTGAATACTCAACATTACCTGAGAGATTGTCAATTAACGAAAGTATGGTTCCATATTTTGGGCGTCACGGTGCAAAACAATTTTTAAAGGGCACAATATAATCAATTCATGAGAGGTGTGGGACAGAATGGACGAAAACATAGATAACTATAGAATATCCATAAGATCGAAAAAGTGGTGGTGGTTGCTCTTTGCATTTGGAATTGATACAGCTGTACACAATGCGTACTCTGAGATAGCGCGAAAACTATGGCACCAAATATGATCTTTTGTCATTCAGAAGAAAAATTGTACAGGTTTATCTAGCTAAATATGGCACTCCTTTATCTAGTGGAGGTCGACCAATTACACACAGAGATATCGTGCAGAGTTCCAGATCAAATTCAATTCGACAAACAAGATCACTGGATAATTTCAGCAGAGAAACAGAATAGATGTGCTCTTTGCAAAAAGAATTGTACAAAATCATGTGAAAAATGCAAAGTAAATTTACATGAAAATTGTGTTAAAAAATTTCATGTAGCTTAAATCAAGTTTTCTTAAATATTAATCTATTTTATAATTTAGTTTTGTTTTATATTTTACATTTAAATAAATGTTTGTCATAGCGGCTATGTGTAGAATACATGTACCCTACCATGCCCATTGTTCCATTATTGGAACACTAATTATAATCAAAATTAATAAAAAAAATACATAAAAAAGTATATCTTTCCTTTTAAAAGATCTTTCTAACACTGAAAAAAGAAAAAAAAAAGTTTAAATAAAAAAATTTAAAACCTGGGCAAAAACGGGTTAAAATGACATCTGAAAATTGAATGTTTATTATCTGATTAGTTCCACGTTTAGGTCGCTTTTGCATGTCAAATGCTAAAATTATCCATAGTATATATCCTAAAGCATGAATATGAAAGTTTTAAGAAAAATATCCATTTCAAGAATAGCTAAAATCTGACATTATTTTTGTAAAAAATTATATAAATATTTGCTTCCGCGCCCGAATTTTATAAATCTTCATCATATATTAGCTAAAAGAAAACATTGCTACAAGAAGATTGCTATTTCAAGTGTGGTAGGTATTCTAGAATCCAGCCCATGTAGCTTACAATATACAACGTATTCATTAAAATGACACCCAAAAATTTAATGTTTATTATTTGATTGGTACCACGTTTTGATCACTTTTGCATGTCCAATTCTAAAATTATCCATAGTATAGATCCTAAAGCATGAATATGAATGTTTTAACAGAAATATCCATTTCAAGAATAGGTAAAATCTGACTTTATATTTGTAAAAAATCATATAAATATTTGCTTCCGCGCCAGAATTTTATAATTCTTTATCAAATATTAGCTAAAAAAAAACATTGCAACAAGATAATTGCTATTTCAAGTGTGGTAGGTATTCTGGAATCTAGCTCATATAGCTTACAATATACAACGTATTCATTAAAATGACACCTGAAAATTGAATGTTTATTATCTGATTGTTACCAAGTTTTGGTCACTTTTGCATGTCCAATGCTAAAATTATCCATAGGATAGATCCTAAAGCATGAATATGAATGTTTTAACAAAAATGTCCATTTCAAGAATAGGTAAAATCTGACATTATTTTTGTAAAAAATCAAATAAATATTTGCTTCCGCGCCCGAATTTTATAATTCTTTATCATATTTTAGCTAAAAGAAAACATTGCAACAAGAAAATTGCTATTTCAAGTGTATGTATTCTAGAATCCAGCCCGGGTAGGTTACAATATACAACGTATTCATTAAAATGACACCCGAAATTTGAATGTTTATTATTTGATTGGTACCACGTTTTGATCACTTTTGCATGTCCAATTCTAAAATTATCCATAGTATAGATCCTAAAGCATGAATATGAATGTTTTAACAGAAATATCCATTTCAAGAATAGGTAAAATCTGACTTTATATTTGTAAAAAATCATATAAATATTTGCTTCCGCGCCAGAATTTTATAATTCTTTATCAAATATTAGCTAAAAAAAAACATTGCAACAAGAAAATTGCTATTTCAAGTGTGGTAGGTATTCAAGAATCCAGCCTATGTAGCTTACAATATACAACGTATTCATTCACATGACACCCGACAATTAAATGTTTATTATCTAATTGGTACCACGTTTTGCTCACTTTTGCATGTACTATGCTTAAAACCATCCATAGTATAGATCCTAAAGCATGAATATGAATGTTTAACAAAAATATCCATTTCAATAACAGGTAAAATCTGACTATATTTTTGTAGAAAATCATATAAATATTTGCTTTCGCGCCCGAATTATATAATTCTTCATTATAATATAGCTAAAATAAAACATTGCAACAAGAAAATTACTATTTCAATTGTGGTAGGTATTCTAGAATCCAGCCCATGTAGCTTACAATATACAACGTATTCATTAAAATGACACCCGAAAATTGAATGTCTATTATCTGATTGGTACCACGTTTTGGTTACTTTTGCATGTCCACTGCTAAAACCATCCATAGTATAGATCCTAAAGAATGAATATGAATGTTATAAGAAAAATATCCAATTCTAGAATAGGTAAAATCTGACTTTATTTTTGTAAAAAATCATATAAATATTTGCTTTCGCGCCCGAATTTTATAATGCTTCATCATATTTTAGCTAAAAGAAAACACTGCAACAAGAAAATTGCTATTTCAAGTGTGGTAGGTATTTTAGAATCCAGCCCATGTTGTTTACAATATACAACGTATTCATTAAAATAACACACCCGAAAATTGAATGTTTATTATCTGATTGGTACCACGTTTTGGTCACTTTTGCATGTCCAATGCTAAAACCATCCATAGTTTAGGTCATAAAGCATGAATATGAATGTTTTAACAATAATATCCATTTCAAGAATAGGTAAAATCTGACTTTGTTTTTTTACAAATCATATAAATATTTGCTTCAGCGCCCGAATTTTACAAATGTTCATCAAATTTTAGCTAAAAGAAAACATTGCTACAAGAAAATTGCTATTACAAGTGTGGTATGTATTCTTGAATCCAGCCCATGTAACTTACAATATACAACGTATTCATTAAAATGACACCCGAAAATTAAATAATATGATAAAATTTAACTAAACGCGATCGAGGCAGACATTGGTAAACAGTCCAAATTACCGTGCACTGTAAGGGTAATTGGACATAATCCTAAAGCAAGAATATGAATGTTTTAAGAAAAATATCCATTTTAAGAATAGGTAAAATCTGACTTTATTTTTGTAAAAAATCATATAATTATTTTCTTCCGCGCCCGAATTTATAATTTTTTATCATATTTTAACTAAAAGAAAATATTGCAACAAGAAAATTGCTATTACAAGTGTGGTAGGTATTCTAGAATCCAGCACATGTAGCTTACAATATACAACGTATTCATTAAAATGACACCGTAGATTTAAGTTTTTAAAAAAGATTTATTAAATTTATAACAGGTAAAATACAGGCTAAGATATACAGATCTGTATTCTACTGTGTCTCTACACAATCTGATTTGTTATGCAAGTCTATAACATGATGTTGACACCCGATTCCATATGTTCGGTCAGCAATGGAAAGTTACTTAGAGTATGATGCAATAAGGGATGGGATCTAACATAATTCCTTCCCCGTTAAGACTAAAGAATACCTGTTGGTTCTTCAATAGGTATTGTTTCGTTAATTTGGTTTTTGTTAAAATTTTGTTTTACTAGTAATTTTCTAGTTGAAATTGCCGAATAAATCTTGATGATGACCATTATTGCACCAATTACAAATAGTGAATACAATAATACATCGTAGAATACGGAATGTGATTCTGATTTATGAATTTGTTTTAAATGGGTAATTTGTTGATTTGGGATCTTTATAGTTTCTAAATATCTTATATTTAAGGTTTTGTTAAATATTACTTTTTGTTTATTGTTTTCGATTTTTAAATTGATTATTTTGTCGTAATTAATAGTTCTGTGAAGTTTTTGTTTATTGATTGAACAGTTTCTTATAGAATAAATTCCAGAGAGTTCTTTATCTTGTATTTCATCGTCACATTCTATATTCATTAATTCTTTAATTGGTAGGTATAAATATACAATATTAGAATTAGGAATAGGGTTTATTTCGCTGTGATTTAGTAAGATTTTTAAGGCCATTTGGTAACAATTTAGAAATTTCTGATTTTATATTGTCTCTAGATAATATTCCAAAATACAGTGTATTTGTTTCGCAGAACGCGAAGGTTGTTTCGACTTCATTCATGATGCTTATTAAATTTGCAGACGTAAATATTAATTGTGTGAAAATGATCTCGATGTAGAGTTTACCTCCCATTACGTTTATGATTCTGCCAATGCTATCTTCTAAGTTATTAATTTTATCTTGTATTAGTTTCTTATTTTTATTGATTTTGTCGACTTGTTTATTGAAGTATTTGGAAATATTTTGGTTAGAAATAATTGCTTGATTCATGTTTTCTTTTAGAATATTTTCATTTTCGTTTATTAATTTTAAAGCGTTGTCGTACCTTTCTTGGTCAGAAGAATATAAATTACTTGTTATTGTTTTAATAATAAAACCTAGTCCGTTTGCTATTCCTCGTTTTATTTTATTATTATTATGAAATAAGACCTGTATTTTATTATTAACTATATGTAAGAAGTTTTCTAATATTATAAGATTATTATTTATTTCTACTACGTAATTACTACTACAATATTTATTATTAATTTCTAGTTATTATAATGTAGAGTCAGGTAATTATAGGTTTCTTTAATATTCTTAAGTTTAAGGTTTACATAAATAAACTTATTATTATTAGATAAGAGGGAGTCACCTAATTTTAGGATGTTTATTCCGGGGTGTTCTTTTTCGTCCCGGATGTTGACGGCAATGCAGGGTCGTATGGCTCTGTAAATTTACGATATGGTTTTAGAGTATCAACTTTTATTTTCTTATTTTTATCTGTAATAATTTGGGCTTTGTTTTTATTGTAAGTTTGAACTTTTTGTTGTTTATAGCGCGGTTTTTCTATTTTACCCGAGTTGCGTTTTGCTTGTTTTTTGTAAAATATCCATTTCAAGGATAGGTAAAATCTGACTTTATTCTTGTAAAAAATCATATAAATATTTGCTTCTGCGACGGAATATTATAATTCTTCATCATATTTTAGCTAAAAGAAAACATTACAACAAGAAAATTGCTGTTTCAAGTGTGGTAGGTATTCTAGAATCCAGCCCATGTAGCTTACAATATACAACGTATTCATTAAAATGACACCCGAAAATTGATTGTTTTATTATCTGATAGGTACCACGTTTCGGTTACTTTTGCATGTCCAATGCTTAAAACCATCCAGAGTATAGATCCTAAAGCATGAATATGAATGTTATAGCAAAAATATTCACTTCAGGAATAGATAAAATCTGACTTTATTTTTGTAAAAAATCATATAAATATTTGCTTCCGCGTTCGAATTTTATAATTCTTTATCATGTTTAAGCTCAAAAAAAACATTGCAACAAGAAAATTGCTATTTCAAGAGTGGTAGGTTGTCTAGAATCCAGCCCATGTAGCTCACAATATACAACGTATTCATTAAAATGACACCCGAAAATTAAATGTTTATTATCTGATTGGTATTACGTTTTGGTCACTTTTGCATGTCCAATGCTTAAAACCATCCATAAAATAAATCCTAAAGCATAAATATGAATGATTTAACAAAAGTATCCATTTCAAGAATCGGTAAAATATGACTTTATTTTTGTAAAGAATCATATATATATATATATATATATATATATATATATATATATATATAAATATATATATATATATATATATTTGCTTCCGCGCCCAAATTTTATAATTCACTCTGAGATAGCGCGTGAAAACAATGCATTAAGAAAATTGCTATTTCAAGTGTGGTAGGTATTCTGGAATCCAGCCCATGTATCTTACAATATACACGTATTCATTAAAAATACACCCGAAAATTGAATGTTTATTATCTGATAGGTACCACGTTTTCGTCACTTTTGCATGTCTAATGCTAAAATCATCCATAGCATAGATCCTAAAGCATAAATATGAATGTTTTAACAAAAATATTCATTTCAAGAATATGTAAAATCTGACTTTATTTTTGTAAAAAATCATAAAAAATATTTGCTTCCGCGGTCGAATTTTATAATTCTTTATCATATTTTAGCTAAAACAAAACACGGCAACAAGAAAATTGCTATTTCAAGTGTGGTAGGTATTCTAGAATCCAGCCCATGTAGCTTACAATATACAACGTATTCATTAAAATGACACCCAAAAATTTAATGTTTATTATTTGATTGGTACCACGTTTTGATCACTTTTGCATGTCCAATTCTAAAATTATCCATAGTATAGATCCTAAAGCATGAATATGAATGTTTTAACAGAAATATCTATTTCAAGAATAGGTAAAATCTGACTTTATATTTGTAAAAAATCATATAAATATTTGCTTCCGCGCCAGAATTTTATAATTCTTTATCAAATATTAGCTAAAAAAAAACATTGCAACAAGAAAATTGCTATTTCAAGTGTGGTAGGTATTCAAGAATCCAGCCTATGTAGCTTACAATATACAACGTATTCATTCAAATGACACCCGAAAATTAAATGTTTATTATCTAATTGGTACCACGTTTTGCTCACTTTTGCATGTACTATGCTTAAAACCATCCATAGTATAGATCCTAAAGCATGAATATGAATGTTTAACAAAAATATCCATTTCAATAACAGGTAAAATCTGACTATATTTTTGTAGAAAATCATATAAATATTTGCTTTCGCGCCCGATTTATATAATTCTTCATTATAATATAGCTAAAAGAAAACATTCCAACATGAAAATTGCTATTTCAAGTGTGGTAGGTATCCTAGAATCCAGCCCATGTAGCTCACAATATACAAATTATTCATTAAGAATAGGTAAAATATGACTTTATTTTTGTAAAAAATCATATAAATGTTTGCTTCCGCGCCCAAATTTTATTATTCTTTATCATATTTTAGCTAAAAGAAATATTGCAACAAGAAAATAGCTATTTCAAGTGTGGTAGGTACTCTAGAATCCTGCCCATGCAGGTAGCTTACAATATACAACGTATTCATTAAAATGATACCCGAAAATCAAATGTTTAATATCTGATTGGTACCACGTTTTGGTCACTTTTGCATGTCCAATGCTTAAAACCATCCATAGTATAGATCCTAAATCATGAATATGAATGTTTTAACAAAAATATACATTTTTAAAATAGGTAAAATCTGACATTATTTTTGTAAAAAATCATATAAATATTTGCTTCCGCGCCCGAATTTTATAATTCTTCATCATATTTTAGCTAAAATAAAACATTGCAACAAGAAATTTACTATTTCAATTGTGGTAGGTATTCTAGAATCCAGCCCATGTAGCTTACAATATACAACGTATTCATTAAAATGACACCCGAAAATTGAATGTCTATTATCTGATTGGTACCACGTTTTGGTTACTTTTGCATGTCCACTGCTAAAACCATCCATAGTATAGATCCTAAAGAATGAATATGAATGTTATAAGAAAAATATCCAATTCTAGAATAGGTAAAATCTGACTTTATTTTTGTAAAAAATCATATAAATATTTGTTTTCGTGCCCGAATTTTATAATGCTTCATCATATTTTAGCTAAAAGAAAACACTGCAACAAGAAAATTGCTATTTCAAGTGTGGTAGGTATTTTAGAATCCAGCCCATGTTGTTTACAATATACAACGTATTCATTAAAATAACACAACCGAAAATTGAATGTTTATTATCTGATTGGTACCACGTTTTGGTCACTTTTGCATGTCCAATGCTAAAACCATCCATAGTTTAGGTCATAAAGCATGAATATGAATGTTATAAGAAAAATATCCAATTCTAGAATAAGTAAAATCTGACTTTATTTTTGTAAAAAATCATATAAATATTTGCTTTCGCGCCCGAATTTTATAATGCTTCATCATATTTTAGCTAAAAGAAAACACTGCAACAAGAAAATTGCTATTTCAAGTGTGGTAGGTATTTTAGAATCCAGCCCATGTTGTTTACAATATACAACGTATTCATTAAAATAACACACCCGAAAATTGAATGTTTATTATCTGATTGGTACCACGTTTTGGTCACTTTTGCATGTCCAATGCTAAAACCATCCATAGTTTAGGTCATAAAGCATGAATATGAATGTTTTAACAATAATATCCATTTCAAGAATAGGTAAAATCTGACTTTGTTTTTTTACAAATCATATAAATATTTGCTTCAGCGCCCGAATTTTACAAATGTTCATCAAATTTTAGCTAAAAGAAAACATTGCTACAAGAAAATTGCTATTACAAGTGTGGTATGTATTCTTGAATCCAGCTCATGTAACTTACAATATACAACGTATTCATTAAAATGACACCCGAAAATTAAATGATATGATAAAATTTAACTAAACGCGATCGAGGCCGACATTGGTAAACAGTCCAAATTACCGTGCACTGTAAGGGTAATTGGACATAATCCTAAAGCAAGAATATGAATGTTTTAAGAAAAATATCCATTTTAAGAATAGGTAAAATCTGACTTTATTTTTGTAAAAAATCATATAATTATTTTCTTCCGCGCCCGAATTTATAATTTTTTATCATATTTTAACTAAAAGAAAATATTGCAACAAGAAAATTGCTATTACAAGTGTGGTAGGTATTCTAGAATCCAGCACATGTAGCTTACAATATACAACGTATTCATTAAAATGACACCGTAGATTTAAGTTTTTAAAAAAGATTTATTAAATTTATAACAGGTAAAATACAGGCTAAGATATACAGATCTGTATTCTACTGTGTCTCTACACAATCTGATTTGTTATGCAAGTCTATAACATGATGTTGACACCCGATTCCATATGTTCGGTCAGCAATGGAAAGTTACTTAGAGTATGATGCAATAAGGGATGGGATCTAACATAATTCCATCCCCGTTAAGACTAAAGAATACCTGTTGGTTCTTCAATAGGTATTGTTTCGTTAATTTGGTTTTTGTTAAAATTTTGTTTTACTAGTAATTTTCTAGTTGAAATTGCCGAATAAATCTTGATGATGACCATTATTGCACCAATTACAAATAGTGAATACAATAATACATCGTAGAATACGGAATGTGATTCTGATTTATGAATTTGTTTTAAATGGGTAATTTGTTGATTTGGGATCTTTATAGTTTCTAAATATCTTATATTTAAGGTTTTGTTAAATATTACTTTTTGTTTATTGTTTTCGATTTTTAAATTGATTATTTTGTCGTAATTAATAGTTCTGTGAAGTTTTTGTTTATTGATTGAACAGTTTCTTATAGAATAAATTCCAGAGAGTTCTTTATCTTGTATTTCATCGTCACATTCTATATTCATTAATTCTTTAATTGGTAGGTATAAATATACAATATTAGAATTAGGAATAGGGTTTATTTCGCTGTGATTTAGTAAGATTTTTAAGGCCATTTGGTAACAATTTAGAAATTTCTGATTTTATATTGTCTCTAGATAATATTCCAAAATACAGTGTATTTGTTTCGCAGAACGCGAAGGTTGTTTCGACTTCATTCATGATGCTTATTAAATTTGCAGACGTAAATATTAATTGTGTGAAAATGATCTCGATGTAGAGTTTACCTCCCATTACGTTTATGATTCTGCCAATGCTATCTTCTAAGTTATTAATTTTATCTTGTATTAGTTTCTTATTTTTATTGATTTTGTCGACTTGTTTATTGAAGTATTTGGAAATATTTTGGTTAGAAATAATTGCTTGATTCATGTTTTCTTTTAGAATATTTTCATTTTCGTTTATTAATTTTAAAGCGTTGTCGTACCTTTCTTGGTCAGAAGAATATAAATTACTTGTTATTGTTTTAATAATAAAACCTAGTCCGTTTGCTATTCCTCGTTTTATTTTATTATTATTATGAAATAAGACCTGTATTTTATTATTAACTATATGTAAGAAGTTTTCTAATATTATAAGATTATTATTTATTTCTACTACGTAATTACTACTACAATATTTATTATTAATTTCTAGTTATTATAATGTAGAGTCAGGTAATTATAGGTTTCTTTAATATTCTTAAGTTTAAGGTTTATATAAATAAACTTATTATTATTAGATAAGAGGGAGTCACCTAATTTTAGGATGTTTATTCCGGGGTGTTCTTTTTCGTCCCGGATGTTGACGGCAATGCAGGGTCGTATGGCTCTGTAAATTTACGATATGGTTTTAGAGTATCAACTTTTATTTTCTTATTTTTATCTGTAATAATTTGGGCTTTGTTTTTATTGTAAGTTTGAACTTTTTGTTGTTTATAGCGCGGTTTTTCTATTTTACCCGAGTTGCGTTTTGCTTGTTTTTTGTAAGATATCCATTTCAAGGATAGGTAAAATCTGACTTTATTCTTGTAAAAAATCATATAAATATTTGCTTCTGCGACGGAATATTATAATTCTTCATCATATTTTAGCTAAAAGAAAACATTACAACAAGAAAATTGCTGTTTCAAGTGTGGTAGGTATTCTAGAATCCAGCCCATGTAGCTTACAATATACAACGTATTCATTAAAATGACACCCGAAAATTGATTTTTTATTTTTTGATTGGTACCACGTTTTTGTCACTTTTGCATGTCCAATGCTTAAAACCATCCATAGTATAGATCCTAAAACATGAATATGAATGTTTTAACAAGAATATCCATTTCAAGAATATGTAAAATCTGACTTTATTTTTGTAAAAAATCATATAAATATTTGCTTTCGCGCCCAAATTTTATAATTCTTTATCATATTTTAGCTAATAGAAAACATTGCAAAAAGAAAATTGTTATTTCAAATGTGGTAGGTATTCTAGAATCCAGCCCATGTAGCTTACAATATACAACGTATTCATTAAAATGACACCTGAAAATTGTATGTTTATTATCTGATTGGTACCACGTTTTGGTCACTTTTGTATGTTTAATGCTAAAACCATCCATGGTATAGATCCTTAAGCATGAATATGAATGTTTTAACAAAAATATCTATTTCAAGAATAAGTAAAATCTGACTTTATTTTTGTAAAAAATCATATAAATATTTGCTCCGCGCCCGAATTTTATAATTCTTCAACATATTTTAGCTTAAAGAAAACATTGCAACAAGAAAATTGCTATTTCAAGTGTGGTAGGTATTGTAGAATCCAGCCAAAGTAGCTTACAATATACAAAGCATTCAATAAAATGACACCTGAAAATTAAATGTTTATTATCTGATTGGTACCAGGTGTTGGTCACTTTTGCATGTCCAATGCTTAAAACCATCCAAAGTATAGATCCTAAAGCATGAATATGAATGTTTTAACAAAAGTTTCCATTTCAAGAATAGGTAAAATCTGATTTTATTTTTGTAAAAATTCATATTAATATTTGCTTCCGCGCCCGAATTTTATAATTCTTTAACATATTTTAGCTTTAAGAAAACATTGCAACAAAAAAATTGCTATTTCAAGTGTGGTAGGTATTCTAGAATCCAGCCCATTTAGCTTACAATATACAACGTATTTATTAAAATGACAAACGAAAATTAAATGTTTACTACGTGATTGGTACCACGTTTTAGTCACTTTTGCATGTCCAATGCTAAAACCTTCCATAGTATAGATCCTTACGCATGAATATGAATGTATTAACAAAAATATACATTTCAAGAAATGGTAAAATCTGACTTTATTTTTGTAAAAAATCATATAAATATTTGCTTCCGCGCCCGAGATTTATAAATCTTTATCATATTTTAGCTAAAAGAAAATATTACAACAAGAAAATTGCTATTTCAAGTGTGGTAGGTATTCTTAAATCCAGCCCATGTAGCTTACAATATACAACGTATTCATTAAATGACATCCGAAAATTGTATGATAAAATAAAATTTAACTAAATGCGTCCTAGGCAGACATTGGTTAACAGTCCAAATCACCGTGCACTGTAAGTGTAATTGGACATAATCCTTAATCATGAATATGAATGTTTTAACAAAAATATCCATTTCAAGAATAGGTGAAATCTGACCTTATTTTTGTAAAAAATCATATAAATATTTGCTTCCGCGCCCGAATTTTATAATTCTTCATAATATTTTATCTAATAGAAAACATTGCAACAAGAAAATTGCTATTTCAAGTGTGGTAGGTATTCTATAACCCAGCCCATGTATCTTAAAATATACACGTATTGTGACTAAGCTGTTTTCTTTGTCACTTTCTTATAAATATCCCTCCAAGTAGTCATGCTCCTGTTAATCAATTTCGTTTTAAGTTGTATCACAACTCGTATGTCAAATGCTGTAAAACTAATTTTATTTAGTTTATTTATATTATTTATGTTATTTCTTACCCTTCTGTCGTAAGTTAATAAGTTATTATAGGGTTATTTCGATGATTGAATATGTAACCCTCTGTCAAATATGTTTAACTTGTCATAATGACAGTTAATTAAAATTGTTATTTCTATTGTTTAAGCAAACTTTGTATAATTATTAAGAGATGGCTCTGTCTACCTCTAATTATCTCTATAGGGCAAATAATTTTGCCATTTGACTTACCTACCCTGGTTGATTTTGAAACGACAGGAAAGAAAATATCCATCCTCATTTAAAAAGAAATTGCTTTTTGGGTCTGTGGACAATACATTGAGTCTATATAAGATTTCTTGCTTGAGAAATAGCTCTTTAGGTCTCTGGGCCATGCATTGAGTCTATATAAGATTACGTGGATGACGAAATAGCTCTTTGGGTCCTTGGACCATGCATTGAGTCTATATAAGATTTCGTGGTTGAAGAAATAGCTCTTTGGGTCTATATAATATTTCTTGATAAAAGCGATAGCTGTTTTGTCCTTGCAAAATTTGAAAACCCTTTCATACGTCAATTTGAGTCTTAGAACTATACATTTTGATGGAAATTGTGTGCTCAAATACTTGGGCTATAATTTATTTGTGATTTTCTTGGCCTTACCGTATCTTAACTGCGAGAGATCACAATTAATTCTAAAATCCAAGTAAGTCCTGCCTTTTTCCAATTTTTTTTTTCAGTAAAACCCCATAATCTGTCAATCTCTTATTATCTATTTCTCTTATAATTGTAATGTTTATTCATTTTCACTGTGTTTATTAATAGTTTATTATATGTCATTATCATTTCCAATTTTCGTTAAATAAATAATTTCAATCCAATGCTTTCTTTTCCTAAATGTTTTATTTCAGAACCGGACCCGAATTTGTGATTTCTTAGATTTGTTGCCCTAGCAAAGTGACTGGCGCCCGAATACTTAGTTGTCAATGTCAATGTCAATGTCAAGTTAATGTCAATGTCATTTAATTAATTCAATTATTATTTGTTTGTCAAGTGAAGACAATTCAATTATTTATTATTGTTAGTTGATTAAAAGAAAATGTTAGACTGATTGATTGATACGTGAATAAACAATATATTTAAAAATGGCATCAAAAAGGAATAGTAAAAGTTTTAAACTTGATGATGAAACTCAATCATTTAACATTTTAAACAAATATGACAGTTACGAAGTACGTGAACTACAGTCGGAGCTAGATAAATTTAATTTACCTACGGATGGTAATTAGTAAGAATTACGACTTCGATTACTGAAGTTCGTTGAAAACGGTTATTCAAAAGAAAATAAAAATAAGAAAATCGACTTACAAGTAAATTCACGAAAGCTAACTGAAGATAGAAATTAGTTCTCCATCGGTGACTATGTTAGAAGATGGAATCATGTATATAATGGTAAAACGAATGCGGTTGACTTCTTAGAGAGGCTAGACGAACTACAAAAACACACGGTTTTTCCGATAGACAATTATTCACTGCTCTCCCGGAAATGTTAAACGATGGTGCACTCATGTGGTATCGGAACAATATATCAGAAATGAAGTCATGGGCTGACTTCCTTGAGTCTTTCATTATATTTTATTTGCCATCAAATTACCTATTCAATTTGGAACGGTAAATTCACAACAGAAAACAACATTGCAATGAGTCTGGTCGCGATTATGTTACTTTGCTTCAAACTTTAATTCGTCGGCAAGGAGGATATTCGAAAGAGAAAACACTCTTTTTAATTTATAATATTTTGTTACCGAATATAGACAATACATTCGCCGTAATACAATTAATAGTTTGGCAGACTTAATTAAAGAAATAGAAGAGTACGAAAATCTTCAAATTGAATTAAAAGGTGCAAATACACCACTAAATAGTTATCCCGTTCAAAACACTTATAACTCTCCAAAAGAATACGAACAGCGTAAACAATCTATTAGAAATCCCACAAGTTCAGATAATAAATCAAATAATGGAAAAATAATATTTTGCTACCGATGCGGTATAGATGGACATACATCCAAAGTATGCAATAATTCTAGTAAAGTGTTCTGTATTGTTTGCCTTAAAAATGACATTTCTACAAACGATTGCTGCAGAAAAGCGGGAAATGGGCTGGAGGCAAGCCGGAATTGAGGTACGACTTGTCCAAGTGTATTGAATCCTCAACCGAAAAATTTAATTTTGAAAATCGATCATTTATAAATGTACAAATCGGGGAACGAACATTTTACGCACTCCTCGACACCGGTTCATGTCAGTCATTTATAAATGAAGAAGTTGCAATTTATGTCTCAAAAATTCAAAAAGGAACTCGGTTTCCAACGACACATTATTTTGGCAGACGGATCTGTCACTTTACTCAATGACAGTTTCCGAATTCAATGTTTTATAAATAGCATCGCCGGGATGATTCCCACTTTAAGTTCAGATATCATTCTTGGTATGGATACATTAAAAAAGTTTCAAATTTCAGTAATTTTGAAAACTAATCAAATAGAATTTCTAAATAGTGTGACAGACCCTTAACAATCAGAAGAATACCAATTAGAAAAATTCCTACAAAAAGAAATATCCGATTTTGAAAATATGAAAGGTCTCACAAAATACATGTCACACTCAATACGGTTGAAAAACCCAAAAATGTTACCAAATAAACAGAGGCACCGGCCACTGAATCAAAAAATGCAAGAAATCGTTAACGTCGAGATCGACAAAATGTTAGAAACTGGCGTTATTGAACCATCGAATTCAAGTTGGAGTTCACCAATCGTAATTGTTCCAAAGAAAAACGGAGAGAACCGTTTTTGTATTGACTTTCGAGAAGTAAATAAAGTTTCCGAAAAAGATGCCTATCCACTTCCTCAAATAAATTCCATTTTTGACAATCTTCAAAAAGCAAAATATTTTACGGCATTAGATCTTAAACAAGGGTATTGGCAAATCCCTTTAACAAATGAAAGTAAACAATACACCGCTCTCACTGTTCCTGTTTGAAGAACATTTACAAAATTTGAAAGAAGTTTTCACTCGCCTAAAGAATGCTTATCTCAAAATTAATCCAAAAAAATATGAATTTAGTAAAAGATCAATAAAGTATCTGGGTTACACTATTACTGGTAATGGAGTTCACACAGACCCAGATAAAGTAAATGCTATTAAAAAAATACCTAGCCCTAAAAATATAAGAGAAGTACGAAGGTTTTTGGGGGCTGCCTCTTGGTATAGAAGATTTATTAAAAACTTTACGAACATTGCACATCCTCTTTACCAATTACTTCGAAAAAATCAAAAATGGAATTGGACGGAAGTTCACGATGAAGCTTTTAAAAAATTTGAAAAACGCTCTCACCCCCACACCAGTTCTTTCTTACCCAGACTTTAATGAATCCTTCATTCTTCAAACAGACGCGTCTAATTATGGATTGGGCGTCGCATTAGTACAGAATGTTCAGAACCAAGAACACGTCATCGCATATGCTAGCAGTACTCTAAATAAAGCCGAATAAAAATATTCTGTGACTGAAAAAGAATGTCTTGCAATTATATGGGGAACTAGAAAGATGAAACCCTACTTGCTGGGTTATAAATTCACTGTTTTGACTGATCATCAATCATTAAAATGGTTAAATTCCATTAAAGAGTCCTTAGGTCGTCTTGCTCCTTAGATTTTCGAGCTACAGCAATATGACTATGAAATTCAATATCGAAAGGCCACGTTCAATCAGTCAGCAGATACTTTATCACGACAGCCGTTGGGTGACGAAGGTCATCTTTGTACAATAACCAAGTCCGATACTGATTAGTATTCAAAAAAATTAAATGAAGTAGAAAAATATCCAAATTTATTTTTTGATTATTGTATTAAAGATGGGAAGCTCTATCGACATTTCTGGGATCCAACAGACCTTGTTGAAGCAGAATTAAGTAATCCATGGAAGCTCTGTATTCCAAAGCAAAAGAAATGTGAGATCCTAATGGAAAATCATGATTGTCCAGATGCAGGACATCTAGGTATAACCAAAACCGCAGCAAGAATTGCTAGAAATTATTATTGGCCTGGGATGTTTAGGGAAATTGCCAAATATGTCAGAAGTTGTGAAAGTTGTCAGAAATATAAACCGTGTCAGCAAAAGTTAGCCGGACAAATGGGACCGCCCTATGTAAGAGAACCTTGGGAAACCATTAGCGTGGACATTGTCGGTCGACTCCCTATTTCTAGTAAAGGAAATAAATTCATTTTAGTTTTTCAAGATCGCTTCACTAAGTAGGTCGAATTATATTCCCTCCGACGCGCAACTGCTTCAACAATAACAAACACTCTTCGAGAGAAAATTATTACACGGTGTGGATGTCCCCGGACTATTATTACGGATAATGGTTCCGAGTTTGACAATCAAAAATTTAAATCATATGTATCGGAGCTAAAAATTTCACATCGTTTGACGCCCCCATATACACCACAAGCCAATCCTGTTGAGAGAACAAATCGCACTCTCAAACCAATGTTAGCACAATTCTGTCAAGGTAACCAGAAGAAAGTGGATGAACATTTAGTCGATTTTCGTCTTGCCATTAATACAAGCAAACAAGAATCCACCGGATTCAACCCAGCCATGTTAAATTTTGGGAAAGAAGTGCAACTACCAGACATCAAGTTCAATGAAAATACAACAGAAGGTAGAATGATTGAAGATCCAAGTACTATCAACCAGAGAAAATTTAACTTGAAGAAATTAAGTGAGATACGCGAATTTGTCAAAATCTATTTGGCTCGAGCTGCCACTAAACAGGCTCATTCATTACAATTTACGTCACTTATTCCTGCAGCGGTCAACCTTACTGTTCGTGTGGCCAACCAGCCGCACCATACAACAGCAGCCAACCTGCCAGTTTGTGTGACACACCAGTCACCCACACCGCCAGCGACCCACACGCGCTAGCGTGTGGCACACCACGAAAAGAGTTTTAGTTAAGTTCCGTTCATAAATTAAAAAAAATAATAATAAAAAAATAATAATTAAAAAAAATGTTTGATGTTCCATGTTAATTTTAATTATTAATTATCATTATTATTACTATTATTTTTTTTTTTGAGAAAGAAAGAGGGGTGTGTGTGACGAAGCTGTTTTCTTCGTCACTTTGTTATAAATATCCCTCCAAGTAGTCATTCTCCTGTTAATCAATTTCGTTATAAGTTGTATCACAACTCTTATGTCAAATGCTGCAAAACTAATTTTATTTAGTTTATTTATATTATTTATGTTATTTCTTACCCTTCTGTCGTAAGTTATTATAGGGTTATTTCGATGATTGAATATGTAACCCTCTGTCAAATATGTTTAACTTGTCATAATGACAGTTAATTGAAATTGTTATTTTTATTGTTTAAGCAAACTTTGTATAATTCTTAAGAGATGGCTCTATCTACCTCTAATTATCTCTATAGGGCAAATACTTTTGCCATTTGACTTACCTACCCTGGTTGATTTTGAAAACGGTAGGAAGGGAAATATCTATCCTCATTTAAAAATAAAAAGCTCTTTGGTTCTTTGGACCATACATTGAGTTTATATAAGATTTCTTGCTTGAGAAATAGCTCTTTGGGTCTCTGGGCCATGCATTGAGTCTATATAAGATTTCTTGGTTGAAGAAATAGCTCTTTGGGTCTCTGGGCCATGAATTGAGTCTATATAAGATTTCGTGGATGACGAAATAGCTCTTTGGGTCTTTGGACCATGCATTGAGTCTATATAAGATTTCGTGGTTGAAGAAATAGCTCTTTGGGTCTATATAATGTTTCTTGATAAAAGCGATAGCTGTTTTGTCCTTGCAAAGTTTGAAAACCCTTTCACACGTCAATTTGAGACTTAGGACTATACATATTTGATGGAAAGCGTGTACTCAAATACTTGGGCTATATTTTATTTGTGATTCTCTTGGCCTTACCGTATCTTAACTGCGAGAGATCACAATTAATTCTAAAATCCAAGTAAGTCCTGCCATTTTTCAATTTTTTTTTAGTAAAACCCCATAATTTGTCAATCTCTTATTATCTATTTCTTTTATAATTGTAATGATTATTCATTTTCACTGTGTTTATTAATAGTTTATTATATGTCATTATTATTTCCAATTTTCGTTAAATAAATAATTTCGATCCAATGCTTTCTTTCCCTAAAGGTTTTATTTCAGAACCGGACCCGAATTTGTGATTGCTTAGATTTGTCACCCTAGCAAAGTGACTGGCGCCCGAATACTTAGTTGTCAATGTCAATGTCAATGTCAAGCTAATGTCAATGTCATTTAACTAATTCAATTATTATTTGTTTGTCAAGTGAAGACAATTCAATTATTTATTATTGTTAGTTACTGTCAAGTGAGATTAGTAAATTTCAGCGAGACGGTATGTAATTTTATATATATATTTCTTTTGTAAAAACGTAATGTTATAAATATTTTGAGCTATCTGGCAATATTTTAGTCGCATATACATATACATACGTTACAGTATTCATTAAAATGACACCCAAAAATTGAATGTTTATTATCTGATTGGTACCACGTTTTGGTCACTTTTGCATGTCCAATGCTAAAACCATCCATAGTACAGATCCTAAAGCATAAATATTAATGTTTTACATAAAATATAAATTTCAAGAATTGGTAAAATCTGACTTTATTTTTGTAAAAAATCATATAAATATTTGCTTTCGCGCCCAAATTTTATAATTCTTTATCATATTTTAGCTAAAAGAAAACATTGCAACAAGAAAATTGCTATTTGAAGTGTGATAGGTATTCTAGAATCCAGCCCAAGTAGCTTACAATATATAACGTATTCATTAAAATGACACCCAAAAATTGAATGTTTATTATCTCATTGGTACCAAGTTTGTAAAAGATCATATAAATGTTTGCTTCCGCACCCGAATTTTATAATTCTTCATCATGTTTAAGCTAAAAGAAAACATTGCAACAAGAAAATTGCTATTTCAAATGTGGTAGGTATTCTAGAATCCAGCCCATGTACTTATAATATACAACGTAATCATTAAAATGACACCCGAAAATTGAATGTTTATTATCTGATTAGTACCACGTTTTGGTCGCTTTAGCATGTCCAATGCTTAAAACCATCCGTAGTATAGATAATAAAGAATGAATATGAATGTTATAAGAAAAATATCCAATTCAAGAATAGGTAAAATCTGACTTTATTTTTGTAAAAAATCATATAATTATTTGCTTCCGCGCCCGAATTTTATAATTATTCATCATATTTTAGCTAAAAGAAAACATTGCAACAAGAAAATTGCTATTTCAAGTGTGGTAGGTATTCTAGAATCCAGCCCATGTAGCTTACAATATACAACGTATTCATTAAAATGACATTCGAAAATTGAATATTTATTACCTGATTGGTACCACTCTTTTGTCACTTTTGCATGTCCAATGCTCAAAACCATCCATAGTATAGATCCTAAAGCATGAATATGAATGTTTTAACAATAATGATGTGAACGGTTGTACGTTGTACAAGTGAGTGTACAGTGCATCCGTCCGATTTCTCTTTTTATGTGGTTTGTTTTGATCTTTAATTGTTTTGCCGCGTAAAACTCAGTGATTAATATTCGAGTGGTTGCTGTTGCAAAATTATTTGTGCGTTAAGTGCTACATATGGGTGCATATTTGATTTTTTCTACATTGCTGTCTATGATTTGTGACAAAATTTCTGCAAATTTAATTAAACAAAACATAAACAAGTTATTTCGTCATTAGTTATTGCAATTTGCTGCAAGTTTAAAAAAAAAGTTTTCATCCAAGCAACCCGTTTTACATACTTGCTCCACTCATCATCTACATATATCTAATTAAAATGGCGACAAATAATAAAATTTTGGCATATCTACAAACTGAATTTCAAAAGATAAATAATAAGTTCAGTAATCTCGACACTACATTACATAATTATATAGAAAAAACATCATTACAATTAAAAAACTTGAAAGATGAAAATTTAAAATTACAAGAGAAGGAAAATACATTAGAAAAAGAAATAAAAGCTAACAACATCATACTAACAAATCTGGTAGAAAGTGGAAACGAAGACCTATCGTCTCTAATTCATAACTTATTTAAAACTGAACTGTCACTATCCGTAACTGTCGATGACATATGTCTAATTAAGAGACTTGGTCGAAAACTACCTGGTAAAACAAGGCCAGTTCTTGTTAAATTTCTAAAATATGACAGCAAAATCAAAGTCATGCAAAACGCTTACAAATTAAAAGGTACTAATATATTTATTAAGGACGATCTTACTTCTAAAGTACAGCAAATTAATAAACACTTGCTCGAATATAAAAAACAAGCAAAATCATTAGGGTATAACGTCCAACAAAAGAAATTAAACCTTGTAATTAATGGTAAATTTTACACCCACAATAATTTGCCCACACTAGAATACTCCGGAGCCTTAAGTGAAGACGCCTACATCGGTACTCCTGATTCTCCTTTCTCCATGCCGCAGGATATTGCTTCAGCCAAATCATTACTGGTCTCCATGTGCGAAGAAGTCAACGCATTGACTCCAAACCGTGCCCCAAATTCATCTTCCTCAGTACAACCGGTAACAGATATCGCTAAAAAACAACCAGTTCAACAAAACCAGAGCAATAAAAGCAATAGTTCAAATAAACGTACTATAAACAATTATAATTTTCGTCCCTTATCAAAATCACAGATTTAATATATTTTATTTAAATATTCAAGGCCTACAAAAAAAAAACCACTAGAACTCGAAGCATTCCTCAATACTTATAATATTAATCCAGAAGTCATTTTACTCAACGAACACTGGCTCAAAAAAGAAGAATTCAATGCATTACGACTCCCCAACAATACTACAGTTTCTTTCTTCTGCAGAAAAACATACATACGTGGTGGCACTTGTATCTTTATTAAGGAAAACTTGGAGTTCGTAGAAATTTCTTCTTTAACGCACCTGATCCAAGAAAAAGATTTTGAATTTTCTTTAATAAAGCTGAAATGCCTTAGTATACCTTTATTTATCCTAGTATTCTACAGATCACCCAATGGTAATGTCACCACCTTCATAAAACTATTTGAACATGTTTTACATGAAATACATCATCCTGATATTCACCTGTTTATCTGTGGTGACTTCAATATTGATTTTCTAGTTTCTTCACCTGAAAAACAAAAAATTTTATCAATTCTATCTTCATTTAATCAAAAAATAAATATTGTCGTACCAACACGCATTACTGCAACATCGTCTACATGCATCGACAACATCGTAACTTCCTCATGTATCCATGGTACATATCAGGTGATAAATAATCCACTCTCAGATCATGAGGCTATAATTTGCAATATCCAAATAGAAAAACCGGTTAAATATACTAAAACTGTAGTTCGGAGACGTAACTACTCACAAAGAAATATTGCAAATTTCCAGAGTAAACTTCAAGTTACATAGTGGAGCGATGTAAAGCACGCATCAGATGTTAACCGTTGTACAGAAATATTTCTTAACAAATTCATCTCCATTTTTGAAGAATCTTTTCCTCTAAAAATGATTAAATCTACTCCAGATTCAATACAGTGGATTACTAAAGTATACGTCTCTTGCCGTAAAAAAAAAACAAATTAAGGCATAAACTAAGGACAAACAATTCTCCACTACTTAAATTATACTATAAAAAATACTGTGCAATTCTTAACAACACGATTAAACTGGCCAAACAAAAAAGTGTATCAAACTATATACTGAATTCAAACAATAAATCAAAAGCAACATGGAAAGTTATTGATAATATTAGAGGGAAGTCCACAACTCTTAACCTGCCATCTGGTGATCCTGCAACACTAGCAAACGACTTTAATAATCACTTCCTTAAAACTAATCATTTATCCGCAACAAACTATGTTTTCAAGGAGCCCTCGCCTCTAAACTCTTTCTTCTTGAGCCCAGTTACTGAAGAAGAAACTCACCGTAATTAAACATATTAAAAATTCTTATTCATCTGGAAGTGATGGGATACCGAGTTTTATCATTAAACGATGTGCACCACTAATAATTGAGCCATTAATATTTATTTTCAACCTCTCCATGGAACACGGTGTTTTTCCAGAAGCCTTCAAACACTCCATCATTGTGCCACTTCATAAAAAAGGAGATCTACAAAATATCGAAAACTACAGGCCCATTTCTTTACTTACAGTGTTCTCAAAAATCCTTGAAAGACTTATGTATAATAGACTTACTGTGTTCCTAAATAATAACAAAGTTTTAACTCGACATCAGCATGGGTTCACCGAACATAAATCTACAGTGAGTGCGGTTTCGTCTATATATAATGAAATAATTAGTGATCTGGATAAAAATATGTGTGCATCATGTGTCTCTAGTGACTTTTCTAAAGCTTTTGACTGCGTGTGTCACAACATTCTGCTGCAAAAACTAGAACATTATGGTATTCGTGGCATAGTTGCATCTTGGTTCAAATCCTACCTTTCCGAGCGGTATCAATCCGTCAAAATTAGCGACACGTCCAAATCATCGGCCACCTTCTCCGACAAGGGTATTATTCAACGTGGTTTTCCTCAGGGATCAGTCTTAGGACCATTGTTATTCCTTATCTACATAAACGACCTTCCCATACATGTCGAAAATAGTATTACAAACTGGTGTAATACCAATAATTTCAAGCTCAACTTAGACAAGTTAAAATTTATACAATTTTACCTTAATGCTTGCAAGATCGTTGATACTGCAACATGGAATGTTAGCGTCACCCTCACTGATACTCTACCTTGGTATCTTGTTAGATTCGAACACCAAATGGTCCTGCCATTCGAAAGCAACTATCAACAAACTAAGTAAATGCTGTTATATTCTACGCATGTTATCAACTTATGTAGACGCAAATATTTTACGTACACTATACTTTGCACTATTTAACTCAGTTGCTACATATGGGATCATAATCTCGGACTCCTCATCCATGTTATATGATGTATTCGGCATGCAAAAACGAGCCATTCGCATTTTACTTAATTTGTCTCCACGTCAATCTTGTAGACGCAACATTAAGCAGCTAAATATTCTAACTATACCATCCATCTATATATTAGAGACTCTGAAACATACATTTAACAACCTTCAATATGTGCAATTCGGTACACAACACTAGACAAAAACAAATAAACATAACCTTAACTGCCCATAAAACAACTGCTTTTGAAAGAACTTGTAATTATGCTGGAGCCAAGTTCTACAATTTATTGCCATCTGAGTTAAGGTAATACTCGAAAACAAAGGCAATAAATACAATAAAAAAGACACTTATTTTTAAAGAATATTACTTAGTAGAGGATTTTATTCAAGACTGTAAAAACAAAACCTTCAAAATATCTCATTCCTTTCCATGTCAAGGTTAATTTATCTTATTTTAAATCAAAATACATGTACATGTTATATATTATTTTTAATATTTAAGTATGAAATTTTAATTCATTTATTTATTTGCCTGTATTTGTGTATTTTTAATATTATTGCTTATTAATGAAATAACAAAATTTCATACAAACATTGCTGTCAAGGCTAATCATAGCAACGTTGCAAAGTTTAAATTTATTGTAAATAAAAATGTATATGTTATTCTATTGTGTTTAATATTTAAGTATAAAATTTTGTTTACATTTTTAGTAATTTATTTATTTATCTGATTATATGTGTGATTTTTTTAATATTGTTACATTTGTCCATCTCTATAATTCGCATACACTCACTTATATATACTGTAATTTAATTTATTGTTATCTAATATATATACCATGTTGTCAGAGTGATTGTAAACCGGCCTTTAAGCCGAATCTCTCTTTAATAAATTATTATTATTATTATTTGTAGAATAGGTACAATCTGACTTTATTTTTGTAAAAAATTATATAAATATTTGCTTCCACGCCCAAATTTTATAATCCTTCATCATAATTTAGCTAAAAGAAAACATTGCAACAAGAAAATTGCTATTTCAAGTGTGGTAGGTATACTAAAATCCAGCCCATGTAGCTTACAATATACACGTATTCAATAAAATGACACCCGAAAATTGAATGTTTATTATCTGATTGGTACCACGTTTTGGTCACTTTTGCATGTCCAGTGCTTAAAATAATCAATAGTATAGATCATAAAGCATGAATATAAATGTTTTAACAAAGATATCCATTTCAAGAATAGGTAAAATCTGACTTAATTTTTGTAAAAAAATCATATAAATATTTGCTTCCGCGCCCAAATTTTATAAATTATCATCATATTTTAGCTAAAAGAAAACATTGCAACAAGAAAATTGCTATTTTAAGTACAGTAGGTATTCTAGAATCCAGCCCATTTAGCTTACAAAATACAACGTATTCATTAAAATGACACCCGATAATTGAATGTTTATTATCTGATTGGTACCACGTTTTGGTCACTTTTAAATATCCAATGCTTAAAACCATCCATAGTATAGATCCTAAAGCATGAATATGAATGTTTTAACAAAAATATCCATTACAAGAATAGGTAAAGTTGACTTAATATTTGTAAAAAATCAAATATATATTTGCTTTCGCGCCCGAATTTTATAATTCTTAGTCATATTTTAGCTAAAAGAAAACATTGCAACAAGAAAATTGCTATTTCAATTGTGGTAGGTATTTTAAAATCCAGTCCATGTAGCTTAAAATACACAACGTATTCATTTAAATGACACACGAAAATTGAAAGTTTATTATCTGATTGGTACCCGTTCGAATTTCATAATTCTTTATCATATTTTAGCTAAAAAAAAACATTGCAACAAGAAAATTGCTATTTCAAGTGTGGTAGGTATTCTAGAATCCAGCCCATGTAGTTTACAATATAGAATGTATTCATTAAAATGACTCCCGAAAATTGAATGTTTATCATCTGATTGGTACCACGTTTAGGTCACTTTTGCATGTCCAGTGCTAAAACCATCCATAGTATAGATCCTAAAGCATGAATATGAATGTTTTAAAAAAAAAATATCCATTTCAAGAATAGGTCAAATCTGACTTTATTTTTGTAAAAGATCATATAAAAATTTGCTTAAACGCCCGAATTTTATAATTCTTCATCATATTTAAGATAAAAGAAAACATTGCAACAAGAAAATTGCTAATTCAAGTGTGGTAGGTATTCTAGAATCCAGCCCATGTAGCTTACAATATTAAATACACAAATTAAATTAACGAACCGTAGATTTAAGTTTTTAAAAAAGATTTATTAAATTTATAAAAGGTAAAGTACAGGCTAAGATATACAGATCTTTATTCTACTGTGTCTCTACACAATCTGATTTGTTTTGCAAGTCTACAGCACGGGGTTGACACCCGATTCCATATGCTTGGTCAGCAATGGAAAGTTACTTAGAGTATGGTGCAATAAGGAATGGGATCTAACATAATTCCTCCCCCGTTAAGACGAAAGAATATCTGTTGGTTCTTCAATAGGTATTGTTTCGTTAATTTGGTTTTTGTTAAAATTTTGTTTTACTAGTAATCTTCTAGTTGCAATTGCCGAATAAATCTTGATGATGACCATTATTGCACCAATTACAAATAGTGAATACAATAATACATCGTAGAATTCGGGATGTGATTCTGATTTATGAATTTGTTTTAAATGGGTAATTTGTTGATTTGGGATCTTTATAGTATCTAAATTTCTTATATTTAAGGTTTTGTTAAATATTACTTTTTGTTTATTGTTTTCGATTTTCAAATTGATTATTTTGTCTTAATTAATAGTTCTGTGAAGTTTTTGTTTATTGATTGAACAGTTTCTTATAGAATAAATTCCAGAGAGTTCTTCATCTTGTATTTCATCTTCACATTCTATATTCATTAATTCTTTAATTGGTAGGTATAAATATACAATATTAGAATTAGGAATGGGGTTTATTTCGTTATGATTTAGTAAGTTTACATAATTACAATTATCAGCATTCTTATTAAAATACAAGTTTTGTAGGCATTTATCGGGAACAGAGTTATCTTGAGTACAAATATAACGTTTCTTTTCTACAAGAGTACATTTATTGAAGTGGTTGATCTGTGTATTGGAGTTAGAGTAGTATCCTTGTTTTACATTGAGTGTTACAAATGTATTGTTGTGCATAGTGGGTATAGGGGTGACTTGCAGGAGTTCTGTTTGCAACAAAGGAATAGGAACGTCTATTATCAATTCTAATTTGAATTTTTCATATTTACAGTAAACTTTAATTATTTGTTGATTTTGCCAATTGTTCAATATGAGATTTTTAAGGTCATTTGGTAACAATTTAGAAATTTCTGATTTTATATCTTCTCTAGATAATATTCCAAAATACAGTGTATTTGTTTCACAGAACGCGAAGGTTGTTTCGACTTCATTCATGATGCTTATTAAATTTCCAGACGTAAATATTAATTGTGTGATAATGTTCTCGATGTAGAGTTTATCTCCCATTACGTTTATGATTTTGCCAATGCTATCTTCTAAGTTATTAATTTTATCTTGTATTAGTTTGTTATTTTTATTGATTTTGTTGACTTGTTTATTGAAGTATTTAGAAATATTTTGGTTAGAAATAATTGCTTGATTTATGTTTTCTTTTAGAATATTTTCATTTTCGTTTAATAATTTTAAAGCGTTGTCGTACCTTTCTTGGTCAGAAGAATCTAAATTACTTGTTATTGTTTTAATAATAAAACCTAGTCCGTTTGCTATTTGTCGTTTTATTTTATCATTATCATGAAATAAGATCTGTATTTTATTATTAACTATATCTAAGAAGTTTTCTAATATTATAAGATTATTATTTATTTCTACTACGTAAATACTGCCACAATATTTATTAATAATTTCTAGTTTAATTTTATTATATTGTAGGGTCAGGATATTATAGGCTTCTTTAATTTTGTTAACTTTAAGGTTTATATAAATAAACTTATTATTATTAGATATGAGGGCGTCACCTAATTTTAGGATGTTTATTCCGGGATTTTCTCTTTCGTCCCGGATGTTGACGGCAATGCACGATGGCTCTGTAAATTTACGATATGGTTTTAGAGTATCAACTTTTATTTTCTTATTTTTATCTGTAATAATTTGGGCTCTGTTTTTATTGTAAGTTTGAACTTTTTGTTGTTTATAGCGCGGTTTTTTATTTTACCCGAGTTGCGTTTTGCTTGTTTTCTGTAAGCTTTTTCGGGCAATTTGCACGTATCCACTTGTGAAGTTGCGTATTTTGTTTTGTTTTTGTCTAATAGGATTTTGGTTTCACTGTAGATTTTGTTCATTATGTCTTTGTGTGTTTGTATGTAATTGTCTGTTATTATTTCAGGGGAAGTTTCTTCTTGTAATTCGTTGAAATGGCCAAAAAGAATTTCGTTTGGGGTTCTTTTAGTTACTGAGTGGATGGTTTGGTTGTAAGCTTGTAAGGCATATCGAGTTTTGCTGCTGATGTTTATATCTTTGAAATCTTTATTTTGTTCTAAGATTCGCATGTGTTCCACAATAGTCGAATGGAATCTTTCAATATTGCCGTTGCTCTTTGGATTGTTTACACTTATTAGATGTATGCGAATGTTTTTAGAGAATAGGAAGTTTAAAATTAGTTGATTGTTAAATTGTAATCCATTGTCCGAGATTATTAAATTAGGATGTCCGAATATTGACAAGTATTTAATTAATTTTTGAACTACAGTGACTGTGTTTGTTTCAGGTAGATGACAAATTTGAACATGTTTAAAAAAACTATGAATAATTGTCAAAAATTTTTGTTTCTTTAGGGAGAGTATATCGATATGAATAATCTCTAGTAGTTTTGAGGCGGTTGGTGTTTTAATGAAGAGGGTTTTGAGTGGGTTTCTTTCGTATTTATTTTCTTGACAAGTGTCACAATTGTTTATAAATTTTGAAACAGTTAGTTGCATGTACGGCCAATAGTAACTGTTTTTAAGTTTTTTATAAGTCTCTGCTATGCCACGATGGTTTGTTTTGCCATTATGATAATTTTGGATTAGTTCTTGTTGTTCTTCGGGTGATTCAACGTCATTTAGTTGGGTTTTGAAACATATTAATTGGTATGTACCAGGTTGGAAGTATACTTTCAAGATACTATTTAACATCTTAATGAGGATTGTAATATTCGGGTATTCAGTCAAAAAAATCTTTACTTTCTATAAAGCCAACGTTTCGATACCACTTGTGTCTTCTTCAGGGCTAATAGATGTTGTTTTAATTGTTAGTGTTAATATAAAATGTATATGAATGTAAAATAAATTCTGTTATTACAGAAAAGTCGTCAAAAATTTTGTTAAAATTTCGAAACACGCCAAAAAAGTCGCACATGTTACTTGGGCAAGCCGAAAAACATATATCTGTTTTTCGGCTTGCCCAAGTAATATTTTATATTAACACTAACAATTAAAACAACATCTATTAGCCCTGAAGAAGACACAAGTGGTGTCGAAACGAAATAGAAACCGAATTGCAAGAAAATTCAGACGACATTGTAATCCTCGAAAACTTTGATGAATTAGAACAAGGTAACGAAAATTTTCTCATAGAGCCTGTAGAAAATTTGAATCCCTAGCAAATTATACTTCTAATCTGCCTTTCATTCATTTCAAAAATTGTAGTGTATTAATTGACACCGGATCATCCGCAAATTTTATTAGTGAAAAATAAACATAAATTTAATTTTAACTATTTTCAAAAGAATAAATTTGAATTAAACAATCACGAAATATCCGATAAACTAAATCTGAGAACCGATCACCTTAACGATATTGAAAAAAATGAAATAAACAAACTAATAAAAGAATTCGAAGACCTAACCATACCCGACAATCAAAATTTGACATTTACAAACAAAATAAAACATAAAATTAACACAACTGATGACACTCCCGTACATCAAAGATCTTATAAATACCCGTTCATCTACAAAGACGAAGTAAATTCCCAAATTAACCAATTAGTAGACCAAAATATTATAAGACATTCATATTCGCCATGGAGTAGTCCAATATGGGTTGTACCCAAAAAACAGAATGCTTCTGGTAAGCAAAAATTTCGCGTAGTTATCGACTATCGAAAACTTAACGCAAAAACAGTCGATGACAAGTTTCCAATTCCGGATATTACCGAAATATTGGACAAATTGAGGAAATCCACTTATTTTACGACAATCGACCTGAAAAGCGGGTTCCATCAAATTGAGATGGATTCAAATACAATTGAAAAAACTGCTTTTTCTACAGACCAGGGTCATTTTGAATTTCTCAGAATACCCTTCGGCTTGAAAAATGCCCCGAGTACCATCCAAAGGCTTATGAACTTTGTACTTAAAGATCTTGTGAATAAAATCTGCTTCGTATATCATAATATTAGGAACATCGTTACAAAAGCATGTGAACAACATTAAACTTGTTTTCCAGAGATTACGCGAAGCAAATCTCAAGTTACAACTTGATAAAAGCGAATTTCTTCGAAAAGAAGTCACTTATTTCGGTCATCTAATTACAACTGAAGGTATTCGACCAAATCCCGATAAAATAGAAATTATTAAAAATTTTACCATCCCAAAAACACAAAAAGAAATAAAACAATTTTTAGGCCTACTCGGATATTACCGCCGTTTTATTCACGACTTTGCTAAATTAACTAAACCTTTTACTAAATGTCTTAAGAAAATCGCGAAATTAAATTTAGACGATAGAGAATATATTCAATGCTTCGAATAATGCAAATCATTAATTTCAAATTCTTCTATACTTCAATATCCCGATTTTTCTGAACCATTTCGATTAACTACGGATGCTTCAGACTATGCAATATGAGCGGTACTCTCTCAAACATTCGAGGGAAAAGACCTACCTATAGCATATGTTAGTACGACGCTCAACGAACACGAAATCAATTACGCTACTATTGAAAAAGAAATGCTGGCTATCATCTGGGCAGTTAAACATTTTCATCCATATTTATATGGAAAGAAATTTCATATAATAACAGGTCACAAACCATTGACTTGGCTCAATAGTCTGAAAGAACCTAATCAAAAAATTATAAGATGGAAATTAAAATTATCGGAATATAATTACGAAGTAGAATATAAACAAGGCAAGGAAAATTATGTCGCGGACTATTTATCTAGAATCCCAAAATCATTCGAAATATATTATAAAAATTCTGACATCTTTAATCACACTGAACCCATAGTACACTGTATATCTCAAGATTTTAAAATGAGCCAAGGTTTCGCCAAACAAATTAACGAAAGGTTTCAAACAACTAATAATTTAGAGAAAGTTAGTATAAAAAGGGATATAGCTATTCAAATGTCTCCTAGATTGATAATTCATTTAATCACTAAAAAGAAATATTACGATAAACCAACACTTGAGAATATACAAAACTGTTTAAAACAATTAAGAGATTACTTGATACAAAACAAAATTAATTCTATTAATATGCCAAAAATCGCATCAGGATTAGATAACCAAAATTGGAGTAATATAGAAAAACTACTAAAAGAAATATTTAAAAATACAAACATTCAAATAAACGTATTCATTTTGAAAAATGATGAACACTATACTATTTCAGTTATCGAGGAAAAAGACACCGACAGTTACACACACACTCAACACTCAGATGACGAATCACCGATTAACGGACTATCTTATATAGACGACCCTATAAATTTCGGCAAAAACCAAATCGTATTTAAAGAAACAAATTCAAAAAGCACATTAGAGATAAAAAAAATATTTGGACATGATAAACAAAGAATGTACATGTATATTAACAAAATAAATTCTCGGGACACATTACTAAAATTTATTAAAGAATATCTCGCTCCCGGTATAAAATATCACTGTGTAGTACCTGAAACATTAAGATCAATAATGGAAGGAATATTCGACTGTAGAGAATGATGACGATTGTAATATTCGGGTATTCAGTCAAAAAAATCTATAAAGCCAACGTTTCGACACCACTTGTGTCTTCTTCAGGGCTAATAGATGTTGTTTTAATTGTTAGTGTTAATATAAAATGTTACTTGGGCAAGCCGAAAAACAGATATCTGTTTTTTTAATGAAAAATTATAAAATTTGGGCGCGGATGCAAATATTTATATGATTTTTTTCAAAAAAAAATTCAGATTTTACCTTTTCTTGATGAGTACTTTGTATATTGTAAGCTACATGGGCCGGATTCTAGAATACCTACCACACTTGAAATAGCAATTTTCTTGTTGCAATGTTTTCTTTTAGCTAAAATATGATAAAGAATTATAAAATTCGGGCGAGGCAGCAAATATTTATATGATTTTTTACAAAAATAAAGTCAGATTTTTCCTATTTTTGATGAATACTTTATATATTGTAAGCTACATGGGCTGGATTCTAGAATACCTACCACACTTGAAATAGCAATTTTCTTGTTGCAATGTTTTCTTTTAGCTAATATATGATGAAGAATTATAAAATTCGGGCGCGGAAGCAAATATTTATATGATTTTTACAAAATAATGTCAGATTTTACCTATTCTCGAAATGAATAATTTTGGTGATACATTCATATTCATGCTTTAGGATCTATACTATGGATAATTTTAGCATTGGACATGCAAAAGTGACCAAAAAGTGGTACCAATCAGATAATAAACATTCAATTTTCGGGTGTCATTCTAATGAATACGTTGTATATTGTAAGCTAGCTACATGGGCTGGATTCTAGAATACCTACCACACTTGAAATAGCAATTTTCTTGTTGCAATGTTTTATTTTAGCAAAAATATGATAAAGAATTATAGAATTCGGGCGCGGAACCAAATATTTATATGATTTTTTACAAAAATAAAGTCAGATTTTACCTATTCTTGAAATGGTTATTTTTGTTAAAACATTCATATTCATGCTTTATGATCTATACTATAGATGGTTTTAGCATTGAAAATGCAAAAGTGACCAAAACGTGGTACCAATCAAATAATAAACATTCAGTATTCGGGTATCATTTTAATGAATACGTTGTATATTGTAAGCTACATGGGCTGGATTCTAGAATACCTACCACACTTGAAATAGCAATTTTCTTGTTGCAATGTTTTCTTTTAGCTACAATATGATGAAGAATTATAAAATTCGGGCGCGGAAGCAAAAATATTATATGATTTTGAACAAATTAAAGTCTGATTTTACCTATTCTTGAAATGGATATTTTTGTTAAAACATTCATATTTATGCTTTAGGATCTATACTCTGGATGGTTTTAAGCATTGGACATACAAAGTGACCAAAACGTGGTACCTATCAAATAATAAAAATTCAATTTTCAGGTGTCATTTTAATGAATACGTGTATATTGTAAGCTACATGAGCTAGATTCTAGAATACCTACAACATTTAAAATAGCAATTTTCTTGTTGCAATGTTTTCCTTTAGCTAAAATATGATGAAGAATTATAAAATTCGAGCGCGGAAGCAAATATTTATATGATTTTTTACAAAAATAAAGTCAGAGTTTAACTATTCTTGAAATAAATATTTTTGTTAAAACATTCATATTCATGCTTTAGGATCTATGCTATGGAAGATTTTAGAATTAGACATGCAAAAGTGACCAAAACGTGGTACCAATCATTTTCAGATGGGTTCAATAGCCGCGCTACCGAGAATTTCGTTGGAAAATTTTCATCCAATTATAATTTGCGGCTAAATGGTGCTTATAAACCATAAAATATATACTACAAAAGTTGTTTATAATTCAATTTTACATATGATTCGTACATTTTTATTTATAATTCTACTATTTTATTGGGGTCGGTCACAATAACGAAGGTAAATCTACGATGATTATGTCCAATTACCGTTACAGTGGACGGTGATTTGGACTGTTAACCAATGTCTGCCTCAGACGCGTTTAGTTAAATTTTATCATATCATTCAATTTCCGGGTGTGATTGTAATGAATACGTTGTATATTAGGCGTTTTCGTTTATTCTCTCTGAGAGGTTAGTCAGAGATCTCTGGTAACGTCATCAGATGGTTCAGATTGTTCAGAGTGTTTGTGTAGTATAAGAACGGTTAAGAGCGTGTCAAAAGTGGGAATCATACCTTTTTCAAATAAAACCAACGACTTGTTACTTTTAATTGTAAATAAATTATTTTTTCAAGATGATGAAATGGGAGAAATGATTTTATAACAAATTGTAAATGATTCTATTAAAATAAATAGAGTGAAATATATTAAAATAAATGATTACATAGAAAAAATTGTTTCAAATTATAATGTGGACGGTAATGTTATAAATATAAAATTTCTGTTTACAATGTAATTACAGTTACAATTAAAATATTTCAGATTTTAAATCCCGTTTCAGACGAAATATTAGATTTTCCGATGTGTGATTACTTATATGTAGCAGCTTTAAGAAAATGAAGCTATAATATAAATATTTATTTTAAAATATAGTCGTATTAAAATTTGCCGGTAGATTTTGGTTTAGTAATCATGACCCAAATACAAAATTGGATCGTGCGAATTGGAACCGAAAACAACATTAAAACACTAAGCATAAAATTTTATGATATTAATTTTTTTTAAAATATTTTTGAACTATTTGTTCCCAATAATATAACATATTTTTATGTGATTATTTTCGTTTGTATTTTTTGAATGATAACTAGTACAGCTGGTGATGCTCTTATCAACGGTATGAATGTTTAGGGTTAAGATGAATTTCGCACATTCCCGCGCATTTCATGCACTAACCCTACAGATTTGTCAGAGCGCTTGAAGACTCTCGGAGACATACGAGACAAAATACGAATGCAGATAGGTACGCTCCGAGACAATAAACGAACGCTTACGATCGTTCGGAGTTCTCCGAGACAATAAACGAAAACGCCTATTGTAAGCTACATGGGCTGGATTCTAGAAAACCTACCTCACTTGAATTAGCAATTTTCTTGTTGAAATGTTTTTTTTAACTAAAATATGATAAAGAATTATAAAATTCGGGCGTGGAAGCAAATATTTATATGATTTTTTACAAAAATAAAGTCAGAATTTACCTATTCTTGAAATGGATATTTTTGTTGAAACATTCATATTCATGCTTTGGGATGTATACTGTGGATGGTCTTAGCTATGGACATGCAAAAGGAACCAAAACGTGGTACCAATCAGATAGCAAACGTTCAATTTTCTGGTGACATTTTAATGAATACGTTGTACATTGCAAGGTACATGGGCTGGATTCTAAATTACCTACCACACTTGAAATAGCAATTTTCTTGTTGCAATGTTTTCTATTCGCTAAAATATGATGAAGAATTATAAAATTCGGGCGCGGAAGTTAATATTTATATATTTTTTTACAAAAATAAAGTCAGATTTTACCTATTCTTAAAATTGATATTATTGTTAAAACTTTCATATTCATTCTTTAGGATCTATACTAAGGATGGTTTTAGCAATAAACATGCAAAAGTAACCAAAACGTAATACCAATCAGATAATAAACACAAGACCTACGTATTTTTAATACAAAGTTTTGTGGCTTAGGTGCTTGAGGAATTTTCAGATGGGTTCGGCTAGCCACGCTACCGAGAATTTCGTTGAAAAATTTTCATCTAATTATAATTTGCGGCTAAATGGTGCTTATAAACCATAAAATTTATAAGGTGCGTGAAGTTAGCAGAATGAAGTAAAGCACTAACGAAACAATTTATATACAAAGTTAGTGCCTCGTTAGTGCTCTTTGGTGCTTCTTCAATTTCTCTAACAGGAGTCACCATGCCGCTACAAAAAGCATTCGACTTTTTTTCCTGCCAAGTTCACACTAGCAGGAACTTTGAAAGATAAATTAATGAACTTGATGTCAAAAGTTAGTGCTTCGTTAGTGCTCCTTATTGCTTCTATTAAAAAAATCACAAATCATACTATATCGCTACCAGGAGCATTCGACTGTTTTCCTGCCAAGTTCACACTAGCAGGAACTTTGAAAGATAAATTAATGAACTTGGTGTCATAAGTTAGTGCTTCGTTAATGCTCTTTAGTGCTTCTATTAAATTTTTTTTTATTATTTTATTTTTTATTGTAATAAAATATCAAAAATTATTTTTATTATTAGCAACTTTTTTGTTCATTTTGTGCTATTTATTGCTACAGTGTATTACTTTTGTGCTCATCTCCTACAATTGTCATTATCAAAATAATATGAATACGATATGTTTACGTTTGCTCATTCATAATGAAAAATTTAAAATTAATATAGCAGTAATTTTTTCTGATCTCGTTCCATTTATTACCTTATTTTTTAATTTTTTTATTCATTTCGGTTTATTATAAGTAAGCTGGAGGAAATATATACTATTCAATTGATCGAAGAAACCATTACATTAGGTACCTACTAGCTATAGCCATATATTTAGCCTAATCTTTTTTAATTGTTTATTTTTATCAGAGGTTGAGACAGCATTAGTTTAAAATTATGGTTTTCTTTAATTTTTATGTTAGTATTCATCACCTGGCTGAATCTTCATATTGCAGCATGAAACAAGATTTCTAGTTTCCATCGAAATTTTTAGATGGCGTTGCAGTACCGTTCGGAAGTTTATATTTTTTACTGAAAATGATAGATGGTGCTGGATGTGCCTACAGTATGTTTACTTTTAAACTGAGGGCGCTTTTTTATATGTCATGTGTTTCAAAATGGTTTCAAATATATTGTACATTTATTGCTGCAATTGTGTAAATTGTGTAAACTAGCAGCAGTTAGTTTTGTGGAGCCTGAGTGAAATAGTGAAATGAGTTCTGTTTCAGACGCACACCATCAACTTCAAGTGCTTTGTAATGGTACATCATTTTATAAAAATGGTAAACTTAAAAATGAATAACAAGGATTCCAGACCTAATGTAATTGTTGACACATTTCTTAGATCTGCGATGCCATGATTATTCATTTTGGATTACAATTTTTTTGAAATGACGTACTAACATAACCTCCTATTCAATCCTTCATCCTTTCACCTTCACCTTTTATCCATTTATATTATATTATATTATATTATATTATATTATATTATATTATATTATTATATTTTCTAATGTAAATAGTAGCATAATAAATTTGTAATTATTTATAGAATTATTCAATTTTAATTTTAAATCATATTCTAAATAAAATATTTAATAAAGTAGAACGCCTCCTTACCCCAGGCAGTCATTTAGTTACCATCGAAATTCAGAGATGGCGTGATAGTGCAAACTTGGGATCACGCTTTAGTACGTATGATTCCTGTCTTGTCAGTAACTTAGTCTATGGTATTCATATTGCATAGTTATTTTATCCAACACCTGCTAATAGCCTTACCATTTTTATATAAATAAAGTAGCTCATAAGTCATTAGTGGGTTAAAAGTATCTTTTCTCATTGCTTATTGTTTCGTACCTATAATAGTATTACATTACGTTAAGTAAGCTTATCTACACTATTTTTATTATTATATGTTAAATTCAATTTTAAGTGTAACAGTACCTATAGTTACTCACAAAACAATAAAAAGTTATGTAGTCACCAACGAGGCAATTATCAGGCCCGGTTAAAGGGGCGGGCGACACGGGCGGCCGCCAGGGGCGCTAATTTTTTAGGGGCCGAATCAAAAAATTAAATAAATTTTAATATCAGTAATATTTATTGATTTATATATTCAAATTGTTTATTTTGTGCATAAAATTTAAGGTGCATTTACAATCGAAGCTAGCAAGGTCAATTCACCCAATCAGAATGCAATATCACTAAAGTCACGTGGTGCATCAAGTGATATACGTCAAACTCCTAGAGCTAAACCTTGTTCACTACATAACTAATTATTAAATATTTTTCTACTCAAAAGATGGCCACTGAATCTAGCCACTAAATTTGCTTTTCAACTCACTAGATGGCGGTCAAAATATTTGAATTTTTAAAATCTAATCACTTGTATACGCTTATGCCGAATTTGTGGACATCTTTAAGAATATTATTAATAATTCCTGTGACTGTTGCAGCTTGTGAACGTAGTTTTAGGAAGTTAAAACTTATTAAAACATACCTGCGGTCTACAATGATAAACGAAAGGATAAATAATTTGGCAATTTTCTCTATAGAAAATGAAATTGCGAAGAACATAGACATTACACATAATATTAAAAATTTTGCCGATTTAAAAGCCAGAAAAAATATTTTTAAATTATCTATATTTATTCATACCTTAGTACAAGTTTTGTTATATGTATGTTATATGTCTATATTTTGGTTTATAATAGTGTCAATTTTGTTTAATAGTTTTGTTTTTGTTTGTGAAAAATATTTACTGTGATTTTTGTAATAAACTAACATTATTTAATAAAATATATTATATTTGTTTAAATTAAATTATTTATTACCTTTATAAATATAATTATATTTTTGTTATTTTTTTATGTTGTAGCAATATTACTTTTATTTTCAAAACAGTAATAGTATATTACATGTGAGGTGGGAACTGTTTCATTACAGCCGAGGGCTTATTATATGACCGAGAGGCGAAGCCTCGAGGCTCAGATATAGCGCAAGGCTGTAATGAAACTCTCACCGAACTATGTATACTATTTTATTCACAATTATCCAAATTAACTTTTACTCGTATATCGCCTTTTTCCAATAAACTAAATTAATGTACGGTAGTAGTCTATGAAAACAAATGTTTAAATTTATTTTAATATGTTTGGCAGCACTGATCACCTTACTTTTAGAGATTTATGACAGTATTACTAGCCAACCATAGTAAACACTTCCCCCCCAAGGGATTTTAAAGTATTTCCCACCCGTAAGATTGTCATTGCAGTTAAAAATGACATACGTTTCCAACCTTTGACAGGTTAGGAATTGACATATTACAATAGTGGTTGTGAATAAAATTATATTATACATTACGTTATCGGATAAAAAGGGCGCCAAAATTTTTTTCAACCGGGGCGCTCGAAAATCTAGATCCGGCTCTGGCAATTATTTCAAATTAGTAATATTCGTAGTCGGTATTCTGATCTACTTTCTTTTTATTTTTGCATATAACATCAAAATTGTAACTGCCTATTGTTATTGTTATATCACTGACTGCCTAAAAATTTAGAAATGTAGTAGTATTATACAAAAGAAAAAAATATATATTTTACGCACAACTGTATTGTAATTGTTTAATTACAACGTGGTTACCATGGCGGTAAGTTTTACTTTACGCCCTTGGGCGGTAAAGTAGAGAAAAATGCCCATGGGCGGTAAAGTAGTGAACTCTGTTTTGTTTGCTATTGTTTATAAAGTCAAGTTATGGTGAGCGAGGGAATTAATTTATTTATTAATGTGAAAAATACAACTAATTTTTATTTACTTATTAATGTGAAAAATTATTATTTAAATAATGGAATGAAACTCCGCCAGCCGATTTATTTAATTGAATATTTAAATTATTTATTTCGTTCTCCTCCTGTGTGACTGTAGATATATTGCTCGATGTACTTGCATTAGTCTTAATATTGAGAATTAATCTAGCCGTCTTAGTTTTTGATTCTACAGAGTCTTCTAGGTATCCTTCTGCAACCTAAGTACTTTTTCAACCCCCATGCCTTTTTACAGATGTATATCTGTCCCACTATCTGCTAGTAATGTCGCAGATGTTCTGCGAAAGGTATGCCCAGTATATCTCTCTGGATCAGGAAGCTAGAGATATTTTGCAATAGTTTTGAGAATAGCTCTGAAAGTATTTTTACCCATAGGCTGGGAAGTGCAGATTTTATTTCTAAATTGAAGAAAAAAACGACGATGGATCAAATTCCCTGGCCGCATAGCAATATATTTTCTACAAAGCTCCAATGCAGCTATTTCGTCATCTACTATACTAAACTGACGTTTTTTATTAGTTTTTGTATTTGGTATGGTCACAAGAATGACGGAACCACTGTCTTCTACATCGTCTATTTCAATATTTGCGAGTTCTTCTCTATGACAAGCTCCGTATATACCAAATAATAAAGCATTCTACAATTCAAAACATCATAATGTTTAAATAAATAAAATTTCAGTATTTTAATAATTGTCATACCTTAATCATCAGATATGAGCAGTCTAGAGATTCAGTCATAAATTTTATAATATTATTTTTGGACAACACCATAGCTTTCTTTGGTTCATGGCCAATACTTTTTTTTTAAATGAAATTAGCTTGTAGTAAGTGGTAATATTCACATTTTTCTTAATTATAAGCATCTTTTTAAGCATGGAATATTTTGACAAAGAACTGCATTTGTATACTTGAGACCGAAAATCGAAAAATTTAAATTATGTAACAAATGTGCAAAACATAATTGTGTTATTTACCAGTTGGTTAACATATGCCAACAAAACAGTTTCGTTGATGGTTTCTATTTTTTTTTACTGTCGTCCAGTTTTCCATGTCTTTAAACTCTTTTTTATACCTCTCTTGTGATTTCTTGGGACACAAATCCCCCAACGCTTCTTCAGCTTCAGCCAAAATTCCGTTTGGAATCTCCATGTCGTACACAATTTACTAATTTTTACGATCTTTGTTTACATATAAACAAAATTAATTGTTTGACACATGACAACATGATATGAGTCTCTGTTACCATCGGCACCTTTTCCAACGTTTTTAAAATTTCGAGATAAAAATAATTATATATTCTTATGCAACATACCTCGGGCCGAAAGAGATTTATGCCCATGGACGAATAAAAGCACTCCGCTACGCGTCGGGCTTCAAATTTCGTCCGTGGGCATAAACATTCTCTTTCAACCCTCTATATGTAAATAACTATTTCGAAGGATTAGTAATAACAGTTCGGCTAATAAATCAATTAATACATATTCACCGTAATTCTGTAAGGAAGTTGCTAGCTCTTAGCAACGTTACTAACATCATCAGCCAATAACAATAGCAGATACTAAATAAAATATGGAAATGACAGGTTTTACAATTATTTCTACAGATCACAATTTTTAATAACATTGCTAAGAGCCAGCAACATCCTTAAGAGAATTACGGTGATTATCTATGTATAATTGGAGTATAATACAGTAAAATTGTTATTATAATACTAAACAAACGTAAAGTATTATTATTTTTTCAATAAACGCACATTACAAAAAATAAAAATAATTAATTTGATTATAGGTTTTGGCGTTGGAAGATATAATTTATTTTCCCAATCTTTTTATATGTTTTAATGAGAAATAATTGAGAAAAAAATAACTTAATACCTACACATTTAAAAATTAACATTGTGATCCCTATACAAGTACGCTTATTCCGCGTGAATATTGTTTCAATAATTTTATTTTAGAGTTGACTCGATTACTGAAGCAAGAGATCTTTTGAAATAAAAAAGTAGCTAATCCTTTGATTTACAAAAAATCTTATTTGTTACTCGTATCAACAAATCTTCAAATATACTCGTATAACTCGGTATAAAGAATGTGTTCCTAAACTTTTATGATACTTTTATTATATAAATTTGGTACGGCAAACACATTATTTTCCGCGTTTATACATATACAAAATATTGTAAATTTTATATATATATATATATATATATATATATATATATATATATATATATATAAAACATATAATAATAAAAATAATGTAGATAAGCTTACTTAACGTAATACTATTATAGGTACGAAACAATAAGCAATGAGATAATATACTTGCAATCCACTAGTTATGCGCTACTTTATTTATATAAAAATGGTAAGGCTATTAGCAAGTGTAATAAACCGAGATGAATAAATTTTTTTAAAAATAAAGCAATAAATGAAACGAGATCAGAAAAATTACTGCTATATTAATTTTAAATTTTTCTGAGTGAATAAGCAAACGTAAACACATCGTATTCATTTTATTTTGATAATGACAATTGTTAGAAATGAGCACAAAATTAATACAATGTAGCAATAAATAGCACAAAATGAGCAAATAATTGCTAATAATAAAAATAATTTTTGATATTTTATTATAAACTTTATAACATACTTTCGATCAACATAAATTGGCAAATGACGACTGCTTCTTGTAACGACGTAGTGTGACTTGTGATTTTTTTAAATAGAAGCACTAAAAAGCACTAACAAAGCACTAACTTTTGACACCAAGTTCATTAATTTATCTTTCAGAGTTCCTGCTAGTGTGAACTTGGCAGGAAAAAAAGTCGAATGCTCCTGGTAGCGATATAGTATGATTTGTGATTTTTTTAATAGAAGCACTAAAGAGCACTAACGAAGCACTAACTTTTGACACCAAGTTCATTAATTTATCTTTCAAAGTTCCTGCTAGTGTGAACTTGGCAGGAAAAAAAGTCGAATGCTCCTGGTAGCGATATAGTATGATTTGTGATTTTTTTAATAGAAGCACTAAAGAGCACTAACGAAGCACTAACTTTTGACACCAAGTTTATTAATTTATCTTTCAAAGTTCCTGCTAGTGTGAACTTGGCAGGAAAAAAAGTCGAATGCTTTTTGTAGCGGCATGGTGACTCCTGTTAGAGAAATTGAAGAAGCACCAAAGAGCACTAACGAGGCACTAACTTTGTATATAAATTGTTTCGTTAGTGCTTTACTTCATTCTGCTAACTTCACGCACCTAAATTTATACTACAAAAGTTGTTTATAATTCAATTTTAAATATAATTCGTACATTTTTATTTATAATTTTGCTATTTTTTTGGGGTCGGTCTCACTAACGGAGGTAAATCGACGATAATTATGGCCAATTACCCTTACAGTGCACGGTGATTTGGACTGTTAACCAATGTCTGACTCGGACGCGTTTAGTTAAATTTTATCATATCATTCAATTTTCGGGTGTCATTTTAATGAATACGTTGTATATTGTAAGCTACATGGGCTGGATTCTACAATACCTACCACACTTGAAATAGCAATTTTCTTGTTGCAATGTTTTCTTGAAGCTAAAATATGATGAAGAATTATGAAATTCGGGGGCGGAAGCAAGTATTTACATAATTTTTTACAAAAATAAAGTCAGATTTTACCTATTCTGGAAATGGATATTTTTGTTAAAACATTCATATTTATAAGGGATAAATATGTTTTTAACTGAGAAAAATTTGCAGTCGCCACTGGGACTCGAACCCAGGACCTCTGTCATTCTAGGACAGCGCTCTGCCGCTGAGCCATAGCGACCAGTGACTTCTGTAAATTTTTCTCAGGTCCGCACGTCTATCAATTGCCGCGATAATCCCACTGGATATATGATACAACAATGGATTGACAATGGACAATTGGCAAATTTTACCTGTGAAATAATATTTGAGATGTTGATGACTTTTGAAGTTTAACATCTCAAATATTATTTCACAGGTAAAATTTGCCAATTGTCCATTGTCAATCCATTGTTGTATCATATATCCAGTGGGATTATCGCGGCAATTGATAGACGTGCGGACCTGAGAAAAATTTACAGAAGTCACTGGTCGCTATGGCTCAGCGGCAGAGCGCTGTCCTAGAATGACAGAGGTCCTGGGTTCGAGTCCCAGTGGCGACTGCAAATTTTTCTCAGTTAAAAACATATTTATCCCTTACTATATACTGCGTAGGAAGTTAGAGTTAAACTTCAAAAGTCATCAACATCTCAAATATGCATATTTATGTTTAGGATCTATACTATGGATGGTTTTAGCATTGGACATGCAAAAGTGACCAAAACGTGATCCCAATCAGATAATAAACAATAAATTTTCGGATGTCATTTTAATGAATACGTTGTATATTGTAAGCTACATGGGCTGGATTCTATAATACGTACCACACTTGAAATAGCAATTTTCTTATTGCAGTGTTTTCTTTTAGCTAAAATATGATGAAGAATTATAAAATTCAGGCGCGGAAGCAAATATTTATATGATTTTTTACAAAAATAAAGTCAGATTTTACCTATTCTTAATATTGATATTTTTCTTAAAACATTCGTATTCATGCTTTAGGATCCATAATATGGATGGTTTAAGCATTAGACATGCAAAAGTGACCAAAACGTGGTACCAATCAGAAAATAAACACAAGAGCTACGTATTTTTAAATGCGAAATTTTGTGGCTCAGTTGCTCGAGGAATTTTCAGATGGGTTCGGCAGTAGTAAGACAACCCACCTTCTGCGTTTTAGAATGCAGACCAATATGGCGGCCGGTTTTGGAATGCAGACGAATATGACGGGCAGAATATTAATGACTCGTAAGAAAAAAAAAAGTAATGAGATAGATAGCTAGTGTTTGTGGTTATAAATAGAAGTTTTGTTTTCGAGAGTTTATTCTGTTAGAAGAAAAGTTGTCGAAAACACCTAGCTTATTCAGGTACGATTATTTCAAAATACTGTGTGTATTTGTTAGTTTTTATAATCTGTTTTAATATTTATTTACAGAAATGGATTTTTCGAAGTTGAATCATTAAGGACAATTAACCGATGTAAAACCACGAGTGAGAGTTATCGACTGGGAAAAGGGAAAGAAATACAAGCTAGTCGACATTAAAGCAGTTAAAACAAGCTATGGAAGAAAAATAATTGCGGAGTGTGAAGAATTTATAACTTATCTCCCTGCTAGATTCTATGATTTAACTGACGAAGACATTTCTGATTTGAAAAAATCTGTTGCAAGATGGTCTATTAAATATACCGGAATAAAAGCCTATGGCACAGGAAAACAAGCTAGGTTAATAGAATTTGTTGAACATAAAATGTAATTGTATAATTTACTATACTCAATAAAAATAAATAAATTATATTACATGTTTCATTATTTCCTTACATACCTTTTATCTTATAAATGAAACACTAAATAAAAATATGTTAGTGTTATTTTTAATTTCCAATTGTAAACATGTGTACAAAATTCAAACATCCTTTCTCGGCTATAATTGCTGGCCCCTCAGGCAGTGGAAAATCGTACTTTGTAAACAGCTTTGTTTCTAATCTAAATAATACGAGTGATACTGAGTTTACTAAAATTTATTGGCATTATGGAACATGGCAAAATATATATAATACTATAAAAGGTGTGGAATTTGTCGCAGGATTCCCAGACATCGAAAATATAAACGGAAGAGATCCTCAACTTACGATAATCGATGATTTAATGAGAGAGGCGGACGAACGAGTTGTAGATATATTTACTAAATGGTCTCATCATAAAAATTTATCCGTTTTTTTTTCTTAAGCAAAATTTATTTCATCAAGGAAAAGGCCAAAGAGATATATCTTTAAATGCAAATTATATAATTAATTTCAAAAATCCTCGAGACAAAGCGCAAATTTTACATTTATCAAGACAAATATGCCCAGAAAATGTTAAATTCGTGCAGGATGCATACAATGACGCAACATCTGAACCGCATGGGTACATAATTTTTGATCTCAAACAAAGCACCCCCGATTGGCTGCGATATCGCACATCACGTGATAATCTGACATATGTTTATTTGCCTAAAAGATCGCATAAATACGGGAGTATAAATTTACCGGAGATTATTTCATGAAAATGAGTAAAACTGTCATTAACAATGCAGAGCTCTTGCGTGCCCTGCACAGATTGAGACCGAAGGAAAGATTAGCTCTGTTAAAAAACGCTGATTGTAATTCTGTTAGATGTATTTGTGAATGTATTTATAATATTTTGCATGGTAAAATTCCTCTCAGTCGAAAGCAGCAAGCTTCAATAGGACGTCATAAAATCATTTTAAGAAAACTAATAAAACGCGGTGATAGTTAGAAAACTAAAAAGCGTGTATTAGTTCAATCAGGTGGAGCATTCTTACCTTTTTTGTTAGCACCACTTTTAACCGGTGTTCTAAGTAGTTTATTTAAAAATTAAAAATGGAACACGCTAAGAAAATGATTTTAATATCTCCTGAAAATTTGAATCGCTTACGTAGCAACGTTAAAGAAGAAGAAGATTCTGTAACTAGCCAGCTGGATAAAGATATGAAAAATATTTTAAGTTCTAAAATATCGGAATATAAAAAATGGATCAAGTATCAAGAAATTGTACAAAGATATTTATATTTTCAAAAACAAAGTAGAGAGCCTATAAAACTAGCTATCGAGCACGAGGTTTCTTTAGAAGCCCAAGTACCTGTAAAGAAGCAAGAAGATGATGATGGAAATATAATAAATATTATTCCTAAATCCCTTCAAGGAAAAGCTCGTTTAATAGTAGAAAAATTAAATCTAGATAGAACGGTTTCTTGGGATAAGAAGGGTGTTGTTTCAATTTATGAGAAACAAATTCCAAACTCAAACATATCAGACTTAGTTGCCGACATTGTTAGAAATAGAAAACGTAGTAATCCTACTGGCTGGGAAACATTTTTACATGCATTAAAAGAAATAAATTTTCCAACAGAATTAATAAATAATCCCCAAAGAAAAAAATATTTTCAGTCGAAGTCTGTTATTGACACTCCTAGAACAAAAAGTAAAAGAAGGCAATATTTTTGGTACGACGACGCCGAAACCGACTACGAATCAGTGAAAGCCAAGTCTAGAAAAGAATGGAAACAATATACATTATAAAATGAATAAAATATTGTCTAATATTTATTTTGATACTTCTAATCCTGCCGGTTTTCAGGAGTTCATAATCTTATAAATTCTGTAAAAAATAAATATAAACCAAAAGAAATACAAAAATGGATTAGTTCGCAAGACGCATATACGTTACACAGACCCCTCCGAAAACATTTTATAAGAAATAAATATAAGGTTTCAAATATTAATGATATATTCCAGGCAGATCTTTGCGATATGCGCAAGCTAAGTCGCTTCAACGATAGTTACAAATACATTTTAACAGTCATTGATATATTCAGTAGATATGTCTGGGCATTTCCTTTAAAAGATAAGAAACCTGAGACAGTCATACAAGCATTTAAAATCTTGTTTAATGAAAGAAAACCAGTTTTCTTACAAACTGTCAAAGGCTCAGAATTTATTGCTAAATCAGTAAGATCATTTTTAAAACAAAACGATATTAAATTTTATGTGACTCAAAATTCAGATATTAAAGCCTGTTCTGTAGAAAGATTTAACAGAACATTGAAAACAAAAATGTATCGTACTTTACATATAAAAATACATACAGATATGTGGATGTATTACAAAATCTGGTTACTGCTTACAATAAGACAAAACATCGTTCAATACAAATGGTTCCTTGAGAAGTAAATGAAAATAATGTATTGGAAGTATGGAGAAATCAAAATAAAGATAAACAAAATTTAACAAAGAAACAAGGAAAATATAAAATTGGAGATATTGTTAGAATATCTAAATACAAAAAAAATTTTGAAAAGGGGTATGAATCTAACTGGAGTGAAGAATTGTTCAAAATATATGCTATTAGCAACAGACTCCCAGTCGTTTATAAATTAAAAGATTTAAATAATGAAATTATAGAGGGCACTTTCTACGAGAATGAATTACAACGAGTGTATATTGAATCTGATACAACGTATAAAATAGATAAAATATTGGAGACCAAAGGCACTGGTAACAGAGAGAAATTGTACGTTAAGTGGAGAGGATATAGTGACAAGTTTAATTCCTGGATACCGGCAAATACTGTTCGTTTATTAATCAATGAATGATAAAGAATTTTTTATAATATTACCTAGTAATAGTTCAATGCAATATTTTCCTAATAACAAAACTACACGTTTTACGACTCAATTACCGCAAAACGTTAAATTTGTCGGATCCTGGGAAGTAGCATTATCTGAAATTATATATCCTTGTTCTATTTACAACGTCAATGAACGCGAAAATATAGTAAATATGACGATAAAAAATGATAAACAACAATCAGATGCATTTATTGGCAAAGTTCCTGCAAGAAATTATGAAAGCATTGATAGTGTATTACATGAAATGAATCACCACGCCGTGATAAATAAATATGTAGCATTTTCCTATGACACCAAATAAAAACGAGTAGCAACAAGATTCAAAGTTGCAAACGTTTGTCGTATGAAATTATCTCACCGGATAGCACTTCAACTAGGTTATCCACCGTTTACAGACATATATCAACAAAAAACTTCAATTAATATATCTAATTTAAAATTAGATATACCATCTCAATTATATATTTACTGTGATATCATAGAACCTCAATTAGTAGGCGATGTTGTCACTCCATTGTTAAAAATTGTCTACGTTAAAAATGACAAATATTTCACAGTGTGCCAAACAATTAATATGCATGCGTTCGTGTAATTAATTATTATAAAATTACTGTAAGAAGAGGATCGCAACAACCGTCAAGCTTACAAAAATTTTATTGTTTCACTGCAGGAGGTAACGGCTAACTTGCTAAGTGCAGTACCAAGGCAGGGGACAATGGAGTTTTTGTAAGATTTATGGTGGTTATTGTTGCGACTCTTTGAGTAAGCATCTCGACTTCGAGGAAGGACTAGAAAGTTTTTGGGGTAAAAATGCGACAAAAAATTTAGGAATAAAATCTTGTCCTTGCCCGAAAAGTAGGTGGGCGTAGTGTATTTTGTTTAGAAGTTGATAACGCCCTAGCTATGTAATTTTATTTGTATAAGGGAGGTGGCCAAAGTATTGGCCAATAGTATCTTAAGTAACTTAAAAAGAGGCAGAGTACGTATGCGACGAAAAGTCAAGGAAAGTTGGAAGTAGGCATTCAAGTCCGAGGTTTTGGTGACGAGTGACCTGCAGAGAGAGAAGAGAGTCCGAGCAGCTGCTGGAAGAGACCTAGAGAGAAGTTCGAACCCGGGAACGAGAGCCTACCCAGATGGAGCCAACCTTGCTGATGTCGTGTAAGTAATCTGCCTCTTTTAACTTTGTTAGACTGTTTAGAGTTAATTTATAGACTTTTTGTTATAATTTTACGAATGTACAATATTTCATTTTTACTTTAAATACTCATATCACTAGTTGTTTTGTTATAAGAAAACGTTGTTATTGCTTCGCCTTCCCATCTTACGCCGTCTGTCCTTGGGGTTGCTTAGAGAAATTCAACGTGTGATTTTACTGTAACGTTCTTGGTGGCAGTATATAAAAATTACTTTTCGCTAATCGATTTCAAAAATTCGAGTTCCGGTTTTAATTCCCTAAAATATCATTTGTAACATCTGGTGACAAAGCGGTAGGATACGAATATTCCAGTTGCCTTACAGCTTACCACGCAGTTTCTAAATTTTTACGCCTCTTTTAAAAAAAAAATATTTATTACAATGGGTGAATTCGAGAATTTAGGATTTCATCTATCTGCTCAAGGAATGAGCGGTAGATTACCGTACTTCCATGGTGAACCGGGAGAATCAATTTTCGATTTCATATAAGATTTTAGTACAATTAGCTCTTGTGGTGAATGGCCAGACGAAAAAACTATCTTACTGGTTAAAGCTAGCATAAAGGGTAAAGCCCGACTATTTATAGAAACCAATTCAGCGATGAAGTCGGTAACAGAGTGGAAAATTTTTAAAGAAAAATTATTAGAATGTTACAGTCCGCGTCACGATTATTTAACTAGTGAAACAAAATTTTCCGGATGCTATCAAAGAAAAGACGAGAAAATTGATGATTATGCGGAAAGGCTGAGCATTTTGGGAGAACAATTGTATGAACCAGCTACAGATGATAATGAAAATGTGTATCGGCAAGCTAGTTTAGATAGAAGGTTAGTACGACAATCCACAGTTGGATGTTTGCCATACTTGCAAAGGGATTTATTAGCAAATAACCCATCCTCGATGGAAGCTGCACTGGAAATCGCCTGAAGGTATGAACTTATTGAATCCCAGTTGCGAGGCGAACGTTCATCTGTTAATCACATTACCACAGAAAATCTGGTTGATACTATTAATACATGCCGTACAGAAAAAATTAATTTGTTATTAAATAATAAATCAAGTAATAATATGGATCAAGTGTCCCTAAATAACTATCCAAACACTTCGCGGAACCCCAATTACAGGCAACGAAATAATGGCTGGGTAGCAAACAATAACAAAAGTCAAAATAGAAATAGAACGAGGGATTTGTCCAATATTATGTGTTTTAAATGTGAAAAATTAGGCCATATAGCTAGAGATTGTACAAATCAGAATCCTCCCATGATATGTGAACGATGTAAAAAACCGGGACACGTAAGATTTTATTGTCGAGAGAATCATGTAACTAATCCAGTAAATTCTCCATCTACCGATGATTTAAACGAACATCAGTCCTAGATACCCCCGAATCTAACGACTCTCATCGCAAAATGTTTACTAATGATATCGTAACTGTTATTCCATCTCAAAACACCAAGTGCAGCAAGATAAAATTAAGTGTAAACGGAAAACAATATTCATTTTTGATAGACACGGGTGCAAGTGTTAGTTTACTTAAACATTTTGTGATCGCGGGAACAAATACGGTAGTGCACCAACTGAGAAATAGACTTATAACGGGAATTTCAGGGCAACAGTTACCAGTGTTAGGTGCAGCAAATACAAATGTAGACATTGGGAAAAATCGACATCAGCATGAATTTGTGATATGTAATGATAACATATCAATTTCGACAGACGGACTAATCGGAGTAGATTTTCTCAGTAAATTTAAAGCAATAATTAATTATGCTGATGACGAAATAAAAATCGAGAACGAGCGATTTCAAATATTAGTAGTACGGGATAACTTGACTCAAACAGATTCTGATTGGGATTTTCGGAATGACCCCAGGGGAAAATGTAGGAATTGTGTTTCACCAAATTCACGTAAACCTACGGCCAACCTAAAAGTCTTGCGAACAAAAGAAGTTCAAACCCAAACAAATGTAAGTAAAAAGGGAGAGTCGATTGCTAATAAGCAAAACGAAGACGTCAATTTTCGGAACGACTCCAAGGGCAAACGTAGGAATTGTGTGTCGCCAAATTCACGTAAATCTACGGGCGACCTAAAAGTCTCGCTAACCAAAGAAGTTCAGACCCAAATTAATTTAAGTAAGAGAGAAGTTTCGGTTGTTAATAAGTTAAATGAAGACGTTTCGCCAAACTCGTCGGAAAATGCATGTGTTCCTTCATTATTTGATGGTGGCCTAGGAGAAAAAGTAATATTGAAAGGAAAATTAACAATCGATCTACGAACTGAAGTAATTTGTTTAGGCTTCTTAGGTAAGAATCGAAGTCAGAAATTATGTAATGAGCAAATTTTAATCGAACCGGTCGACATTAGCATAAATGGTATAATGGTAGCTATAACATTAGCAAAATGCTCGGAAGATGAAGTAGTTATCAAAATAATAAACGTTAATAATTCGGCAATAGAAATTCCCAAAAACACCGAGGTCGGTTACGCATATCCTATTCATGAATACCAGTGCGAAAAAATGAATCACGAAGAAATATGTGCAATAAATGAATTAGATGTGATGGAAACAATTCAGTTGGACCATCTGAATGACACAGAACAGAAAAAAAACTTGTTAGAAGAATATAGGGACATTTTTATGGTAGAGGGAAGTCAATTGGGATGCACCTCTAGAATAAAACATAGAATAATTACGGAGAACGTACATCCTATATCTAAGACACCATATCGTGTCCCTTACGCTCAGAAAGAAGAATTAGATAGGCAAATTAACGAATTACTCCAAGCAGGGATTATTGAAGAGTCAGATTCCCCTTGGTCAGCGCCAGTTGTTTTGGTGAACAGATCCAAGCCAGATGGGAGTACAAAAGTTCGTTTATGTATCGATTTCCGAGCACTAAATAAGGTCACAAAAAAAGATTTCCTACCATTACCAAATTTGCAGGACAGCGTTCAGCAGCTACATGGCGCTGCTTTGTTTACGACATTAGACTTAGCCAGTGGTTACCATCAAGTAGCTGTTGCAGAAGAAGATCGAGAGAAGACGGCTTTCAGCACACCAAGGGGACACTACTAGTGGAATAGGATGCCGTTCGGACTTTGTAATGCACCAGGCACCTTCCAGCGACTGATGTATTGTGTTTTAAGCGGACTTACGGGTGAAAAATGTTGGAACGAAGAATGTGAAAGCGCGTTCGATCAATTACGACAAGCCCTGATCCAGAGCCCAATTTTACAATACCCGGATTTTCAAAGAACTTTCATTTTAGCCACGGATGCCTCTAAATTCGCGCTGGGTGCAGTGCTTAGCCAAAAAATAAACGGATATGAACATCCAATATGTTTCGCCAGTAGAACTTTGAATTCCGCAGAAGAAAAGTATTCAGCTATTGAAAGGGAATGTTTTGCGATAGTATGGGCTACTAAAATATTCAGATGCTATTTGTATGGGCGGCCATACATTATAATTACAGATCATAACCCTTTAAAATGGCTCTTGGAAATAAAGGATCCAAGTAGTAGACTATCACGATGGGCACTAACTTTAGCAGAATACGATTACAAAATTCTCCACCGATCTGGTCGTAAACATGGCAATGCCGATGCGCTGTCCCGAATAGCGATTAACACAATAAATGTTTTGGAGCTCGAACCTATTTGGGACAGAGACAAAATAAGGACAGAACAAGAGCGAGATATTGAAGTCCAACAACTAGTACAAAATACACAAAATAAAGAGAGTGAATTTTACCTAGACAACGACGGCATTATGTATAAACAACGGACCAAGGATGGGAGAGAGGAGCGCATTGTAGTCCCAGCGAGCATGAAAAATAAACTATTCTATACATATCATGATCTACCCCAATCTGGACATTTAGGCTACGATCAAACTTTAGATAAAATAAAAAGGAAATTCTACTGGAAAGGGATGGCTCGTGACATAAAAGAGTACTGTCTGCAGTATTTATCTTGTAGTCAGAGAAAGACTTCACCACACGCCCGCCCAGCGCCACTTCAGCAACTTACAGATAATTTAATCCCGTTTGATCGTGTGTCTATGGATATTGTTGGACCTTTGTGCACTACAAATCGAGGAAATAAATACATTCTGACATTCCAAGATGCATTCACCCGCTACCCAGAGGCTATTGCACTTCCGGATCAGAGAGCTGAAACGATTGCGCAAGCTTTTGTCACAGAAATTATTTCAAGGCATGGTACACCAAAACAACTGTTAACAGATCGAGGCACAAATTTCCTGTCAGATCTATTCAAGAATACTTGCAGGTTACTGGGTATCAAGAAACTACAGACAACTGCGTATCATCCCATGTGCAACGGACGTATCGAAAGATTTCATCGAACATTAATAGACTGTTTATCACATTTCGTACAAAAAGACCAACGTGACTAGGATAAATGGCTACCTTATGTCTTCATGGCCATAAGAAATTCAAAAAATACATCTACCGGTGAAACACCATTTTTTCTGCTTTACGGTCGCGACTTTGAAGTTCCATTCGATGATGTACTTTTGCCAAATCAAGGGACTTGTAAAAAACAAGAATTTGATCTCAGAAAACGACTCCAAGAAGTTTATGAAGTAGTTAATGTACGATTAAAACAAGCCCAAGACAGGAAAGAAAAATATTATAATAAGAAAACAGCCCCCGTCACGCTACAAGTTGGAGATCGAGTATTTTTACATGATACAACTGTCCCATTAGGATTATCAAGGAAACTATTAAAACCGTGAACAGGACCGTTTTTAATTACGAAACAGACTAGCCCCGTAAATTTTGTTATAACGGACCCTAAAACCAAAAAAGAACAAGTGGTTCACGCGAATAGACTTAAACTATGCCTGACAGTGTTAAATGAAAGTGAAGAGTTGGATGACCCAGTGTTGCCAGAGACGGAAGAAAATCTAGACTATTACTTAAAAGCAGCTTCACCACGTCCTATTCCTATCCCATTTCCTTCTGATTCCGATTCTGAAAGTACAATCAGTACATCGGCCACAGATGTAGATTTCGAAGTTGAATTTGGAAATGGTTGCGAAAGAGAAAATAACGAGCCCGTATGAAGGTATCTCACACGTAGTGCTGGAAAACCACTAGAACTACCGTGGATTTCAAGCAACCGGATTTAGATTTTAAGAATTGTAGATAGTAGTGAGTCGGAGATTACAAGATAAATATTGGTATTTTTAGTTATTAGTATAAGTTCATATAAACAAAATAATTGTGTTTTAGTATTATTGCTGCTTGTCAGAACTGTAGTACCAAAGGAATCTTTAGACAAAGGAATAGTATTCCTGAAAGAAGACGAAATACTCTTGACTGGGGACAGTTGGATCCTCAGCACCGACATTAACCTAACCGAATACAACAATATAATACAGGCTTTTGAGGAAACGCTTCAAGACGCTGTACAAGTAAGGGGGCCAGGATGTAACTGACGGCACAAGAAAAAAACATCAATCAAATAATAGGTAAGGAAATTCACATAATTAAAAATGCCGTGAGTAAGGTTAAAACCAAATTAGAAAACATTGTTAGAACCATCGCCCCATTTAAAAGGGAGAAGAGAGGACTCATAAATATAGGGGGAAATATTTTAAAATTTCTTTTCGGTACCGCAGATTCAGATGATATTATCAGTTTAAATGATCAAATTAACAATTTAAATAAAACAAACGACGATATAGTAAACCTTATGAACGAACAAGTAACAGTTATTAAAAATATCCAGGAAAATCAAAATAAAATTAACCTCAATTTTTGAAAATTTAAAAGTATTATTGAATTATTGAATAATAAAACGGAATTAATGTTTACTGACAGAGAAAACATAAAACGTAGCATAGAAATGAAAATGATCCAAACACTAAATTTAAATGCAGCTATACGTACTGCGGAGTATATATTAAATGATTTAAAAGAAACAGTAGCTGACTTTGGGAATGCGCTTGAAATCACAGCTCTGCAGCAACTGAGTCCTTTATTCATTAGCCCAGATATGATGGTTCAAGCTTTAAAGAATGTTAATTTAAATCTACCGAGGGGTTTAACCTTATTAACGTTAGATTGTGAGAAGGACATTTTTCTTTATTACGCGGTGGCAAAAGTCCATGCAGTTTATTTCGACCACACAATTAGAATTTTTGTAGAAATACCACTTAAAGCACCTGGCCGATATTTCCACGTATATAAGGCCTTGCCATTACCGTATACCTCAAAAATTAATTCTAGCACACGTTCTTATATACAACCTGAAGTTGATTTTCTTGCCATATCAGAAGATGGACAATTTTTTATGGAACTAGATACGTCAGATTTACTAAGGTGTAAAGAAAGTTCCATTAAGATTTGCCCACCAACAAGGCCTGTCCGCCGAATCTCCGACAGCTCTTGTTTATCGGCCTTATATACGGGAAATATACATGATGCGAAAAAAATGTGCCAACAAAAAATAACAACTGACTTGAAATCTGTCTTGTATCGTTCTAAAAGTTCAAATACGTGGATCTATAGCGTATATAAAGATTTATTAACCCTTAATTGTCCGAGTTTACAAAATATTTCCAAAATGTACGTAACGAAAGTAATAATCACGGGAACAGGGGTAATAACAATACCACCTGCTTGTACAGTATACACACAAAATTATTTCTTGCTTTCTCACACTTTATTAATTTCAAAAATTAACTCCGAACAATCAGTCTTGCTTTTCATACCTCCGATAGAAGTGAATGGTGAACATTTGAGCAACCTTAGCCATAAAATGGGAGATAAGGCTGAAATTGAAGAATTATTAGGAAAGATAAATACTGATGAATTAAACCGGGGCATTGGCATAGATATGTGGCATCAGCATATACAAAATTTAAGAAGCTCTCGAACACATAATTTTACACACTATATTTCAATTTTATTTATAATAATAGTACTGTTAACCATAGTAATTTATTTGATATATAAGAAGTATTATTGGAAACCAAAATCCTCTACTGTTTATAATCATCCAGATGAAATAGAACTCCCGCTCACCCGCGAAATTCAAATACAATCATCCGCACCTCCAACTAAACCGCAATTACCCTTGACATTAAATGCAATACTAGGACGTCGTCCTGTATATTAAAAATTGTTTTGGTGATTCTGGAAAACAGATGCCAGGGTCATCTAGTGTTGAGATGACTTAGGAATTTGGCGCTCCTATCTGTTGGTAGCCAACCAGTGTTTTACAAAGTCAATTAAGATAACATTGTTAAGCTTCATCCCAGTAAAACACTGGTGAATAAACACGAAGCATGATAGATATTAGATTAGCACAGCCGTTAAAAATAGGTTAATATTAGGAAGTATAGGTGTTAGAATTAGGTTAGCATTTAGGGATTTTAAATTAAGTTTAGTAGAACATGATACCGCCGGCATACTAATTGTTTCAGCTGCCTTGTGACGGAACCTTCTTTAGAGACGGTCTACATAGTCTAGAGGCATTTAAAGAAAATTCAATGTGATGCAACAACGGAGGAATCCACCCATGTGGACAGGTGAATCAGCAAAGCAGCTAACTTCCACAGAGGGAGGGGATATCCAGACAACATCACGCCCGCCGTTTTCTCGATTGGGTTGGTGACCAAATATCCACCCAGTTCTCGCCTGACAGGATAGACAGTGGACGTTATATTCAATTCAAGAATATAAGCCCATCTAAAGGGGAAAGGAGTTGTCACAGTGTGCCAAACAATTAATATGCATGCGTTCGTGTAATTAATTATTATAAAATTACTGTAAGAAGAGGATCGCAACAACCGTCAAGCTTACAAAAATTTTATTGTTTCACTGCAGGAGGTAACGGCTAACTTGCTAAGTGCAGTACCAAGGCAGGGAGGGGACAATGGAGTTTTTCTAAGATTTATGGTGGTTATTGTTGCGACTCTTTGAGTAAGCATCTCGACTTCGGGTAAGGACTAGAAAGTTTTTGGGGTAAAAATGCGACAAAAAATTTAGGAATAAAATCTTGTCCTTGCCCGAAAAGTAGGTGGGCGTAGTGTATTTTGTTTAGAAGTTGATAACGCCCTAGCTATGTAATTTTATTTGTATAAGGGAGGTGGCCAAAGTATTGGCCAATAGTATCTTAAGTAACTTAAAAAGAGGCAGAGTACGTATGCGACGAAAAGTCAAGGAAAGTTGGAAGTAGGCATTCAAGTCCGAGGTTTTGGTGACGAGTGACCTGCAGAGAGAGAAGAGAGTCCGAGCAGCTGCTGGAAGAGACCTAGAGAGAAGTTCGAACCCGGGAACGAGAGCCTACCCAGATGGAGCCAACCTTGCTGATGTCGTGTAAGTAATCTGCCTCTTTTAACTTTTTTAGACTGTTTAGAGTTAATTTATAGACTTTTTGTTATAATTTTACGAATGTACAATATTTCATTTTTACTTTAAATACTCATATCACTAGTTGTTTTGTTATAAGAAAACGTTGTTATTGTTTCGCCTTCCCATCTTACGCCGTCTGTCCTTGGGGTTGCTTAGAGAAATTTAACGTGTGATTTTACTGTAACGTTCTTGGTGGCAGTATATAAAAATTACTTTTCGCTAATCGATTTCAAAAATTCGAGTTCCGGTTTTAATTCCCTAAAATATCATTTGTAACAAATATGTTTTTGGATCTAAAGAAATGATTAAATACCCTCAACCACATTTCATACCTGTTTTAAGAAGAGAATTTTCAAATATAGAAACAGATATAATGACTCACAATGGATATGCAGCGCCATTTCAATTTGGGATTTTGAAACTTCATTTTCGACGAACGTAATGAAAACTTGTCCGTATCAACAATATTATTATTTTCAAGCAGGTAGCGGTATAGGACCCGTATATAAAGGAAGTGAATTTCAACGTGGTCATGAAAAAGGAAGTTTCTTCAGTGGATTGTTTAGAAATATTTTACCGTTAATACGGAAAGGTGTAGGAGCAATTGGTAAAGAAGCATTAAACACAGGAATTAATTTTTTGGGTGATTTGAGTGAGAATCAATCACCTAAAGAATCATTTAAGAAACGCATTGAAGAGGCGGGGGTTAATTTAAAACGAAAAGTTGATGATAAAATTGAAAAGCTAATTAGTGGCTCAGGTTATAAAAAGAAGCGTTTAATTAAGAAACCTATTCACTCTACAACTTCTCGCAGTACATTAAAGAGCAAAAAACGTTCTAGACAAAGAGATATATTTGATTAAAATGGCAATTTTACCTGCCCAATCAAGTGAATGTGTGAAAACTGAATTAGATTTATTTACCGTACCTCCTACATAAACTAGTATTGAAAGTAGCCAATGGGTAAATTACAGACCTTTGTCGTTAATTACTGAAGACGGACCCACAGAATTTGTAATTCCTGGCCATGGAGAAGATTATCTTGATTTATCACAAACTATGATTTATCTAAATGCAAAAATTGTTGCTTCCGAAGAGATGCATAATCGGATTTGTCTTAAACAAAGAATTTAATGGCGATTACAAGTCTAACCCTTTTAATTTTGAAAATTTTAAAATAAATTATTTGTCGTTATGTGTAAATGGGCAACAATTACCATCGAAACCATTATAACCGTCATTCAGTGGCAAAAAATCCTACATACAAATGTACAATACATTGTTTTCTGGCACAGGTGTTCATTTTGGTAACAGTGGCAACGAAATCGACAGGGACAGTTACCCGAATGGTTACTGCGAGGGGT